>CM039317.1:102684808-103284808 GCA_022316695.1 Camellia oleifera | reverse complement strand
ATAGCGGAATTCCTAGCAGACAACCCAGTAGAGGGGGATGAAGCGGTGGAGTACTTTTTCCCAGATAAAGATATTATGCAAATAGAGGAGAAAACGTGGATGATGTACTTTGACGGAGCAGCCAATCAATACGGTTATGGGATTAGTGTGTTGTTGATAGCACCCGATGACTCCCATATACTCTTAGCCTTCAAACTCCAGTTCAAAGTATCCAACAACGAAGCAGAGTATGAGGTGTGTATTGTTGGTTTAGAAACCACCATGGAACTAGGGGCAAAAAGGTTGGACATCATCGGGGATTCGAACTTGGTTGTGTCTCAAGCCAACGGAGATTGATAGGTTAAAGAGAAGAAAATGAAGGTTTACCATCAGGTCTTGGATATGCTAATTCCGAGGTTTGAAAAGCTAATGTGTACCCATCTACTAAAGGAGAATAACCGATTCGCTAATGTACGAGTAACTATATCTTCTATGGTAGACATTCCATTGGGAGTCAGGATGCGTCCTATCATTATTAAGCAGAAGTACACGCCGACCTATGAAACCATTGCCGCGATAGATGAGGCTTCAGACAAGAACCCCTGGTACTACGATATTTAGAATTTTCTGGAAAATGAGGTGTATCCGCTAGGAGCAACTACCAAGGACAAAAGGGGAATACAGCGTCTAGCCATCCAATTTATCATTTACGAGGGCAAGTTGTACAAAAGAGGCCATTTGTGAATGCATAAACTGTGTATTGAAAAAGAGGAATCAAGGCGCCTTATGGAGGCCATTCACGGAGGAGAGTGCAGAGCCCACATGAACGGTGTGATGCTCGCTCGAAAAATCCTTAGAGAAGGCTACTATTGGTCAACCATGGAAGAGGATTGTATTGGTTTTGTTTGGCGCTGCCACAAACGCCAAATTCATGCCAATCGCATGAACATTCCGCTATCGAAGCTCTATAACATGACTTCACCATGGCCATTCTTTGTTTGGGGGATAGATGTTATCGGCGCAGTTACGCCAAATGGGTCAAATAGGCATGTGTTCGTTTTGGTAGCAATCGACTACTTCACGAAATGGGTGGAGGCCTAGTCTTATTCTGTATTGAAAGCATCGCATGTGGCTAAATTCATCAAAAACAACATCATCTACCGGTATGGAGTTCGAAATGAGATTATCTCCGATAATGGGTCACTTCAAGAAAGAGGTGATAAACTTGCTTGAGAAATATAATGTGGCTTTCCATAAGTCATCAACCTACAGGCCACAAACCAATGGAGTTGTCGAGGCTGCGAACAAAAATATCAAGAGAATTCTGCAGAAGATGATGGAAACTTACAGGAACTGGCTAGATAAATTTCCATTTGCGCTCTGGGGCTACAAAACTTCGATCCAGACATCTACAGGGGCAACCCCTTATTCTGTTACCTACGAGGATGGAGATTGTTTTGCCGATTGAAATTGAAGTGTCGTCTCTACGAGTCATGGCTGAATGTCAGATAGCGAAGGTGGACTAGCAACGGAGTAGGTTCGAAGAGTGAATGTTGTTTGATGAGAGAAGACTAAGGGCATTGTATCATGTCCAGGGCTACCAGTATTGAATTGCCAGGGCTTTTAACAAGAAAGGTCAAGTCTAGAAATCTTAAGAACGGAACATGGTACTGAAAGACAACCGGGCTCCAATCCATGACCTTAGGGGCAAGTTCAGACCCAATTGGACTGGTCCCTATCATCAAATCTATTTGGTCAGGTGGGGTGGTTATTCTCATTGACTTAGATGGCTTGGAGTTCTCACAACAGATCAATATAGACAAGTTGAAGAAATACTACCCCTGAGAGGCTCACTAGGCCGAAAACCTAAAAGCGCGACCTAGGCAAAAGTTAGAGCAAGAAAAATTATAAATAAAGAAAAATTGAGCTCACAAGGTTGAAAACCCTAAAGGATGACTTTGGCAAAAGTTAGAACGCAAAAGGAGAGAGTTAATACTCGAGTGAACCTTAACCGAACTACGTAAGGCCTGATTCTCATCTTTGGGATACATAGGCAACTTCATCCTGAAGTTCGGCCGTAGCTATCTCCAACTCAATTGTTCTGTCCATTTTCCTGATCAGGTCATCTTTGTTCATCATCTATTAGTTCGGTTGTAATCTTTGTTTTGGGAAGAAAAGCTGATTACAGTGCAGAGCAGAAGTGATATGCAATCAAGGGCAATTATGTTCTTTCGATTTGGGATTTTACATCTTGAGAATTGATTCTGTGCGTGTTAGGTGGTGATCGTTTCTGAAAATTGTTTTGAAATTTTTTATTAAAAGTTGATTTTGTTCAAAATTTTACCCTTTACAACTTGGACCATTTTTGAGACCGAAAGGAAAATTTTCAGTACTCGCAACTTTAATTTTATTGATTTCAACACAAGTACATTCTCCAACTATTTGATTTAGATCAAAGTTGCTTTTACATTTTAAAACTTGAAAAGAGAAAATCAAAGCAGTAAAACTAGGGGCACAGCTAAGTCAGGTGGCTCTACGCCAAAGACGACCCAACCTCTGCCTCTTCGAGCTAAGCCGAACACTCCTCAGATAGGTTGTAACTAAAACTAATGGCAAGGGCTAGAATCTCTCTCGTCCTCCAGGTCGCGAGAAACTGGGGTAGGCGGAAGGTATAAACTGGAAATGAAGTTGTGTATTCCATTCCATCATCTGGATATATCTGATCATGCCCGAATTGATGTCTGAACCGGAGAGGGAAATAGAATATACAATGTGTGAGGCCAATTAACTCTACACCCGACTGTCGGGACATGTTGTAGCTCATTTCAGCCAAATTAAGCCAGGGGCAACGCCAAGTTATGCCAGCCACAAATTTGTTGCACATCCAATCACACCACAACCCCTCTGAGGAAAAATTGACCAGCCGTTGGCAAAAGAAGTAAGCTCAAGGCTAAGTACTTGGGGCAAGGGTCCACTACTTGCAGTTTATCCATCAACCATGCCTGGGGAGGGATGAAAAATAAGAGTGATTAAAGAATAGAGAGTTGTACGATGAGAGAAAAGTAAGGAAGAGGTTATAAAGAGAAAAACAGAGAGTAAGTGTTGAGTGATATGAGAATCATAAATTTGAAGGGTGGAAAATAATATCTGGAGAAGTAACAAACTCCCTGTAAAGCGGGTAGTCTCCCCCCGATGAAAGGCATCCAAACCCATCAAGGTTTTAGCCAGTGCCAAACCCATGCAACTCTTACTCTCTTTCAAACATTGGGCCACTTCAATCAACCGGATGCTATCTCCACTAAAACTAAGGGCAAGAAAGAATTGCGCAAGTAGACATAAATAGAGAGCATGTTACCAGTGGCCTCACGAAAGGAGGTCACTCCTGTCTCCAATAGTGAAGAATCAATGAACTAAGCCAGGGATGCCTAGCTCCCCATCATGTGCCAAAGACTGAGCCTCGCGTAACGTTAGCCCATACATCCATCCCAAAGCTTGGGCATGGCCAAAACGGGGTTGCAGCATGATTTCTTTGTTGCGTCGGGACTCCATCAAAGCTCAAAATTCCTCAAGTGTTGAACATAGCTCCTGTGATCCAAAGCGAAACACATATGTGATCGAGTTCCAACATCGAACAGCGAGAAGGAGGAATGGAAAGAAAATAGAAGTGCAGCTCAGAGGAAAAAGAACGTTTAGGGCGAAACTGCAAAAGTTTACCTTTTCCGAGCCATCCAAAGTGGCTACCTAGTCTAGAAGCCTATTGTTGAGCAATGTTTCCATCGTGATAGTAAAATACCAAAGACTTGCTATTCTGCCAAAAAAACAGCATAGGAGCACCATTTATAGAGGTTGAGAAGGAGCAGTGCATGACAGCTTGGTAGCACTGACCAACCTCATATTTAGGCCTAGCCATGCCTCAATGAAGCCTGGCCGTGCCTACTTAGGCCCGGCTGGGTCAAAATGGTGGCTCAGATCAGTGCAATTGCAGAAAAAGCTGGCCTTTGTCTTGGCGTACCGCGGCTGTGTTTTGAGTTTTGTTTTGTTTGTACCAAATGTTTTTTAGTATTTTCAAGTTGTTTTCATTTTGTTTTCTTGTTATCGAGTTGTATTTTACATTTTGTCCAGCTGTGGGTTGTTATTCAATTCAAGGATGAATGCAAGGGCAGATGTTCGTTGTTTTAAGTCTTGTGCAAAGTTACTATGCAAAGGTTATGTCATTCATCACATGCCATTCATCACATATTATGCAAGGAGATCATTCAGAAACTTGTCTTTTATAAGCTAGCGGATCCAACCCCGATCATTGTTTTACAAAATAGCAAAACAAAAGAAAATCCTTTAAAAACAAAAGGCTCTATCTGAAGCTAGTCTTTAACTACAAAGCGCCTCCCCCTCCTCCTCAGAAGTCGTGTACTCCTCGAAGGACTCCTCAGGAGGTGAGCGCTGCCTCACTCTACCTCTCCCCTGGTCAGCTTCTTCTCTGCCCCTCATTGTGCCCCGTCTCCTCTTCCTAGTTAGAGGAGGTCTCGCATGTGCAACTGGTGTTGGCTCAAGCTGAAAAGAAAGAGAGAGTACAGCTATCAGAAGAAATCAACAGAGTTATGAGTGAGACTGTCATGACTGTAAACTAATGGCGAAAGCATACCTCAGTCCCATAAGTAACCAAAGTGGTCTGCCTATTCCACACCATTAGAAGTAGTCAGTCAATCGTCCGAAGGAGGTCATCTGCATATGCCCTGGGTACCTGCAAATGGAGAAGCATTTGACAACAGTCATCAAAAATAACAAAGGGCAGTGCAAATGTAAAGCAACGCAATGGGCAGAAACAAAAAGAAGTGTACTTGCTCGACACCAGGAGCGAACACCAATCTGTGATCCCTCTCCTCAATGTGCTCAAGGGGGATTTGCTTAATCACCCCGTCTGGCTGCATGTATACGACCTCAATCAGAATCACAGGAAAACTTGGGAGTGGAAGTAGCGGCAACAGCACCTCTAGCAACAGCAGTAGTAGCAGCAATCTCTAGAACAGTGCGAACCACGCCTAGGGTAAGAGGCACCATCACCCCAGTCTGCAAGAAAGTGGTGAAGTCGTCGGGCTCATGATATCGGTCACCATCCTCTCCCACCATCAGGAAGTCAATCTAAGGACCGTCATGAAGATCATCCACTACCCTCATATCAGGAGGAGGAGGATGTGGAATGTCCAGATCTGCCACCCCTTGTGTTTGGCGGATGAACCTCTCTCTCATATAATAAGCTCGGTCGAAGCGGCACTCAAATAGAATCCGTATAGCAGAGGCGTACCATGTAGCAACGTAGGTCGCCCTTACTGCCTGAGGGATACCCGCCCAGGAGTGGCAGTCAACTTATGGAAACAAATGTCAGATGTCAAGGATCTAAGCAGTATGTGAATAATAGTGTAGTATAAGAATAACGACAATATGGAAACAGTAGTATGGAAATGTGAAGACTAGTATTTTGTTACTTGATCCGCGATGATGGTGTCAAAGAAACGGCGAAAGTAGGGGAAGTCTCGGTCTATGCAGAGGTGGCGCTCGAATCGGGAGTTGTAGTACCGGGAGCGGGGTACTGACAACTCAATCTGCCTCACCAGGACCGGAGCTAGAGAGGTGAAATATGTGTAGACCCATAGCTGCAAGTAAACAATAGATGGATGAAGTAAATAAGCAGACAAATAAGAAATGCAAAGCAAAGATGAGCAAGAAATGTAGAATTGAACAAAATGCATAGAAAAAGTACATGTGGGACATACCTCCCAAACCCTCCAGTAACCACTGAGAGAATCCTCCTTGTGACTGATATAGAACTCATATAGCAGTACAGGGTTGCCAGGCCGGCCCCACCCCAGTCATACTTTGTCACCTGTGGTAGGTGCACCAATGCTCGATATAAACCCACAATGTTTTCCCTATTGGCAAATAGGCTAGTACCGAGGAGATATATAAGGAAGTCGCGGGTGTACTGGGTGACCTCATCTAGAGTAGCAGGTTGAGAATTAGAGAAGTGATTATAGAACAAACTATACCTCACCATCCCATGACTGGTGATATCTGGGATCGCCCCAAGAAGCTGACGCTGTACGACTCTTCACTGCGTCATATCAGGATCACATGGGATTGGGCCGCCCACCTGGACCCGTAGGCCAGTGAGCATCGAGAAATCGTATGAAGTCAGGGTCAGCTCCCTAATCGACAACAAGTGGAACGAGTTCGTAGTGTCCCACTATCCATCTATCATGGCCCCGTATAGCAGCGACTTAGCCCTCATCTGAATGAGCCCTGAACAGAAAGGTCCAAAGCCGGCTGCATCAACCAGCGTGTGGACCTCCGCAGGAAGCCTCTCATACCAGCGCCGGGGACCAGATATGGATCTATAACTGCCAATCCTCCTAGCTATCACTTGTAAATGGGGAGTGCATGTAGTATTAATGAGTGTTTTGTTCATAAGATTTCAACATATGTACAAAACAAAAGGAAGTTGCTTACCGTGGAGGTATCGACAGACAAGTGCTCCGCGGGCTCTCATAGCAGGATGTCCTCATCCTATCCTAGGGATGAGGCCCTCAAATCTCAAAATACCGTCTAAGGATGGAGCATGTGTGCGTGATCGATAGATGGCCGTATCAAATGGCCTATTAATGAGGGAAGGAAACACGGGAGCGTCTTTTACCACCATATCTGCACCGAAGACGACCTTAATACCGATGGCAGGGTCTGGGATGGGAACTTTGTCATTAGCCATAGACAGAAAGTGGAAATAGTGAAGAAAATGTGAAAGGATGAGTGAAAATGAGTAAAAGCCCCAAAATCAAAGCCCTAGGAGAGAGAAAGTAAAGAAGGGGTGGAAAATCAAAGGGGGAAACAAGAAAAGTGTGGGCAAACGTGAGAGGAATCAAGAGAAAAACTCAAAACTCCACCAAATTAAGATTTGTTCGGTTCAAAGTGTAGAGGAGGGAATGGGTTTCAAAGCAAAAATTGCAAGGGTTGTTGGGTAACTCAAGGAAAGGGGAAATCTAGAGAGGGAGGGAGGTTAGAAAGAGAGGGGGAGGAATTGCGGCCAAGGTAGTGTGCAAAAATGAAGGTTGGATTGTGTTTTAACAATCGTGTAATGCGGTTTTCCAAAATCTGCCCCTCTCGCTATCGAAGCTCGGCCTGCTGTCTTGACCCCTGGCCGTGCTTTATCGAGGCCCAGCTAGTGTGAACTCAGTTTTTTTTTTTAACTTTACTTTATTTCTTGTATTATGGAGCTTTAATCTGAAAAACAATAGAAAGAGAAAGAAAGAAAGCAGTGAAAAAAAAAAGAGTTGAAAGAAAAGAAAGAGAAAACAATGAGGAACAAAAAAAAAAAAAAAAAAAAAAAAAAAAAAAAGGGAACGAAGGAAAATAAGAGAAGAGAAAAAATGAGCGGGTAAAATATAAAAAGGAGAAGGAAAGGAAAAGAGAGAAATTTTGTTCATTCTACTTTGTTTTATTGTGTGAATGCATAATTTGATTTATTTGTTTCTTGATTTAATTTGTTTAAACTTATTTATTTAACTCATAATGTGTTTTGTTTGGTTTAAGACTTTTAATTAGTTTAAGCTGTTTCGTTCGCTTGCAAATTGTTTTGCCTAAATCGTAATATATTTTGTTATTTCCTAAGCGCACGGTATTGTATGAACAGTTCATTCAGAGGAGTTCTAGATAAAATCATTCGTGCCACAGTAAAATCATCATCCATTTTACAACCAATTGGAATGTGGTGTGTTGTGTTCAAATTAAAGCCCATTGTTTTTAACACATTGGCAAATTGGCTTTCATTTTATTGCATTACTTTGATTATTTTGATTTTACGTGTCTTTGTGTAGATTCCGTTTTTACTTCTAATTCACGTTCATGCATTGTGTCTTGTTTGGAATTATCTCCATAGACTGCATTTTTCGAGGCCTTCCTAGAGGGAGGGGATAGTTTCGCTTTACCAAATTCTGAAAATTTGTTTGTTCATTCATTGACCCACCAATCTTTCTTCCTCTCGCGTGCGACGTGTTAGAAGTGCTCGGTTAAAAATGACAAGTGCGCCTGTTCATTCACACCAATCTTTCCTCCTCTCGCGTGCGACGCATTAGGAGTGCTCGGTTAAAAATGGCAGGTGAGCCTGTTCGTTCACACCAATATTTCCTCCTCTCGTATGCGACGCGTTAAGAGTGCTCGGTTAAAAACATCGGGTGTGCCTGGTGTTCAAACCACATTTCCTCCTTTTGTATGCGATGCGTGAGGATTGTCTAAATCGGTTAAAAACATCGGGTGTGCCCGTTGTTCACACCACCTTTCCTCCTCTCGCGTGCGACGCGTGAGGATTGTCCAAATCAGTTAAAAACATTGGGTGTGCCCGGTGTTCACACCATCTTTTCTCTTCTTGCGTGCGATGCGTTAGGAATGTTTGCTTTGGTTTAAAACATCAGGTGCGCCTGTTTGTTCACACCACCTTTCCTTCTATCGCGTGAGACGTGTTAGGATCTCGGTTTAAACCTCGGGTGCGCTCGATGGTTACGTCTCCCTTCACCCTTCCTACGCTAGGCGTAGTCAGTTCCTTATTTTCTTACATCATTTCTACGTGAGCTACTTCAAGTGGTCGGCCGACCACTTTAAGTGGTATCCCAAAAATAAAAGTAGTCGGCTATGGTGGGAGAAGGTTAGCAGCATGAAAACAAGCAAATGGTGTGGTGGCCAACCACTTTTGATGGTCCAAAGATCAGGGAGACCAGTTGTCAGATCAGAAAACTGGTTGGCAAGAAGGAAAGTGGTTTGCGGGGAGAGAAACTGGCCTCCCACCCTTGTACCACCTTCCAAACAAGGAAAACAAGGTTTGTACCAAAAACAAACCAAAACGGATGCAAGACGAAATTTCGGGAGGCAAAGCGTGTAGCCGGGAGCCTCGAAAACTAGCTGACAAACACCAAAAGTGGTTCACGACCACAAAAGTGGTCTCCCAGACCACAGTGGCCCTCTAGGCCAAGGAATTAAGGTGTGGTTCAAAAACCACGCCAAATGGAGAACGTTAAGTGGTCCCGAGACAAGGCGCGCGGCCGAAGGCTCCAAAAATCAGAAACTAGTCTCCAAGCGGGAAAAGTGGTTTACGACCACAAGAAGGGGTTTACAAGACCTCTTCTTCCCTCAGGCAAGGAAAACAAGGCTTGGTCCGTAAACCGAGCCGATGCACAAAGGGTTTAGAGGCCCAGAGGCAAGGCACTCGACCAAAACTCCAGAAACTCGAAAGGAGCACAACATGCACTATCACCGAGTGCTCAATCAATGATGTCTGAGTCTTAAAGTCGGTCAAAAATGGGGTGTCTACAGTTGCCCCTCTTTGACAGAACTTGGAAGTCATAAGTGACGGGAGTGAATGTTAAAGCCCAAAGATGACCTATTTTTGACAAGGCCGAAGACTTAGACAAACAGGCAAGATAACAAAGAGATGTGCCCTCAGGCGGGGGCAAAATGCAAATGACATGCACAAAGCCGAACATAACTTATGATCATGCAAAGAAAGTTGTAATGAAGCAAATATACGCAATAAATGCAATAGTTTAAGCAAGCAAATACAAATCAAACTACATTACATGCAGAAAGGATATAAGAGAATTATACAATTCTCGCTACGTCTCACGCGGAGTACATACAATACCGTCTGGTGCGTCTGGTCGCGCCAGCTTCAAATGAACCGTACATACAATATCGTCTGATCGCACTAGCCTCAAATGAACTGTACATACAATATCATGCCTGCAAAAGAAAAAAACTTAACAGGTACAATATAGTTAGAAGCACATGTTCAATCATTACATTAAGATGCAATTCCAATGCGAGATAAATGCGTGCATACACAATACCGATGGAAACATGCATAGCAATGCAAGTGAAAAGTGCATAACAATGCAACCAGAACGAGCATAACAATGCAAGGTAAACGTGCATGACAACGCAAATAAAGTGCATAACAATGCAACAAGTGGTGTGCATAGCAAATGCAAGAAAAGTGCAACTTTAAAAGCATGTTTGAAACAAAATGCTGAGTAAAGAAGTACAAACCTGAAAGAGAGCGACTCAACCGTAACCTCCAATTTACCTCTCGAAGGGGTCACAACGTACTCAAAAAGGATACACCTTGCTCTTGATGAGTAACGATGAGCCACGCATCGAAGACATGAATTGAAGTTCCCGCGGAGACATTTTTTAGCCGAAAAGTGTACTTTTTCTTGTACTTTCTCGAGAGCCGAGGACTCCAATCACACAGGGAGAACAAAGGGGCCTTGGAGACCACCCAGGAGGGATGGCCGACCACCTAGGCTAGAGGCCGACCAGTTGTTGACCACAAAGTGGTCGGTCGACCAGAAAAACTGGCTGGCCAACCAGTTTATGAAAACAGGGGTAGTTTTGTCTTTTAATGCTCGAATCTTTAAGTACACAACTCCAAATTAGTTTTGCTCACACCTCCAAGGTCGAAATCAACTTCTCTTCCTCCATAGATCCTTTTCTCTCTTAGATCTGCAGTTTATACACGTTTTCCAATGCCCCACGCGAAGTTGTTTCGCGAAAACTTTCGATTTTCTTCATTTTGAACCGATTAAAATTTGTTTTCGGAGCTTCTTTCTCCATTTTCACCACTTAAGGTATGTTTGTCTCAAAGTTTAGCACCTTTTCTTGGGCGTTGACTTTTCTCTTCCCGAGAGTTGACTTTTGTTGACTTTTTGCAATTTTGGCTCATTTCACTCATTTTTGCATCATCTTGCAGATTTCTTTAGATGGCCAACGATATTCCGTATGGCGGAGCTTCTCCATATGTAGAGGACGAGCTTGACATTATACCGTTGCCTCCGAGGATTCGGCCGTTTGACCCGGAGGAGTATGACCCACAGGAGCACATTCTACCCCCTAGCACCTTCCATCATTTCACGGACTTCGCGCGTTGGCGCCTGCAGACCTGCTGCTTCGGGAGCCGGAGTCCCATCTATCTCATCGCGCGCATGAGGTGTGTACTTTACTTTTGCATTTCTCGCACATTCCATGTTTTCGCTATATATCATATCTGCTCGTTCTGAACATATTCACATACACAACACTCCACTCATTCTGAACACACGGTTCATACACAGCATTCTGCTAATTTGGCACACAGCTCACCACACAACACTTTGTTAATTCAGCACACAACTCATTTTAGCACACAGCACATTTTGGGCACACAACTATACTGCTCAATCTGAATATACAGTTCATAGGAAAGCATTCAGTTTAATTGGCACACGGCTCATAACACTGCTCAATCTGAACACACAGTTCATAACACAACATTCTGTTTAGTTGGCACACAGGTCATAACACTGCTCAATCTGAACACACAGTTCATAACACAACATTCTGTTTAATAAGATAGCACAATGCTCAATCTGAACACACAGTTCATAACACAGTATACATTTTCATAACATAGCACACTGCTCAATCTAAACACACAGTTCATACCACAGTATACTTTTTATTGTCATAACATAGCACACCGCTCAATCTGAACACGTAGTTCATAACGCGATATACTTTTCATAATATAGCACACTGCTCAATCTAAACACACAGTTCATAACACAGTATTCGGTTTATTGTCATAACATAGCACACCGCTCAATCTGAACACGCAGTTCATAACGCGATATACTTTTTCATAACATAGCACACTACTCAATCTGAACACGCAGTTCATAACACAATATTCGGTTTATTGTCATAACATAGCACACCGCTCAATTTGAACACACAGTTCATAACGCGATATACTTTTTCATAACATAGCACACTGCTCAATCTGAACACGCAATTCATAACACTGTATTCAGTTTATTGTCATAACATAGCACACCGCTCAATCTGAACACGTAATTCATAACGTGATATACTTTTTCATAACATAGCACACTACTCAACTTGAACACGCAGTTCATAACACAGTATTCGGTTTATTGTCATAACATAGCACGCCGCTCAATCTGAACACGCAGTTCACAACGTGATATACTTTTTCATAACATAGCACACTGCTCAATCTGAACACGTAGTTCATAACATAGTATTCAATTTATTGTCATAACATAGCACACCGCTCAATCTGAACACGCAGTTCACAATGCGATATACTTTTTCATAACATAGCACATTGCTCAATCTGAACACGCAGTTCATAACACAGTAATCGGTTTATTGTCATAACATAGCACACCGCTCAATCTGAACACGCAGTTCATAACGAGATATACTTTTTCATAACATAGCACATTGCTCAATCTGAACACGCAGTTCATAACATAGTATTCGGTTTATTGTCATAACATAGCACACCGCTCAATCTGAACACGCAGTTCATAACGCGATATACTTTTTCATAACATAGCACACTGCTCAATTTGAACACGCAGTTCATAACACAGTATTCGGTTTATTGTCATAATATAGCACACCGCTAAATCTGAACACGCAATTCATAACGCGATATACTTTTTCATAACATAGCACACTGCTCAATCTGAACACGCAATTCATAACACAGTATTTGGTTTATTGTCATAACATAGCACACCGCTCAATCTGAACACGCAGTTCATAACGCGATATACTTTTTCATAACATAGCACACTGCTCAATCTGAACACGCAGTTCATAACACAGTATTCGGTTTATTGTCATAACATAGCACACCGCTCAATCTGAACATGCAGTTCATAACGCGATATACTTTTTCATAACATAGCACACTGCTCAATCTGAACACGTAGTTCATGACACAGTATTCGGTTTATAGCACACTGCTCAATCTGAACACGCAGTTCATAACACAGTATTCTATTTATAGCACACTGCTCAATCTGAACACGCAGTCCATAGCACAGTATTCGGTTATAGCACATTGCTCAATCTGAACATGCAGTTCATAGCATAGTATTCGGTTTATAGCACACTACTTAATCTGAACACGCAGTTCATAACACAGTATTCGATTTATAGCACACTGCTCAATCTGAACCCGCAGTCGATAACACAGTGTTCAGTTTATAGCACATTGTTCAATCTGAACACGCAGTCCATAGCACAATATACCTTTTCCTTGGCACGCAGCTCATATTTTTCATTTTGAACACACAGCTCACACTTTTCAAATTTGAACACACAGCTCATACTTTTCAATCTGAACACACAGCTCATACTTTTCAATCTGAACACACAGCTCATACTTTTCAATTTGAACACACAGCTCATACTTTTCATTCTGAACACACAGCTCATACTTTTCATTCTCAACACACAGCTCATACTTTTCAATCTGAAACTGAATACATCTATTCATTTTGAACGCAGGTATCCTCCCGTTTCATACGGGGTTATGGTCAATCCCCGTGAGGGAGTGGTATATGGAGCTCCCAGACGTTGTCCGATATATTGTGGATGAAGCAGGGTTTGGCCTATTCTGTGCAGGATTGTCGCGTCATCCATCAAGCAGGACCCTCCTGGGCACACTTGTAGAGAGATGGTGGGACACCACCAACTCCTTCCATTTTTCAGCCACCAGGGACATGACGATGACCCCATATGACTTCTCCATGCTGACGGGCCTTGACGTGGCAGGCCGGCCGATCCCATACGATGCAGATAGGGGTGAGTGGGAGGCCGCTTGGATTTATCTGCTCAGAGCCCGTCCACCGATCGATAGATCATCAGGCAGGGTCAGGTACACCTAGTTCTCCGAGCGGTATAGGGGGACTACGTCCATGACCATTGAGGCCATACAGTAGTATGCCCAGGGATTTTTGATGTTCCTCCTCATGACCACTCTATTCTTCGACAGGGGAAACACAGTCGGGCTTTATCTTCTTAGTGCCCTGGTGGACCTATCACAGGTCCGACTCTTTGATTGGGGTGGCGCTGCCCTCGCTATCCTTTATTGCTACATGAGCACGACCTCCCGCGAGCGGGGGACCATAGTTGGAGGCTATTGGCGAGCCTGGGAGGTACATTCTGCCATCTTGATTTACATTACTACCTTTATTATCTGTACACTACATATTGCACACATTACATTCTGTACTCTACATTCCGTACTCAGCATTCTGCATTTTCTATACATTCTGTATTCGCATTCTGCACTCAGCATTTTGTATTCTATATATCCTGTATTCGCATTCTGCACTCAACATTCTGTATTTTCTATACATTTTGTACTCTGACAGCCACTGCCTTGCCTTTCACAGCTGTGGGTTTACGTGTACTTCCCGACATTGGCCTCTGAGCTCAAGGTCCAATCACCTCTTGAGATCCCCTACTCACACAAATTTGAGGGTCGGTGCCGGCCCAGGCCTTAGGAGACTCTGCTCTACCTCCGGCAGTTCTTCAATATTGTATGGACGACGAAGGTGATCCAGAACTTTCAGTTCTTCATGCTTTCTGCTTTGATTCATCTTGCATATTTATGACATCTAATCAATTTATGCACTTGTTACCCGCAGGTGACCTGGCAGCCTTGGATTGACATGCTAGTGAATCCTCGATTTTTGTTTGTTGGGGCATGGGGCTCCTCCCAATATAGGGTCTTGCTTGAGGGACTGGTCGGCAGGGCCTGGTTTCTCGGAGAGCGCTTTATGCACCAGACGATGGGCAACTCTAATCAGAACATCCCCTCATTGCCTCCACCAGAGATGCGGTCCGCAGGGGTCTCACACCCTAGAAGGCAGAGGACCTTATGTTGGGTATTGACGCGGTCCTTTTCCTGGAGGAGGGGGATTGCGCGACATATCGCCATATGTACCTGATGCCTCCGTTGTCAGGTGTCCGTACCCCCAGGAGGAGAGTTGTTGACATGCCTTCCTTAAGTCGCGCCCGAGCCGGAGACATTCCTTCGACCAGCGGGGCCGGCACATCGAGAGGCGGGACTGGAGGGATGCCCTCAACTTGGCAGTATGCTGGATGGCCAGATCTTCCGACCGGGCTGGCAGGCTGGCAGTATGGGACACCATACCAGATTCCACTGGAGCCTCCGCTGCCGGATCATCGATATATCAATGACCCTGACTCACCACCGGTATGCTCCACAGTTTTCATTTATCACTCAAATATTTAGAGATTCATTCATTCATTGATGAATTGAACTTGTGTCTGCAGCCTCCCAGGGAGTATACTGAGGGGTTACTCGGAGTGGTGGCCTCACTCGAGAGCGTGGTTCTACGGAGGGAGACGCTGCTATATGCCTCGGGCGTTCGGGTACTTTTCAATTTCCTTGCATTTATCATACTTCTGATGACATATGGAAACTGAACATTTCACTGCATTGATTCATTGCATGTGTAGAGCACATCTGACATATCACATTCACACACTATATCTGCATGCACCCACTCTATGTATCATTCTCGTATCTGCATCTGATATACATACTGGATGATGCATTCAAACTGTCCTTTTCAAGTCCCATCTCTGCAGACTGGGCCATCCAGGCCTTCTCGATCAGGTAGTAGAGGAGTCTCAGCATGCGGCCGGGGGGGTCGCAGAGCACCTGTTAGATAGGATACGAGTCTAGCGAGGAAGAGGAGTCAGCACATCCACAATCAGAGACATCTACAGGCAGGGATGATGACTCTGGTTCCGATTCGGAGGGCGGAGGTGACACCGAGGAGGCTTCCGAGGATGGTGGCTCCGATTCAGACGGAGATGCCGACGATGGTGGCGCGGAGGCTGCTCAGCCGAAGAGGGTGAAGAGGGTCTCTCGGTTTTGGGCTTGATAGCATTGATGCAGATGTTCCTACTTTATTTTTCTTTTTACGTGTAGTTGTAGCACATTGTACAGCTTAGGCAGTTTTATTTTCTTCAAAACTTGTACCCTATCGTAAAATGTTGTAAAAAGGAAACATGATGGAATGAAAATGGCTTTTCATTCAAAAAGTGTTGTATTTGTATTCTAAGCATCGCATCGCACCATTTTGCACAAAAATGGAATTGAATGGAAATTGAACCTCATGTATTGCCAAGTCAGGTAGTGAACTGACACAACAAACTAAACAACTTAACTCACTAAGAAACAAAACCTTAGTAAGTTTACAACTCGATAAGCAACGAGCAACAACTCGATAAACAAAGAACAACAACTCGATAATCAAAGAGCAACAACTCGATAAGCAAAGCCTAACAACTCGAAGAGCGAATGCATTTTGAGACAAACAAAGCAACAAAATGCATCCAAAACAGAGGTAAACTCAGACCTTCAGTACTCTCAGCACACAAGAAACCTAGAGACTCCCTTCTGGAGACAAAAAAAAAGTTGCAGGCCAGCTTTTTGCTCATGGCTGACCACCATTGTCGACTAGTTTTTTGGCCTATAACCCAAAAAAGTAGCTAGCCGACCAAAAAAAGTGGTCGGCCGACCACTTAGCCTGGGAACCTCCAGTTTTCTGACACTTGTCTTCCAAACAGTGCCTTTTCCTCCACAAAGGTTCCAGCTTCGTGGTTCCCTATTTCTAATTCAGTTTTGCACCAAAATGGAGGCGTTTCTTGTTGAAAATCTGACAAATTGGATTACTACCTTGGATGGCTCGGAAAAGTTGAATTTCTGGGGCTTTGGCATAAATGCACTATTTACATTGAGTCGCACCCCGTTGCATTTTCCGTTCTTTCATGCTGCGGCAGGGTTTTGGAATCTGGTAACACATGTCTTTGGCTTTGGCGGGCAAGAGATGTGTCCTACTTTCGAAAACTTCCAAGCTTTGATAGAGTCTGAATGCGAGGAAGAGATTTTGCAGCAATTCCGCTTCGGCCACATCCAAGCCTTAGAACGGATGTGCGGGCTCACTATGCATGACGCTCGATCTTTGATTTGTGATGAGGAGTTGGACATCCCCAGCTTGGTTTATCGATTTTCTGATGCCGGTGACCGCGACGATCATCACTGGCAGGGTTTTCGGCGACACGCCCTTTGCTTATGCCTGCTGTCACATTTCTTGCTTGTCTCAGGCTCCAGAGGATCTAGTGTCCGTTTGATTGAAGTCGCCCAAGGCTTAAAGGAGGACAAGAGCTGCATTGCCATGACACTGGCTGAGACATTAATGGGCTTGGATGCTTTTCATCGCCGAGAGACGACTAGTGTTGTGAGCCGAACCCGTCCCCAAGGGTTAAGGACATAACTAGCCAGTAATCATGAGATTACCTACGGCCTTAAACCTAACCAAATGTATTTTAACAGAGTTAATGGAGGCCAAACGGAAGCAATTTAAAACTTTGTCCATAGAGCTGTGCTTACATGGCACACCATAACAAACCATACATATGCACATTAATAACTCACATCAAAATATGTACTACACAAAGCTCTGTACTAATAGGATCATATAGGTCTAAGTCAGCCGAACAAAACTATATACAACATATTCAATGACTTCGCCTATATGAAAAAATAAAACAGAATGACAAAAAGGCGAAGACGGGTCTCGTGCGTGCGACGGAAGGGCTGACTCTTCAAAACCTTTGTTGTTCCTCACAGACTTCGCTGGGGCTGGGTTTGGACTTCTCTTGGCTCACCTACAAACACATGAATGAGCCTGAGCGATAGCCCAGTGAATAATATCAAGTAAAGAAGTTATACAAACAATATGTAGAACAACATGCTTGAAACGGCCTTGGGCCCAATTCATATTTCTATTTAACATATATATACGCAATTTAAGTCAAGTGACTGTGGTTCCAAACATACTGGTCCTTGGCCCATTTCTCTTCCATTCGTCAAACCGGCTTTTGGCCCATTCAAACTTTCATGTCAAACTGGCCTTTGGCCCATTCAGACTTTCATGTCAAACTGGCCTTTGGCCTATTTAAACTTTCATTAATGTCAGACTGGCCTCTGGCCCATTCATTCATGTCAAACTGGCCTCTGGCCCATTCATTCATGTCAAACTGGCCTCTGGCCCATTCATTCATTCGTTTATGTCAGACTAGCCTTCGGCCCATTCGGCTATTCATATCAAACATTTGTCCGTAATTCAAACTAGCCAACTTATAAGGCTTATAAGGAAATAAGCAGTTAGACAAATGACAAGCTTCAAAATATCGATATTACTCACAGTGATCGGTTGGTTGGTTTGCCCTGGAGCTCAACCCTACACATTCCATGAACACAAAAGGGACACAAACAATTCGATCCGTTCTAAATTCGTATTTTCCTCTTTAGGCTTTATTCTTATCTTTTTAACTCAATTACAATGCTCAATGCATGCCTAAGAGTACTTGGAAGTGAAAGAGAACAGAAAATGAAACACAGAATGTCTTTTCAAAATTTCAGAAAATAGGGTCCCCGCTCGAGCGTGGACTTCCCCGCTCGAGCGGACCCTTGAGGTCTGCAAAAGTACTGGATATGTCAAATTTACGCTCGATCTCGAACTCTGGCGCTCGAGCGGAAGGCCTCTCTACATGGTTCCCTGCTCGAGCATGAATTTCCCCCGCTCGAGTGGACACCATGTCTGCAAAAAATACTGGGAACACGAATTTCACGCTCGAGCGGCGTTTTCCCCGCTCGAGCGGACATCAAAATTCTGGAAAATCCAGAACATGTTCTTGAGCTTCAATTTGATGTTCAAAGGTTCCAAATGCATGATTTTGGCTCAAACTTCACATATACATATACTAACATGGTATAAACATCAAATTATGACATAATGAAGCTCAATTTCACAATTTAATCACATGCATGTCTCAAATTAACTCAAGCTCATCATCAACTCACTAGTTTCAAACATGCAAGACTCAAACTCCCATGATTTGCACTTGCATGTGAAATATACACAATATCCTCAACTTAATTGGTGAAAAGATGATCAAATACATGGTCATTATCCAAAACTCAACATAGATTACATACTTTATGCTCAAACATGGAAATTTATGGCAATTTCTTACATACATGTGTTCTAAGACTTCAAATTCAACAAAACCAACTCAATCTCATCATAATCAATCTAACTCACGTTCTTGACCATTAATCAAACTTGAATTCACCATTTACAACATTAAACTCATGAATTCCCTTACCTAGGAGCTCAATCTTCCAAACTATAGCAAATTCTTGAGTTTAATCTTCAAATTTCCCAAACCTTGAGCCAAAATTACACAATTCTCTCCCTTTCTCTCTCTCTATAGCTGGCGCCTCTCTCTCTCAAGGCAAAAAATCTAATTTTTGAGCTCAAGTGTATCAATTAAGTGTATAGTGCCTCTTTACATAAGTTCCCACTAGCATCAATTTAATAATAATAAATAATTGGGCACTAATTCACTAATTAAATCAATTTAATCTAATCCGAATCAATTTCCAATTAAATTTCACCGTAGGCTCTAAAAATTACGCTAATCACAATGGCGTAATCAATTTCGGTTTCGGTGGCCGATAGGGCCTTCAATTTAATTTCCAAAGTAGACAATCAAACAGATATTCCTACGGTGAACAGATAGAAATTCAAAATCACATATTTTCACATAATGGCACACAAAATCATATCAAACACATACTCATATTCATGCTAAGGACCAATTAGCATACTACAGAACAAGGATATTACAACTAGATTCACGGGGAGTCCACTACTGCTGCAGGTAATGTTTCCCACTCTATCTCGCATATATTGCTCACATCACTCGGTCCTCAGGCTCGGTTTTTCTCACAAAAACCCTTTTCTTACTTTTCTCTCAATATACACCTCTCTATTCTTGAATCTCTCGCTTTTCATCCCTCCCCAGATATGGTTGATGGACTAATTGAAGGTTGTGGACCCATGCTAAGCATACTCAGCTCGCGGCTATTTCTTCCGGCGACATCTAGTCGATGTCCCCGATGAGGGATGGTGATTCGAATGGATGTGCAGTCTATCTGCTACCAGTATTGCTTGGCGTTGCCCTTGGCTCAATTTACCGGCGATGAGCAACAGCATGACCCGCCAGCCCGGGATTCAGTTGATCGGCCTAACAGACTGTGTCTTTTACTTCCCGTTCTGATTCCGGCGCCAGTTCGGTCATGATCAAACTTATCTGGAAGAGAAGATACAGTACCCAGCTGTATTTCCGGTCTGAGGCGCACAGTTAGCTCGGTATGCCACAGCATGGAGGACGAGAGAGCTTCTGGCCCCCGTTCCCAGTTTCAATAGCGCCCTCTCTGATGAGTGCGTAGCTTAGCTTGTTGAGGAGGCGCAGGTTAGGCCTACTTTGGCATCAGAGGCTTCGACCAACTCTGGGAGGGGACGTAAGAACACCAGACTATGCCCCGAATTTATTGCTTTATCAGTACTTTCAAGTTTTTTTTATGAATGTAATAAAAACCAACTTCAATTTGGATTCAAGAATAGGAGAGCTCTGTACTGAAATCAATGTAATTGAAGGTTGTGGGTACTAAAAATTTTCCGTTTGGTCCAAAAATGGTCTAAGTCGTAAAAAGATTAATTTGAGCAAAATCAACTTTTATTAAAACTTTTCAAAACCATTTTTGATATGGATCAAAACTGGACACGCCTGAGATCTATCACTGAGATACACAACCCTGGATCCTATCAACTGGAAAGTTGCCCCTAGTCTGAATAGCACTGCATTGGAGACCACAACCGAGCTTTTGAATGTAGAATAGACAAAGATGACCAACGTGATCACATGGACAAAGTTGATTGGAGAAGTGTTTATGTATGGACTTCAAGATGAAGTTTCTTACGTATCCCAAAAATGGGAATCAAGCCTTATGTAGTTCGACTTAGGTTCACTCATGTATTAACTCTCTCCTTTTGCGCTCTAACTTTTGCCAAGGCCGCCCTTTCTGGGTTTTCAACCTTGCAAGCTCAGTTTTTATTATTTCAAATTTTCTATGCTCTAACTTTTACCTAGGTCGCCCTTTCGGGTTTTCGGCCTAGCAAGCCACGCAGAGATAGTATTTCTTCAACTTGTCCATGTTGATCGGCTGTGAGAACTTTAGGCCATCTAGGTCCATCAGAATGACAGCTCTACCTGACCAGATAGACTTGATGATGTAAGGACCAGTCCACTTAGGTCTGAACTTACCCCTAGGGTCATGGATGGGAGCTCTTTGAGCACCAAATCTCCTTCTTTCAAATTCCTGGACTTAACCTTCTTGTTGAAAGCCCTGGCGATTCTTCGTTGATAACCCTGAACATGGTACAGTGCTTTCAGCCTTCTTTCATAAAAAAGCATGAGTTCTTCGAACCTGCTTGGCTGCCAATCTGCCTCAGCTATCTGGCACTCAGCCAATACTCGTAATGACGGAACCTCAACTTTGATAGGCAAAACAGCCTCCATCCCATAAACCAAGGAATACGGAGTCGCCCCAGTAGAAGTTTGAATTGAAGTCCGGTAACCCCACAGAGCAAATGGCAGCTTATCTGGCCAGTCCCGGTAGGTTTCCACCATCTTCTGCAGAATGTGCTTAATGTTCTTGTTGGCGGCCTCAACTGCTCCATTGGTCTGCGACCGATATATGGATGACTTATGAAAAGCCACGTTATACTTCTCCAACAAGTCAATCACTTCCTTCTTAAAGTGGGAACCATTATCCGAAATAATCTCGTTCGGGACCCCGTAGCGACAGATGATGTTGTTCTTGATAAACTTGGCAACCTGCGATGCCTTCAACACCGCGTAAGATTGGGCCTCAAGCCACTTTGTGAAGTAATCTATCGCTACCAAAATGTACTCATGCCCGTTGGACCCCTTCGGAGTGACAGCTCCAATCATATCCTTGGTATTACTCTCCCAGACTGAAAACGGCCATGGCAAAGTCATGTTGTACAGTTTCGACGGCGGGATGTTCCTGTGGTTTGCATGGATCTGACATTTGTGGCATCGCCGAACAAAGCCAATACAATCCTCCTCCATGGTGGACAAGTAATAACCCTGTCTAAGGATTTTCCGGGCTAGCGTCACCCCGTTCATGTGCGCTCTGCACTCTCCTCCATGGATGGCCTCCATCAAGCGCTTGGATTCTTTAGCATCAACACATAGTGCATCCCAAGATGACCTTTCTTGTACAGTTTTCCCCCACATACAATGAATTGAGCAGCCATTCTTCGAATTGCCCTCTTATCTTTGGCATTTGCCCCTGGTGGATACGCTTCGTTTTCTAAGAAGTTCCAGACATCGTAATACCAAGGATTCTCATCTTGTACCTCATCTATGGTAGCAATTAGCTCGTAGGCCGGCACAAATTTCTGTTCGATGATGATCGGACGCATCTAGACTCCAAAAGGGATGTTTATCATAGAAGATAGAGTTGCTAATGAATCAATGAACCTGTTGTTCTCTCTACATAGATGGGCAAAATTCAGTTTCTCAAACCGAGGAATCATCACGTCCAAGGTCTGGTAATAGATTCTCATCTTTTCTTCTTTAACTTTCCAATCTCCTGTAGCTTGAGATACAACAAGGTTCGAGTTCCCGATGACATCCAACTGTTTTGCCCCTAGTTCTAGGGCAGCTTCTAGTCCAACAATACATGCCTCATATTCTGCCTCATTGTTTGATACTTTGAACCGGAGCTTGAATGCTAGAGGTATACGGGAATTGTCGGGTGCTATCAACAACACCCCTATCCCATACCCATATTGGTTTGACGCTCCGTCAAAGTACATCATCCAGGTCTCTTCTTCAACATGTAGAATGGCCTCGTCTGGGAATAAGTACTCAACTGCTTCATCCCCTTCGACTGGGTGATCAGCTAGGGATTTCGCTACCGCTCTCCCTTTTACTGACTTGCGCGTCACATACTTCAGATCAAATTCGGAAAGCAGAAGCAACCAATGGTCTAGCCTACCCGTAAGTGTCGGTTTCTCAAAGAGATATTTGATGGGATCTAATCTCGAAACCAGTATTACAGAGTGAGCTAATAGGTAGTGCCGCAACATCCTGGTAACCCATACCAAGGCCAGACAAGCCTTCTCCAGCGGAGTGTAGTGGGTCTCGTAATCCAACATTTTCTTGCTCAGATAGTAGATAGTTTTCTCCACTTTGTCCTCAGACTCCTGTGCAAGCATGCAGCCCATTGTAGTTTTAATCACTGAAAGATACAGAATCAACAGTTTCCCCGGCTCAAGTGGTGACAACACAGGTGGGTTTTGTAAATATTGCTTGATTTGCTCGAAAGCTGCCTGGCATCGGCCATCCCATTGGAACTTCTTTCCTTTCTTCAGGAGACCAAAGAGTGGTTCACAAGTCAAGGTTAATTTTGCGATAAACCGTCTTATGAATTGCACTTTACCCAGAAAGCCTCGCACCTCCTTTTCAGTCCTCGGTGGTGGCATTTCTAAGATGGCATTGATTTTGGAAGGGTCGACTTCGATGCCTCTTTGTGTGATCAAGAACCCCAGTATTTTCCCTGCTGTAAGACCAAACGTACACTTCTGAGGATTCAGCCGCAGCCGATACTCCCTGATCCTTTGGAAGAACTTCTGCAAGGCGGTGTAGTGGCCCTCTCTTTCCTTGGACTTGACAATCATGTCGTCCATGTACACCTCCACCTCTTTATGGATCATGTCATGTAATATTGTGGTTCCAGTCCGTTGATACGTAGCCCCAACATTCTTCAGCTCAAATGGCATCACCCTATAACAATAGGTTCCCGACGGGGTGGTAAAAGCTGTCTTCTCCCGGTCTTCGGGTGCCATCAATATTTGATTGTAGCCTGAAAACCCATCCATGAACGAGAGCAGCGCATGCCCAGCAGTGAAGTCCACTAATTCATCGATATGCGGTAGAGGAAAGTCGTCCTTCGGACTGGCTTTGGTCAAATCCCTGAAGTCCACACATACCTGAATTCTACCGTCTTACTTCGGCACTGGAACTATATTGGCCAACCAAGTTGGGTGTTCGAATACCAGCAGGAACCCTGCGTCAATTTGCTTGGTGACCTCTTCTTTGATCTTGAGAGCCCAATCTGGGCGGATGCTTCTGAGTTTCTTCTTAACAGGTCGGGCCTCTGGGTTAAGATGGATCCGGTGCTGTACAATCTCAGGATCGATTCCAGGCATGTCTTCGTAGGACCACGCAAAAATATCTTTGAAATCTTTTAACAAAACGACTAAGCGCTCGCGCTCCTCCGAAGACAACGTGGACCCAATCTGGACCAGCCGCAGGTCCTTCTCAGTACCAACGTTAATTGTGGTGATTTCATCAACCAAGGGTTTTACAAACCTCTCCTGCTCTTGACCAAGCAAATACTTCAAAACCGGAGGAATTTCTTCCTCATCGTTTTCATCAAAATTTTGAAAGTCCTGATTAATGCAATAAATCAAGGGCACAGAAAAATACTCAAAGGCCACAGCCATTCCATTCTTATTAATCACTTCTACATCATCTGATTCCTCTGTTACAACAGACTCAAAGAAAAAAGAAAAAGACAACCTAGACAAGACTGTGGCATCTGGGTTGTCACCCCCCAAGAATACCAGACTCAGACTCAGACGAGCTGGAACCTGATTCCGACTATACGGACTCAGTGGAATTAGATTCCGGCTCACTACCTTACCCGGTGCTGCTCGATAAGAATCCCTCCTGATATTGCCAGACAAGGGAGGGTGCGACGGATGCATCCAAGATGTTTGAAGATGGGCTCACAGCCGTTTCATTCCCGATCATGGACACCGAGAAGTTATCCCCCAAGCACTCATGTATGATCGGAGGATCTGAAAGTAGACAAGCCAGTGCTATCCCCATTTCAATCTCTGCACTGTCGAAATCCTCCTCCCTGCATTGCTCAACCTCAGTTGGTGGGTCTGTCTGCTTCTCAGCAACATCATCCCCAGACAATTGCAAGTCAAAGAATATCTCAAACCCCGGCAACCGCCGCCTCTCTACATTTAGCCATGGCTCTGGGAAGCCGCAGAATGGGAAGTCCTCCCTCTCCCGGATGAAGCGTCCGTTCAAGGTACCCTGGATGGGCCAGTGCACCAACTCATAAGGCTTCCCAGCTCGCTTTTCTCTGGCTCTTCCAGCCATCTCTTTCCCTTTCCTCAGCCAGTCCTCCTTGGTAGGCAGATAACCTAAACCAAAGGTATGTGGGTTATGCGACACTTCGGCCGATGTTGCAACTCCTTTCCGGCCACTGCACCCTAATCCCATCCCGAGGATATGCTGTAGTTTGTTCATAAGGTAGACTGATTGTGCACTGACATAGATCCCCTCATCAACATCTAAAATGCTCTGTACAACCCGAGCCTCGGCTAGGGTAAATCCTGATAGGAACACATCCTCTGCGCCATGTTCAATTTCCAAAACTGGTGTAGAGACCTGTAGTGGCGGATGGATTGAAGAATTCCCAAAAATAATGGCCACCCCCTTCCCGTGAGGGTATTTCAACTTCTGATGCAGGGTGGAAGAGATTGCCTTTACCTGGTGCAGCCATTGTCATATGCCCGAATCACCTGGTCAGTGGGTACAAAGTTCGCGGGCTTTAACCCGATTGCATATGCTGTCCTTGACGGGCACACGTTGATAGCAGATCCTGTGTCAACAAGAACTACTAGTATCCATTTATCTCTACACTCCACAGAGATGTAGAGTGGTTTGTTATGATTTGCGCCCTCAGGCAGTAGCTCCTTCTCAGTGAAGGTTAGCGTCGGGAAAGCTCCTTCCGGAAAGACCAACCCTACCAGCTGTTCAGGCGTGGTGTCGATTGACAGTTTGGCTCTGTCCATTGCAAAAAGGACAGCCTGTCTATGAACTCTTGAGGCCATAAGCAGTCCCCAAATGGAGATGTCTGCTTGTATCTTCTTAAGCTGTTTCAACACGGCCTCCTCCTCGAGTAACTTTTTTTTCTACCTCTCCGCCTCCTTGTCCTTCCCGGATGCCTCTGGTTGATCTAAGTGTAAGGGCTTGAAGTACCGCCCACTCCTGGTCATGTGGTCCACCTCTCCAATATACCAGGTATCATCCGGCTGGTTGTTCCCCCAATCTTCGTCTGTATAGGCGAGACATAGGTCGTCATCCTCCTACCACATTCCGTTAGCCATTGACAAGCAACTATCTGGTTCTGTTACAACTGTTCCTGTGCACACAGAACATTTCGTTTCCGTGCTCACAGCACATTCAGTCCCCACCAGGGCTTTGGCCTTTCTAACCCTCTCTAGATCTTCGATCTTCTCTTGCTCAAACTGTTTCAGTGTAGCTTGTTGCTCAGCATCCTCTGTACTCAAACTGTTCTGATCCTGAGCAAAATTCTTAACACCGGTGCTCTCCCGCGGTTCATTCTGATCTCCGGCCATTCCGACCACTACTAATGTCCCCGTTTCTAACGGACTCTGTTCTGGCTGAGACTGCTCAACAACATCCTGCTCGTCACTAAGCCACCCAGTAACCTCTACTGACCCTTCCATGTCGAACCAGTTGATAGTCACATGCCCTCAATCCTGTTCTTCAAAGAATTGCATATTTGTAATGTCATCCTCTAGTTCTGCCAGGTCATCTAGCCCTTGATTAGGTCCATCCTCTCGAGCTACACAGATCTCTGCCCCAACCGGGAGCTCTACTATTGGTTTAGACCGATCCGTTGAAGTATTGTAATCGCTTGGGTTGTACACAAAATTTGCAGACCCCTCAGGCTCTGACTGATCATTCTCGTCTGCCTCAAAAGTCAACCCAATTCTATCTTCGATGGTCACCACCATGAGTTCAGGTTGGGTTCGGGAGATGTCCAACATGCACAAGTCAGTGCTGTCACGAATAAACACCTCCAGCTTGGATAGGTGGGAAGAGGTGATATATATATGCTAGGTTCATATGACACAACCCCAGTTTGGATGAAGTTGATGCGTTTGGGAAGTGGAGCTTGGTTATGTGGTGGGAGTGGGTTGGTTGTGACATTTGGTTTCTCCGGAGGCACGATTACCTTGCTGTCAATGAGATCCTGAATCTCATGATGCAATCAAAAGCACTGGTCGGTTTCGTGACCATGTTGTTGGTGAGAGGCGCAGTACTTCGCCGGGTTACGGGAAAGAGGAAGTTTTTCTGGTAAGGGCCGCAGCTCTAGGGGTTTCAAGTGCCCTTTCTTGATCAAAACCCCCAAAGCCTTAGACAAAGGCATGTATAGTGGGGTGAAGGTTCTTTGGCCTCTGGGGACATATCTGGCTGTTTGCGAGCTACTTCTGGACACATCGGTAAAGGGTGTAGCTGCAAGGGTTTTGGGAGGGGTGGTGGTGACCATTCCCACATCTGAAGATCTGGCAGCTGCAGCACTGCTTGTGCCTACATTCGTACTACGGTTGAATGCCCTCTTTGGCTGCTCTCTCTCATGGTCAATCAGACCTTGTTTCATTGCGTCCTCGATCTGCACCCCAATCTCATATAAATCTGTAAAGGTGGATAGGGAGAGAACGATCATCTTTTGCATGAGCTTGGGCTGGAGGTTGCGTACAACCATCTGAATCTAAACTTTGTCAATGGGCCTGATGGTCATCATCGAGGCTTTAGCCCTCCAGCGGGTCACAAAATCGGAGAAGTTCTCATTCGGCTCTTGCCTAGTGGTCTCGAGATCACGAGTTCTGACCTGGATCTATGTATTGTAGGAGTATTGAGCTATGAAGGCCTCAACCATCTCCTCCTAACTTCTCTTAATGGAGTCCTCCAGTTTTGCATACCAAATGGTTGCTACACCCGACAGGGTCCGGCCAAACAAAGAAAGCTTCTGTAATCTAGTGAGGCCCATTGGCCTTAAGATGTCTGAAAACAGCCGCAGGTGCACCATAGGATCTCTAGACCCATCAAAGCGGTCGATGTGCAGCATTTTAAACCTGTCTGGCAGCATCACGGCTGAGTCGGTATATTCATCCTCTATATCTGGAATGGATTTCACACCTTGAGACTTCTTGAAAAGCTTTTCTAGCTTGCTCACTTTCAATGCCGTTGGATCCACCTCGAACTCAAATGTTGAATCCACTAGGTTGGTGGGCGCTTTAGATAGCTGGGGTAGGATTGGGGGCGGAGCTGGCCCCATTGGAACGTCCGTATTTTCCTGGACATTGGCTGTTTCCCCAAGTATTGGAACTCTTAGTGGGAGAGGAGCTGGGTGCGAAGCAGATGCTCCGGTTTGTTACTATAGCCTGGCAATTAACTCTGCATGTTGGGCTACTACTTCTGGTTGACGTACAGCCACTTCTACCTGGCGAGCAGCATTCTGCTGCATGGCTTTCATACTTTCTTGGAGCTAACGCATCATCTCTTCCAAACCAACCATATTGTCTTGATCTAACTAAACAACCGGTATATTGACTTTGCAGTAGAAACTAAGATCTCAGCCTGACTGTTCAAGGACTGCTGATCTGGCAACCTCTGTACTGATACACTGCGCCTTCTTGACCTCCGCCTAGCAACTGGGGGTAAAGAAAGAAACACTGCTTGTCCGTCTATCAAATCCCTGGATCAATTAAGTCTTTGACCTCTAACCCAGAGTGCTCGGGGAATATCTGCTTGGTCAGATGCAATTGTGCTAAACTACCATGCAAAAAGATAAATAAAGCATAATAAGGAAACATACAACTAGCATAACGGCATAAATAAAGACAGCACACAGTTGACATGACAACATGCAGTTGGCACTTATAAGCTGAATACTCTGTTCTCAAGCGCTGTTTACTGTGCCCAAATGGCTGCCCCAAATCTAATATCCTCAGATAAAACTGATTCCCAAACACTAATGCCCTCAGGCCTGATACCCAGACTTGCAAACTGTTACATGCATTCCCTGTAGAGGCACACTCTAAAAGCACATAACAAGCAAATGAGAGCCAAAACACCCCTATGTTGGGGTAGGGTTTCGTTGTCCTATTTTGTCAGGGGCTAGGGTTTCACTACGCACACAGCGATTTCAAACAACCTATAACCGGATAAGCAACCTGTCCTAGTTTGGAATGGTCAATATGGATTCCGACATGCACTAGGTCGAATGGTCAAAAAGGGTGCCCCGGTAACAACCGGGGTTTGTGTTCCCATCATGGCAGAGCCCATAACAGATCAACCTTATGGCACACAGCCTCAGGCTAACCGTTCAGGAATAGCAGACAGCGAACACGGTAACTCAGGCGCACCAATGCAAATGCAATGCAAAAAAACACATAAGTGTAGTCAAAACAAGATATCATGAGTTCAAGTCAAGTTCTCTAAGTCCCTAGCAGAGTCGCCAAAAACTGTAGACGTGCCCGAGGACTCCCGAGCTCCGCGCGCAAAGGCGCGAAATTCGTTTGCTCTCTAGCTACTTCAAGTTTGGACTCATGTCACGGTTCTAAATCTAATCTCACAATGTGCGATGTAAGATCGATAAATCACCAAAGAGTCCAAATCTGGCAAATCGTTTTGGAAAACTGATTTTAATAAAGAAGTGTCAAATATGGACTGCTTTGCCAGACACAGAGTCGCCATCTAAATATTTTATTTTTGGGGAAATTTAGGAAATCCTGATTCGTGCCGAAGGCGACGTGTCCGTCATCACCAAAGTTGTCTCGGCTCGGGAACTTGGGTATGAGAGGGGAAGGTCATGCAATGAGCACCCCTGCTCGCCCGATCAAAAGATCAGCCTTTACTAAGCATGATATTTTGTTTTTGAAAACACATGTGCTCTTATTCCGGTTAATTAGCTAATCTTACTACGTGATGCGCACAGCATACAAGTATAGACTATATCGCCTCATTTGGAACAAAACATTGCATATTCGTTTGAAAATGGTTTGGAGTTTGCTACTCGTAAGTAGACTAAATCAGGGATTTTAATGAATTGTTCCAATTCAAGTAATCCAACCTTCACTCACAGGCATTCAGGCAGTTATATCAAAGAAGCAGTTAGCCTCATGGCAAGCATGCTTTCATGGTAGTCAATAACACACATGCAGTATGCTAAAGCATAAACACTCACAATGTATTTCGAGCCAAAACAGAGAACTAGTTAGAAATCATGCGTAATCCTAGTTCATGTTAGGATGGCTAATGCAACATATGCAAAATTGCAGCTAAGATATGCTCAGCTATGTAGAATGTCATGTGAAATGCAACTTAATAACATGCTGTTGAACACGTATTCAAGTAAATGTATTGAAATACAATGCAAATAGCATGATGCGCCGAGCCCGATGCATGTAAGATAGATACATGGATGCACGCATGCGAAGCATAAGATATGCTAAATGAAATATGCTCTAAAACTAACGATCGTAAGAGGTTAAGTAAAAGGGAGAAAGAAATGGGGGTTGGAAAACATGCATCACACACATGGACGCTTATTACAATTGTTGGCCCTCTCGACGGAGGGACCGAATAAGAAGCTAACTAGCTAATCTAAGCTAATTAAACTAATTATTACATCACAACGAAACTAATTAACTAATCCTAGTTAACTAACTATTACAAAACAATTAAGCAACTAAACGCATTAACTACTTAAATACAAGCCAAAGCATAAACTAGCTAATCACATTAGCTAAGTAAAGCAGTAAAAGGGGGGCCCTCAGAGGGGGAAGGGTGTATGCATGCCCGGTTACCTCGTTCGGAAATCCAATGCGATGCCCCGATTTGCCTCTGTTTTCATTTGTTCTCAGAAACTTGCACCAAGCTCTAGATAGCTTCCAACAAACCTTGGGGACCTGTGGGAGGGTGGCCGACCAGTTGTTGGTGTATGCAGCCACTTACTGACCACTTTTTGCTACTGCAAACCAGAAAAAGTGGTCAGCCAGCTAGTTTTTCTAGCTGGCCGACCAGTTATTGCTGCATTCCTCCAGTTTGCTGCAACAGAGAGCAAGAAAAGGCATGGCAATGTATTTGCAAGGTATGTGTGCACAACCACCCTCCCTATCATTTCATAAGCTCAAGGGAGTGTGGTTCTCGACCCTCGGGCCACCAATCGCGCATTTCAATGAATGATGGCCGAGAGGTGAAGTTGCACAATTCAATATGAAATGAATGCACAAATAAACACATAAGGCCTAGAACTCTATCATGTATGATCAAGAGCGTCGGCGATCGAGAATTGAGGCACGTTTCATCACTTTAAGTATGAAACACCCCTCGTTTCTCGTGTTTGGACTAACACCTATTCCAAACAAAATGCAACACATAACATGGCATGCACTATGCTATGTAACATGGAATATGCGAAAATGCAATGCAACACAAGCATGCAAATATGCAATATGACTTGAGCATGCAAACATGCAATGCAACATGAACAACCTAACAAGGCTAATGACATGCACAATGCTGATGCATGCATACTCAATGCAAGACAACATAAGCATGCAACAATATGATACAATGCAACTAGCATACACAATGCGAATGATCATGGCATACTTAATGCAAATCAAGAGCATGGCATGCGCAATGCAAACAATAACATAACATGTACGATGCAATGTAACATGGCATACACAATGCTCAATGGACTTAAACCGAAAGTGGGTAGACCTCAGCCATGCCCAAATCAGTGGCCATAACACCAAAATAAAAAGCACAAAATACAAAGTATGCATGTACAATGGATTGGCCAACCAAGTAGGCCTAAGAGCACAATCCTCAAGAAGGCTCAATGAGTGATAAATACGGAAGTGTAACAACACTAAATGCACTGAAATTAAGTAAGAAATGATGCCAAATCATTCAAACAAAGCAAGCATGGCATGCAAAGGTCCTAAAGCATGAGGAGGACTACAAAGGAGGCATGCAATACATGGCACGAATGCATGAACCGAACATGGACAAAGCTAAAATAGGTCAAAACAAAGACATAAACATGCTGAGGTGGGGGTTCAAAGACCTAGGCATGCAAGCATACAAGCTAAGCCATAAGCAAGGCAATAACGCATAACCCTTTTAAGCACTTAAATCATGAAAGAAATGGGAACATTGTCATGCTACATGCTCTGAAATGAAGTATTAAATGATGCCAAATCATCTAAATAGCTCAAAGATAGCATGCATGAGTCACCAAAACACAAAGTTAGCAAGGCCAATTGCACTACAGCTATACAAAGCATGAAGCATATGGCAAAGGCAACCAAAAATAGTCTTAGAACATGTCAAAATGGTACTAAAACATGTATGGAAAGAAGCCAAAACAAGCTAGCATGAAGGGCATAAGGCATGATGCATACAAGGCAAGTAAGATGGATTACACTACACCTATTAAGACCAAGTATGTGATGACTTAACCAACAAAAATTAGAGTTATATCATGACAAAATAACCCCAAATAAACACTAAAATGATGGCTCACAAGCTAAGGCATGAAGGCATACGCAATGATTCATGTTAAGGCATAAAGGGGCAAACCCTCCAACGCATTGAATGAGTGATAAATGCAAGTGCATGAGCATGAAACATGGACTAAAATCATATATGAAATGATGCCAAGTCATTTAAATAGGCCAAGTAAAGCATGCTAGTGGACTTGACACACAAAGCTAACAAGTTAGAATGCACTATAGCTATACAAAGCAAGTCATGCATGGCTAAAACAACAAAAATCAGAGCTAGAGCATGCTAAAACATGGACAAAAGCTTCTTGAAGTTAAACCAAAAGCATGCTAGAATGACATGTTAAAGCATGATGCATGTTAGGCTAATTCATGGAAATGCACTACAAGTGCATGGAGCATGCAAAAGGTGACCAAACCAAACCTTAATAGAGGTATGACATGGTAAAATATCACCAAAAACATGCTGAGATGGACTCAAATGAAGCTAGCATGACATGCTACTTCATGAAGCATACAAGACTAGTATATGAGATTTACACTACAAGTGTATAAACCATGCATGGAGTGACCAAACCAAGTAAAAATAGTGGTACGCCTCAGCAAAATAAGCCCAAATACAAGCTAAGATATGGCCAACATAAACTTAACAAACATGCTCACACATGAGGCATTCAAGACAAGTATTGATGACACAAGGAGAGGGGATGACCCTCTCCTTTTTGGGACCTCAAAACACCAACCCCACCACTGAAATTCCCCTGAATTTCAGTGGTGAGAAGGCCAAAACAAGGTGGTCCCAAAAGCTCACAAAGAAGGCACAAAAACAAGGCCAAACAAGGCCTAAGAAGGAGTAAACAACCCCAAATACAAAAGTGACCTTAAACAAAGATCTAAGCACCAAAATTCAGAACTTTTTGTAGTTAAGAGTTAAGCTTAAAACAGCATGCAAGTAGGGCTAAAAGCTTAAGCAAAAATAGGGGTTTAAAAGCTCACCCTAGAAGACCACCTTCAAAGCTGCAACTCCAGCAGCTTCTTCAAGCTCAAACCAACCCAAGAACACCAAAACTAGCTCCTAAGCACCTCAGCAACAAAAGGATGGTGTTTGAGTGTGTGTTTGTGTGCAAAAGTGAGACAAAATGACACTTTAAGGCACAAAACAAGAGCAAAAGAGAGATGTAGATACAAGTGTGTATGTATAACTCAAACCACAAATTTCTGAACCTGGAGGAGGAAGGGGGAGCCTCCCTCTTATAGAGAGCAAAAGCACAAGCTTCTTCAAGAAGCTAAGGCTCAAGGCCATCCCTCCATACACGTGTATAGAGGATGGTTCTAGTGCTTTCCAGCTGTGCCAGCTGGCCAAAAATATCTCCAAAAAGGTGACAAAAAGCAGCCGACCACTTGAAGTGGTCGGCCAACCACTTGAAGTGGTCTCTCAAAAATAAAAGTGGTCAGCCATGGTAGGAGAAGCTCAGCAGCATGAAAACAAGAAAATGGTGTGGTGGCCAACCACTTTTGATGGTCCAAAGATTAGGGAGACCAGTTGTCAGACCAGAAAATTGGTTGGCAGGAAGGAAAGTGGTTTGCGGGGAGAGAAACTGGTCTCCCACCCTTGTACCACCTTCCAAACAAGGAAAATAAGGTTTGTACCAAAAACAAATCAAAACGGATGCAAGACGAAAGTTCGGCAGGTAAAGCGCGCAGCCGGTAGCCTCGAAAACTAGCTGACAAACACCAAAAGTGGTTCACAACCATAAACGTGGTCTCCCAGACCAGAGTGGCCCTCTAGGCCAAGGAAACAAGGTGTGGTTCAAAAACCACGCCAAACGGAGAACGTTAAGCGGTCCCGAGACAAGGTGCGCGGCCGAAGACTCCGAAAACCGAAAACTAGTCTCCAAGCGGGAAAAGTGGTTTACGACCACGAAAAGTGGTCTACAACCACAAGAAGGGGTTTACAAGACCTCTCCTTTCCTCAGGCAAGGAAAACAAGGCTTGGTCCACAAACCGAGCCGATGCACAAAGGGTTCAAAGGCCCAGAGGCAAGGCACTCGGCCAAAACTCGAAAAACTCGAAACAAGCACAACATGCACTATCACCAAGCGCTCAATTGATGACGTCTGAGTCTTAAGGTTGGTCAGAAATGGGGTTTCTACACCTTTCCACATGAGACATGCCTATTTGTTCACTTCTTTCCGTGTGAGACATGGCTGGGTTGTTTTGCTTAGATTTACGCTTTCGTTCATTGTCGTATTCTTGTTTAAATTGTAGCGATGTTGCATTGCATTGTTTCATTGCATGATCATAAGTTATTTGCTACATTTTGTTTGCGTTTTTCCCTCAAGTTCAATCTTTGCATTTATATCTTGATTTCTTGCCTAAGCCTTGCGGCCTCATCAAATGGGTTATCTTTGCGCTTTGAAATTCACTCACGTCACTTTATGACTTCGAGCTCTGTCAAAGAGGGGCAACTATAGACACCCCATTTTTGACCGCCCGCAAAGCTCGAGCGCTTTGCCCGGTTCACTCGATGATGAAAGTGGTGTTGTGTGTAATTCGAGCTCTCAACGAAGGGGCTATGTTTAAGCTCTGAAACAATCCCAAACCTTCCATATTCTCATTGTTTATACCCCAGAAATCCATTTTTACGCATTTTGTCATCATTTGTTGAGTCTGAAGCAGAAAGAACATGGGATCCCTTTAAGGCCCGGCCGTGGCTATTGATGGTCGATTGTGCCTTAGTAGCGAGAAACACTGTTCTGGGCGGGAGCATGCCAGCTGTCCATTTTTGAAGATATTTATGACCCCTCTTGCTCAAATTCTATAAAAACGAAGTTATATCTCTGTTTTGAGGGTGGAAGAATTTCTAAAAAGCCTATACACCTTCTTAAGAACTCTTTCTTCTTGTGCAAGCAACCCTTTAAGCAAGCCTACCACCTTGAACCTATATCCATACACCATATACACCTTCACACCTTAGCCTAGGAACCTTGGTTGAACCTTGAGTATCACAATTCAAGCTTCAGAGTGTATTTGGACTTAGTTTGATTCACAAACAAAGTGCTACCTTTGTCAAGAGGTATAAGCTTGCTATTTTCTCTCTTGCTTTCATTTCTATCATTTGCTATCAAGTTCTTGTATTTTTGTGTTGTTTTGATTCTCTTTCAAGTGTCTAAGCTTGGGTTTGGAAAGCTATTAAAGGGTAGAGAGAGTTAACATTCTGTCTTACACCTTCACCTATAGCTCAAATCCTTGCTTTTACACCCTTTTCTTTGCTTTCTGAATTGTTTTTCAGAGTTTAAAAGAGGATAAAAATCATGCTTTGAGGTTTCGAAAGTGAAGAGGTTAGCCACCTCTCCTTATTCTTACTTACTAGCCTTGTTGTCTCTCTTTGTTGTTTAGCTTTTTAAGCTCTTTTCATTTCTTTGAGCCATTATTTTTCACCCATTAAGGGCTGTTTTAGGGTTGTCCTAGGTTGTTTAATTAGTTTGTGCTTTGATTAGTTTGCTTGTTGTCTCATAAGTTTGCATAAATAGCTTGTTGCATGTTGTTCTAAGCTTTTCTTTAACTAATTTCCTTGTTTAAGAGCCTCATTTTAATAATCAATCCACCTTTAATTTCTTTCATTTGAGAGTTGTTTCAATCGGTTGACGGTTATTCAAAACATGAACTAAAGATCTACGCTTAATGGCTTAATCTCTACGGAGATTCATTGTCAACGTCGTAGTCTCTATTTCATGTTGAGAATCACTTCCCATTTGACATATTTCTCACTTAATGGACATAATCTTTAGTGGACGTAACAATCATCTTGGACAAATGGGTTAAAGAATGGCAAAGACTAATGAATTTGGCTTAAAATGAACCAACCCACATAAAGAAAATGAAGTATATTGCTTGTGTTCGGCCGGACGTTTTGCCGAGTCCATTGTGTCAAGGGTTGTCTTACATCAATTTATGATGTTTTGATGAACCTTAAAGCGTCTCTTTGAGTTCACTCTGTGATAAGAGGGAGGGGTGGTTGTTATTCATTGCATTTATTGATCTTTGTCCAAATTGTATCCGAGATCATCAAGCAATCAAATTGCTCATTGATGGTTTTGGAAATGATTCAAACATTCTCTTGAGGCTTCCCCATGACAGAAAAGTGTGAGAGGGACAAACAGAGTTCAGAATAACTCTGTCTGCATTGTTTTCACTTCAGAGCACAAAATAGGATTTTGCATAAAATTAAGGCACGATTGGCCTTATCTAGGCCCGAGGCGGGCTTCATTGAGGGCCGGCCGACCATTAATGTTTGGTCAGCAGTGTGTTTTGTAGAAACAAAGGGCAGTAGCTGAAGGTAAAACAGAGCAGACCTAGGAAGATAGAGCAATTATTGGACGCTGTGCATGCAACCCTTGTGCATCCTTGTTTGCATCAATGTTGTAAATCAATGCTTCAATTATTGTTGTAATTATTATTGTTATTGTTTATTTGTAATTGTTATAGCTAATTAACTTAGATAGATAGTTTATTTCTCTTTCTCATTATTATCCTTGTTGTAATAGTGTAGCTAGCAAGTTAAATCTTTGCTTATTCATTCATTCGGTTTTGTAATAATTAGTTTAGTTTAGACTTTCGGCCTTTGATTCGGACCCTCTTGCATGAGGGCCAACATGTAATAAGTTGTATGTCTTCCAACCCCACGTCTTTCTTCCTTTTACTTACTTACTTACGATGGTTAGTATAGAACATCATTTTTCAAATTAGCATTCTTATGCTTTGCATCTATTGTCTTGCGTGCATCCAAGGTTCGACTCATCATACTAACGCAATATCAATGTTCAAAATCATTGCTTGAATACGTGTTTTATCACATGTCTTGAATGGAATCATATGCCATGTTCATAGCCGAGCCTATTAAAATTATAATGTGTGCGTTGCATTTAGTCATATTGCATTAATTAGGAGCATGCACATTTTTCTAATTATTTTGCTATGTTTTGGCTCGGAGTACTAGGTGAGCAATTTTGAGTTTTAGCATCTTGCATCGAATGTTTGTGTTTCCATGCCAAGCATACTTCCATGAGGCTAATTACTTAAATGATATAACTGTTCAAATATCTGTGGATGAAGGCTAGTTGCTTGAATTGGGATAGTTTGATTAATGTACATTTTAAGCCCCACTTTTTCAAGTGGCATATTCACAAACTCTTTTAAAAAACAACCATGAAATCAAATGTTCCAATTTTTGGCAAAATAGTCTATACTTGTGTGTGCGTCACATAGTCAGTTAGCCTAATAAAATCGGAACAAGAGCATATAACATAAATAAAAATTATATCATGATTAGTAGAGGCCGATCTTTGATCGGGCGAGTGGGGTGCTCAATTCATGACCTTCCCCTCTTGTACCTAAGTTCCCGAGCCGAGACATTTTGGTGATGATGGATAAGTGGTCTTTGGCACGAGTATCGGGTTTCCTAAATATCCTAAAAATATTTAAGTGGCGGCTCTGTAATCTGGCAAAGCAGTCCATTTTTGGCATTTGATTCAAATATCGATTTTCCAAAAGAATTGCCAGATTTAGACTCTTTTTGTGTTTTCACTATTTCACATTGCACTTGTGAAATCAGATTCAGAACCACGAGAGTGCAAATTGTAGGATTAGTTGTATTCGAAAGGAGCACGAAAAGAAAGCCACAATACCCTAACCCAGGGAGAAATGCCCGACAAATGGCTTTGAGAGAAAGGTTGGGAAGGTTGGGTTCATGCCTCTTGTTCAATTGATGACCCTGATCAAATGTACTGAAATTACCCCTAGTGTTCACTGGACACCGGTTGGGTTCTTGCTCCTTTTTCGATGGATGTCCTGATCAAATGTACTGAAAAGTGCCCTAGTGTCCAATCACTGGCCACCTTTTTCAACATTATGCAAGCACTTGTGGTGAAGATCATTAGATCCTGGAACGGTTGCCAACTAATCAGACTCATTCTTCTTTTCTTTCTTGGCATGTTAAGAACTTACTCCTGTCCCCTCCAAAGCAGTGACAGATTCCTCACATACATTTTGCAATGATCATGAATGTAATGCCTCTTGTATGGGCACTCTCAGTTTGTTTATGAATTCCACACATGGACTTGTTTTCGATTTCGGAGCGAACATTCGTGTATGGAATTGTGACCATTCCACTCTGTTGAACTTGAGCGACAGACACGCTATGGTGACTTAATGAAGTGCGCTTTAGAGCAACAAGCACACTATGGTGACTCGATAAAGAGCGCTTTTAAACGACAGACACGTTATGGTGACTCGATGAAGAGCGCATACTGAGACAAACACCAGGCATGACATAACAGAACTCACAACTAATCCAAAAGTAAAAAAAGACTCAAGGTAATAGATCATTCATAGTGCCCCCTAGTATTGCTTATGCTCTCTTTAAAACTTAATTTCGCAAAACCCAAGTTTCAATTCCTTTTTGTTGCTCAAGTTAGAGATTCTACTGATAAGTTCAAGTGTTGAAAATTTCTCCACTTATTGATTCAAGCTAGTTCTTTCTTACCCAACGTAAGTATATGATATGCACAGCAGCCGGTGTAGCTCATGGATTGATGCGAAGCTGACAACGTGAATTGGGCAGGATGTTCAAGTTAAGATGAATAAGATGGATGGTTGAGACCGAACTTCAGGATGAAGTTGCCTACATATCCTAAGAATGGGAATCAAGTTAACGTAGTTTATGGCTGAGGTTCACTTGTGTGTTGACACTCTCCTTTTGCGTTCTAACTTTTGTCAAAGTTGCCCTTTCGGGGCTTTCAACCTTGCGAGCTCTATTTATTTGATTTATCATTTTCCATGCTCTAACTTTTGCTTAGGTCTCCCTTTCGGGTTTTTGGCCTAGCAACCCTCTCAAGGATAGCGTTACAACATTTGCAGTGAATTCAATCAATAGTCATCCTTGCCCTAATACTGGAATTGGCTTCATCTTGATCTGAGCTTGGTTCTCCATTCTCTTATGCATGCCTTCTTCCTTTCTTTTGCTCTATTTTCAAAGTTGGTTCTTCTCGCAATGTGATACTTCCTTGCACTGGCTTCCCTGGATTCAGACAAAAGTTTCCTTCTGCACAGTTGATTGGATTTCATTCCAATGAATCACAATTGATTGAATTTCATTCCAATGGATACCCTGGATTGGCGGTTGACTTCTTTCTTTTTTCCTTTTTCTTTTCATTTCATTTTTTTCTTTTTTTCTTTCTTTTTTCTTTTTTTTCGTTTGGTTTCTTCTCTTTTTTTCTTTTGGTTTCTTTTATCCATTTCTTTTTAAAGTAATGAAAACACTAGGGGAGAAATTCTACAATTGTCAGGTATGAAAGCTGCCTTCTGCTTGCCAAAATGATGGCCTAACGGTGAAGAGAATCCCCAAGATAGTGTAGAATACCACACATAACTCTAAACCTATCTTCACAAGTTTTATGAAAGAAACAGCTTTAAAATTTCAAAATCATGAAGGACTCTGCGACGACAATCCAGAATTCACTCAAATCATTCGAGGGATCCTTTTCAACACTCAAGCTTATTAACAGAATCTCATTCAAAAAACAAATTCAAAGCCTTTTTGACAACGAAAATAAAACTCACGACTCAACTATTTACAAGACATGACTGAAAACAAAATCAACATCCTTGAGACAGAAAAGGGTTTTCACTCTCCAAGTCTATCTACAGATTTCAAAAACAACTTCAAGTAGCCCACGAGATGGTCCAAACTTGCATTTCATTCAGCAATACTACCATCCACACCCAGTAGAATTGATTTCAGACTTTCCAACTGAGTCTCACAGATCGAGCTTTACAATTACCCTATTTTCCCCTCCACATATCCCATTGACCATGCTGGCTGGGGTCAAGGTTGGTTGTTGGCAAGCCATGGACGGGATTTATATTATGGGATGGCAATCTGTTGTAGTTAGGGAGAGGTTTATTGACAGCTTTGGAATTTTTAGGTGGGGTGATGACCTTTTTGTCAATCAGTTCTTGAATTTCATGGCGAAGGCGAAAGCAATGGTCAGTATGATGACTATACTACTAATGGAATGCACAATATTGGGTAAGGTCATGTCTAGGTGGGAGAGGATTAGGGAGAGGTCAAGGATTGAGAGGTTTGAGATACTCTTTCTCCATTAGTACCTTCATGGCGCGGGTTAGGCTCATGTGGTGATGGGAGAAGGTTGTTTTTGGAAGGGGAAGCATTAGAAATATTGGCAAATGTTGGCGGGTGTTGCCTAGGTATTCATGGGCTTGGGACTAAAATCAGGATGAGTGTTTTTAGCAAAGCATCCCTTTTCATTGCTTGCCCCCTAATTCAAAATGCTCTCAACCTGAGCGATAAAAGTGTCATCCACAGTCTTTGCAACAACTACGAGCACTTGCTGCTTGTTCAATTGAGGCACTGATGATTTCCAGAGATCATATGCATGCGCTTACAAGAAGACAAAATTATAGCGAAAATGAGCGAATTCAAAATGATTTGGATGATATATCATTGGGCAATGTAACTGAAATATCTGTCTCCTCCAATGATTGATTAACAATTTATTTTTTACTATTTCATTTCATTTCTTTTTTTTTTTTAAATTTGATTATTGAGGTGGAGTATAATGCAAATGACGGGTAGGTTAGTAGGTGCCAACTTAGTTGGGATGTACTTGACCTATAGTGATGCAATTGCTCTACCATCATCAATAATCTATACCTATTTTATTTAATATTATAAATTTTTGTGATATTTTACCATCATTTCGAAAGAAATTTAACAATATAAATTTTTATCATCAATAATTTACACCTATTTCATCAATAAATGTTATATAATTAATTTAATATTGTAATATTGAAAGTTTCATTTTTATATATATAAAATTATTCGTTTCGAAAGAAAGGAAATTACATAATTGTATTACTTTTTTAGTTATAAGTTCATAATTAAAAAAACATAAGTCATATATAATTAAATTAAAATACCACCATTAAACATAACCAAACTAAACATCTCAATAATTTTAACTAAAATATTCTAGTATAATTTTTTTTTTTTATTCCGAGTAAATAATCTACATAGATAATGTATTTATCATTTGTTTTTTTTTTTTTTTTAAAAGGCTCAACTAGTCCCGGTCCTATGCTTGAGCCCAGGTCCAATTATGAGTGGGCTTGTATTTGGGCTTAGGCCCTAATTTTTTAGCCCATGACTTGATCCAACCCACTAAAAAAATAAAAATCCACGAGACCTACTTGGGCCAACCTGAGTTCGGGTCGGAATAAGTTTGGTAGGGCCAATATTACATCCAACGCTGCTGCAGACCTCTAATTAGAGGTGCAGCCGTACAGCTCTAGTGAGCTGTCAAGCAATTAAAAAAAAAAAAAAAAAAACAGTGAAGTAAAAGACAAAAGAAGGGGAAAAAAAAGATAAATTAAAATTCCATTAATGATCTTTTTTTAGAGGTCTGAATCATTTTTCTATTACATCCCCATCTTTAGTGGTAGTTTAGAATTGTTTTATATATATTTTTGTTGCCTGATGTGTTCGTTGTGCAATCAAATCTTGTTCCTGTCTCATTTTTAAACGATTACCTCTTTAGTGGTAGTTTAGAGCTTTTATTTTATTTTACTTATTTTTTTAATTAAAAAATGTACAGACAAATAAAAATAAAAATGTGATAACGTGTAGTATAGTCCTTTTATTTTTTAGCTTTTTTTAGGCTCTCCTCAAACTTAGCCTAATTAAAAAAAAAAAAAAATAGCAATATATATATATATTTGGATAAATTATAAATACATTCCTAATGTTTATTTAAAATATAAATTACTCCCTATACTTTGAAAAATTATATCTCGCCCTTTGAAAATTTCAATTTCATAACAAATAGATTATTTTGTTAATAAATTATCAAGTTAACTAAGAGTTTTTAATAATGTTATAAACTTATTTCAATTAATAGTTCAAATAATTTTAGGATAAATTACATTCTTAAATTTTTGACAATTACAGGGACCTTTCCTATAGTTTCAATAATTACAGAAATCTCTCTTACTTTTTCTGACATTATCAAGATTCCCCCCTCCCGTTAATTTAAGCCAAAAGGTATTTAGGGGTGTTCAACGGATATTCCGATCCTTCCAAACTGACCGAACTAAACCGATCCGCCGCATTTTGAACGGATGTATGATAACGAGTGGACGGTTGTGGATTGATTTTTTTCAATCTGCCTAGTTTTGGACGGATGACGGATTTGAGATTTCTTTGGCCGCAACCGAACTGTCAAACCACGAGCACCCCCAGCGGTATTAACTTGATTATGCAAATGACCATAATACCCTTTACACTTAATACCCTTTAATTGTAATTTACCTATATATTAAATTATCATTTTATTTCTCACATTTTTTTAATTTTATTATTATTATTTTTGAATTTCCTTGACTTTGTATTTTTTTTTCCACTATAAATTTTGAACTTTCATAAATTTTTTTAAAAAAAAATCCACCATTGATGAAATTAAGAAATAATATTCGTGTTTCTTATTTGAATTAATTTTGAGATTTAATTTAATAAAAATAATTTAAATGAAAGAAACAAAAATGAAGATATAGATTTTAGATGTAATAAATAACAAATTATTTGAGTATTTTATTATTTTCAAATAATTTATTTCTTCAAGTAAAATTCTATTTTAATTAGGTGTAAGAAATGGCAAATTTAAATAGTTTATTATTCTCAAATAATTTCTTTATCTTTCATTCCCTATCATTTAATTTTAATTTATTGTAAAGTGATTAAATTTTTTCACTTTTATATTTATTTTTAAAAATTTTATTATTACGGTGAGACATATTAACTTATCTTTTTAACAATAATTAAAATTTGAGAATAATATAGAATTGTGAAAAGATAAATGTTTGGCATGTTGTTTTGGGGCTATTTTAGCCCCCACACACACACAAAAAAAAAAAAGAAAAAAACAAAAAACAAAACAAAACAGGCTAAAAACTAATAAGATAAAATGTTACATCCAAATCATAACCATTTCATTTTTTCTCTCACAAAAGTCAAAAAAGCCAAGAAGTAACTCACATCTCAAACGAAGGCAAAATGATATTTTTTTTAAATATATATATATTTATGAGGTAAAATTTGGTAATTCTTATAAGTCAATTTTTTATTATAAATATGAAATGTTATTATGTTTATTTTTCTTTAAAAAAAAATAAATTAATACACCAATATGTTTACAAAACAAAAGAAAATTTCATATTTCGTAAGTTGGTATGGTATTGGGTGATGCTACCTAACATTGATTAAAAAGAAAAAACGATGAAAAAAATTGAAGAAAAAACATAGAGAAAAGAACAAATAATAATAATAATAATAATAATAATAATAATAATAATAATAATAATAAATTACATGGTGTTGGTATTTATTGCAGTGAAACTATGAAAAGATAAAGGGAAAATTATTGATAAATCCTATATAGAAGTGTTTTAACTCAAGAAGGCCATGAAGGAATTTTTTAACCCATTTAGTCTCATGTATGTATAGTTTTATTCTATGAAGTCCTTTTTCTTGATTTGTACTATTTTCTTTGACACTTATGCCCTTATATTTAATTTTGATACTCTTATAAATATTTTTTGAATGGTTTGCAATTTTATGATGTGAACATTCATATTTTAAAATTCACATTGGTAGGAATGTAAAATTGGCCTGTGAGCGGGCCAAAATCCGCCCGCGAGCCGTGGCGAGCCTAGCCCGTTGACAATGTGAATATTCACATTGACATGTTAACATTCACAATAATAGGAGTGTAAAATTGGCCCGCGTCCCGTAGCAGGGCGAAACCCGCCCGTAGCCCATGGGCGGCCGGGGGCGGGCTCAGTCCGACCCGTTGACAATGTGAATATTCACATTGACATGTTAACATTCACATTAATAAGAGTATAAAATTGGCCCGCAGCCCATAAGCAGCCAAAAGCCCGCCCGCAACCCGAGGCAGGCACGGCCTGGCCCAGCCGTTGACAATGTGAATATTCACATTGACATGTTAATATTCACATTGATAGGAGTATAAAATTATCCCGAGCCCCGTGGTTGCCCGAAACTCGCCGACGGCCCGTGGACGGCCCGAGGCAAGCCCGGCTCGGCCTGTTAACAATGTGAAAATTCACATTGACATGTTAATATTCACATTGATAGGAGTGTAAAATTAGCCCGCGCCTCGTGACTGTCCGAAACCCGCCCACGGCCCGTGGGCGGTCCGGGACGGGCCTAGCCCGACTTGTTGGCAATGTGAATATTCACATTGACATGTTAACATTTACATTGATAAGAGTATAAAATTGGCTAGCGGCCAAGGGCAGGCCCGACCCGGCCCGTTGACAATGTGAATATTCACATTGACATGTTAACATTCACATTGATAAGAATGTGAAATTGTCCCGCAACCCGTGGGCTGCCCGAAGCCCGACCGCAGCCCGAGGCGGGCTTTGGCCCAACCTGTGACAATGTGAATATTCATATTGACATGTTAACATTAACATTGATATGAGTATAAAATTTGTCCGCTGCCCGAAGCTTGCCCGCGGCCCGGGGTAGGCCCGGCCCGGCCCGGCCCGTTGGCAATGTGAATATTCACATTGACATGTTAAAATGCACATTGATAGGAATGTAGAATTGGCCCGCGGCCCGTGGGCTGCCCGAAGTCCGTCCACGGTCCAGGGCAGGCTCGTTTTGGTCCGGGCCTGAGCATGTCTGAGACCCTAGGTTAGGGCCTAGGTCATCACTTTGAAGCCCGACCCGGCCCATCGGCCCGCTTAAGGCCCATTCAAGGCTCGATCCGAGGCCTAGCTCGCCCGAGACGCAATGTATTTTTTTATGAAAAATAATAAAATTTTGGTAGAAAAAATTAAAAAGAATTAAAAAAAAATGGCCAGGCCCGCCCAAGCCCGACCTAAGCTCGAGGCTAGGCCCAGGCCCACCGGTCCGACCCGAGGCTCGATCCATCGGCCCATCCAAAGCCCGAATACCCTTGTGCCAAGGCTAAGGCCTGGGCTTAATTTTTTGGCCCGTGGGTCGGCCCGAGAAAGGCTCATTTGGGCCCAGGCTCGAGCCTAATCCGAGACCCTAGGCTAGGGCCTAGGCCATCACTTTGAAGCCCGGCCAAGCACATCGGCCCGGTTAAGGCCCATGCAAGGCTCGGTCTAAGGCCCGGCCCGCGCCGAGGCCTAGTGTCTTTTTTTGTGGAAAATAATAAAATTTTGGTAGAAAAAATTAAAAAGAATTAAAAAAAATGGCCAGGCTCGCCCCAGGCCGCCCACGGGCCATAGGCGGGTTTCAGATAGCCACAAGACACGGCTAATTTTACACTTCTATCAATGTGAATATTAATATGTCAATGTGAATATTCACATTGTCAACGGGCCGTGTCGGGCCAGCCCTAGGCCGTTGGCCAATTTTATACTCTTATCAATGTAAATGTTAACATGTCAATGTGAATATTCACATTGTCAACAAGGTAGGCCGGGCCCGCCATGGGCCGCCCACGGGCCGTGGGCGGGTTTCGGGAAACAACGAGGCATGGGCTAATTTTACACTCCTATCAATGTGAATATTAATATATCAATATGAATATTCACATTGTCAACGGGCTGGGCCGGGCCCGTCGGGGGCTGCGAGCGGGCTTTTGGCCGCCCATGGGTCGCGGGCCAATTTTATACTCTTATCAATGTGAATATTAACATGTCAATATGAATATTCACATTGTCAACGGACCGGACTGGGCTGCCCGTGGGCCGTGAGCGGGTTTCGCGCCGCCACGGGATGTGGGCCAATTTTACACTCCTATTAATGTGAATGTTAACTTGTCAATGTGAATATTCACATTGTCAATGGGTCGGGCCTGGCCTGGCCCGACTCGAATCTTTCCCGGCACCCACGAGGATTGACATGGGACAGGCCCCTACACATTGACGATATGAACATTCACATTGACGGTGTGAACATTCACATTAGGAGTATTTTGGTAATTATGTGACCCATAGGACTTATTGAAACATAGGAAAATAATGTGAACTAAATGAAACATAAGTAGATGAAAAGCGTATTTTGGTCTTCTTATCTAAAATAGGACCTAATGGAATAGTCAAAAAGAATATGGGTTGGATGGTATAAAACTCTTAGAAAGTGAATTTATCAAAAAAGCTCCCAAAAATGAATGCGAAAATAAATAGAAAGAAAAATGAAAGAAATAAAATAAAGAAAATGGAAAGAGATGGATAATTTCTCCAAATATGTTTTTTCGAACACGGGGTCCCTGCTGTGTTTTCTTCCTGTCGTGTCTGCTGTGTGCCTCAAAACGGCACCGTTTTATCACTTGCTTTTGGTATCCTTACCAGCTGCCACCATTTCTACACTCCAAGCAAGAGTAGAATAGTTTGTTTTATTTATTTATTATTTTTTTTCTACACTCCAAGCAAAAGTGTGCTGTGTTGGAGTAGAAAAAATTGGCCTTAAGTTGGTTTTTTTTTTTTGGATACAGCTACTTTCTTTTTTTAAGTTATATATTTTTTTTTTTGCTTATGATTTGATAAATTGATTTGTTCAATTACAATTTTTTTTCTCTTTTAATTTTATTTTTGATGCATTTAAGCCAGTTTTGAAAAAGTCAAAACATTTATTATTTGTTTGATTTTAATTTTAAAATTAATCTTTTAAAAAAAATACAATTTAGTTTGATAGATTGATTGTTTTATTATAATAAAATAAGAATTAATGAGACTCTTACATATATAAAAAATAAAAATAAAAATAAAACTAAGATTGCGTTTGGTAGTGTTTTGTAAATATGATTTGAGAGTATGAGTTGTATTTTGAGTTTGTGAGTTGTGGAATTATGATTTGAGTGTAGAAAATTTGTTTGGTTATGGTTTTTGAATAGAGTGTTGAATTGTAGATGGAATTGAGTTTTGAAAGTTTGATGTGACATATGAAATAAGAAAATTTGTTTGGTGATGAGTTTTCAAAATAATTTTCAAAACTTAATTTAACCTATAATTGATAATCAAATATACAACTCATAATTTGATATCCGTATTTTTTTTATCAACAGTCATAACCAAATTATTTTTAAAATACTCAAATAAAAAATGATTTTTTTTTTCAATTAATTGTTTTTAAGTACTAATTTTTTTGGATAATTTTTTTTTTTCAAATAACTTCTATGTCAATTATTTTATGTCAATTAATTTTTCTGTCAATTCATTTTTTAGACCTGTCTAAACATTAAAAATATTCCGAAAAATAAAATATTAAAAATATTCTGAAAATCAAAATATTTACAATTAAAATATCAAAATATTTTATGAAAATTAAAATATTTAAAATATTCCTATAAAATAAAATAAAAAAATAAAAAATATTTAAAATAAAAATTAAGTTGTTTTTGAGTTTTGAATTGTGTGTTTAGTTATGAGTTTTAAAAAGTAATGATTATGATTTGAAATTAGTTTTGAAAAATAGATGTAGAATTATGATTTGAAAACTGTAATCAAATATCACACTTAAATCAGTGGTGGAATTATGTTTTGAAATCTAAACCAAACATAGCCTAACTTTTCTACTCCAACACAACAGACACTTTTGCTTGGAGTGTAGAAATAAATAAATAAAACTATTCTACTCTTGCTTGGAGTGTAGAAACGGCGGCAGCTGAGCAAGTGATAAAACGGTGCCGTTTTGAGGCACACAGCAGGCACGACAGGAAGAAAACACAGCAGGGACCCCGTGTCCGTTTTTTTCATACTGAAAAAAAAAATTCAAATACCTATATGTATTTTTAAATTTTTATTCAAACTCTAATTTTTCAAAATAATTATTTGTAAAATTAGTGGTCTTTGTAAAAAAATAAAACATCTTTTATACTTTGTTTCGTAATTTTCAAATAAATGATTGTATAATCTAGTATAAGGTTTAATGGTAATCAATTTATTAGCTCTTATTATTTTTTATTTTTAGATAAGGCAATGTTTGGTTGTTCAACTATATATATGCTTGTTTTAACAATTTAGATTTTTTTTTTTAAATATTGTATAGAATTTAATAATTTTGTTTAACATTATTAAAATAATGTATGGGTCTTTATTAATTTTTTGTAAAACCTCAAGAGAGGTGAGCAAAATTTACTATTTGAATATACAAGAGCAAATCTTGAAATTTTTTACTTATAGTACATGACGTCAGCATGACGTCATCATATTCTTTTAAATAAATTAATAAAAGAATAACGGTGATGAAATCGTAATAATAGTTTCAAAAGTAAGGAAGGTTTCTGTAATTATTAAAATTACAGGAGAGATCTCTGTAATTGTCAGAAATCTCAGGAGAGGTGAGTGTAATTTACCTATAATTTTATTATTGTATGAAAAAACAGTTATAAATTTTATTTTTTCAGTTAATTCTATTAAATAAAAAATTCTAATAGATTGATATTTGTAATTTTCCAAATTAGAGAAGAAATTTGTAGTTTAAATAAATCTTAAAGTTGTGTTTTATTCAAGAATTGAGAAGAAATCAGAAAAGAGAAAAGAAAAAGATATGTAATTATATTTCACTTTTCTTTTTCTCTTCACTTTTCCATTTAACATCGTTATCCAAATTCTTGGACCAAACATAGCGTACAACTATAGAGATGGCAACATCCCAGCCATACAACCAAGAGCAAAGGAAAAATACACAGATAATAAAACAGTAACATCAATGATTAGTGCGAGCCATTCTCTTTTTCTGTTTGATCTTCTGTACCTCCTGAATGTGAAGGATGAAATCATCAATAGTAAAGCCTTCAAAACCAGAGGAATTTTTGGCCCTGAGAGCCATTTGAATCTTTATAACTTTAGCTGCTTGGAACCAGCAGTGGAAGTTATGGTTGAAGATGGCGAAACACCAATGGATAGGAAACACCCATTTCCTATCCACAGCTGTGTAATCAACTATCGATTTACCATGTGTGTTTCCTATCCAGTCATGTATTTTACTCTACAATAAACTCTTGTCTTTGAAGATAATCTTAACAAACTAAGTGATAGTTCTGTTGGAAGATGGCTTTAAAAATCCTTATTTTTTTGCTAACTTTGAGCATTAATTAAGGTGCAACCAAAGTGTTATTTTTAATGTTTTTCATTGGGTTCATGCTTAATGCCGCGTAGTGAATAAAATCGTATATTGGTTGCTCAAAACTATTTCCGGATGAATGAGAATTCAATGCGTGTTTTCGGGTACGTGAAATAGCTTTAGGTGGGTGTGCTATACATTTGTGAAATGTGCTTGTTCCACATTGGAAAGACTTAAGGTTTTGAATGGATTTATATATCTTAACTTGGGATACTTGGAATGGGCTCCAAGGGATACCCAAGTTTGTAGAAGGGTGAGATTATGGGTGAAGTGAGCTAGACCCATTGGACCCAAAACAAAAATCACACGTGCGCGCCACCGCCAGTCAAGTGGGCTTGGGTGTGAGGTTGGGCTTGTTCGGCCCAATATTTATCTTTTTGGGCTAAAAACATTTGTAATTTATTTTTGTTTTCAAAATTCAAAATAAATTGGTCTAAAATTTTTCCTTCACCCAAACAGATCCCTAACTGGTTCAGCCCCACCCGAACAGGTTCATACCTGTTGAATTCCAACCGAATTTGTCCAAACAATATTGAATCTGTCCGAGCTGGTTTCTATCTGTTTGGTACCTATTCGAACAACTACCATTCCTCCTATAAATAGTTGGTCATCCAGCATTCATTTCCATCGAAATTTTCAGACTCTTTCTCTTTCTTCTTCTGCTCGTCCTCTTTTGCTTCTGTATCCATTATGCATTTTGTTTTAGAAAGAAAAAGAAAGAGTTACAACAGAATTTTGGTTCGCCAAACTTGATTTTGTAGTGCTGCAAATTCAAGTGTTAGTCATAGGAAGTAGATGTCGGTTAAAACTTGAAGCATCAAAGTGAGGGCGAAATCTACTTTAAAGAGATTGTGTCCTAAACACGCCACAACTTTAATTTATGTAAGCATTTAATTTGGAATTTAATTTATATAATTATTTTATTTTGTTATTTATTTTAATTATACATTTAATTCACACACACACACCGTTGGGTGTAACAAGTTCTATAATAACCATTGTAGGTGATCTGTTGATGCTATGAGATCTCTTTCAACTGAAGAAAAAGTAGTTGTTGGAAGGCAAAGGTGTATCTTGAGATAAATTTTTTGGCTATGATGTGCTAGCGATGACTCAGACAGTACCGGTAAATCATGGGGAGAGGCTAAAAAAATTCAATGGAAATGATTTTAAAAGATGGCACAAAAAATGATATTTTATCTTACCACATTGCATTTGGCTCGTTTCACCCATGAAAAAGCTCTGGCACTGAACGAGGGAGAAACTGATCAGTAAGTGGTTGCCACAATCGATGTATGGAAACATGGTGATTTTCTGTGTCGGAATTATATCCTTAATGGATTGGACAATACAATGTACAATGTGTATAGTGTCAAAAGTACTGCTAAAGAACTATGGGAATCTCTAGATCATAAGTATAAGACAGAGGACGCCGGTACAAAGAAATTTGTTGTTGGCCGTTTTCTAGATTTTAAAATGATGGATTCCAAGATGGTTATTAGCTTGGTTCAAGATCTCCATCTAATTCTCCATGACATATATGCGGAAGGGATGGTTCTCGGTGAATCTTTCCAAGTAGCGACAATTATTGAAAAATTGCCACCATCCTAGAAAGAATTCAAGAATTATCTGAAGCATAAATGCAAGGAGATGAAAGTAGAGGAACTGATAGTGCGGCTCAAGATTAAGGAGGACAATCGTGGTTCCGACAGGAAGTTAGGAAACCATGTCATGCAGGTTAAAGCAAATGTTGTGGAACGTGGACAAGGGTCAAAGTTCAATAACAAGAAGCGGAAGCATGATGGCAATGGTCCCAAACAAGAATCCATGAGTAAGATCAACAACGGGTTCAACAAAAGGTTCAAAGGAAAGCATTTTGTGTGCAGCAAAGATGGACATCACGCTAAGGATTGTTATGTTCGCAAGAACGGAGGGAGTTCAAGCAAAAAGCCAACACAGGCTAACATAGCCGAGGATTTTTATCTTTTTGATGGAGTGGCAAACATCAATCTTCCTGCAGTAGTCTCTAAAGAAAATTTGGTGGGCAATCCCAAGGAGTGGTGGGTGGATATTGGAGCAACCCGCCATATCTGTGCAGATTAGAAGATGTTCACAACCTACAAAGTGGTAGAAAGTGGAGAACAACTTTTTACGGGAAACTCATCCACTTCAACTGTGGAAGGACAAGGAAAGATTGTGGTAAAAATGACATCGAGAAAAGAACTCACACTCAACAATGTACTCCATGTGCCAGAAATTCACAAAATTTTGATTTCTAGGTCATTGTTGATCAAGAATGGGTTTAAATTAGTTTTTGAATCTGACAAGGTTGTACTCTCCAAGAGTGGCATGTATGTGGGGCGAGGTTATATGAGTGATGGGCTTTTTCAGCTCAATATAAATACTATTGTACCAAATTTGGCTATTAATAATAAGAACACATCTTCTGTTTATATTGCTCAGTTTTCTTTTTTATGGCATAGTAGATTAGAACATGTTAATTTTAATTCTTTTCGTAGACTTGTTTCTTTAGAATGTTTACCAAACTTAGAGTTTGATCCTAATCATAAATGTGAGATTTGTGTTGAGGCAAAACTCACTAAGGCATCATTTAATAAAGTAGAAAGAAGTACTGAACCTCTAAGTTTAATTTACACAGATATCTGTGATTTAAAATTTATTCAAACTAGATGAGGTAATAAGTATTTTATTACTTTTGTTGATGATTGCACTCGATATTGCTATGTTTACTTATTGAGAAGTAAAGATAAAGCCTTAGAGGCTTTTAAGCAATATAAACTTGACATTGAAAATCAACTTGGCAAAACTATTAAGATAGTGAGAAGTGACAGAGGTGGTGAATATGATGCATTATTTGAGAAATTTTGTTCTGAACATGGTATTATTTACCAAACCACTGCACCCTATTCTCCTTAGTCAAATGGAGTTGCTAAGAGAAAGAATCGAACTCTGAAAGAGATGATGAATGCCATGTTGATTAGTTCAGGATTACCTTAGAACTTGTGGAGGGAGACAATTTTGTTTGCTAATTTTATCCTTAACAGGGTACCCCACAAGAAGCTCAATCAAACACCTTATGAATTATGGAAAGGTCGACGACCTACCTACAATTACCTCAAAGTATGGAGGTGTTTGGCCAAGGTGACAGTCCCTAGTCCCAAAACAATTATGATAGGACCAAAAACTGTTGATTGTGTGTTCATTGGTTATGCAAATAATAGTAGTGCATATAGATTTTTAGTTCCTAGATTTGAAAATCCTGATATGCACGTAAACGCTATTATTGAGTCAAGGAATGTGTCGTTTTTTGAACACATTTTTCCATGCTAGGAAACTGAAGAGACAAGTTCAAATAAAAGAACTTTTGATATTGCTATTGGTAGCAGTGAAGACCACAATGATAATGAAACAGATGAACCTAGATGTAGCAAGAGGGCTAGGATCTCTAAATCATTTGGTCTAAATTTTCTGACATACCTATTAGAAAATGAACCTCAAAACTTCAAGGACACCATGTCAAGTCCTGAAGCTCCATTGTAGAGAGAGGCTGTGAATAGTGAAATTGAATCAATACTGCAAAATCATACTTAGGAACTGGTGGATTTTCTACCAGGGTGTAAAACCCTTGGATATAAGTGAGTATTCAAGAGAAAAATGAAAATAGATGGTTCAATAGATAAATATAAGGCTAGGCTTGTTGTTAAGGGATACAGGCAGAATGAACGCCTTGATTATTTTGACACCTATTCACCAGTTACAAGAATAACATCTATTCGCATGTTGATTGCGATTGCAGCTTTGTATAATCTGGAAATACATCGAATGAATGTTAAAATAGCTTTTTTGAATGGCGAGTTAAATGAATAAATCTATATGAAACAACCAAAAGGGTTTCAAGTTCCCGGCCAAGAGAAAAAGGTTTGTAAACTTGTCAAATTCCTTTATGTACTAAACAAGCTCCGAAACAATGGCATGAAAAATTTTATCACGCTATGCTTTCGGATGGTTTTAAGATAAATGAATGTGACAAATGCGTCTATGTTAAAAGCACAGACAAAGGCTATGTCATAGTTTGTCTTTATGTGGATGACATGTTTATTATTGGAAGCAATAATGACATAAATCCACAAAGGAAATGTTGAACAAAAAGTTTGACATGAAAGATCTGGGAGTAGCAGATGTAATTCTAGGAATAAAAATTACTAGAACATCAGAAGGATATGCTTTATCTCAATCTCACTATATTGAGAATATTCTAGAGAAATTTGGAAAGCATGACGACCGTCCTGCTAAAATACATGTTGACATTAGTCTTCATTTGTCAAAAAATACAAGTGCAAGCATATCACAATTAGAGTACTTTCGGATAATCGAAAGCTTGATATACTTAATGAATTGCACTAGGCCAGATATAGCCTATGTTGTAAGCAAATTGAGTAGGTACACAAGTAATCCAGTGTCCGATCATTGGAAAGCAATAATTAGGGTGCTTAGGTATCTAAGACATACTTGGAATTATGGCTTACATTATACCAAATATCTAGCAGTAGTCGAGGGATACAGTGATGCAAATTGGATATTGGATACTAAAGATTCAAAATCCACTAGTGGATACGTCTTTACCCTGGGAGGTGTTGTAGTCTCTTGGAAATCTTCCAAGCAGACATGCATAGTAAGGTTAACAATGAAATCTGAGTTTATCGCATTAGATAAAACAAGAGAAGAAGCTGAATGGCTTCATAATTTCTTAGAAGATATTCTAATGTGGCCTAAACCTGTGCCAGCTGTATGCATTCTCTGTGATAGTGAAGCAACTATAGGACAGGCACAGAATCATATGTATAACGGTAAGTCTCGACACATTCGTCGAAGACATAATATCGTTAGGCATTTCCTCAAAAATGGAATAATTTTCATAGAATATGTAAAGTCAAAGGAGAATATTGCGGATCTATTAACTAAAGGGCTAGCCAGAGAGCAAGTGTACCATATATCGAGAGGAATGAGATTAAAGCCTATTACTTAAAAGTCACCATAATGACAACCCAACCTAGTTGACTGGAGATCCCAAGATCCAGGTTCAAAGGGACAACCGAATTACGGATGACTTCACATATCACTACGGAGGTTTACTCTTACCCATTTCTATGATAAAAAGAGTGATACTTGCAACGTTAGTAGGATAAGCTTTGCTTTTAATGATTCTTATAGCTTGCACATTCAAGTAGGGTATAGCAGAATATTCTTAATAAGAAATCACTTATATGAGTGTGAACTGGGCCGGTTCTGTGATAATTGAGAAGGCTAAATTCTGTAGAGCACTCATAAACTACCAGGCATTGTTCAAGCCCAAAATGAACACAACTGTAAGAACCAAACTGTGTTTGTAGATACACTATGTGTAATCTATTGTCTTGGCTTACACAAATAGCTGAACAGTTCAAGGCATCAAATCCACTAGTTAGCCAATAAGTTCGATAGGCTTTCATTAGAGGAGGTTCAAAGCCAAAAGCTACCTATCTCGATGTGGTGTATCTTCTTAATGTACTCTTTCTTTGTCTGCATTTTGTTGCATGTCCGTTATCGTGAATTCCATTTATGTGGGAAATTGTTAGAAAATTACTTTAAAAATTCTTATTTTTTGCTACCTTTGAGCATTAATTAAGGTGCGAGTCAAGCGTTATTTTTAACATTTTTTATTAGGTTCATGTTTAAAACCGTGTATTTGGTTGCTCAAAACCATTTCTGGATGAATGAGAATTCAACGCACATTTTCGGGTTCGTAGAATGGCTTTAGGTGGGTTTCCCACACATTCGTGAAATGTGCTTCTCCCACATTGGAAAGACTTAAGGTTTTGAATGAGTTTATATACCTTAGCTTGGGATACTTGGGATGAGCCCCAAGGGGTATCCAAGTTTGTGGAAGGGTGAGGTTATAAGTAAAGTGGGTTAGACCCATTGGACCTAAAACAAAAGCCATACGCACGTGCCGCTGCCGCCATCCGTTCGGATTGGGATGGGCTTGGGCTTGGACGCGAGTGCGTGGTGTGAGATTGGGTTGGGCTTGTCTGGCCCAATATTTATCTTTTTGGGCCAAAAATATTTGTAATTTATTTATTTATTATTTTGTTTTCAAAATTTAAAATAAATTGGTCTAGAATTTTTCCTTCACCCAAATAGATCTCTAACTGGTTCAGAGCCACCCGAACAAGTTCAAAACAGGTTCATACCTGTTGAATTCCAACCGAATTTGTCTAAATAATATTGAATCTTTCCGAACAGGCTTCTATCTGTTTGGTATCTATTCGAGCAACCACCACTCCTCCTATAAATAGTTGGCCATCCAGCATTCATTTCCATCAAAATTTTCCAGACTTCTTTCCTTTCTTCTTCTGTTCGTCCTTCTTTGCTTCTACATCTATTCTGCATTTTATTTTTGGAAGAAAAAGAAAGGGTTACAACAGAGTTTTGGTTCACCAGACTTGATTTTGTGGTGCTACAAATTCAAATGTTAATCGTTGCATCCTGGAAAGTAGGCGCCTATTAAGACTCAAAGCACCGGAGCGAGGACGAAATCTACTTTAAGGAGATTGTGTCCAACATAAGCCTTGACTTTAATTTCTGTAAGCATTTAATTCAGAATTTAATTTATATAACTATTTTATTTTGTTATTTATTTTAATTATACGTTTAGTTGACACACACCGCGCTGGGTGTAACAAGTTCTATAATAACCATTGTAGTTGATCTGTTGATGTTGTGAGATCTCTTTCAACTGAAGAAAAAGTAGTTGTTGGAAGGCAAAGGTACATCTTAAGATAAATTTTTTGGCTAATTTTTTGTATGATTTTTGTTTTTGTTGCTTATGGGTTTAATTTATAGGTGCCTTACCAAGTTTTTTTTTTTTGGAACATGATTGAGCAGTGGGTTTGGAAGTGTTGGTTTTCCTCATTTGTTGTCTCTTTTCTTCTTTTCTTTTGATCTAATAAATTTCCTCTTTGCAGATAAAAAAAAGATGGCTTGGGCTATATTGGATGGTTTGAGTATGTAATAATCTTACTAGCTCTTCTTTCTAGTTTTATTCAGTATGTAGTCGTGTAGAAATATAAATACTAAGAGTAGCATTACTCATTTGAAAAATGATATACAAATACATTTTTTAGATCTATTTTTTAGTCTTTGGTAATTAAAGAAAATATGTGAGAGAGACAAAAAGTTGTCATAGTTATTCTAATAGATTACTACATTAGTGAGTTTGAAAAGTACTTACTTTTTTTTTTTTTAGAGAATTTTGTTTCCAAAATTCAACTTAGTTCCAAATCCCCAAATCATTTCTCAATTGTCCTGCTAAAATGGCTCTGTTGCTGAAAAGGCTGACAGAGAGTGCCAGTAATTGTGAACGAAGCAACGGGCATATGGGAAAAATGTTTGGGATTCTCTTTGGGGATATACCTACACCATCAAAGTGATTCTGGCCTTCATATATGTGTGGGGCCATTTATATATGTGTGGGGTCCACATCATGAATGATTTAAATTTGTAAAGATCTTGTAGAGGTCTTGTAAAGGTATAAGTCTTAATCATTGCTCTGGACATATGTATGGGACATCAAAAAGAATGATTTGATTGCGGTTGTTTGAGGATTTTGAACATATTTTTAAATTAGGCACTCAAATTTGCACTTGGGCTTTTCACAATTGCCAGTTCCCAATTGAAATTTCTTTGATTTTTAGTCACTGGAATTTCACTTACTAACTAAAACTCAATTACATTAACATTTAATTGATTTCAGTGAAATTTAACGCTGACTTCTCTATTCAAAGGTGACAAATTCAGTGAAAACATCATAAAAGTTTTCTTTAGAATTTCATATCTATCACAAGTCATGTATGATAGATATCCATTAATGTTTTGAAATTTATTATGAATATGAAAATAATGTTTCGCATAGTTGATTTCATTTTCATGTTGTTTTGGGATTTGTCTACTCATGTGGGATACGTGGGATCTATTCAATTATTGATTGATTAATTAATTTATTTTTTTTACATATATTTGAAATAGATTATAGGAATAATTGTTGAAAAGTCCAAGTTAATAAGGTTACAAGGCATTAGATATAGTGAATATTTTTTTTATTAATGTGAGGTCCACCATTTGTGAAATAGTTTGGTGAAAAGTCTTTTTGTTGGTTTTGAAAGACATTTTGTTTTTAATTTTACCCTTACTTTATCTGTTGACTTTTCATTGACTATTCTTTCAATTTTAAATCTATCTGTTCAAATTATTTTCTATCTGTTCAAATTTATATCTATCTGTTCAATTTTTTTTTGTTTATTTGTTTAAATTTTTTCTATTTGCTCAAAAAAATTTTTTGTGTAAATTTTCTATCTGTCCAGATTTTTATTTGTTTAATGTACAAATTTTCTATTTAAATTCTATTTGTAGAAATTTTATCTTTCTAAATTTTTTTATCGGTCAAAATTGAATCTATCTGTTAAAGGAGAGAAAAAAAGAAAAAAGAAAAAAAAAGCCAGAAAAATTATTTGTTCACTTTTAAAAATTTTTATCTGTTCATCATCATCATCATCAACAACAAAGAGATCTAAGAAAGAGTTTATCTGTTAAAAAACAACAAATTTGTGGTATATATATATATATATAGTACTAATTTGAGTGTATAGATCAGAAAAGCCTCTAATGAATATTATATAAATATTACAGTTATGGTGCTGATAATATTTAAATTTAAGCATTACAAAGTGTTTTTGATCCTACACAAATATATTGTTATTTTGTAATTTTAAAATTGTATTTTATTTAATTTATTTAATTTGATATATTTGCATCTTTTTAGGAATAAATTTATAGTGTTATATTAGTTGCCTAGTCTTTTGGGTTATCCTACAATTTCTCCTAAATATCTAAATTATGTTTATTTAATTATGTATATAATAAGACTTCAACGTTGTTTTCTAAAGCAGACGAAAAAAAAAGTCTTTCTTTTCCTCTTCTTCTGCTCTATTATTTTCTTTGTGAGTTTATTGTATTGAGTTTACAAGTGAGTGTTGGGCAATTTAAGCTTCGTGAATTCACTTTGCTGCATACAAGTAATTTTGAAGGTCGTTGTATCTTGGGGGAGGAACACCATTCAACTCGGTGCAGAAGATGGTGTGTCGTTCCTAAGGAGAGCGCAATCTGCATGCCTCGACCACCATTCAGGCTTCTCTAAACTTTCTTTCTAATAATAATATTTATTTGTTGTTTTTGGTTTATTATTAGTTTGGTATTTTTATTCTAATAGTAAATAGTGTTTAATTTTTTCTAACAATCTTAGGAACAATAATTAAGATTTTATGTTAGAAATTTGTTGCGTTGATTATAATTTTATTTTAAAAATATATGAGATTTGATGAAACCAATTCTTGCAAGCCTGAAAAGTTCAATGGAAAAAATTTCAGATATTGGCAACAACAGATGAAATTTTGGTTAACTACTTTCGGTCTTTATTCATTGATTCAAAAAACTATTGTTTCAAAAGGAAAAGAAAAGGTTTTTGAAAAAGAAAAGGATTTTGGAAAAAGTAAAACTTCTAAGGCTGTAGAAATTGTTGAGATGGGTAAGGATTCAACTCCGTCCAAAAAATCTGATGATGATGATTTTGATGAAAAAGATTGTCTTTGTCATGGTAGGATTTTAAGTGCTTTATCTTCTTCTATCTATAATATTTTTTGCAATACAAAAACTTCTATTGAATTATGGAAAGCACTTTATTTTAAATATGGGTCTGAAGATGCTGGTCTTAAACGTTACTATGCTAAAAAATTTTAGACTTTTATATGATTGATGGTAAATCAATTATGAAACTAGTGCATAAATTTCAAAATATTTTGTATGATCTGTAAAGAAAAGGAATGGATTTATCTAATTTTTTTTTGGTTGCTTCACTAATTAGAAAATTATCTCCATCTTGGTCAAAATTTGGTAGAATGTTAAAACGAAAACATGATGATTATACCTTTGATGAATTACTAGTATCCCTCAATATTGAGGAAAAGCACCGTGAAAAACAAGTTGAGTTTCGAGCCAAGGCACTTTTTGTAGAAAATCTTAAACCCAAACCTTTTAATTTAAAAAAAAAATGATGCACACAAGAATGGGAATAACAATATTAATAGTAAATCAAAAGGCAAAAATATTATTTAGAGGAAAATAGTGCATTGTTGGGTGTGTGGGAAGACTAATTACACTGTTTGAGATTGTTATCATCGAAAATGTCAACCCCATAAAGCCCATGGTCCTCCAGTAACCCTTAAACCACAAGCTAATGTTGTGACTGTGGGGGCCAGCTGCTAGCAGGTATTTTATTAGTGATCCCGAATTAAACATTGTTTTTAACTCAAATAATTGGTTTATAGACTCGAGTGCTGATGTTCATGTGTGCCCTGATAAAAATATTTTTTCACCTTATTATCAGGAATCAGGCACAAGAAATGTAAGCATGGGAAATGGGAGCTTGGCCAGGGTACTAGGTGAAAGACAAGTTAGATTGAAATTGACATCAGGAAATATAATCACCTTAAATGGAGTTTTGCATGTTCCTGATATTAGGAAAAATTTAATTAGTGCATCTTTGTTAGTTCAACATGGTTTTAAAGTTGTTTTTGAATCAAATAAAGTTGTAATAACCAAGAATGGTAACTTTATTGGTAAATGTTATTTTCGTAATGGTTTGTTTAGTCATGGATTCTGATTTAAATAAAATTGAATATTATTCTTTCTCTACTTCTTCTATTGCTAATGTAGAATGTTCTAATACTTGGCGTGTTAAACTTGGGCATGTAAATTTGAACAATATTAAAAGAATGATGAGTTTAGAATTAATTCCAAAATCTGTAATTAATTTAAAAGAAAAATGTCAAATATGTGTACAAGCTAAACAAACTTAAAAACCTTTTAAATCTATTGGAAAAGATACGTCTTTGTTACAACTAATACATAGTGATACACGTGACCATAACAATGTGTTAACTCGTGGTGGAAAAAGATATTTTATTACGTTTATTGATAATTTTTTTTTTCTAAATATTACTATGTATATTTAATAAGTCACAAAAGTGAATTATTTGATAAATTTAAAATATATAAAGCTCGTGTAGAAAATCAATTAGAAAAGAAAATTAAAATTTTAAGGTCTGATAAAGGAGGTGAGTATGCACCAATAGAAATGGAAGAGTTTTGTGAACAATTTGGAATTATTCACCAACGGTCTCCACCTTATTTACCACAATCTAATGGAGTAGCATAACGTAAAAATTGAACATTGCTAGGTATGATAAATGATATGTTAGCCAATCCCGGTTTACCTAATAATTTGTGGGGTGAAGCTTTATATTCTGCTTATCACATATTAAATAAAGTGCCTTACAAAAATTTGAAAAAAACACCTTATAAAATTTGGAAAAATCAAAAGCCTAGTTTAAAATATTTCAAAGTGTGGAGGTGCTTGACTAAAGTTTTAATATCAAATACTAAGAAAAGAAAATTAGGACCGAAAACTGTTGATTGTGTATTTATTGGGTATGCCTTCGATAGTGTTGGTTATAAATTCTTAGTAATTAATTTTGAAAATTCTGAAATTTCTAATAATACTATAATGGAGTCGAGAGAAGTTGTATTTTTTGAAAATACATTTCCTATGAAAGATAAGTTATCTAAATTAATTGATGAAAAATCTATGTCTAATAGTAGCATAGAAAATCAAGTAGGAATTGAACTAAGAAGAAGTAAAAGAGGAAGAATAGAAAATAATTTTGATAATGACTTTCTTACTTACTTAGTTGAAAATGATCCTAAAACATATAATGAAGCGCTATGACATTGATAGATGCTACCTTTTGAAAAGATGCTATAAATATTAAAATGGATTCTATTATGAATAATACTTGGTACTTAATTGATTTTCCACCAGGTTGTAATACAATTGGTTGTAAATGGATATTCAGGAAAAAATTAAGAACGGATGGAACAATAGAAAAAATTTAAAGCTAGACTTATAGCTAAGGGGTTTAAACAAAAAGAAGGGATAAATTTCTTTGATACATATTCTCTGGTAACTCGTATAACCACTATAAGGGTCTTAATAGTTGTTGCCTCAATTTATAAATTAGATATACACCAAATGGAGGTCAAAATGGCGTTTTCAAATGGAGAATTAAATGAAAAAATTAATATGGATCAACGTGAAGGTTTTGTAGCTCCTAGACATGGTTCTAAATCGTGGTACCAGGTAACATAATGGTATCGATATCGATTGTGGAGTATCAATATCGGTAGTATCGGTCCGTACATACTGGGAATCGAGTGTCGTGATAGTGAAATTTTAAAAATCATTTCACAGGTTTTTCGGCTTTTTATTTTCCGTACCAGTCCAAATCAATGAGTATCAACCTGTCACGGCTTGTGTAACGATTGTAGACTGCTATGTACCAAGACTCGGCCGATTCTCTTGCGATTTTCGATCTCAGTACTATACCGGCCTATATCCGTCGCGATGCTCCATTTTTCCGATACGAACCGGCCAGTACGTAGTGTATCGGCCAGTTTTTAGAACTTGTCTAGAAACAAGAAAGAAAGGTATGTAAACTTGTAAAGTCTCTTTATGGATTAAAACAAACTCCAAAACAATGGTATGAAAAGTTTGATAAGGTAATTTTCTTCTAATGGGTTTAATATTAATGATTCTGATAAATGTGTGTATATCAAAAAATTTGATGGTGCTTGTGTTATTCTTTGTTTATATGTTGATAATATTCTTATTTTTGGTAGTAATTTTGTTGTTATTAATGATACTAAGAATTTCTTATCTAGCAATTTTGATATGAAGGATTTAGGCCCAGCTAATGTTATATTGGGTATTAAAATAATTAAAAGTGTGAAATGAATTGTTTTGTCACAAGAACATTATGCTGACCAATTGATAATGAAATTTAATTATTGTGATGCGAAAGTTGTATCTGCTCCATTTGATCCTAATATTCTCTTAAAGAAAAATATGGATGAAAGTATTTCTCAACATAAATATGCTCAAATAATAGGATCTTTGATGTATCTTTCTAATTCCACATGACCGGATGTAGACACCCCATTTTTGACCGACCTTAAGACTCAGAAGTCATCGATTGAGCGCTTGGTGATGTTGCATATCGCTCTCGTTCCGAAGTTTCAGAGTCTCGGCAGCGAGCCTTGCCTCCAGACTTCTGGACTCTTTCGTGCCTTGCCTCGGTTCGCGAACCAGGCTCTGTTTTCTCTGTTTTCTCCTGCCGAAGGGAGTGAGAGGTCTTGTAGATCATCTCTCAGTGGCCGTAGGCTACATTTCGTGGTCGTAGGCCATTTTGCCCGTTTGGAGCCCGGTTTCCGGTTTTTCGGGGCCGTTGGTCGTGTGCCTCGGTTCGGGACCGCTTAACCACCTCCGTTTGCTCCGATTTTTGGCACGTACCTTATTTCCTCCCCTTTGAGGGACACTGTGGTTCGAGAGACCAACTTCGTGGTCGAACACCACTTCCGGTGCCTAACAGTCAGTTTTCGGGGCCTCGGGCTGCGTGTTTCGGCCCCCGAACCTTCATTTTGCATCGGTTTGAGTTCATTTTTGGCAGGGACCTCTGTTTCATTGTTAGAAAGGTCGTAGAAGGGTGGGAGGCCAATAATTGTTCTGACAACAAATTTTATTCCTCCATCGCCCTCCGTCGCCCGTTTTTCTCACTTGAAAGCCAATGTTGACCACCCTAAGGCCACTTTTTCTAGCCCGAAACCACATATTTGTGTTGTACACACCTAGGAGGCCACCAATATCACATGGCCGGCCAGTAATTGTGTGTGACCCTTTTGAACCCCTCCTAAAAGTGGCATTTTCTCTCTCCTGGTTCACTTTCTCTAGTTTTTGACCACATGGTTGTGTTGTGCACACATAGGAGGCTAGCTTTTTGGCATGGCCGGCCACTAACCATTCTTGACCCTTTTGACCCTTGGCCGGCCGGCCATGGGGAAGGCCGGCCGGCCACCTAAACCCTAGAAAACCAGCCGGCCATGATCTTCTCTCCAGGTACTTTACAAAAATGCCCTCTGTTTCCCCCCAGATTTTGCATTCGGAGGGCCAACTTTTTGGGGGGAAATTTGAATTCCATTTCCCCCCCTTTTCTTCCCCCTCTTTTGCCTATATAACCAGCACTCCCAGCTGTGTTTGGGGGGTTGGAAAAATTGCCTAAGAGCTTTGCATACATACACCTTCCTCTCCCTTTCTTCCAACCTTCAAACCCTCAAGTCCTACACCCCTTTCTACACCACTACATAGCACCACCTCCCCACCATCCTTTACAACACTTGGAGCTGGTTTTACAGAGGCAAGGAGCACCTTTTCTCAAGCCAAGAAGCTGTTGAAGTTTCGTCTACAAGGGTGAGCCATACTTTCCCTCTTTCTAAGCTTCTTTTGCATGCTTTCTAAGCCATACTTGCTTACATTTTTGGGCTCTGACCCTAACTGATAATAGCATTTTTTTGAGGTCTTTTTCATGTTTGTTTTAGGGTCCTTCCATGTTTAAGGTCTCTATCTATGTCACGCCCCAAACCCGCCCCTAAAAGTTTGGGCATGACCCATTCGAAAACAGACACAAAACCTGATATACATATCATATGGGGCCTGAACGGAAGCATTTAATAACATATATTAGCGTAAAAAAAATATAATAACAATAATAATAATAATAATAATATCCATTGAGCTACCACTACTATACCAGGATCACAGACAGAACATAATGCAGATAAATATACAGTGACGTATATCTGAAGATAGTTATGTACATATACATCTACTTTACATTCACATCAAGCCTCATAGACATTTAGGGTACAAATTAAAAGCATAACAAAACTCCAAAACTTAAACGGTCAACACCTAACAGCTTAGACACTCAAGGCTTGGCAACTGGTAACTGAAGCCACAGGTTAAGGTTGACCTCCCGATTGAGTGCCTACAGAAACAGACATAAAATAAAGTGAGTCAAGCTCGGTGAATAATAGTACGTAAATCATGTAATGTTTCACTTAAACAATAAAGTATATAACTGCAGAAGTATATGTTTAATTACACTCTGTAAATATAGCTCAACAATCATGAGTCCGGTTTCCTTGACAAAGCAGTTTAGTATGTACAGAGGATCCAAAATGTTCATATACTCAAATAACAGAATAGCCATCAGTCCCAAAAGTTACAAAATAGCCTTTCGGCCCAGTCATAACAGAACGGCTTATCTGCCCAGAGATAACAGAACGCATAAAGCGTGAGGGTACAGAACTAGTAGAAAATAATAAGTTTTGAAACCAACAGACATATCATGCTAAATCGCAAACGGAACAGATCAATAGACAATATGTACAAACAGAATAAATAAACAAAGCAGAACAGTTCCAAAGTCATCTGAATATCGTCAGACCATAGGATACACTAATCATCTCGATTTCATGCGGATACTTGGTTTAAAGGCGAACATGGGTCCATTTACTCATTTAGAATCGACATGGTAATAAAGAATTATTACTCGTTAGTGACAGAACAAAGTCATTCAAAGTCATACCGATGTTTGCCAATCTTTCAACGTTCTCACTGATTTTCAATCATCACAATTGGTTGTGTAACATGTTCGTATAGCACTTACAATGAACAGAGCATTAGTGATAACAACTATCAATGATAAATAAAATGGACATCCTCGTACTATTACTCACAGTGATTAGATGCTTGGTCCGCCTCTGTAATTGACCCTACACAATTCATAATACACATAGAAATCGGGTCACATATCATTATTCCGTTTTGAACTAGTTTAATTCTCTTTATTCCATTTACACATCATTTGGCAATTCAACATGAATCAAATTAAATCCTTGAATCTCATTTCAACATTCCACACCCAAGTTCATGTCATCCATATCTTTAATAAATTATTTCCTTAATTTCCTTTCCATTATGGCATAAATTCTAATGTTTATAACAAAGTTCATTCGCTAAATTTAAACATAATTTTCAAGTGTCACCAAATACCAATTAAACTTGCACATATAAAATTCAACCCACTAATTTCATGATTCTACTTCCAATTTGGCCATATCATCAAATAACATCATTACCCAACCTAGGGTTTCAAGAAAACATTAAAATTCAAAACAAATTCAAACTTATTAATTCATCACTCTTTATTCTAATTTTTCCATTGCTTATACACCTAGGATACATGGTCCATCACTCTAACCCATCAATTTAACTCTCAAGATTCTTACCTCAAAGCCTTGGTGCGATTCCTCCATAATTTCGGAATTCCAATCGGTTGCAAACGTTGATCTCCATGCCTTCTTCCTTCCTTGGTGGAAAATCTTGGTCAAAACAAAGAGAAATGGTGAGGATTTGGGATCAAAACCCTAGGGTTTTCGGTCCTAGGGGAAAAGGAGAGAAGAGGGGAAAAGAATGTGTGAGAAATGATCCAAAAATCTGGTTTAAAAGCTGCTGTCCCGTAATTCCCGCTCGAGCGGAGAGATTCCCGCTCGAGCGGACCTGCTTTCAGCACAGATCCCGAAACTTTGAACAGGTATAACTCTCTCATTCGGACTCCGTTTTAGGTCATTCTTGTGGTCAAATTGAAGCCCCGGAGATAAGCTTTCCAATGGTTCTAACCTCACATCCAAATTCAAAGTGTGGAAAAAGAAAAGGGCAAAAGAGTGACGGTTGGTCGTAAATGAATTATTCAAATTAAGGTTTTTGGTCCAATCTTACTTTACCCTCATCTCATCATCTCAATCAATAACCCAAAATAAGGTAAGAACATTTCAAATACACTGAGAAGAACATCAAAAATGAGTCCACATGCTTCAGAATCAAACTTAACCAGGCGACCCGCTCGAGCGCCCAACCTTGCGCTCGAGCTCGCAGACCAACAAAGTCGTCCGCTCGAGCGTAAACTCCCCCGCTCGAGCAGAGAATCACAACTCCCAGAATCTCAGGCCGTCTAAAAAATTGCTGGAAACCCCAAAAGTCCGCTCGAGCGGCCACTCCTCCGCTCGAGCGGAGGAAAGGATTTCTGGGTCGTTACAATCTACCACTTGCTTCTTTACCTCTCTTGTATGCCTCTTTCTTGCATAGTATTTTAGGCCTATTTTTAAACTGTTTTGAGCTTGTTTATAAACTGAAAAGTGGCTTATTTTGAGCCCTTATTCAACATTGTTGAAGGGATATTCACTGTTTGAGGCTTCCTTTTGCCACTTTCTTCTTTATCCCTCTTTTGGCCTTATTTTTGCATGTTTTTTTATCTCCTTGTGCTTGTATTTTTGGGCTCTGGTCCGAACTGTAAATAGCCTTATTTTGAACCCCTCTTCATATTTGATCAAGGGACTTTTGCTGTTTGAAGCTCCCTTTTTGCTCTTTGTGTTTAAACCTCTTTTTAGGCCTTATTTTGCATAGTATTTTAAGCTTGCATGTGCACGGTTTTGGGTTTGGTCACTAACTGTAAAATACCATGTTTTGGACCCCTCTTCAACTTTGTTGAAGGGCCCTCCTCTGTTTGAGGCCAGAAACCATCACTTGCTTTTTTGTCTCCCTTTTGGCCCATTTCTTGCATAATAGTTTAGCCATACTTGTGTTTGTTTTCGTGGCTTGTTGTAAACTGTAAAGTGCTTCATTTTGAAAACCTCTTCAACTTTGTTGAATGGATCTTGGCCATTTATGGCCAGAAGCTTCCACTTGCTTCTTTATCTCTCTTTCGGTGCCATTTTTGCATGTTGGTTTATCCCTATTTGTGTTCACCTTTTGGCCTTGCTTAAAACTGTAAATATTCTTGTTTTGGGACTTTCTTGATTCTGTCTTCATACTTCATTTTCAAATAATGCATGCTTTGTATAGCTATAAGTCATTCCATGCGCCTAGTTTCGAGTTTCGAGTTTCATTTCATGCATCGGGTGCCATGTTTCCATGATTTGGGGCTGTTTTGCATCATATTTTGGTACTGAAATTTGCATGTTTGTATATCATGTTCCATGCCTTGCCATGCTTTGTTAGGGTGGCATTCGTGCCTTAGGTTCGGTCCTCGGTGTGCACGCATCTCGAGTGTCTCATTTTCATGTAATGGCCTCTTATGTGAGTGTGGCTGAGGTCCACTCATGTTGGTGTAAGTCCATTATGCATTGTGTATGCCATTTCATTCCATAGCATTGTGTATGGTAGGTTGTATGTTAGCGCATTGTGTATGCCATGTTACCTCGTGCGTCGTGTATGCCATTTCATAGCATTTCGCATGTTAGGTTATATCTTAGTCGCATTTCATACATGTCATGCATATTGCATTGTGTTCGGGATAGGAGTTAGACCGAGCACGGGAAGCGAGGTACGTTTCGTACTCCAAGTGACGGAACGTGTCTCAATTCCCCAGTCACCGACACTCCGGATCATCCATGATGGAGTTAGGTCTTGTTGTGTTTTCATGTGCATTCATTTCATATCGAGTTGTGCAATTCGACTCCTCGGCCATCATGCATCGAGATGCGTGATTGGTGGCACGAGGATCGAGGCATGCATACATTTGTGAAAATACATTGCCATGCCCTTTTCTTGCTCTCTGTTGCAGCAAATCAAGAATCAGCAGTCTTCCGGGGCTTGGCGCACTTTCCAAAAAATTATTGCAAAACAAAGGCTAATTGGGGCATCACAATGGATTTCCGCGCAAAGGCAACCCGGATATGCATCATTCATCATCTGAAGAAGAGTCAAGGCAGTCCCTGGCTTGCATGCCAGTTTATTGTTTTCTTAGTTAATTTGGTAATTAATTAGGATTTTTGTACATATTTGGACTGTATTATTTATTCGGACTGTACTATTCATTTGGGACTGTATATTATTCGGACCCTCTGTGCGAGGGCATAATTGTAATAAGTGTGCGTGTGTGTGATGTATGTCTTCCAACCCCACGTCTTTCTTCCCTTTTATTTACCCGCTTATGATGGTTAGATTAGGGCATGTTTCAATTAGCATACAGTATGATAGCATGTTGTATTCATTCATCTGTTTTGCATGCACCGGGCTCGGCGCATCATACTAACTGCATTTGTATTTCAATTCCGAGTTGAATACTTGATAGCTGTCGCATCTCATATGCCATGTTTAGAATAGTCGAGCCTGCTATAGTTATATTTTTGCATGTATTGCATTAGGCATTTCTGTATAGTTAGGATCATGCATGGATTTCTAATTAGTTTCTGTTTTGGCTTGGAGTACTCGGTGAGTTTTATGCTTTAGTATCCTTGCATGCATGTGAGTGACTACCATGAATAGCATGCTTACCATGAGGCTATTTGCTTATGTGATATATCTGCCTGAATGCCTGTGGGTGAAGGTCGGGTTATTTGGATTGGAACAATGCATTGACTATGAGTTTTAAGCCCACTAGATAGTGGCAAAACCATCTTTTCTAAGCCCACCCGAGGGTGGCAAAATCTGCATTTTAAGCCTACTTGCCGGTAGCAAACCATCTTTCAAAAAACAAACATGAAATGTTTTATTCCAATTCAGGCGACCCGATCTATACTTGTATGCTGTGCGCATCACATACTAAATCTAGGCTAATAACCGGAATAAGAATGCACAATGTTTTCAAAACCGGATATCATGATTAGTAGATGCCGATCTTTGATCGGGCGAGCGGGGGTGCTCACGAAGTGACCTTCCCCAATCGTACCCAAGTTCCCGAGCCGAGACAACTTTGGTGATGACGGACATGTGGCCTTAGGCAACGAGTCAAGGTTTCCTAAATTTCCCAAAATAAAATATTTAGGTGGCGACTCTATATCTGGCAAAGCAGTCCATGTTTGGCACTTCTTTCAAAAATCTGTTTTCTCAAAACGATTTGCCGGATTTGGACTCTTTGGTTCAAGATTAAGAACCGTGACAACAATCGAGTCCGAACTCTAGCGAGGTCCCCCGCGGGCTTGTTACAGTTTCTGGCGACTCCGCTGGTGAGTTAGAGAACTTGACTCGAACTTATGATATCTGGTTTTGACTACACTTATGTGTTTCTTTGCATTGCATTTGCATTGGTGCGCCTAGGACACTATGTTTGCCATCTGCTATTCCTAAACGGTTTGCCGGAGGCTTGTCTTGTCAAGGCATGACCATAAGGCTGACCAGTTATGGGCTCTGCCAGTATGGGAACACAAACCCCGGTTTTACCAGGGCACCCTTTTTGACCATTCGACCTAGTGCATATCGAAATCTGTAGTGACCATTCCAAACTAGGACAGGTTGCTTACCCGATATAGGTTGTTTGAAACCGCTGCGTGCGTAGTGAAACCCTAGCTCCTGACAAAATAGGACAGGGAAACCCTACCCCAACATAGGGTTGTTTTGGCTCTCACTTATCTGTTATGTGCTTTTAGAGTGCGTCTCTACAGGGAATGCATGTATCAGTTTATGAGTTTGGGCATCAGGCCTGCGGGCGTCAGTCAACGTTTGAGAATCAGTTATCTGCGGGTATCCGATTCAGTCTTTGGGGAACAGTGATTCAGGGACAGTGATCAGTATTTGAGGACAGTGTGTATTCAGCTTATCAACCGTGTGTTGTATGCCCGACTGTGTGTTGTGTATTTATTTTAAGCTGTCATGCTGTTCATTTATCTGGTTATTTATTTCCTTTTCGCTTTATTTATCTTTTTGCTAGGGCAGTTTTAGCACAATTGCTTCCGACCCAGTAGATATTCCGCAAGCACTTTGGACAAGAGGTCGTCGGCTCAATTGATCTGAGGATTTGGTTAACGGACATCCAGTGTTCCATTCTCTGCCCCCCGTTATCAGGAGAAGGCCAAGGAAGCGCAGTGTGTCTGAAGAGAGGTTACCGGGGCAGTGGTCTACCCTAGCAAACAGTCGAGTTGAGGTTCTAGTTCCACCATAGAAATACACATACCGGTCAGTCAGCAAGACCAACAAAATATGGCCGGGATAGAAGAAATGATGCGCCAAATGCATGAGAGCCGCCAAGCAGAGTTCTCTAAATAGCAGGCCACAATCATGGCCCAGCAGGCCGAGCTAATCACTAGACTGCAACAGCAAAATGCAGCATCTGCTTGACATCAAGTTGCTCCTCCACCAGGGGCCCTATTACCCGAGCAGGCACCTACTATCTAGAATGCTCTGCCAAACACCCAGAACACCGTGCCAAATGTCCAGAACATCCAGGAGGACACAGACCTTCCAACGGGGCTTGCTCCGCCCCCACTTCCGCCTCAACTGTCCAAGACCCATACACCTGCCAACCACCCGGATTCTCCCTTCGAGTTCGAAAGAGACCATACAGCTCTGAAACTGAGCAAGCTCGAGAGGCTTTTCAAGAAATCACAAGGAGTAAAGGCTATTCTGGATATCGAGGACGGATATACCGATGAGGCCGTAACATTGCCAAATAGATTCAAGATGCCGCAGATTGACCGTTTCGACGGATCCGGGGATCCCATGGTCCACCTCCGGTTATTCTCAGATATACTGCGGCCAATGGGCCTAACCAAACCAGAAAAGCTTTCGCTATTTGGCCGGACCCTATCGGGTGTGGCCGCTATCTAGTATGCAAAGTTGGAGGACGATGTCAAAAGAAGCTGGGATGAAATGGCCGAGGCCTTTGTTGCACAGTACTCGTATAATACCCAGATCGAGATTACAACTCGTGATCTCGAAACAACGAGGCAGGAGCCCAAAGAGACTTTCTCAGATTTCGTAACTCGATGGAGGGCGAAGGCATTGATGATTACCTTGAGGCCTACCGACAAAGATCAGATCAGGATGATTGTGCGCAATCTCCAACCGAAACTGATGCAGAAGATGATTGTACTCCCCTTTCCCACCTTCTCAGATCTACACGAGATGGGGGTACAGATCGAAGATGCAATGAAACAGGGTCTGATCGACGAAGATAGGGAGCAACCTAGGAGGACTTTCAACCGTAACAACAATGCAGGCCCAAGTGGCGCTGCAACTGCACGAGCTTCAGAAGTGAGCATGGTCACCACCATTCCCCCTTCCCTTCCGAGACCCATGGCAGCCACGCCTTTCTCCGGTGCATCCGGAAGCAATACCCAAACCACCAAATATCAACCCAGAGGCCAAAGAACCTTCACACCCCTATATATGCCCCTGTCCAAAGCTCTGGGGGTATTAATCAAGAAGAAGCATTTGACGCCCCTAGAGCCGAGGCCACTACCAAATCCACTCCCTCCCTCTCATGACCCGGCAAAATACTGCACGTATCACTAACAACACGGTCATGACACCGACCATTGTTTTAGATTGCGTCACGAGATCCAGGATCTTATTGACAAGTAGGTGATTGCGCCTCCTGACAAACCCAACGTCACAACAAATCCTCTCCCACCACATAACCAAGCTCCTCCTCCCAACAGAATCAACTTCATCCAAACTGGGGTCGCGTCTTACGATCCTAGTATCTATATCACCCCATCCCACCTACCTAAGCCAGACGTGATCCTTCCTGTCTGCACTGACTTGTGCATGATGGACATCTCCACAACCCAATCTGAGCCAATGGTGGTCACCACTGAAAATGGGATAGGGCAGGTTTCAGAGGAAAGTGGAGTTGTTGAGTCTGGGATTGAGCAGTCTGGGAATCTCGCTGGAGGAGTCTACGACCCAAGTGAGTACATCCAGTTAGTGGGCTAGTCTGAGCTGAGTATAGGGCTGCCAAAAAGAGCAGAATTATGTGTAATTCAGGGGGACAGATTTGAACGGGGAGCGGATGATCTAACAGCTGTAGGAGAGGGCCTTGCCAACCTCCAGTTCTTTAGTGACCAAGAATCAGGGGATGCGGCAATCAACTGGTTCGAGTATGAGGAGTCGGCAGAAGCTACCGGATGGTTAGATGATCAACCAGACGTTGTAGAATTTCAACCAGAACAGGTCCCGGCAGGGACGAGGGTATCAGTGGTGGCCGGAAGGGCCGAAAGTCAGAATACACCACCGGAGAGCGCCGGCACTAAGAATTTCGCTCAGAACTTGGGCATTGTAAATGCAGGGAATATTGAACAACCAGCTGTACTGACGCAGTTGGAACAACAAAGATTTGAGGATTCCGATAGAATCAGGAAAGCTAAGGCCCATGTGGGGGTCGAAAGTGCTGTGTGCACGATTCTGCGGGCATGTGGACTGAAGATATTGTGAGTACGACCATACCGGCGCTGGACAGGTATCTGTCGACTGCCGACGGAATGTGGTGGGAAGACGATGATTTATGTCTTGCCCACACAGACGATGATTGGGGAAATAATCAACCAGATGACACATGCTACCTCGATGAGGTGGATCACATGACAAGAAGTGGGCGGTACTACAAGCCCCCGCGCCTAGACCAACCTGAGGCATCTGGGAAAGACAAGGAAGCTGAGAAACAGAGAGAGAAGCAGATTGAAGAAGAAGCTGTGCTCAAGCAATTAAAAAAGATACAAGCAGACATCTCCATCTGGGGACTGCTTATGGCATCACGGGTGCACAAACAGGCTATCCTATCTGCTATGGACAAGGCCAAACTCTCTATAGATACTACACCAGAGCAGCTGGTTGGACTGATCTTTCTGGGAGGAGGTTTCCTGACGTTAACCTTTTCAGACAAAGAACTGCCGCCTGAGGGCGCAAATCATAACAAACCCCTTTACATTTCTGTGGAATGTAGAGATAAGTGGATACCGGTGGTACTTGTTGATACCGGATCCGCCATCAATGTCTGCCCAGCCAGAACAGCGTATGCAATCAGGTTGAAGCCTGCAGACTTCGTGCCGACTACTAAAGTGATCAGAGCATATGATAATACTAGCAGGGAAGTGATGGGGACTGTCAAGATTCAGACCCAGGTTGGTCCAGGACAACACAACATCGAATTCCATGTCTTGGACGTTCCCGCAACCTTCAATCTACTCTTGGGGCGGCCGTGGTTGCACCAAGTGAAGGCAATCTTTTCCATTTTACATCAGATGTTGAAGTACCCTCACGGGAAGGGGGTGGCTATTGTCTTCGGGAATTCATCAATCCATCCGCCGCCAGAAGTGTCCACACCAGTCTTGGAAATAGAGCATGGCACAGAGGATGTGTTCTTATCAGGGTTCACTTTGGCTGAGGCCCGGGTGGTGCAGAATATCATGGCTGTGAATAAGGGAGTGTATGTCAGTGCTTAATCCGTCTACCTTATGAACAAGCTACAACACATCCCCAGGATGGGATTAGGAAGGAGCGGCCGAAAAGGTGTCGCAGCACTGGCCGAAGTGCCACACAACCCTCATACCTTTGGCTTGGGTTATCTGCCCACCAAAGAGGACTGGGTGAGGAAGGGAAAGGAAATGACCAGAAGAGCCAGAGCAAAGCTGGCTGGGAAGCCTTTTGAATTAATGCATAGGCCCATCCAGGGTACCCTGAACAGACGCTTCGTCCGGGAGGGGGAGGACTTTCCATTTTGCGGCTTCCCAGAGCCGTGGCTAAACACGGAGAAGAAGCGCGTGCCAGGTTTCGAGATCTTCTTCGACCTGCAATTATCCGGGGATGACGTTGCCACAGAGCAGACAGACCCATCAGCTGAGGTTGAGAAGTGTAAGGCAGTGGACTTCGAGGGCGCTGAAATTGAAATGGGGGTAGCATTGGCATGTCTATTTTCAGATCCTCCGATCGACCATAAGTTCTTGGGGGATAACTTCTCGGTTTCCATGATTGGGGATAAAACGGCTGCAGGCCTACCAGCAACTATTTTGGATGCATCTATCGCGCCCTCTCTCACTTGGCAATACGAGGACAGATTTTTGTCCAGCAGCACCGGGTCAGGTAGTGAGCCGGAATCTGATTCCACTGAGTCTTGTGAGTCGGAATCAGGTTCCAGCTCGACTGAGTCTGAGTCTGGTACTCCTGGGGATGATAACCCGGATACCACAGTCCTGTCTAGGTCGTCTTTTTCCTTTTCATTTGAGTCTGTTGTAAATGAATCGGACGATTTGGATGTGCTTAATGAGAATCAAGTAACTGCGGTTTCTGAGTACTTTTCGGTGCCCTTGATTTATTGCATTAATTCAGACTTTCAAAACTTTGATGAAAACAATGAGGACGAAGTTCCTCCGGTTTTGCAACGTTTAATTGAGCAAGAGCAGGAAAGATTTGTTAAACCGTTAGTTGATGAAATCACTACTGTGAACATTGGTACTGAGGAGGACCCGCAGCTGGTCCAGATCGGGTCCACGTTGTCTTCGGAGGAACGCGAGCGCTTAGTCGTTTTATTAAAAGATTTCAAAGATGTTTTCGCGTGGTCCTACGAAGACATGCCTGGGATCAATCCTGAGATTGTACAGCACCGGATCCCCCTTGACCCCGAGGCCCGACCTGTCAAACAGAAACTCATAAGGATCCGCCCGAACTGGGCTTTCAAGATTAAGGAAGAGGTCACCAAGCAAATCGACGCAGGCTTCCTGCAGGTATCCGAATACCCGACTTGGTTGGCCAACATTGTTCCAGTGCCGAAGAAAGATGGCAGGATCTGGGTATGTGTGGATTTCAGGGATTTGAACAGAGCTAGTCCAAAGGACGACTTTCCCTTGCCGCATATCGATGAGTTGGTGGATTTCACAGCAGGGCATGCTTTGCTCTCATTCATGGATGGCTTCTCAGGCTACAACCGGATAGTGATGGCACCTAAAGACCGAGAAAAGACTGCATTCACCACCCCGTGGGGGACATACTGTTATAGAGTCATGCCATTTGGGTTGAAGAACGCTGGAGCTACTTATCAATAGGCCACAACCACAATATTACACGACATGATCCACAAAGAGGTTGAGGTGCACGTGGACGACATGATTGTCAAGTCTAAAGAAAGAGAAGGCCACTACACCGCCTTGCACAAGTTTTTTCAAAGAATCAGGGAATTCCGGTTGCGGCTGAACCCTCAGAAGTGTACATTTGGTGTTACAGCGGGAAAAATGTTGGGGTTTCTGATTACACAAAGGGGCATCGAGGTCGACCCTTCCAAAATCAAGGCCATCTTAGAAATGCCACCACCAAGGACTGAAAAGGAGGTGCGAGGCTTTTTAGATAAAGTGCAATTCATAAGACGGTTTATCTCAAAATTAACCTTGACTTGTGAACCACTTTTTGGTCTCCTGAAGAAAGGAAAGAAATTCCAATGGGACGGCCGATGCCAAGCTGCTTTTGAACAGATTAAAGAATATTTACAGAACCCGCCCGTGCTGTCACCGCCAGAACCGGGGAAACCGTTGATTTTGTATCTGTCAGTGACTGAGACTACAATGGGCTGCATGCTGGCGCAAGAATCAGAGGACAAGGTGGAGAGAGCCATCTACTATCTGAGCAAGAAGATGCTAGAGTATGAGACTCGTTATACACCGCTGGAGAAGGCTTGCCTAGCTTTGGTATGGGCTACCAGGAAGCTGCGGCACTACCTGTTAGCTCACTCCGTAATGTTGGTTTCACGACTCGACCCCATCAAATATCTTTTCGAGAAACTATAGCACTTACGGATTGGATAGCTCGTTGGTTGCTGTTGCTATCCAAATTTGATCTAAAATATGTGACACGCAAGTCAGTCAAAGGAAGAGCAGTAGCAGAGTTCCTTGCCGACCATCCAGTGGAAGGGGGTGAAGCAGTTGAGTATTTATTCCCAGATGAGGCCATTTTGCATATCGACGACGAAACTTGGACGATGTACTTCGACGGAGCATCAAATCAGCACGGGTATGGGATAGGAGTGTTGCTGATAGCACCCGACAATTTTCGTATCCCTCTAGCCTTCAAACTCCAGTTCAAAGTCTCGAACAACGAAGCAGAATATGAGGCATGCATCGCCGGTCTAGAAGCAGCCCTGGAACTAGGGGCAAGACGGTTGGACGTCATCAGGGACTCGAACCTTGTTATGTCTCAAGCAAAAGGAGACTGGAAAGTAAAAGAGGAAAAGATGATGATGTATCACCAGACCCTGGACTTGCTAATTCCTCGGTTTGAGAAGCTAAACTTCGCTCATCTACTAAGAGAGAGCAACAGGTTCGCAGATTCTTTAGCAACTCTATCTTCCATAGTAGACATCCCGTGTGGAGTCCGGATGCATCCAGTCATCATTGACCAGAAATTTGCACCTGCCTACGAGTCGATTGCTGCTATAGATGAAGTTCAGGACGAAAACCACTGGTATTACGACATTTGGAATTTCTTGGAGAAGGAAGCATACCCATTAAGGGTAAATGCCAAAGACAAAAGGGCAATCAAAAGAATGGTCGTTCAGTTCATCATCTGTGGGGGTAAGCTGTATAAGAGAGGTCATTTGGGAATGCATAAGCTGTGTGTTGATGCCGAAGAGTCAAAGCGTCTGATGGAAGCCATCCATGGAGGGGAATGTGGTGCACATATGAATGGAGTAATGCTGGCACGGAAGATCCTCAGACAGGGTTATTACTGGTCCACCATGGAGGAGGATTGTATCGGTTTTGTCCGGCGATGCCACAAATGTCAAATTCATGCAAATCGCATGAACATTTCGCCATCAAAACTGTACAACATGACTTCGCCATGGCCATTTTCAGTTTGGGGAATTGATATGATCGGTGTTGTCACTCCGAAGGGGTCGAATGGGCATGAGTTCATCTTGGTCACGATAGATTATTTTACAAAGTGGGTCGAGGCCCAATCTTATGCGGTGTTGAAGGCTTCGCATGTCGCAAAATTTATCAGAAACAACATCATCTGTCGCTACGGAGTCCCAAATGAGGTTATTTCAGATAACGGTTCCCACTTCAAGAAGGAAGTGATTGACTTGTTGGAAAAATACAATGTGGCTTTTCATAAGTCCTCTACCTATCGGCCGTAGACCAATGGAGCGGTTGAGGCCGCCAACAAGAATATCAAGCACATACTGCAGAATATGGTGGAAACCTACCGGGACTGGCCAGATAATTTGCCATTTGCTCTATGGGGCTACCTGACTTCAATCAGAACTTCTACTGGGGCGACTCCGTACTCATTGGTTTATGGGATGGAGGCCGTTCTACCTATCGAGATTGAGGTTCCGTCATTGCGAGTACTGGCTGAGTGTCAAATAGCCGAAGCGGATTGGCAGCAGAGCAGATTTGAGGAACTCATGCTCTTTGATGAGAGAAGACTGAAAGCACTGCACCATGTTCAGGGTTATCAACGCAGAATCGCCCAGGCTTTCAACAAGAAGGTTAAGTCCAGGAATCTAAAAGAAGGAGATTTGGTGCTCAAGGACAACCGAGCTCCCATCCACGACCCAAGGGGCAAGTTCAGACCCAATTGGACTAGTCCCTACATCATCAAGTCAATCTGGTCAGGTGGAGCTGTGGTTCTAATGGATCTAGATGGCCTAGAGTTCTCCCAACCGATCAACATGGACAAGTTGAAGAAATATTACCCTTGAGAGGCTCGCTAGGCCGAAAACCCGAAAGGGCGACCTAGGCAAAACTCAGAGCACACAAAATTTGAAATTATAAAAACTGAGCTCGCAAGGTTGAAAACTCGCAAAGGGCGGCCTTGGCAAAAGTTAAAGCGTAAAAGGAGAGTGAAAATACCCGAGCGAACCTGAGCCTGAACTACGTAAGGCTTGATTCCCATCTTTGGGATACGTAGGCAACTTCATCCTGGAGTTCAGCCATAAACTTTTCCCCGATTAACTTTGTCCATTTTGATCATCTCAGTCATCTTTTTCCATCAGCATTCATCGCAATCTCCGGTACAGTGCTATTCAGACTAGGAGCAACTTTCCGTTGCCACACAGTGCCGCAGTACTATTCAGACTAGGGACAACTTTCCAATTGCTAGGATCCGGGGTTGTGAATCTCAGTGATAGATCTCAGGCGTGTCCAGTTCTGATCCATATCGAAAATAGTTTTGAAAAGTTTTAATAAAAGTTGACTTTGTTCAAATTAATGACCATTTTTGGACCAAAGCGGAAAATTTTCAGTACCACAACCTTCAATTTCATTGATTTCAACACAAAGTTCGTTTGCTCTTGCATACAATTGAAGTTTTTTTTTTTTTATTACACTCATAAAGAAAACTTGAAAGTACTAATAAAGCAATAAATCCGGGGCATAGTCAAGTCAGGTGTCCCTGCGCCTCCTTCCAGAGCTAGTCGAAGCCTCTGATGCCAAGCTAGGCCCAATCTGTGCCTCTTCATTGAGCTAATCCCAGCACTCGTTAGACAAAGTGCAACTGAAAGTGGGAGCAGGGGCCAGGAGCTCTCTAGTCCTCCATGCTGTAGCATATCAAGCATGCTGTGCGCCTCGGACCGGGAAAGCAGCTGGGTACTCAATCCCCTCTGGCGGGTAAGTCTGATCATGGCCAAACTGGCGCTGGAACCGGAACGGAAAATAGAACACACAGTGAGTCAGACCAATTAGCTGGACCCCAGTCTGCCGGGACATGCTATAGCTCATTGCCGGAAGATTAAGCCAAGGACAGTGCCAAGCAATGCGGTCAGCAGACAAATTGCACATCTAGTTGAACCACCATCCCTCATCAAGCGCATCAACCAGGCGTTGTCGAAAGAAGTAGCCGCGGGCTGAGTAGGCGGGGCAAGAGTCCACAACCTGCAATTTATCCATCAACCACACCTGGGGAGGGATGAAAAATGAGAGAATAAAGAATAGAGAGACGTGCGATGAGAGAACAGCGAGACAAGGGTTTTGTGAGAAAAACCGAGCCTGAGGGCCGAGTGATGTGAGCAAATACATATGTGAGATTGGGTGGGAAACATTACCTACAGCAGTAGTGGACTCCCCGCAAATCTGGTCATCTCCTAACGGTGGAAAGCGTCCAAGCCCATCAGTGTTTCGGCCAATGCCATAGCAATACAGCTCTTCTCTTCCTTCAAGCCCTGAGCAACTTCAATCAAACGGATGTTGGGTCCACCCAGGCCCGGGGCAAGCAGGAAGTGAGATAGCATGCACAAACAGAGGGCATGTTGTCGGAAACCTTGCCAATGATGGTCGCCGCGGTCACCGGCACCAGAAAAGCGATGAATCAAACCGAGGATATCCAGTTCCCCATTACAGATTAGAGACCGAGCATCATGAGCGGTAAGTCCACACATCCGCCCTAAAGCTTGGGCGTGGCTAAAACGAAACTGAGGCAAAATCTCTTCATAACATTCAGATTCCATCAAAACTTGAAGATCTTCGAAAGTTGGACATACCTCTTGCCCGCCGAAGCTAAAGACATGCGTCACCGGGTTCCAAAATCCACTACGCCAAAATTGGGCTTTAGCGGCGGTTTTTTACCGCTGTTAAAGGATGTAAAACCGCCATTAAAGCCTTTAACGGCGGTATTAACGGCGGTTTCGTTACCGCCGTTTATGCGCGTGTCGGAAAAAGTGAAACCGTCGTAAAAAGGCAAATTACCGTCGTTAAAAGTCAACCAAAAATGGCGGGTAATATAGGACCAAAAACGGCGGTTTTTTACCGCCGTAAATAGGTTCAATTTTTTCAAAAAATAATTCTTTCTTCTTGCACTCCCCAAGTTTTGAACCCAAGACCTCTCATCCACCCACACCAACCACTCTGCCACAGCCACTCTTCATGAAATATATTTCCTAAATAAATATTTAAACATTACTTTTACTTTATTGTAGATGGTTTCGCCGAAGCACGCCAGAGTTTCGCCAGAGCTCTGCCGGAAAAGACCGCCGTCATTAACAGCGGTAATGGTTGGGCATTAGCGGCGGTTTTGTTACCGCCGTTAAAAGTGGGCATTAACGGCGGTTTCGTTACTACCGTTAAAAGTGGGTTTCATTACCGTCATTAAAGACACTTTTAGTGGCGGTTTTTTTAACGGCGGTAACGAAACCGCCGTTAATGATACATTAACAGTGGTATTAACGGTGGTTTTCGTTACCGCCGTTAATAGTACCTTGAACGGCGGTTTTCGTTACCGCCGTTAAAAAAACCGCCGTTAATGCCCTGTTTTGGCGTAGTGACCTTGTCGCGGCATGGAGGAAAGGAAGGTGCAGCAGAGTACGGCTTAGCGTGAATAGTGCATTCAATCTGAAACCCCAGAAGTTCAACTTTTCCGAGCCATCTAGAGAAGCAATCCAAGATGTGAGATTTTCAACGAGAAATGCCTCCATTTTTGTGCGAAACTAAGATGAATTAAATGAACCACGGAGCTAAGGCTTTTAAAGAGGAGAAGACACTATTTGGGGGACACGTGTCAAAAATTTGACGGTTGCTGAGCTAAGTGGCCGGTCGGCCACCTTTTCTAGCAAGCCGGCCATTTCCTTTTCAAAAAACTGGCCAGTGGTCTCCCCTTTGAAATAAAGCTGGCCGACCGACTCCTAAAAGTGGCCGGCCATGCTCCAATATGTGTCTTTGGCCCTGTTTTACCCTCTAAGAGGAAGTTTCAAGCATTTCCATGCAACAGGTATGTCGAAGGCCTCCATTTCCCTCTATTTTGGATGCATTCCGTTGCCCAGATCGTCAGAAGTACACTTTGTTTTGTTGAGTTTTTGTTTATTGAGTTCTAGTTTTGCTTATCGAGTTGTCGTTTTGCTTATCGAGTTGTTTGTCGAGCTGTCGTGTTTCGTGTTTTTGAGTTGTTACCCTTTGTTTAAGCAATTTTTGTTGAGTCTTGTTTATTAAATCGACAGCGCTGTCGTATTTTGCTTATCGAGTTGTAAACTTGGTAAGGTTTTGTTATATCTTAGTAAGTTAAGTTGTTGCGTCGGTTCACTACCTGACTGGGCAAATGCACAATGCACATTTCCATTTAATCTCATTATGGTGCAAAATGATGCGATATGATGCTAAGAGTTTAAAATACAACACTTTTTAAAAAAGCTGTTTCATTCCATCATGCTTCGTTTGTTACAACATTTTACAAACAAGGGCACAAGTTTTACAAAAAGAATAAAACTACCTAATAATGTACAATGTGCTACAACTACTAGCAAAAAGGTAAATAAAACATGGAACCGCAACATCAATGCTCTCAAGAGCAGGAATAAGAGGCCCTCTTCATCCTCTTCTGCGAAGTAGCCTCTGCACCACCATCACCATCCGAGTCGGAGCTCTCATCCTCAGGATCCCCCTCAGCCTCGCCTCCACTCCCGGAGCCAAGACTGGAGCCCTCCTCTCTGTCAGTAGATGTCTCCGACTGACGATCTGTAGCCTCCTCCTTCTCATCCTCACCGGGCTCCTCCTTTATAATGTGTGCTCTGCGTCTGCGAGACGACCCCCCTCCTCGGGCTCCTCAACAAGGCCTGGATGGCCCAGCTCCTTGAAAAGGCCCAGATGGCCCACCTCCCCGAGAAGGCCCACGTGGCCCGGCCTGCGGCTGAGCATATACCAGAGGCATCTGAAAATAAAGAGTCCAATTTGAATACATCAGCTCAAAAAGGTACATTAGATGCAGATACAAGAAAACTACATGAAGTGGGTACATGTAAATACAGTGTGTAAGTGGGGTGTGTGTCAGGTGTGCTCTACGCAAGTAGCCTATCAATGCAGTAGAATGTTCAAAATCAGCATGTCATCGGAAATATGATAAATGCAAGAAAACTGGACAATACCTGGACGCCCATAATGGACAACTGTGCCTCTCTTCGCAGGACCATGCCCTCGAGCGCGGCCATCATCCCTAGCATCTCATCCACATACTTGATAGGAGGCTGTAGACACAAATGCAAAACTATCAGTAAGAGAATGAATGTCCAAGTGCCTGACTGATAAATCAAAGCTGTAAAAACATACCAGTGGTGAATCAGGATCTCTGACGTATCTGTGATCAGGCAGGGGAGGCTCTATCGGGATTGGGTAGGGGGTCCTGAATCGCCATCCCGTCAACTCGGTCGACATATCTGGCCACCCAGCATGATGATGAGTCAGAGGAATCGGGGGAACCAATCCACCCCCACCTCTAGATGTACCAGCCCTGCTGGTAGAAGGGGCGTCTGCAGCCCAAGCCTGGACCTGACTCGAAGATGGCATACCAGCAGGCCTCATCGTCGGAGTATGGACTCCCGTCAATGGAGGCATCAGGTATATGTGGCGGTAAGTAGCATAATCCCCCTCCTCAAGATGAAGTAAGGCATCAATACCCAGCATAGCACTAACAACATCCCGGGAAGAGAGCCTATCAGCAATCCGCATATCAACTGGGGGTGCTGAGGGAGGGTCCTGAGAAGTATAGCCCCATACCTGACGCAAGAAGCGCTCCCCCAAAAACCAGGCCCTACCAACTGGCCCTTCAAATAGGATCCTGTACTGGGAAGCACCCCGCCCTCCGGCAAACTGAAATCAGAGACCTTCACCTAAGGGCGCCCAGGGCTGCCATGTGATCTGCGGATAACCGATGCATGAACCAATCAGAAATCGGGAAAGTACAAGACAAATCAAAGATGAAAACAGAAAGGACTGAGAGTTCTGAAATACCTCCGTCGACCGCACCGTGTCGAAGTACTGCCGTAGATAAAGGAGAGACTCCCGAGGTCTCGGCCGGTGCTGGCCTTCAAATACAAGTGAGTACGGGGTCACGAGGGGCCCCTCTACCACCAACTCCGGGGCTAATGTCGGGAAGTACACGTAGACCCGTAACTGTGGAAAACAGTGCAGAATGTAAATGCAAAGTGCTGAGGGCAAAATACAGAGTGTAGAGTACGCCGTGTGTGTAATGTACAAGTAATGAGGAGCAGAAATGTAAATCAAGAGGGCAGAAAGTACCTCCCAGGCTCTCCAATAGCCGCCAAGTAAGTCCCTCCGTCCGCAGGAGGTCGCACTCATGTAGCAGTAAAGAGTAGCCAAGCTGGCGCCACTCCAATCATACCGTCTGACCTGTGATAGGTCCACCAAAGCACTCAACAGATATAGCCCAACAGTGTTCCCCCTATCGGCAAATAAAGTAGTCCCGAAGAGGAACATCAGAAAACCAAGGGCATATTGTGCTGCCTCCTCAGGAGTCCCGGGCTCCATCTCCACCCTCCGAAAATGGAAAGAGAACCAGGTGTATCAGACTCTACCCGAAGATCTATCAATAGGCGGGCGAGCCCCCAGTAAATATATCCAAGCGGCCTCCCACTGGCCCATGTCCTCGTCGTAAGGGATGGGCTAACCTCCCACGTCAAGGCCAGTCAATACGGCAAAGTCAAGCGGGGTCATAGTCAAGTCCCCCCGTGGCAGAAAAATGGAAGGAGTTGGTGGTGTCCCACCATCTCTCCACCAAGGTGGCCATCAACGTCCTCCTGGGAGAACAAGATAGCCCAGTGTAGAAGGGCCCGAGCCCCGCCAAGTCAACTAAATCTTGGACAGCCTCCGGGAGCTCGGCATACCGATCTCTCGCCGCGGTAGAGCCATATCCCTGCACAGTGCGAGAAGTCACCTGCATTCAGAATGAATACATGTTTCAGCATAAAATAAATAAGCTGTGTGCAAATAGAAGGAATGAGCTGCGTGCAAATAAAATGAATAGGCTGCGTGCAAAGTAAAGTAAGCGGGCTGTGTGTTCAGAAAATCAGTGTTTGGGCTGCGTGTTCAACTCTCAATCAGTGTGTGCTGTGCGTTCACCTTCAATTCGAGCTGTGTGTTCAGAAAATTAGTGTTTGGTCTGCGTGTTCAACTCTCAATCGGTGTGTACTGCGTGGTCACCTTCAATTCGAGCTGTGTGTTCAGAAAATCAGTGTTTGGGCTGTGTGTTCAACTCTCAATCAGTGTGTGCTACGTGTTCACCTTCAATTCGGGCTGTGTGTTCAGGGAATCAGTGTTTGGGCTGCGTGTTCAACTCTAAATCAGTGTATCCTGCGTGTTCACCTCTAGTTCGGGCTGTGTGCTCAGAAAATCAGTGCTTGGGCTATGTGTTCAATTCTCAACCAGTGTGTGCCGTGTGTTCACAATCAATTTATGGGCTGAGTGTTCAGAAATTCAAGTGATTGAACCGTGCGTTCAGAATGCAAACAGAATGCATGAAAAATTCATAATATGTTGCAGAAAAGGTAAGAACGAAGTAAATACCTCTCGTGCCTCATGGGAGAGGTGATACTTTGGCTCCCGTAGAAGGAGATCCCCGGGTGCTCGCTCGTCGAAATCGGTGAAGTGATAGAAAACAGCCCGCGAAAGAATATGCGCCAGTGGGTCGTACCTCTCGAGTATGAAGGGTCGAATCCTCGGAGGCAGAGCCATGATATCGGGATCACCTCCGGCGTCCGGAGGACCTCCACCGTGGGGGAAATGACCAGCCATTTCAGAAAATCTGCAAAAGGGGCAAAAATGAGCCAAAATTGGAAAAAGTCAACAAAAGTCAACTCTCAGGAAATGAAAAAGTCAACAAAAGTCAACTCCCGAGAAAATCTTCCAAATATTGAGGCAAACTCACCTCAAGTGGCGAAAATGAGAAAAGAAGCCCCGAAATCAAAATTTAATCGGTTCAAAGTGCTTAAAACTAAAAGATTTCGCGAAAACAACTTGAGTGGGACGTTGGAAAACGCGTATAGAGCACAGATTTGAGGGAGAAAATGGTTTGGGAAGCTAGAGGAGATGATTTCGGAGCTGCACTTGTGAGCACAAAGTGTTTGGATGAGTGGATTTAAAGAAAAGAGGGTGAAAGTACAAAATTGCCCCGAATTTGGCAAAGTGGCCGGCCGGCCACTTTTTCTAGCAGGCCGGCCATTCCCTTTTCAAAAACTGGCCGGTGGCCTCCCTATCCCAATAAAGATGGCCGGTGGTGTTCCCCACATGCCCCCCAAGGTCTCTGCAAATTTTGGAGAGGATTGTTGTCCCCAGGACCTAAAAAAGTACAAGAGAAGTGCACTTTCTGTCGGCAAAATCGCTTCGCCGGAACCTCAGCTTCAACTTCCGATGCGTGTCTCATCATTACTCATCGAAAGTGAGATATATCCTTTTGAACATGTTGTAACCTCTCCGGGAGGTGAACTGGAGGCTGCGATCGAGTCGCCCTCGCCGAAACGCGCATTTCCTTGCTCGTTGTTTTGTGACAAACATACATCCTGATTTACGCTTGTTCTGCATTATCATGCACATAACTTGCATTCTCATGCACATACTTGCATTGTTATGCACGTCTTTTTGATATCACCAAGCCTCCGTGCTTAAACTCGCGTTGTCACGCGCGTTTCTTCCCGCATTGCGATGCACTTTTCCATCGACACCGCGATTGTCTGTATTCGATATCACATTGAACATATGTTGTTAGATATGTTGTGCTTGTTGAGTTTCTTTCTTTTGCAGGCACGATATTGTATGTACGGCTCATTTGAAGTTGGTGCGACCAGACGAATCGCGCAGGTATCGTATCTTCTCCGTGTGAGACGCGACGAGAATTGAATAATTCTCTGCATTCCTAACTGCAGGAAATGTAGTTGTTGCTTTGCATTCTTACTTAAAACTGTTGCATCTATTTGCGAATACTTGCTTCATTACAGCTTGCTGCATTTGCATGATCATCAAGTCACATCTGGCCTTGTGCATACCATTTTGCATTTTGCCCCCTGCCTGCGGGCATGCCAGCGGGCGCATCTCTGTTTATCTCACCTGTTTGTCTAAGTCTTCGGCCTTGTCAAAAATGGGTCGTCTCTGGGCTTTGACATTCACTCTCGTCACTTATGACGTTCGAGTTTTGTCCAAGAGGGGCAACTGTAGGCACCCCATTTTTGACCGACTTTAAGACTAAGACGTCACCGATTGAGCGCTTGGTGATGTTGCATATTGCTCTCGTTCCGAAGTTTAAGAGTCTCGGCTGCGAGCCTTGCCTCCGAACTTCTAGACTCTTTCGTGGCTTGCCTCGGTTCACGAACCAGGCTCTGTTTTCTCTGTTTTCTCCTCCCGAAGGGAGGGAGAGGTCTCGTAGATCATCTCTCAGTGGCCGTAGGCTACGTTTCATGGTCGTAGGCCATTTTGCCCGTTTGGAGCCCGGTTTCTAATTTTTCGGGGCCGTTGGCCGTGTGCCTCGGTTCGGGACCGCTTAACCACCTCCGTTTGCTCCGGTTTTTGGCACGTACCTTATTTCCCTCCCTTTGAGGGACACTGTAGTCCGAGAGACCAACTTCGTGGTCGAACACCACTTCTGGTGCCTAATAATCAGTTTTCGGGGCCTCGGGTTGCGTGTTTTGGCCCCCAAACCTTCATTTTGCATTGGTTTGAGTTCATTTTTGGCAGGGACCTCTGTTTCATTGTTAGAAAGGTCTTAGAAGGGTGGGAGGCCAGTAATTGTTCTGACAACCAGTTTTATTCCTCCATCGCCCTCTGTCGCCCGTTTTTCTCACTTGAAAGCCAATGTTGACCACCCTAAGGCCACTTTTTCTAGCCCTAAACCACATATTTGTGTTGTACACACCTGGGAGGCCACCAATATCACATGGCCGGCCAGTAATTGTGTGTGACCCTTTTGAACCCCTCCTAAAAGTGGCCTTTTCTCTCTCCTGGTTCACTTTCTCCAGTTTTTTACCACATGGTTGTGTTGTGCACACATAGAAGGCTAGCTTTTTGGCATGGCCGGCCACTAACCATTCTTGACCCTTTTGACCCTTGGCCGGCCGGCCATGGGGAAGGCTGGCCGGCCACCTAAACCCTAGAAAACCAGCCGGCCATGATCCTCTCTCCAGGTACTTTACAAAAATGCCCTCTGTTTCCCCCCCAGATTTTGTATTCGGGGGGCCAACTTTTGGGGGGAAAATTTGAATTCCATTTCCCCCTTTTCTCCCCCCTCTTTTGCCTATATAACTAGCACTCCCAGCTGTGTTTGGGGGGTTGGAAAAATTGCCTAAGAGCTTTGCATACATACACCTTCCTCTCCCTCTCTTCCGACCTTCAAACCCTCAAGTCCTACACCCCTTTCTACACCACCACATAGCACCACCTCCCCACCATCCTTTCCAATACTTGGAGCTAGTTTTCCAGAGGCAAGGAGCACCTTTTCTCAAGCCAAGAGGCTGTTGAAGTTTGGTCTACAAGGGTGAGCCATACTTTCCCTCTTTCTAAGCTTCTTTTGCATGCATTCTAAGCCATACTAGCTTACATTTTTGGGCTCCGACCCTAACTGAAAATAGCATTTTTTTGAGGTCTTTTTCATGTTTTTTTTAGGGTCCTTCCATGTTTAAGGTCTCTAGCTACCACTTGCTTCTTTACCTCTCTTGTATGCCTCTTTCTTGCATAGTATTTTAGGCCTATTTGTAAACTGTTTTGAGCTTGGTTATAAACTGAAAGTGGCTTATTTTGAGCCCTTCTTCAACATTGTTGAAGGGCTCTTCACTGTTTGAGGCTTCCTTTTTCCACTTGCTTCTTTATCCCTCTTTTGGCCTTATTTTTGCATGTTTTGTTAGCTCCTTGTGCTTGTATTTTTGGGCTCTGGTCCAAAATGTAAATAGCCTTATTTTGACCCCCTCTTCATGTTTGATCAAGGGACTTTTGCTGTTTGAAGCTCCATTTTTTCTCTTTGTGTTTAAACCTCTTTTTAGGCCTTATTTTGCATAGTATTTTAAGCTTGCATGTGCACTGTTTTGGGTTTGGTCACTAACTGTAAAATACCATGTTTTGGGCCTTTCTTCAACTTTATTGAAGGGCCCTCTTCTGTTTGAGGCCAGAAACCATCACTTGCTTCTTTGTCTCCCTTTTGGCCCATTTCTTGCATAATAGTTTAGCCATACTTGTGTTTGTTTTCGTGGCTTGTTGTAAACTGTAAAGTGATTCATTTTGAGCCCCTCTTCAACTTTTTTGGAGGGCTCTTGGACATTTATTGCCAGAAGCTGCCACTTGCTTCTTTATCTCTCTTTCGGGGCCATTTTTGCATGTTGGTTTAGCCCTATTTGTGTTCACCTTTTGGCCTTGCTTAAAACTGTAAATATGCTTTCTTTGGGACTTTCTTGATTCTTTCTTCATACTTCATTTTCAAATAATGCATGCTTTGTATAGCTATAAGTCATTCCATGCGCCTAGTTTCGAGTTTCATTTCATGCATCGGGTGCCATGTTTCCATGATTCGGGGCTGTTTTGCATCATATTTTGGTACTGAAATTTGCATGTTTGTATATCATTTTCCATGCCTTGCCATGCTTTGTTAGGGTGGCATTCGTGCCTTAGGTTCGGTCCTCGGTTTGCGTGCACGTGTGCATGCATCTCGAGTGTCTCATTTTCATCTAATGGCCTCTTATGTGAGTGTGGCTGAGGTCCACTCATGTTGGTGTAAGTCCATTATGCATTGTGTATGCCATTTCATTCCATAGCATTGTGTATGCTAGGTTGTATGTTAGCGCATTGTGTATGCCATGTTACCTCGTCCGTCGTGTATGCCATTTCATAGCATTTCGCATGTTAGGTTGTATCTTAGTCACATTTCATACATGTCATGCATATTGCATTGTGTTCGGGATAGGAGTTAGACCGAGCACGGGAAACGAGGTACGTTTCGTACTCCAAGTGACGGAACGTCTCTCAATTCCCCAGTCACCGACACTCCGGATCATCCATGATGGAGTTAGGTCTTGTTGTGTTTTCATGTGCATTCATTTCATATCGAGTTGTGCAATTCGACTCCTCGGCCATCATGCATCGAGATGCGTGATTGGTGGCACGAGGATCGAGGCATGCATACATTTGTGAAAATACATTGACATGCCCCTTTCTTGCTCTCTGTTGCAGCAAATCAAGAATCAGCAGTCTTCCGGGGATTGGCGCGCTTTCCAAAAAATTATTGCAAAACAAAGGCTAATTGGGGCATCACTATGGATTTCCGCGCAAAGGCAACCCGGATATGCATCATTCATCATCTGAAGAAGAGTCAAGGCAGTCCTTGGCTTGCATGCCAGTTTATTGTTTTCTTAGTTAATTTGGTAATTAATTAGGATTTTTGTACATATTTGGACTATATTATTTATTCGGACTATACTATTCATTTGGGACTGTATATTATTCGGACCCTCAGTGCGAGGGCATAATTGTAATAAGTGTGCGTGTGTGTGATGTATGTCTTCCAACTCCATGTCTTTCTTCCCTTTTATTTACCCGCTTATGATAGTTAGATTAGGGCATGTTTCAATTAGCATACAGTATGATAGCATATTGCATTCATTCATCTATTTTGCATGCACCGGGCTCGGCGCATCATACTAACTGCATTTGTATTTCAATTCCGAGTTGAATACTTGATAGCTGTCGCATCTCATATGCCATGTTTAGAATAGCCGAGCCTGCTACAGTTGCATTTTTACATGTGTTGCATTAGGCATTTCTGTATAGTTAGGATCATGCTTGGATTTCTAATTAGCTTTTGTTTTGGCTTGGAGTACTCGGTGAGTTTTATGCTTTAGCATCCTTGCATGCATGTGAGTGACTGCCATGAATAGCATGCTTACCATGAGGCTATTTGCTTATGTAATATATCTGCCTGAATGCCTGTGGGTGAAGGTCGGGTTATTTGGATTGGATTGATTGTGAGTTTTAAGCCCACTAGATAGTGGCAAAATCATCTTTTCTAAGCCCACCCGAGGGTGGCAAAATCTGCATTTTAAGCCTACCTGTGGGTAGCAAACCATCTTTCAAAAAACAAACATGAAATGTTTTATTCCAATTCAGGCGACCCGGTCTATACTTGTATGTTGTGCGCATCACATAGTAAATCTAGACTAATAACTGGAATAAGGACGCACAATGTTTTCAAAACCGGATATCATGATTAGTAGAGGCCGATCTTTGATCGGGCGAGCGGGGGTGCTCACGAAGTGACCTTCCCCAATCGTACCCAAGTTCCCGAGCCGAGGCAACTTTGGTGATGACGGACATGTGGCCTTAGGCAACGAGTCAGGGTTTCCTAAATTTCCCAAAATAAAATATTTAGGTGGCGACTCTGTATCTGACAAAGCAGTCCATGTTTGGCACTTCTTTCAAAAATCTGTTTTCTCAAAATGATTTGCCGGATTTGGACTCTTTGGTTCAAGATTAAGAACCATGACAACAATCGAGTCCGAACTGTAGCGAGGTCCCCCGCGGGCTTGTTACACCGGATTTTTTTTTGCTATTTGTAAACTGAGTCTTTATACTATTAATCCTAGTTTAGAACATTGTAATGCAATTGAAAGAATTTTTAAATACCTTAAAGGTACAATAAATTATGGAATTCATTTTTGTGGGTTTCCTATTGTGATAGAAGGATTTAGTGATGCTAATTGGATAACTCAATCTGATGAAACTAAAGCAACTAGTGGTTATGTGTTTATTTTATGTAGCGGTGCAATAGTTTGGAAATCTTTTAAATAAACTGTTTTATCTAGATCTACCACGGAAGCAGAACTCATTACCTTAGATTTGACTTGTACCAAGGCTGAATGGCTAAGGAATTTATTATCTGATTTACCATTATCTGATAGTCATAGACTTGCTGTCTCTATTCATTGTGATAATCAAGCTACAATTGCTAAAGCAAAAAATACAAATTTAAATGAGAAAAAGAGACATATTAGAAAAAGACGTAATTCTATTAAACAATTATTATCTCAAAGTGTTGTAGCACTTGATTTTTTGAGATCTGAAAAGAATATAACAGACCTTTTTACTAAACGATTAGTGCGCATGCTAGTTGTTGAATCATTGAGGGGAATGAGACTGAAACCTATAAATTAGTCATCGCAATGGATACCTAACCTTTGTAATTGGAGAACCCATGAATAAGGTTCAATAGGTAATAACAAAGTTGATGGGTGACTTGGAAGAGCACTAAAAATATTAGAGGGAAATTCCCTAAGACCGATTCCTATGGTGATAGTGCTCACTATTGTGATGGGTTTTAGGAAGAGCATAGCTCTGAATGTATCCAAGGCAGGATTTCTACAGGGCGTTGGTCACAAATCACCCTTGGATGATACACCTATATAAGTGTGGCAGTGAGGTCGCTATTGTGGGAAATTGGGTTGCTCCTTAAAGAAACTTGTAGAAACATATGTGTGTATGACCATTTAACGTGCAAAACCATTCATAAACCATGATAATTGCCTGTGTTGTGCATGTTGTAAGCCTATGTTTGATCAAAAGGACCTAATTCAAAGCTTTGTTTAATATGGTTTCAAACCAATGATTTAAAACCAGGATTGGACCAGTCGGTTAGACTGGTGGAACCAGGACCCGGGCCTAGTTCTGGTCCGGAAGAACCCCAAAACCCAGACTAGGCTGAAAATCAACTTAGATTGCGAAAACCGGAAGAACCGCTTGTTCAACTGGGAAAACCGGTGGCCCGGTAGCAATTTTGAAACGACCCAACAGTTGAAAAATCTTTAAATTTTTTATTTATTTATTGTTCTTCTTTTCTTTCTTTCTTATATATATATATATATATATATTTCAAAATTTTGACTAAAAACTCTTACTTCAAGAGTCTCCTCTCATGAGGAGGAGTCTCACTGAAGTTTAAGTAGATTATGAAAGTCTATTGCTATTTATAGGAAAATATTTTTTAAAGAGAACCTACAAAATTCTATGTGGAATTCAATCAAATTATTTGAATCATATTGATTGGAGGGAGAGTTGAAAATTTCATTTCCCGCCAAAATTAAATCTAACATTCAATCAATTTGTTTGGAAGGAATGTTAAAAAAATTTAATTTCTTTAAAATAAGTGACTTTTTCTTATCAATTATGACTTTATATTAAATATTATTAATAAATACTATCCAACAAATTTTATTTTTATTTGAGTATTTATATATATATATATATTTATTTATTTATAATTTATAATTATATATTTTAATTATATAATATTAATTATGACATCATGGTTCTACAGTTTTGACCAGACGATTGAACCGGTGATTCATTCACCCGGTCCCTTTTCCGATTCGCTCACCGATCCAGTTTTCAAGCCATTGCTTCAAACTGAAACTTATAAACACTAAGTGAAGATTCAAGGCTAGAAGACACATACACCCATTGTGCAATAAAAACACTCTTTTCAATTTTAAATTATGTGGGGGATTGTTGTTTTGTAATTTAAAAATTGTATTTAATTTAATTTATTTTATTTTATTTGTATATTTTTAGGAATAAGTTTATAACGTTATACTAGTTTTCTAGTCTTTAGTTTATAACGTTTGACTCGACGATTGAACCGGTGATTCGTTCACCCGGTCCCTTTTCCGATTCGCTCATCTGTCCGGTTTTCAAAACATTGCTTTAAACTGAAACTTATTAACACTAAGTCAAAGTTCAAGTCCGGAAGACACCTACACCCATTGTGCAGTAAAAACACTCTTTTCAATTTTAAATTATGTGGGGGATTGTTATTTTGTAATTTAAAAATTGTATTTAATTTAACGACAATGCTACATAGCTCAAATTTTGTGACTCAAAAGTGGTTCAAATGGTCAAAACGACGTCGTTTTGAGTATAGAACAACATAAAAATGGCCAAAACGACGTCGTTTTGGCCATTTGAGCTACTTTTGAGCCACAAAATTTGAGCTACGAAACATTTTCCTTAATTTAATTTAAGGAAAATGAAAAATCCCCCTAAAAAAACTCCCTCTAATCCCCCTAATTTCTATTTTTGGCAAATTATTATTATTATTTTTTTTTTTCTGTTTAAAACTTGAAAGGGAAATTGTGAGGATTCGGGGGCCGAATCACCACCGTTTAATTTAATTGATGTGATTTGCATCTTTTTATGAATAAGTTTATAACGTTATATTAGTTTCCTAATCTTTTGAGTTATCCTATAATATCTCCTAAATATCTAAATTATGATTATTTAATCGTGTATATAATAAGATTTCAACATTGTTTTCTAAACAGACGAAAAAGAAGTCGTTTTTCTCCTCTTCTTCTTTTGCTCTGTTATCACACACTTGGTGGATTTGGCCGAACAACCATCACTTCCGTATGCGGCGGCAACACCACTGCCTCCAAACCTCGGCCTCAAGCAGTCCTTTCTGCAAACAACTCATAGATCTGGTTGAATCCCCCCTCTTCACTGGAAACCTCGCCGAGCTCGAACGCAGTGTATGAGATTGTCAGCGATCATCTCGTCCTTTTCCCTCCTTGGTGGTCGTTTCACACCCTCTGCGAATTTTCGTTGTTCAACAGAAAGAAGGAAACCTTCAAGTCTTCGACCACGATGGCGTTGGGCGACGAGGCCAAGTCCAATTGTAGAGAGAGAGAGAGTTTGAAGACAGAGAGAGATAAAGGATTAGGATTTGAAGAGAGAGAGAGAGAAATGAGGGATTTTCAACCGTGTATATGATATATATATATATATATATGTGTAGGGGTAGTTTGGACATTTTACATTACCATGTCCTTATGCATAAAGTGTTCCAGCGCCTGAATTTTTAGTCTAACCATATTTAAATTTGAATTTATGAACGAAGTAGCTAGATTATAAAGTTAGAAGACTTTAATAACTGTATAAAAAAAATGAAGTCTAAATCGTTAGAATTTTCTTGGGAATAAGACGTAATCCAGTTTGAGTAGGTTTGAACTATTATGGTTGTAGACATGTTTGGCTATGGGCCTATGTTTTTTTTTGGTGAGAGAGTATAGCGAGTTGAAAAAAAAGATATAAGAGGTGACAGAAAAAGAAGCATGAGACACTGAGGTGAGTAGTATGAAATAATAAATATTACAATATTTTATGTATATCAAAATATTAAAAAAAAAAAATAGTACTATATAACGATTTCCAAAATTTACAAGAAAACTTCATACAAGTTACATAAGGGAGACAGTCCCCAAACTTAGCTATAGATATACCTTGCCTCGCATGTCCTATAGAAGAAAAGCTTAGAAATCCAATCTACAGTAACCCAATTACTAACACACCATATATATATATTTCTAATTAAATGTTTGGATAAATTTACGCGCACCTTAACTTATTCTGGGGACTAATCCCATCGCTTACTCACAGAAGCTCCATTTAAAATCAGAACAAATATCTTGCATGGACTAATACAAATGCCTTGAGACTGAAAGTAACACATTCTCAGATTTCAAGTTGTGCTCACTAGGCTAACCACTTGGATTTCCTACCAAACCATAAACAATAGAAAGCTGATTATTCCACACTAGTCACTAATCAACAAAATAGTGCTGGCTAATTGACTGTGGGTGGTATCAGCCCTGTTTGGTAGACCTGTGGGAAAGTGCTTATAGCTTATGCCTAAACAGCTTATAGCTTATAACTTTCAGCTTAAGCTGATTTCCAACTTATTCTTAAAGCATCTCCTGCCCCACTCAAAGAATAAGCTAATTTCTGACTTCCACAAAGCTATAAGCTATAAGCTATAAGCTAAACCAAACACATCAAAATAACTTAAATTAAGCTGAAAGCTGAAATAAGCTGTAAATAATTTCTGCCAAACAGGCACATCATTATCAACTGAGCCTCCATCCTTGGATTGAACATCAGAGGTTGATCCATGGTTTTGGTTGCTATCCCATGACTCCCTTGGAATGGTGTGGTGGTTTATCTCATCAAGCTGATCACCATAGGCTGAACTCTCTCTCACCACCTCTTTTTTCCCCATGCTTTGTTGCTCATCCACCACCACCATGTTGGGTTTGTCTTCAATCATCATCATCATCCTCCTATTTATAACACAAGAAGCCAAATCTGCTTTCACAAGTAGCACAAGCAATGACAACAGTATAATCTTCAACATAGTTTTTGATGCTTTAAAGCACTGAGGCTAGCCAACTCGATATATAGAGGAAGAGTGGAACAGAGAGAGAGGATGGTGGTGGGCGGAAAAGTTCTAGAAAAATCTGGCTGTGGACTTTCCACCAAAGTCGGATCCATTTAGTTAGTTTAATGATTGGCTAAGTTAGTGCTACATTTATTTAGTGCCTCCTGTTTGTGCCTTCCTTCCAGATGTTTTTTCTTTGAGGAAAATAGGATGGTGGAGTTATATTCCCAAATGGGGAAGTGCCACGTTAGTAAGAGAATAAGATGGTGGAGTTTAGGATTTAGAGTTTGGAAAGTGCTGCATTATCATGCAAATACGGTGGAATTCTATTAACAAATGGAAAAGTGCCACATTACCAAGTAGACGGCACTTACTACCTAAAATTCTACCAGAATAATGTATTAGTGGTATGTTTTTTTGGGACTTACTTGCAAGTTTTAATAACTGGATTTAATATTTAATAGGTTATGTGAGAATGAATAATATTTTTTATTAAATATTATTAAAAAAAGTTATTAATTGATAATTTATATCGAAAATTTGAAATTTTTGTCATAAAAAATATCACTAATGATAAGTTTTAGCAATGGTTTAAAAAAATGATCACAAAAAGACGTTATTAATTTTTAATTTTTAGCGACAGTTTAAAAAATTCGTCACAAAAAACTATCAATAATTATAAGTTTTAGCGACAATTTATAAAAATCATGACAAAAAAGTCACTAATTTTCAATTTTTAGCGGCATGCAAAAAATTGTCAAAAAAATATTTTTAATGACGATTTTACTAGGACTTATTTTCAATAGGATTTTATGGGAATTAAATCCAACTATTAAAATCTATTAGTAGTTTATCCTATATTTTAATAACGAAGCACTGTAATAGATTTTTAGAAAAATTAGTGAAAAGTCAATTTCAAAGGTTATAAGACATTAGATCCAAGCTAAAATTTTGTTTGGTGAGAAGGACACGTCGAAAACGATTGTCAGAAAAAGTCATTGGCGACGGTGATTGGCGACAGCCAGGGCTGGTAGTGTGAGGTAGAGAAATGCTTTATATTCAACATATAAATTGTTAAATGAATAACATACGTTACATTTCAATAGATTGTTAATATCGACAAATAGACAGATATGTTGATTCTAATAAATATGTTGATTTTAACATATAAACAAATATGTTGATTTCAAAAAATAATTGTCGTTTTTGACAAATTGTATCATTTTGATTCAAAAAGATTAGAACTTGGTCCTAATGACCCAAAATATTTAAAAATGGACTTATAGCCTAAATGTCCTAGATTTTTTGATTTAAAATGAATAGATACAAATTTTTAAGGTGAATTACACTTACTTCCTCTAATGTTTGGGAAAGAAATTAGCCTCACAGTACAATCATTAATTATAATAAAAAAAGTCCCGTGTGATTTGAATCACATAAGAATTTTTTTGTTATATTTAAATAATAGAGAAATAAAATGATCCGTCTCAAATTACGAGAGGTAAAATAAATTTTATCATATTTTTTATTTGTATATACTTACTTTTACAATCAACATTGTGATTGTTGAAAGATGTATAAAAACAATAAACAAAGATACAATCTATTTATAATTATTTTTAATATTACCATTATATTTTCATTATTATTTTTGTAATAATTATTTTCAGACAAAGAAGCAGTGACACAAAGTGGTGACAATAAATCCCTGATAAAAAAAACCTCTTCTCTTTTTCTTTTCTGTTTTTTTTTTTAATTTTTTTTTTTAAAAATATTTTTAAAGCAAGGAATGCTTAGAGTTGATACCGCTTCCTCTAACACATTATTTGCTCACTTTTTTTAAGAAAATTTATCCATAAATCCTATATGTTGGAATGTTAATCCATATATTAGTCTTAAGATTTTTCTTATGAATTAATTAGTCTTCTTTGTTTTAGAAAGCTATATTTATTTGATTTGATACTATTTGAGTTTAAGTAAATGTCATTTTGTAATTCATTTTTTTAATTTATTTTTTCGATGGGAATGGAAATGTATATTTCCAGTGAGATGTGAAAGATTCTTTTTTGACGGAATTGGTGGTTGAAGTGTTGGTTGTCAAGTGTGAAAATTTACATTTCTATTAGTGTGGTTCTAGTCTGACATTAGAGTGTTATATTAGAGTGCTACGTTTAGAAAAATTACACTAAGAAACTTTTGTGTGTTACATTGATTGAAGTATTACATTTAAAAAAAAATATATTAAGGAATTTTTTTGAAATGTTATATCGTTAAGTTTGAGAAAAATACATTAATGAGTTTTTTAATGAGGTTTTTAGTATATTACATTAGAATGTTACGTTTGGAAAAATTTATATTAATCAGTTTTTGTATGTTATATTGATTGGAGTATTATGTTTGAGAAAAGTACACTAAGGAGTTTTTTAATATGTTACATTGATTGGAGTGGTACGTCTGAAAAAAATTCAATAAAGAGATTTTATGTGTTATATTGATTGAAGTGTTATATTTGAAAAAAGTACACTAAGAAATTTTTTTGGAATGTTACGTTATTACATTTGAGAAAAGTATACTAAGAAGTTTTTTTAATGTGTTACATTAGAGTGTTACATTTTTGGAGTGTTACATTGAAGTATTACGTTTAGAAAAAATACACTAAGGACTTTTTTTGAAGTGTTGTGTTCAGTAATTTTAACGTTATGAGAAAATTTAAATTTGTCCCTCAACATATAATATAATACACGTGCGTTTATACTTAACCCTTTATGTAATTAACACTAGAATGGGGCCTTTAGGTCCATAAGAAAAAATGATAGACCAAACAGTTTATAAAATCACTATTTAGGATCTGTTAGTATTTCACTCTCTTTTTTTTTTTAATACATTTATAATTACACGATCTAATTTTTACTATTTAAAAAAATTATATTGTGTAATTGTCATTAATGAAAACAGAATATATATTTCTAAGACAGGATAATCCCAACCCAAATTATGAAACATTGATCGTCAAAGTACGTATGATATTTACCCAGTGACGACTCCAAAAAAAAAAAAGATTTAGTGGGTTCAAAAATAAGGGAGAGGTGCAAGTGTGATTTGAAAATATATATATATATATATATCGGAAAGGTGCAAGTGTGGTTTGAATAAAAAATAAAAATAAATAAAATTGGTTGATCATTGGTTGGCATTGGTGTGTATATATATATACACACTAGGTATGTAGACCCGTGCGAGGCACGGGCGAGCCTGGGCTTTTTTTTTTTTATTTATTAAAATATATATATTTTTTAATTATAAGATTTTTTTTTATTATTATTATTATCTGAAAAAGAATCCATTAAGAAAGGCCAAACGGCACTTACAAGAATCCATCCAATTCAAAACTTATACCAAACAAAGACATAGTAAGAAATACAAAGAAAAGAACCTATAAAAATATTGAGATGCACATCTCGTACTTATACTTGTAGTCGTACTGCAAAGTAAAGCCGATCATAAAAGTTCGGTAATAGAACATGCCTAGGATAAATTATAAACCCCAACCATATAGAGGGGAAGTTAAACATCACCACCGGTGGACTCTCACACACACACACACATAACATCAAGAACAAACCCACAAAACCATGGAAAACCAGAAAAATAAAACAAACCATAAAATAGCTACCAATAGCAAGGCAAACCCAAAGAAAAACCAAAAGAAGAAAAGAAGGAACAACCCACAAACCAAAGCATCAACAACGGCGACAGCGAATCCGGCAGGGAAGAAGGTGGCAGAACCAGGGAGGGGAGGCGGCATCCGGCAGGCTTGGAGAATGCGGCAGATATGACGATGAAGGGCGGCAAAACTAGAGATAATGGACGTCGGAAGAAGGTGAGACGGATGAAGTTGAGGCCAAGGGAAACAAACACCTCACAAAGAAGGGAGATGATGGAAAGCCAAAACTTCCAAGTTATTGGACAAACCAGGAAAAGGGAAGAAAAAAGAGGTGTAGGAAGCAGGGAAGTCGGAGGCCGCCATAAGCCCCTCCCCCACCCTGACGGCAGCTACACGCTTGAGAGGAGAAAAGTTTAGAGAGAGAAAGGTAGGTAAGGGGGTTTAAGATAGTGTTTGTTTGATGAAAGAAAAATATCGCTAAAGAAGAATATTTTTATTTTAATTCAATGGTAGAGGTTAAAGAATAATGATTATTTGGTGTATACTATAGCATTATTCATATGTATACATTTATCTCCTTTCGTCCCAATTTATTGGTCCTTTTTGGGGATTCTAACTTTTTAAGGGGCTCATGGGGCCTACCATATTAAGAGTAGTCATCACATGAGACAATTATTTTATTATTACGGTAAATTTAAGTTGTGTATTTTGATAATTTTTTAAAAACAATAATATTGTTCAATAAAATTGAATAAAATAAATCATTAGATATATGATAAAATTATATAAATTGTATTATAAATTTTAGATATTAGAAAAAAATATAATAAATCTTACAATTTTAACATAATTATTATTTTTTCTTTTTCAGTAAGACTAAAATTTTAAAAGAGTCTTATATAATTATATCAAATTTGTATAAGTTAATATATTTTTAACACTCAAGCATTTGTTTATGACCACTTGTACTATTGTCTATATTTATATCAACTTCAAATAGTCACCAAATTAATTATTCAATATCTTTTTGTTGTATATAAATCTTTTGAGTTAGTTCATTTTGTTATTCAATACTTATTTGATATTGTAAGTTTCATGTAAAAAAAAAAAATGTGTTCAGTTCATTGAAATGAAAGTAAAATGGAATGATCAATTAAATTGATTCTCACATATGATGAAAAATGTATTGAAAATTGTCACGACCCCAAACCGTCCCTAGAAGAATGGTGCCGTGATGGCCAGTAACCCGTGGTTACCGGAGGCCAACTTACAAAGATCAAACACAATCAGAGTATAATATATGGGGCTCACAAATGCGGAAGCAATAAATCGAAATACAAGTGGTCCATGAGAGCTGTGCATAGTTTAAATGGAATGACAAGTACAATGTGGTTCCTCATCCAGTCCTTAATAAACAAATTACAAGTTACATCTTGATCAAAAGGCTTCTCGAGCCGACATGCACAAAATACAAAAGGTGTAAGCCAAGAAGCATGATTTTCAAGATTTGCCGACGTAAATACAACATTGCCGACATGACAAGAATCCAAAACAAGCTTTGCAAAACACATCTAGGCGTCGCCGCCGTCCTGCTCATCACCTACATATATATAGAGAGGGTGAGCTTGGATACTCAGTGAATGGTACAAGTAATAAAGGTTTTGCATGAATAATAGCCGAAGTCTTTTCAAAACAAAACATGCCAAAACTATACGAATATTAGCCGATATCCTTTCCGAGCAAAACACATCGAAACCTTATCAAATCAAGAGACGAACCGTATTCATCTATCAAGTCTTACAAGTCTAAAGGGATGCTTACTGGCATCGGCAAAACACAAATCAAGCTTTCCGAACAAACCAATCCATGCGGTAAACCGTCAGTGGCAAAACAAAGACTGCACGATCCGTAATCGATTAGTCAAAGGTGCTGCGAAAGTTTAGAGTCCTCCAGCATAAGGGACTTCTCAAAGATGACATCGAACAAACCTTATACTTGATACATCAAAGTGGAGCTAATCATTCATGCTTAACAAATACTTTCGTCGAAACAAAGCAAAACAAGATTTATCAAAACAGTATAACATAACTTTATTAAAAATACCACTCACCTAGATCTTCTCGGGTGTAGGCTCAAAGCAAAGGTCAAAGTCCTACAATTACATGGCAAATCACATTCTCAAAACAAGCTTTACATGCATGCAAGTGATCTCGGCACTCTCTCACCGAATCTAAGTAAATAACAAAGCAAAACATGCTGGGAGTCAAGACACTGTTTTCCACCTCATGGAAACACACAGGGTACCATCCAGGTCTAGCCGAGGTCCCGCACCTCCTTGCCGAGGTGTGGTCCTGATGGCCACATTCAAAAACGAAATCAGGAAAACCTGTGTTTCCCCCTTGAAGAATGCAAAGAACAAGATCATCAAGAACATCAAGAACATGCATGCTAGAATCATAACTCGTTTATTCAAAACTGAGATTTCATGCTAAGAGTTCAAAAACATGGACCTGGGTACCCATGCAAAAAGATCATGCAAGAACAGGCACAAAACATGATTCTTGTTCCAAACTTTCGGATCAAAACGAGACTTTTCTTCAAGAACACATGAACATTATTTTCTCTTCAAAAACCAACTTCAAATCAATGCATGGCGTGCAAAACAAATTCAATCATGCAATACAGCTTGATAGTCAATAAGAATAACTAGAGCAGAGCAAGAATCTAACCTCAAAACTCAAATCTAACGGTTCGATCCTCGAAGATCAAGCTCGGAACTCTACTCCTCTCTCTAAAACTCTTCCTTCTTCCTCTAGAGCTTCTCTCTCTAAAACAAAGATTTGAGACAAAATGATTTGTTTCTAAGTCTGCCGGCTGTCCTAACACTCAGCTAGGACACGTGGCACTACCGGGTTGGTTCAACCCAAAAGGGTGACTGACTGATGAGACAAGTCTCTGACAAAGCGTAACCAACAAGCTAGATGACAAGACACATCGACAAGCAATGACATCGGCTAAAGACAAAGCTTCGGTAACAGGGTAACAAAGACATCGGCTAGGGAGGACGACACTTGACTAAGCTGTGCCACACCATGGCCTGGATGTGCCACACCTCGGTCTAGGCCATACCTGCCCAAGGACAAAGATCACTAAGTGCAAAACACCTCGGCCTCAAAAGCGACATCTCGGCTATATGCCAGGGTGGAGATGGAGGTCAACCAAGTGGTTCCAAATGGTTCTAAGTACAAAGGTTCAAAGGTGAACTAAGCTCAAGATGACCTCGGACACACACCAAGCAAGGAACAAAATCATGCAAGCAACGCTTAAACAAAACAAGGCAAGTCTCAAACAAAACAAGACAAGGCAAAACTTTGCAAAACAGCATAGCAAGACAAGATCATACATGAATGTATGCAAATATGACTAAATCAAAGTGAGGGTTGTTACAAAAATGGATTCTTATTCACTATTATAAAGAAATGGTCATTTTATTGGGAGACTATTAAATGATCATTCAACTTTTATTAATTGCGCCTTATGATTCTGAAACTAACATGCCTGCTTTAAAAATCGCATAACAAATGATATATTTCATTAATTAACCAATAAGTCAAATAATAGTTTTAAATGATATCAAAAATATATTTTAATTATCAGCTCTATTGATTTTATTGTTGTATAGAAGAGTAATTAAGACTTTTATTTTTTCTGTGAAGTTTGGTAATTTGTTACACATCTAATGATATAGAACTCAACTTCCTCGTTACATTGTCATTTTAAAACTATGACCACATCCATTATACAAATAACAAAGATCTAAAGCTTCTAAAATTATGTCACATCATTCGTTAATATATTGATTAGTATACCAATTGGTGCATATAATATTATTTTTTTTCCTTATTTCACAAATCAAGTTAAAGGGAAAAATAGAAAATTCAAAAATAAGCTAAGGGAAAAATAGGCAACTCAAAACAAACATTTCCAACCAAAATGTCTTTACATAATTTCCAAAATGCCACCACTCAAATTGTTTCACCAACCAAACAAAAAGGCAAAATAGTAATTTCAAAACATGCGAAGGGCAAAATAGGAATAAGAAAAACAAGCCACAAGTATGAAAGAGATTCTTATATATAGATATATATATTATTAAAAAGTATGAAATATGCATATATATGTATAATTGCAAAAAAAAAAAAAAAAAAAATTATTAATATTATATATACTTTTTTCATTATTTAAACTTTTATCAATTTCCGTTGAACGATAGTTGCAAAAAATTTTCTGCTAACAATAATATTATGATTATTTACATTTTTATATTTTATTTTATTGTCATCAGTGCAATGGTAATATATGCAAATTGTGAAATTTATTAAATTAATATAATATTAACACATGAAATGATGTATAAAATATAATTTTAAAAGACAATAAATATAGAGACATTATTTATTTTTGGGCCTTGTTTACTTTCCCTTAGACTTTAAAGGACAGAAAGAAGAGTTTGAAATAGGGGGTTCAAATAGGAAAAATTGGGAGGGTTCAAAGGGAATAAACTTGCATGTCTCCTAACTATATCATGGGAGGCTCTAATGCACCCCAGGAATTTCGTTGAACATCCCATTATTTTGAAAACCCTGAACCTAATTTTGAATTTAAAATTTTTTATGTTGAACACTCCCAAAACACCCCTTTAATCCCCACTTTTACCCATATCACCAAATTGTCACCGGGATCACTGCTACCGTCGGAGCTTCCTTTGCTACCGCCAAAGCCTTTGTGACATTTTGTCCTAGATGCCCACTTAAGCGAAGGAAATTGCACTTGAGTGGAGAATTGTAGCTCTTAGAATCTCGCGAGTTTGCAGGCGAGTCGCTCGAGCACAGGAAGTTGCGCTCAAGCGGAGATTGTTGGCTCCCAGTTGTTTCACTGTAGCTCTGAAAAAGTTCTGAGACTTGTCATTTTACGCTCGAGTGAAGGATTTGTCGCTCGAGCGAGCTTTCCAAGTTTGTGTCTTACGGTTGAGCGATCTATGCGATATTAGCAATTTAAAAAGGATATTCTAGATCATTTCTTTACCTATTTCTTTTCTATCTTCCCTCCTCTCTTCTCATTTCCGAAACCCTAGATTCGCACTCTAAAATACCTTCCATTTCACTAAGATTTGGTCAATATTGCTTATCGAAAAGTGAAGAAGACTTGAAGATATTACTTTTCTATCGATTGAAATTTGGATTCGTAAAGGATTCACCTAGAAGCTTTGCTATCTTGCTTGATCATCGAGGTAGGGTAACCTTTAACCTTGTATTTCTTTGTTTTGAAGAAGTAATTGTGGTATTGTTGTGGCTTAAGATGAAGTATTGATGTTTGAGTTGAAATAAACTTGTGATTTACATAAAATAGACTTTTCCCTCACTTTGAATTGAAATTTCCCAAACTCTTTTCATCAAACATGCATTTTATGGTAATGGAAACACGTATAAGTGGAGAAGTGGAGAAAGCCCCAAATGTAATAAAACCCTAATTTAAAATTTGAGTAGAGAAGGGTACACTACAAGAATTTACAGATTTTGCGACCACTTTTGCTAACCAAAAAAATTTTGGTCGCAAAAAAATAACATTTGGCGATCAAATATTAATTATTCACGATTGATCTTTATTTTTGGCGACCAAATATTATTGGTCGCAGAAGGTTATATTTTGGCGACCAAAAAATGAGTTGGTCGCAGAAAGTGGTATGCTTTTGCTGACCAACTACAAATTTGGTCGCGGAAGGTCACATTTTTTTTGGCGACCAAAAATTTGGTCGCCAAAAACTTATTTTCAGCAACCAAAAAAAATTAGTCGCCAAATTAGTACTTTTAGCGACTAATATTTTAGTCGCTGTTGATTGAGATTTGGCGACTAAAAATATTTGTCGGCAAAGGTACTTTTTTTGCGACTAATATGGACTTTTGGTCGCCAAAAACTTATTTTCAGCAACCAAAAAAATCAGTCGCCAAATTAATACATTTAGCGACTAATATTTTAGTCGCCGTTGATTGAGATTTGGCGACTAAAAAGATTTGTCGTCGAAGATACCTTTTCTGCGACTAATATTTTTGTCGCCAAATATTAATGAATTTTTTTTACTTTTGATCTTTGCCGACCAAAAATGTGGTCGGCAAAATACTTATTTTTAGTGACCAAAAAACATTTTGTCGGTAATAAAGTTAAGCAATTTCAAAAACACAGATTCATTTTTTGGTGGGAATACACTCTTACATTATCGCCCAATTTATTTTCTATCAATATGTAAATAGACCCAAACAAGTTCAGTCTCTTGCTCTCTCTGTCTGTCTCTCTCTCTCTCTCTCTCTCTCTCTCTCTCTCTCTCTCTCTCAGACTCACCATCGTTGATTCGCCGTTCACAGTCACCGTCGGTCTTCCACCGTCGTTCACCCTCGATCTTCCACTGTCGCGCATCATTACAAATCAAAGTGCAACAATGGTAACCTCTCTCTCTCTCTCTCTATATATATATATCTCTCTATATCTCTATACATACAAATATATGTGTAGCTAATTTCGAATTAGATTCAAATTTCGATTTGGAATTTCTTTCAATCTTGTTTTCAATTCTAACCTCCTTTGCTAATGGACTCCTCAGAAGTCATTTCGTGAGTATATTCCTTCTCCACCGTGAACAACCACCATCAGCCCTCTTTTCTCTTTTACCCCTGTTTCTCCCCCTTCTCTCTCTATATATATACTACCTCATTTGCCACCAAGGCCACATCTAAAATCTATTAGCAAAGGAGGTTCTTCGCTTTGAGCGACGGGGGTTTCGAGGGAACTAGGGTTTTGTTCTTCGCTTTGTTGCTCTTCTTCCAAGGGGGCGGCATGGTCTCCAAGGTCAGAAAGAAGCTTCTCAGCTCAGTTCGCTCTGCCCGATCTCTCAGCCTCCTTCCTTCCACTTCTGATCATCCTGAGGTAATTAATCCCTCATTATGCTTATTTTACATACATATTTATGTGGGTTTGTATTTTGCTACATGGGTTTCTTCAGTAATGTAGTTTTTTAGGTACCCAACTTGAGTTAATGAACTCACAGCTAGTGTTGAATTTTGATCAACATCATCAATGTTGACTTGGGTTTCTATTTTGCATATTGATTAATAGACTAAATTGAGCTGGTGAACTTAGAGGGAATTATGCATCTAATTAAAATTATCTTTTTATTTATTGTTTTATTTTTTACCTTGACTAGTGTTGATTTGGGGTTTGACTGAATTTTATTGGTTGGATTGGAAATTGGGTTTCTTTACCTACTCCTCGAAATTCATCAGCAGATTAGGTCGTTTGGGTACACTTTTGTTGCAGTTATGATAAGAGTGGTGTGCTTAGTAAAAATATGTGTGGCAACTCATGTGTTAGTATTACCTGCATCACTGTGTCTTGAGGTATTTCAACAAAGATTACCACAATTAATTTTCTCAATTAGCACATAGTTGCATGTAACTTCTTTGAACATGTAGACTTGAGGGAGCAGCTATTAGAAAAACGAAACAGATGTAAATGAAATGAGGTGTAATGTGATGAAAAGAATATAAATGGCTTTTTTATTTTTTTTATAAGAACGGATATAAAGTTGAGGCCATTTATTGGGGCTACTTATAATTTTTATTTATTATGAGAATTTGTGCCAAAGTATTCGGTGTAGCTACTTACATTTTATAAGGCAAAAATACATTAAATAAGCTGAAAAAGTTGAGAGAAGGATGCTTTTAGTTTCTTCGTTATGATGATTAGCTTTCGACTTACGAGAAGCTATACTAAACAGACCCCTTATAGGTAGAGACATAATGATGAAACCAATTTAGGAATTGGATTCCATAAGAGAGAAAATGCTAAAATTAGGGATAAAGAGCACTTAGCTCAATAGATACAATCTCAAAATGTCACAAACTGATTATAATGAGCCTAAACCACCTACTTGTAGACTAAAGACCCAACTAAGCACTTATGGTTAGCTCATGCACAGCTGGCCATTCTAGTAGACAACTAAATCTTATTACATCACATTACTTGGAGGCTGGATTACAAGTTTTATTTTATTTGGTCGTGTGGTTGGAAGAGGGGATGAAAAAGGGTCTGGTTTCAAAATTGAAAATATTTTGATTGTCTTGAATAGGTATTGAGTACAACTTAGAAAACATGACCTTTGAATATTAAAATTTCATCTTTAAGGAACCAAGACTATGACTGACAAAATAAAGGGTGAATTACACGAACCTTTCTTGATGCTTAATATGATTATGTCACACCCCTATGTTTTGACAAAATTACATTGATCCACCCTATCAAAAACAACTCTAACAAAAGTAATGAATTTATTATATTATCCTTTCTATCTAAAATGACTTTTTCTCATAATAAATTCCTAAATTACTGATTCACTTCTTGAGTAAACTCGGTGATTCCATGCTGTCATCTCCCTTTACCCAAACGCGCCATTATCATCCCCATGAATGATGATAAGTGCGAAACACTGCCACCCACACTTCGCGACCATAGCCTCACAAGACCATTGTCGCCCAATCTTTCAACTCTCTCTCTCTCTCTCTCTCTCTCTCTCTCTCTCTTCCGCTCTTCATCAAACCCAACCATCCAACATGACACCCATGCCACATGGCCGAAACAAAAACAACCAAACAACAAAACCATCTTTAGCAAGGGATCACACTATAACCATCACCACAACAATTACCATTGTTGTCTTCTACCACCATGCACCACCCATCACCACTCACTACATCCTTGAACTTCGCCAATAATTTATTTTAGGAAACCAAAATGGTGTCTTATAGCTAACGATCTTATTTGCTTCAATCCATACCACCTTAAACATTGCAAAACACCCATGTTTGCTAGAACAAAATCCATCATTATAGTCATGGAATTGTCATGCCATCTTCTCTCACCTAAAATTTTACATTGTTTCTTTAGAATTCTACAACTCTCTGCATTTTTTTTTTCCAAATTTTTAATTTACTCTCCATTTTAGAGATTGATATAGGTGTAGAAAGATTAAACTAAATTACTTGTGGAATGAGATTTTCATTTGCAATTTAAATATGGAGGTTGTGGATCTTCTAATTCTTAAAAGAAGTATGGGATTCTTAGAAACTATGTACAACTTTTGTATTGGCATGTATAACAACCCAAGTGAGTTGGTTAGGTGGATTCTTGGAGTTTCAACTCCAGAAGGTCCCACATGAAGTGGGCTTGATTCCAGCTCGAGCTTGAGCACGTTTTTATTTTCCAAAAAGCTCCAAATTGCCTTGCTCGATCAGCGCTCAAGCAGGCTCTAAGTTTGGATCAATTGTTGACCTAATTAGGTGAATAATTAATTTTTTTATAAATTGATACCTGGTTTTCTTTGTAATATAAGGAAATGTACTTTGGAACATGTATGGTGATTTAACTGCATCATCTGGTATTGTTATTGAGATGTTCAACTTGTCGGCCTGTATAATGATCCGTATACTTTATATCAACCAGAAGATTCATGGTCTTGTCAATTTTATTTCTTGGGGAAATTGGTTACAATTCTCAATTCTTTCTTTGCTTTTATACTCTGTTTCCCACATGTTGGTCTTTTTATTTTTGATTTTTTGGATTTTGCATCAGGAATGCAATTTCTGCTTCAATCATTCTAGGTTAAAATTCTTTTGGTTTTACTTTTTTTTGGAATATTTTATTGTTCATATCAATATTCAGTACTAGATATCATTAGTCAATAGTCAAAACTGGATATTATTAAATAATTGTTACAATTCTTTTCTTATAGTAATTATTGATTGGGGATTAATCATTGTTGCAATGTTTGATGTGTTCTGCTCTCTCTGACATCTTTTTATGCATTCATTACATGGTTGGTTTTTTCAATGGACTTGTTACCAGCATGGACACTTCCAAGGCACATGTCCATGTCCAAACCAATGCTCATCGAACACTTCCTGACATGTGTTGGGCATATAGTCAAATGTGTTATATTATTATTTTTTATTAGTTTTAGACCAAGACACACTTCTGATGCATGGGGGACACACATGTCCATTGCTTACACACACACACACGAAACACAGTACAAGTAACTTAGCCAATACAATGGTAAAAAGAAAAAAGAAAGTAACAATTGTTGTTCAGCATTCTTGTTGTTTTCATTTTTTTCTTGATATGAGTGTTTCAATGCTTTATAGGTGGTTGATGCTTATGCGTTGATTGGGGATGTTTCTGGTCTTGCTGAAAAGATATGCGTTGATTGGGGATGTTTCTGGTCTTGCTGAAAAGATACAAAGCTTCTTTATGCAGGAGGTTCTCTCAGTAACCCATTCTGTCTTGAAAAATATTTTGCAGGAGGTATGCTGCTGCATTCTATTATCAATTGAATTCATTACTGAAGCAGCTGGAGATAAACAAAGTGAAAAGAAACAAGATACTTGCATATCATTGTGTTTGTGTGTTGGTTTGGACTTCTTTGGGCCAGGTGTAGTTTGTCAGTATGTAGATTTCCTTAAGAACAAAAGAAAGAAAAGTGTATCCCGTCCCTCATCGCATAGTTGTCTCACTTTAGTGGGTCTTATAACTCTCCAGTCATCTTAGTGTTATGCCCTTCTGGAGGTAGTGCATGAGTTTGGACTTATTTTTGTTCCGATATGGTTTCTCTCTGTTTCTTTTATACTTCTTTAAGATCAAAGGACAGAAGAGTGTATTCGGCCCACATCCAGTAGTTGTCCCACCCCAGTGAGCCAATAAGTCTCCATCACTCTTTCGTGAGTCAGGCCCTTTTGGAGATAGTTTGTGGGTTTGGACTTCTTTGGCCTAAGCGTGGTTTGTGTGTTACATTTCCTTAAGATCAATAGAACCAAGTATATCATTATGTTTATCATTTTGATGCCACTGTATTACATGCAAAATTATAACCTTGAGTCATCTACAAGTGATGATCACCGTAAATGGAAATGGTAGAAGCAGAATATATGAATTATTTAATTATGTGAGCATATAGCTGTAGACACCCCATTTTTGACCGACCTTAAGACTCAGATGTCATCAATTGAGCGCTTGGTGATGTTGCATATTGCGCTCGTTCTGAGGTTGTGGAGTCCCGGCTACGAGCCTTGCCTCCGGACTTCCGGACTCTTTTGTGCTTTGCCTCGGTTTGCGAACCAGGCTCCGTTTTCTCTGTTTTCTCTTCCTGAAGGGAGGGAGAGGTCTCGTAGACCATCTCTAAGTGGCCGTAGGCTACGTTTTGTGGTCGCAGGCCATTTTTCCCATTTCGGAGCCCGGTTCCCGGTTTTCGGAGCCGTCAAGCCATATGCCTCGGTTCGGGACCGTCTAACCACCCCCGTTTTCCCCGGTTTTTGGCATGCATCTTATTTTCTCCCTTTCGAGGGACACTGTGGTCCGAGAGACCAACTTCGTGGTCGGACACCGCTTCCGGTGCCTAACAGCCCACTTTCGAGGCCCCGAACTGCGTGTTTCGGCTCCCGAACCCTCATCTTGCATTTTTGGGCCCCAACCCGAACTTCAGATAGTCATATTTTGAGGTCCTTTTCATGTTTGATTAAGGACCTTTTACTGTTTGACATCTCCATCTGTCACTTGTCTCTTTACCGCTTTTTAGGCCTGTTTTGCACGGTATTTTAGGCATACGTGTGGGCTGTTTTGAGCTTGGTCGTAAACTAAAAAGTGTCTTATTTTGAGCCCCTCTTCAACTTTGTTGAAGGGCTCTCGGCCATTTGAGACCTGCAGCTATCACTTATCCCTTTAACCACCTTTTGGCCCTTTTTGGTGCACCCTTTGCTCAAGGCTTCTTGAGAAAGCCTTGACCCCTTGTCTTGGCTTCCTCAAGAAGCCTACCAGCTATCTTAGCTTCTCATAGAAGCCTTGGACCATTTGCACCCTTTGCCCCTTTTCATTTAGCTTCCTTGGGAAGCTTAGAGCCTTTTCTTTGTCTATATAAAGAGCTCTTCTTCTCCATTGCTTAGGGTTAGAGATTCTTAAGCAAAAAGAACCAGAGATATAGATACATATCTGATATAGATACATATATCCCTCCATCTCTCACTATATCTCTCTCATTCAACCTCCAAACACCCTTGTTCTTGTGCCATTCCTTCACCAACCCATAGCACAACACCACCACTTCCATTTCCAGAATTTGGGAGGTCATTTGCAGAGCTTAGGAGCACCAAAACTTGGTCCAAGAGGTGCTGGTTCGCTGGTCTACAAGGGTAAGCACACTTTTCCCCAAAACTAGCATTTTCTTGGTTCATATCTAAGCCATAGTTGCATGTATTTTTGAGCTTCGATGTAAACTACAAAGAAGCTTATTTTGAGCCTTTCTTCAACATTGAAGAAGGGATCAATACTGTTGGGGACCTCCATGTATAACTTGCTTCATTACCCCTCTTTGGTCCCCATTTTTGCATGCTTTGTTAGCCTACCATGCTTCTGTTTTTGGGCCTTCGACAGGCCTGAAAAGTGTCTTATTTTGCCCCCCTATACATGTCTCATGAAGGGTCTTTTGCTGTTTGGTGCACCCTTTTGGTACTTCATGTTATACCCCTTTGTGGGCCTTAATCTTGTATTGCATTTTGAGCATGTTTGTATATTGATTTGGGGCTTGTCATCTACTGTGGATAGTCATATTTTTGGTCCCTCATCAGTATTGTAGAAGGGTATTTTTCAGTTTGGTGCATGCTTAGCATACCTACCATGTGATGCCTTGTAATTGCCTTAATATGCCTTAGGTTGTTAGCCTTTGTTCGAGCATGTTTTAGGCTTAGATTTGTGAAGCTTTTGTGCTTATTTTTCCATGCTTTAGGTCTGTCTTAAGTTGTTTGAGTCGATCCTAGCATGCATTATATAGCCTCTTTGCATTTTGTGGCTTGTATGCTTCAAGTATGTGAATGTGTGAGCATTGTTGCATGCTTTGTTGATTTATTTAGTTGGTTTGGAACCTCCTATAACATGATTTCAGAGCTTACGTTGCATGCTATATGTCCATACTTAGCCTCTTTAAGTGTGCTTAAGAGTTGCCTTGTTTATGCTTAAGGTGTTGGACCATGATTGCATGCATGTGTGTGTGCATTTTGTGCCTTCATTTCCATGATTATGGCCTCCTTGTATTGGTGTAAGCCCATCTTGCATTGTGTATGCCATGTTTCAATGCGTTGTGCATGTTATGTTGTTAGCATTGTGTATGCCATGTAGTTGTATTGCATGTTTGCATGTTAGCTTGCATGCTTAGGTTGCATGTGCATTATTGTGCATTGCCTCACCTCTTGATCAACCATGATTGAGGTTGAGACCCTTGTATGTTTTGTGAGCATTGCATTTACATTAAAGAGCAAACTTGGCCTCTTAGGCCATCACGCATCGAAATGCGCAATTGATGGCCCGAGGGTCGAGGGCCATGCTTCCTTGAGTCCATTACATGATAGGGAGTGTGTCCATGCATACATTTGCCTTGAAATTCCATGCCATACACTGCTTGCCCTCTGCTGCTGTCAATTGCAGGTTCTGCAGCAATTTTTGGCCGACCGGCACTATTAAGTGCCGACCGGCAAAGAATGACTGGCCGATAGCATAATATGTAGCCGGTGATCATATCCTTCGGCCGGTGGTGTTTCTCTTCAGCCGGTGGTACTCCTCAGTGTTCAGATAGGCCTCCTTGAGACTTGTACAAATTTTCAGAGGTGTATGGCAGTGTAAACAGAGGCAACAGTGCTATGGCAACGGGTTTCCGGGCAAGATGGATCGAGCATGCATCATTCACGCATCCCGAGGCGGGGCTGTGGCCACCTTCTTTTGTTATTAATTTATTAATTAATTAGAGGGTCTGTAATAATTAATTTAGTATTTGGACTGTATTATTCTTTTGGTCCCTCCGAGCGAGGGCGAATCTGTAATAAGTGTGCGTGGGTGTGTGCATGTCTTCCAACCCCACGTCTTTCTTCCCTTTTATTTACCTGCTTATGATGGTAGATTAGGGCATGTTTAAATTAGCATACCTTATGCTATGCATGCGTGCATCCATACATTTGTCTCACATGCATCGGGCTCGGTACATCATACAAATTGCATTGTATTTCAAATCTAACTTGAATACGTGTTACTCGTGCATTTCACATGCCATGTTTAGGATAGCCGAGCCTGCCTAGATTACATCTTTGCACGTGTCGCATTAGACATTTCAGTATGCTTAGGTCCATGCATGGACTTCTAATAAAGCTTCTGTTTTGGCTTGGAGTACTATGTAAGTATTTTACGCTTTAGCATACCACATGCGTGTGAATGTTGCCATGACAGTATGCTTACCATGCGGCTAAGTGCTTATGTGAGATAAACTGTTTGAATGCCTGTGGGTGGAGGTTGGATTGCTTGAGTTGGGAAAACTCATTGAAATCCGTGTTTTAGCCTACTTGCGAGTAGCAAATTCCAAAGCACTTTCAAAACGAACGGATATGCAATGTTTGTTTCCAAATTAGGCGATCTAGTCTATACTTGTTTGCTGTGCGCATAACATAGTAATTCTAGGCTAATAATTGGAATAAGAGCATGTAATGTTTTCAAAATCGGATATCACGGTTAGTAGAGGCCGGTCTTCGGACCGGGCGAAAGGGGGTGCTCATAGCTGACCTTCCCCAATCGTACCCAAGCTCCCGAGCCAAGACACTTTGGTTATGACGGACACGTGGCCTTCGGCACCGAGTCAGGGTTTTCCTAAATTTCCCATTTTAAAAATATTTAGGTGGCGACTCTGTAATCTGGCAAAGCAGTCCATGTTTGGCACTACTTTTCAAAAATCTGTTTTCTCAAACGATTTGCCAGAGTTGGACTCTTTGGTTCAGATTTAGAACCGCAACAAACAAAAATCGAGTCCGAACTGTAGCGAGGTCCCCCGCGGGCATGTTACAATAGCCCTTGATAGAGTGGATAATTAAATAATGGTTGAATGACACACACACACACACACACACACACACACACACACACACACACACACACACACACACACACACTTTTTCATTGAACGACATTCTCACTGAGATACTATTTAAATTTGGCAGGACCTGGAACCTTCCAATATGCAAAGTAGTAGGTATTACTTTTATGTCTCTGCATACATTGTTTGGTTTTAGCATAAACCACGCTGGTTCTGATTTAGTTTTTAAATATCTTCCAGTTCCAGACTTACCTACAGTGATCTATGCCATCAAATACCTGAATCCAAGTTTAGGCAATGTTTATTGACAACACTAGCTGCCCTTTTTAAGTTGATGAGTTCATATCATGCAATCATGAGCTTTCAACTAGCGGATAAGGTAAAAACTATAGTCATCACTGTATTATGGGTCATTTGGTGTTAATTACTCTGTTTATATTGTAGATTGTGATTATATATATATACATTTCTACTTTGTCTACAAATTTTAAAATTCTTTTACTAAATCATTTGTTATCATTGGTACATATCAGTTCACTGTTTGTGCTGATTCAACTGATATTAAACATTTTCTAGCTATTGCTGCTTGTGAAATTTGGTGCTGTAATTGATCTGTATCGTATTAGTCATGCTAGGAACACAGAGTTTTGTGTCCCATTCTGTGTTTGGTTTCTATTGGCACCTGTTTTTTTTTTTTTGTGTGTATATTTCTCTTTTTCCCTGTAATGTATTCTCTGAACAGACTGGACTTTTGGTATCAGGTAATGAGAAATCAGGAGGCAGTGGAGTGCATTAGGAACATAAAGGATGCTAAAGCAGCTGCTAAGCACCTTACTTGTTGATAGCAAATATTAGTAGTTTTATTTGTTGATAGCTGCGCATGGATAACAAATAGTTATGTTTTAAATTGTTATGCTAGATGGATGTGACTTGTGAATGAAAACTTAGAATAGTTGTATTGTGTCGAATGTTAATGAATTATGTATTGTGATTGAATGTTAATGATTCAGTTAATTTGAATGATGCTTTAAAATTATAGGTTTATTATGGATTGAATGAATTATTAGGAATTACAGGTGTATTGTTTTCCTGCTTTGGTGACTAATATTAGTCGCGACAAATAAATAATTTTTTTTCGCAAAAAATGACAATTGCCGACCAAGAGTTTTGGTCGCAAAAAATACATCTATTGCCGATCAAAACAGCTCTTGGTCGTGAAAACTCACTTTTGCCGACCAAAAGTTTTGGTCGCGAAAAGTAACAAATGGCGACCAAAACCTTTTTTGGTCGTGGAATGTCACAATTGGCAACCAAACTTTTTGGTCGCGGAATGTCACGATTGCCGACCAAAATTTTTTGGTCGCAGAATGTCACGATTGGCGACCAAAATTTTTGGTCGCGGAATGTCACAATTGGGGACCAAACTTTTTGGTCGCGAAATGTGTCAATTGGTGACTAAGAAATTTGGTCGGCAAAAGGCAACTTTTCGCGACCAAAGTGTTTTAGTGACAAAATAAATTAGTTGCGGTAATTAAATAATTAGCGACCAAAAATTTAGTCGGCAAATCCAACTTTTGCCAACCAATCAAAATTTTGGTCGCGAATTACTTTTGCCAACCCTCAATTGGCGACCAAAGTAGCGACCAAAAAAATTGGTCGCAGATAACTTTTGCCGACCAAAAATAGACTTTTAGCGACCAATTTTTTTGTTGCCAAAAGTGTTAATTCTTGTAGTGGTATTTTGATTGAGGATTTCTTCAAGGTACTTGGACATTACGAATAATGGGGAAATATATATAGATATTATTGTGGTGATGGAATTGTGATTTGGGTGGTGATTCCCTTGCATGTTATGTGATGTTGCTTGCTTGACAATGTCAAGTGTTTGATGATTGAATGGAAATTTGGTGAATTGTTCCTTGAGAATGAGTCTGGGTAAGAGTCGGTTTTGATGTTGTGTGAGTTGTGTCAGCACCCATGCAGAGGAAGTTAAAGGTGCCCAAATGCCCTATCTAGACTTATCGCTGGACAGATGTGGAAAAATGTTTTTGTGTGTCCACTGGTCCTGCCGTATTGTAGTTAGTAAAAGTGAAAAAATGGATGATTTTTGGGTGACCACGTCTTGCCGTATAATAGTCAGCAAATGTGAAGATGGTTTTTAAACAAAAGAAACTTTTGTTTTGACTTGGACTCTTACATGGGACTCATGGCTCATTTTCTTTTGATGTGAAGATAAATGATGTGGGATGTAAATGTGATTATTCCATTGTTATGGTGTTTACATGATTGACAATAATTACATGTATACATAAACTCTTTCTTGTGTTTTGTCTCAATGATGTCACATGCTTATTCGAATAATTAAATAGTTGGTTAAATATATTCCCACTAGCGTATAGCTCAACCCTATTTTATTTTTCAGGAATTGAGAATACACCACATCCTTGATGAGTTGGGGAAAGACAAGCAGTAGTTCAATTTGGGAAAGATTGGTTCAAGAATATTTTGTTGTTAACATAGAAAGTATTGTACCTAGACTTTTGAATTTGTTTTGTTGTTTTGTACGCCTTTGAGGCTTATTATTATTTTTGTAAGGCCATCTAGTTTATGGAACTAGAGAGTGAACTCAGGATGTTTTGGGAATGTAAATGTTGAATTGTAATCTCTTAAATTCTAGTTCAATGAGGAAGATGATCTTTGGGGTACATTATGGTATTTGTCTTGGTATGTTCTTGTATGTATTAGCAAGGGCGTTACAGCCTCATTTGCCACTGCTTCTACTCTAGACACCCACTATTCCTTCTCAGTCATTCACCGTCCCTTTCTATGTCTTCAGTGCCATTTGACGCCCTGACTTCTCATTTTCCTTCTTCTCCTCCTCCTCCTCTTCCTCCTCTTTCTAAAACTCTAGATCTAGGGTTTCGAGAAGAGGAAGTTGAGGAGGAGGAAGAGGATGAGAAGAAGAAGAAGAAGGGTCAAAGTGAGAGGCGTTCACCACGGGAGGAGGTCATGGCAGATTGCAAAGTAGGAAACAATGGTAGTAGAGAAGAAAAAGAAGAGCAAGAAGAAAGAGGCGGTGGCGAGTGGGGTGCGAAGAAAATGAATAAGAAGATGAGGGGGTTGCAGATGAGGGTGGGGGTATCGGTGATGACAACGGCAAAGTTACAGAGGAGAGGGCTATTGGCAATGGTAACAACAGTGATTGTAGATATTGGTGTGCTGGTAGTGCGTAAGGAAGGTCCAGTGGTGGCGCTAAAGGGTAAGGAAAGGTTGGGGTGTGGCATGAGCAGTTGAGAATGGGTGATCGAAGATAGGAAAGAGATGGCCTGAGTTGGGTTACTTGCCGTTGTTGTGTGGTTGGCTGTGTTAGGGTTTTGGCCATTTTGGTCATTTTGTTAAGGGATAAAATTGTATTAAAAAAAATGGGTTACTCAACCAAAATATTATGGTATATACTATAAAGTTATTGTAAAAGTCAGTGAGTTCGGCTAAACACTTTGAAATACACATGTCATCCCCCGTGTATTTACCCCTCTAACCAAATACAAACTAATCTTTATAAATTTTTCTTAGTAATTAATGTTTCATGTAATAATAAATTTTTTATTCATAAAGTAGAACCAACTACAAATATTTTATAAATGAAGCATCCTTGTTTAGAAAAAAAAAATGATATATAATCTCACTTTATAGATTTACATTTTAGACCCAATGATATGTAAGAAATATGATTGATTAACAATTAAAAAAGATATGAGGGGGAGAGAGAGAGAGAGAGAGTTGTTTTGCATATTCGAATTAATTGTCATATGTGCTACCTAACTCATGATGTATACACTGAAAATTGGTGGCCTTGGTGTACATTGGTTTAGGCGGCTGAGGTGGCCAAGATTGAGCTTGTGGTGGAAAGACACGTGTGACAAGTAGTCTTAGTTTGATACTAAACATGGAAGATTATTGTTTGCTTTTGGGACAAGCTGATGTAATACTCTAACTTGGTTGTTATTGATTGAATTAGTGAGACCCATCATCTGTTTGTCTCTTTTTAGGAGACAATGGGACACTTGTCTCTTACTGAATGGTGTGGAGTGATACTCCAAGACCAACCAATAACTTCTCACTAAAAAAGGTTATATACATGAAGACCCCCTAAACTATTGAGAAGTATCATTTTGACCTTCTAAATTATAAAAGTGTACAAATGGACTCCTAAACTGTTGAAAAGTATCACTTTGCCCTTTAAACTATAAAAGTAAACAAATCTCTCTAAATTAGAAAAATATACAAATTGGACTGTTAATGGATGGGGTCAAAGTGAAACACACCAATAGTTTATGGGGGTAAAGTGATACTTCTCAATAGTTTAAGGCGTCTATTTGTACATTTTTATAATTTAAGAGGTCAAAGTGATACTTCTCAATAATTTAGGGGTTCTCTATGTAAATAATCCTATTAAAAAATAGTTAGAAGGGATATACGCCCAGAAAAATACTCCATTATCATGTTGTCTAGATTTAACTCACATATAATGAAGCTCACATATAAAATGAATTTGAGTTATACAATATTTTCGATATGTTTTTGTGAATGTATTCCGTGTAGTATTCTTAAAAAATAGCAAATTGAACTAATGGATAAAGACGTATTCATTGTTCATATATTTTGTTTTTAGTGTGTGAATAAGGGAAATGTTTGGGATCCCTAATAAAACTCCCACAATTTCACCTTCAATGTTGTGGAATGATAGGTATCAATTTTTGATTTGTCAAATATTCAATTATATGGGATTCCACTTCCTTGCCATATCATTAGAGGTGTAATTAGAGTGATAAAATGGGAGGATGTAGTAAATATAAAACTCTGTGAATAATAATAATAATAAATGATCGATCCAAATATATGGAGATGGAGTGGCTATTGTGGGTTCGTTGGGGGCTCTTTTTGATAATCCGAACTATTTATTTTTTAAGATAAATCAAATAGAATATACTGTAAAAAGTTAAATTGATCAAATATTGATAACTATTTCATCGAATTGAATTTGTATTTAGGTTTATATTTCAATCACATTTGCCATTCATTTTTGTAGATACAAATACAATTTGATGAAATAGTTAACGATATCTGAATAACTTAATTTTTTGCATGTGTATTCCATTCGATTTATCTTAAAAAGTGAATGGTTCGAATTGTCAGACCAAGCCTCGAAATGAGCCCTAATAACCACACAATAGCCATACCATCTCCCAAATATAGAGTCTATACCTAAGAGCATTTCCATCAAATTAGTCAAATTTTTAATTAAATTTTAATTAAAAGTCCTTTTTTTTTATAAAAATAAAAAAAAAAATTAGCTAACTATCTTTTCAAATACATTTTCCAACAAACTCTCTATTCTTTATTTCATTTGTTGAATCCTCTTTCCCTAACTACATGTAACTAGTGGTTTGATATTCAACTAAAGTAGCTAGTTAAGGATTGAGTTTGATGGAGTGTGTTTCTATGGTTTGGTGTTATGAAATAACCAAGAGAATGCTCTAATGAGCTTGATAATGATGCTCTAAAAATGTAAAGACTCATCCAAAATGGTAAGTTTCCTTATTTTCCATCAATTAAAATATGTGTATAAAGTTATCTCCTATTTTAAGAGAAGGTAGTAGTTTCTTATTGCTATTGTAGTGTTGCTATGGTAGAACTTTTTTAGGATAAACTGAGGCATTTGATGTAGCATTTGTGTGACACCATTTTGTTGTGTGAGATTTTAGAGTCAACAATTATGAAAAAGAGTTTGATACCATTTTCGGAGGAGTTTATTTCTCATTTTTTATGATGTTGTATGTAGTTATTAGTGGTTGTTGAGCTTGGATTTGGGCTTGGGCTTGGGCTTGGGCTTGATAATTGATTGTTAGGTTTGGTATTGGGTAATTATATTTACACACCACTCAATTTCTTAACATTTGTCACGCCTCTCTTTTCCTCCATCTTCTTCTTTTCCTTTTAGCCTATATTCTCTCTTTCTCTCTCTCCTTTTTCTTTTTCTTCTTCTTCTTCTTCTTCTATAACTCACACCGTGCCTCCGCCATAGTTACAACTTGCATTGCCCCGTTCTCCACCACTGACCCATATTTTCCATATCCCCTCCAAAATACGACCCAACTCCTCCACCATTTGGGTTTTTACATCCAAGGTTTGAAAAGGAAAAGAAGAAAAAGAAAAAGTGACAGGTGTAAAAAAAAATAAAGGGGAGTTGCAATGGGGGTGAGGGTTTGTGGATGGCTGCGATGAAGGAGCTGAGGGTGGAAGATGGTTATATGGACGATGTCGACAGGAGAGGGGCAGTAGCAGAAGGGCTTTGGAGAGGTGACGCCAACAGTGAGAAGATGTTAGTATAGAGACTCGGGTTAAAACCCGACCCGTTTGTATCCTTTGGTCCAGAATCTGGTACTCTTGGTTGTTGTTTACACTCTTTTTTGTTTGGTTGTAATGTGGGTTTGGTTGTTTGGAGTTTTCGGTTGTGTCTTGAAAAGGTTGAGAGTTAATTTTTCAAAAGAGTTTCTATCTGTTTCTCTTCAGGTTCACTTGAGCAGTCTTTGCTTTGCTCAAGCGGTCTTTGTTTTCTTCCAATATCTATGTTTGCAATCTGAATTTCTGGAAGTGGGGTGTTCTTCGCTCAAGCCATGGGTTAGTCACTCAAGTGGTATTTTGTATCTGACGCTCGAGCGGTCTCTTTGCAGGTCTGAACTACTGGGAGAGGGTCATTGTGCACTCCAGTAGTTCCTTGTTTTTGACGGTTGAGCAGTGTTTTAGTCGCTCAAGTAGTCTATGCGTATATCAGTACGGGAAAAGATCTTGTTTGTCACTTTTTGATCTCTCTTTAAAAGGTAATTTGACCAAATTTTTTCATTCTCTCTCTCTCTCTCTAGTTCTCGTCTAAACACCCATATACATTCAAACCTGTTGCTTTTGCCACCATTGTGCTTTGGAGAAAAGTGTAGAGCTTGTAGAGGTGAACATTCAAATCGGAAAAGTTCCCATTTTCGGCTCCGTCAAAAGTTGGGTCTTGTTCTTCTTTCCTTCTACTCTTGAGGTAGGGACTTCTTCAACATCTTTGTATGATTATTAGTCTCGTTATTGTAGACATCCCATTTTGACCGCCCTTAAGACTTGGGCGCCTTACTTTGAACACTCGATGATTAAATGTTACGCTGTGCAATCATTTGATTTCTTCAGCAAAGGGCTTCAGTTTCAAGTTTTAAAACCTAAACCTTGTACCCTCTTTGAACCAAGACCTTATTTTTTCTAGCCTAACCCCTCAGAGAACTGTTGGCCAACAAATGACCGGCATGCCATTTTCATTGGGCCGACCGTACCCCTTCATGGTTGGCCGTCCATATTTAGTGTAAGTAGATATTTTACAACAGCCATCTGTCCCTATGTGTATGCTTTGCACCAACTGTTTCTTTGCTGATATTTCCAATGTGAGATTTTTTTTCTCTATAAATACAAGACCGCCCCTCATGGTTTGGGGTTAGAAAATTTTGCTAAAGAGTTATAGCTTGTCCAACTCTTCCCTCATCTCTTGTAATATATGTACACTATACATACAACTTCTAAGCTTGAACTTGAGGCTTTGGCTGAGATTCTTGAACACAATTTTAGCTACTAGAGAGTGTTAAGCTTGTGGTTTGTTAACTAGGAAGCTTTTCCTCTCTTTCAAGGGGTAATCTTTGAACTCTTTCACCATCTTTTCTCCCTCTTTTTCTTGTATTTTCATACTGATTTTAGAGCTATTTTAAGCTTAAAAATGTGATTTAAAGTTACAAAAAGAGGAGGGGTTAGCCATCCTTCCTTAGGCCTTGTTCCATAGATTGTTACTTTGCCTTTTTCCTTGTTTCTTTTGGTTTTGGCTACTATTTTTTGGAGTTTAGGGGTTGTTTAATATGTTTATTTAATTTATGCTTTGAATATTATAGTTGTGTTGTTGTAAGTCCTCATGGATTTGGTATATAGGCCATAGCTTCCAATCCGTTTGAGTTGATAGTCTTTTCTTTCATTTTTATAGCTTTCATATATGTATTCATGTCATTGTAATCATTCACCTTTTCATTAGCACTCTGTAATCTCCCTCATTTCTTTATTTCTTTTGATTAAGAGTTGTATAAAACAAAAGATTGCCGCTCAAGGCATAAGAAAGAGATCCCTTATGCTAAATGGTTTAATCTCTTCGGAGGTTTACTACCAAGGCATTGCATATCTCTTATGCTAAGCATGATCTCTTATTTGACACTTCCCTTTATCGCTGGTACATTACTTCTAAGGTACTAATTTTCTAGTTAGACCCTTGGAAATCATAAAGGAAAGAATCATTAAAGCTCATTATCGGGTTTGGATTTGGAGTCATTATCGCTCATTCCGGGTTTGACTCCAAATTCATTATCGCTTGTAAATGAGTTTGATTTTTCCTTTGTAGTTTCTCTCGTAGAAAAGGGCTTGAAAAGCTCATCTCTCGGGTCAAGTCATGCTTGTTATTCTTTATTGCTTTTGACTTAATGGACGTAATCATCGCCTTTGGATAAAAGGGAAGAAAAGATAAGAAAATGGAAAGGTAAAGCAAAAAGGCTAATAAAATTAAAGTAAAAAATGAGGTAAAAAGAGAATAAATTTGGTTAGGTTCAGTCAAGCGTTATGTTGAACCTGTTGCTTCCAGAATTATCGCATACTATTTAGTGATGTTTGATAATTCATGAGGCATGTCTAGCCCCTCCTTTGAGGTAATTCCATGATAGGGAGAAGGTATTGTTTATCTTTTATTGCATTTATTATGCTCTTGTCCTATGGTTTCTAAGGTCATCACATAACAAATTTGCGATGATTGATGATTTAAGAATGGGACTTGCTCCTCCCTTGATCATCTTCATGATAAGAAAGGGCAGAGAGGATAAACATCTCCTTGAAACATTTTGTCTTGCTATGTTTTAGCTCTGTTGTAGCAGGGTATTCCCCAGAAATAGTGGCCGGCCGACCATTACTCTGTACGGCCAACCACCTGATCAGGCCAGCCAACCATCCATTTTATACGACAGTGGCATTTTTGCAACAGAACAGAGCGGATCCTAAAGCCAAAACAAAACAATTTTTTTACTGTAAACTGAGCTGATTCTGGTAGCAAACAGAGAGGTTCCTGGAGGATGTTCTTGATTATGCGCATGCAGTTCCTTGCCTCCCCGTTTGAGTCCATTAGATTAGTAGCTTTAATATTCATACATGTAATTAATTAGTTTCTTTCATTTGGACTTATGATAATTAGTTAATTAATTCATTCAATTATGTTGTAATAATTAGTTAATTAGGACATTCATTTGGACCCTCTTGCGCGAGGGCAAATTTGTAATATTTGTATGTCTTCATTTCTTTCTCACTTTTACTAATATGTTTATCGTGGTAGCATCATTTTTTTTTTTGTTTCCTATCATTGCCATACTTTGTATATGCTTTTGCATGCATAGGTTCAGTTCATCATTTTGAATGTCATTATCATTTCCTACTTACTTGAATACGTGCGTTACCGCATGCTTTGAGTTGATCCATATGACATATTAATAAGCCGAACCTAGTAGTTGCATTTTGTATGTGTTGCATTAGCCACTTGCTTATTTAGAACCATGCATTTTTCTAATTATTTTCTTTTCTTTGGCTTACCTCGGAGTATTATGTGTGCATTTTTGCTTTAGCATATCGCATGTGTGTGATTGTTGCCATGTCAAGCATACTGCCATGTGGCTATGTGCTCATTTGAAATATCTCTTTCAATGCGTATGGGTGAAGGCTATTTTCGCTTAAGGTGGAATGACTTTGATAAATGTACATATGAGCTTGCTTTTCATTCAAGTAGCAAATATTCAAAAATCTTCTCAAACAAACATGAAATCAAAGCATTCCAAAGTGGGTGAAATAGTCTATATTTGTATGCCTCACATAGTAAGTTAACATATTAATAATCAGAACAAGAGCATATAATGTTAATAAGATTCACATCATGATTAGTAGAGGCCGATTTTTTATCAGGTGAGAGGGGTGCTCAATTCATGACCTTCCCCTCTCATACCTAAGTTCTTGAGCCAAGATATTTTGGTTATGACGGACAAGTAGCCTTTGGCACGAGTCACGGGTTTTCTAAATTTCTCAAAAATATTTAGGTGGCGACTCTAAAATTTGGCAATATAATCCATTTTTGGTATCTCTGATGATTAATGGATTTTCTAAGATTTGTCGGATTTGGACTTTCATTCATTTTTTGTTTCACATTGCACTTGTGAAAACAGATTCAGAACCACAGGAGTCCGAACTATAGGGCTATCGTATCCGAAGAGACTAAACCCCTCTGAGGAACACGAAAAGCTAGCTATAGTTATGTGTTCCTTGAAAAGTGTAGTGATTTGAGAGTACTGGGTTTGATTTAGGATTTGGTTTTCATAATATAAAAGAGGGGTTTTCAAAGGTATTCATGGGAAATATTGTGAAAATGAGTATATTGTTAAGTTGTGTTGAAACATTAGAAATTTCTCCTTTAAATGTGTTTTTAAAATGAATAGATGTTTGTTGAAAATCATTGGTTTTGAACTAAGAATAAAAGGAAAGATGTTGAGTTTTTGAAAAGATAGAATTGATATACCTATAGATGATAAGAGTGGATTGGATATGTATTATCAATTCTATGTTGAGATTATGAAATTATAATTGTTGTTAGAGATTTATCTTTTGTACAGAGATATCTGTTTTGAGCTATCGGTCGAGAATAGATTTGATTTTTGTAGAAATTACATGACAATTAGGTTAATTGAAACCAACCACTCGTATCATCTTGCATTGAACATTATGTCATATTTATACATTGAAAAAGTATTTTTTTGAATAAAATTGGTGAATACGTTGGTGAATCTAGTTAGGAGATGTGGTTGTGGTATTATTTATGTTGGCCTATGTATCCTTGATGAAAGTCTAGAAACCCTCGCGGTTAGATGCCGATCTTTCCGATTAATACCGGTAAAATGACTTTGGTAGTGCTTATATATCCTACTGGCAGACACTTAGAGATTTCTAGTATTGTGTATCCACTACCTTATTTTCTGATTTAAAAAAAATATCATTTTACGAATTGATTTATAATCATGGCATTGCATTGTTTTGAAACAGAAAGTGTACCGTTTTGGTAAATGGCATGCATATGCATTCACCATATGACTTTGTTAAGCATCATATAGTGTGTTCAAATATTGTTTACTAGGCTTTAGCTCACTCTATGTGGAAACTAACTTTCAGGTGCTGATGATATGCCTTTGCCAAGGACTTAACTTGAGAGGATCATGGAGCTGAAGGCTTATTATTTTTTTTTCTCTTTCCTTTTATTGTAAATATTTTTTGTACAAGCCTCGGGCTTTTTGCTTTTGCTTGTTTTGGGCTTGACCCACTTTTGTTGTAACCAAGTATCGTCTTGAAAATATGTAGCCACTAAGGCATGAACTTCTTCGAATTTCCTTTCATTTCTTATATATCGCCTTATGTCACATGCTATAGATTCATAATTTAGGGTTTGTGAATGTATGATGCATGTAGTACCTTTTGTACTAATCGAAGAAGGAAATCTTATTTGTTTGCATATAATTAGTGTACCTTATGGAATTATCTGTTGTTGTTATTTTGCGGCGTTATAGTTAGGGTTAGGGTTGGGAGATTGGGTTGAAGAAGATGAGGATATTTTAAGTATATTTGAAAATTGATAGTGTGTATTGAACAAAAATAAAAATAAAAAAAATAAAAATTGTGTAGTGTTTACTGAGTAAGTGGTCTATACTAAAAGGATTTATGGTGTTTAAATAGAATTATTTGAAACATAAGAAATTAAAAATTATTTTTGATTATAAAAATTAAAATTAAGAATATTACGACATTTTTGTTTGATTGAATAGAAATTAATCAAAAATTAAGTGGTAAGTAATTGATGTAGGCCGAAAGGTACCACATTGAGGCCGCTTAAGTTACATTTATAATCTTTGAATTTTGTTTATTTGGTGGACACGATGTGTTTTGTGCACTTGTACAAATTTGGCAGGCAATACGCAAATTCAAGCAAAAAGTGGCACAAAAACAGATTCTCCGTGCGAGTAGTGAAAATTCCCGACCTACTACCTCACCACACGTACAACCAAGCTCCACTACACGTGCGGCCAACCACCGCTCGAGTGGAAAGTATGGGCACTCGCGCAACCCACCTAGGGTTGCGTGAGCAAAAATTCAAGTTTGTTCTTTTGGGAATAACAAGAAAAAAAAAAATGGCTGCCCTCAAGTTTCCAAAAATTCCAAAAGAGAAAAGGGGCAAGGGTTTGGAAAGGGAGATTTTCAAGCTTGAAGAACATCTTTCATGGAGGTTTCATCTTCTTCCATCTTTTCCCATTCTTCCATGAGCAGCTAGGCTCCTATTTCTAGGGTTTTGATGAAACCCTAGCCAAGTAAATAGGGTTTTCTTTTTGGTTTTGATTATGTAATGGTTTGAACATGTTGTATGGTATTCAAGAAGTTTATATATATATTTTTCATTATTTGTTCAAGTATTCTACTTTCTGTGATTGTTGAATGCTTTCCATGCAATGGTTTTCTATTCTTTTATATTCAAGTCATACTACAAAGGGACAAGTCGTTTTGCTACCCTAGTTTAGAGCGAACGACTCGTGGTACTCGAGATAGTTCGTGCCCATACATTCAATGTGATAATTCTCTTGATCAATGCTTCAAACTTGTAGTTGCAAAGTATTATATGGTTCGAACCGTAACATAATTGATTTTTAAATTGAAACCTTATTTATGTAACTAGCAGTGAATTCATTACCTTAGGTTTTTCCAAAATCAGTAATCCCAATTTCATTTTTAATCACTAGTTTAATTTGTTAATATTTTAATTATCATTAGTTTATAAACAATCATCTCTTTGATTAGAATTCATTTAGGAATTTAGCAATTAAATTAGTTTAATTTCACATTTGTCCCTGCTGATTGATACTTGAACTTATCATTATTCTAAGGAATTTGGTATAGTTTAGTATTTATTTTTGGTGTGTGTAACAACCCATCAAATTTTGGCATCGTTACTAGGGACTTCTGGCAAAATTAATTAATAAAATTTATGTTCTTATTTTAATTTTTAGTTTAGAATTTTATGCTTTCATGTTGCTAAGTGTGCAGAGTTTTTGCAAGTGGAGCTATGATCAAAGTGTGAGCAGAGCGCAACTGAGCTTTAAAAACAAACCGGAGCACCGAAGTGCATAAACAGTAAAAAAGAAGGAAAAAAAAGAAGCAAATACTCGCAAGCAAAGCACCAAAGTTCTAAACAAAGAGAGTTCAAGTGGAGATTAGAGACAACGGTCTACACATCAAGCACCCGCAAGACGAGTAAAGCGCTTTCGTTAAATCGCTGTGAGTATTTTTCCTTTGATATTTTGTTTTCACAACTTAGTGCACAAGATTCAAAACTTAGTGTGTGTGTGTGTGTGTGTGTGTGTGCACAGGCACCATTCTTGTCGCCCTGAATTGTGAAGTTTGGACCTTGAACTAGAAAGGACTCTTACAAACCTTAGAGCCTCTTTCCGTGTTCCTAAGCTTGAATATCCATATCCATACTCAGAGCCATTAGAGATGGCGAACCCGAATTTCTCGAATGGGCCCAACCAGACTCTTAAGGATTATTTCACACCCACTGCATATACATCACCATCATGCATTCAGTTACCCGACACCATTACTGCTTATTATGAGATTAAGTCCAGCACCATCCAAATGCTCCCATCATTCCATGGACTAGCTCATGATGACCCTTACAAACATCTACATGAATTTCTAGAAATTTGCTCTATAGTGAAGATCCAGAATTTCACCAATGAGACCTTAATGTTGTGATTGTTCCCATTTTCACTGAAGGACAAAGCTAAACACTGGCTGAACTCCTTACATGCTAATTCTGTCATAACATGGGGCCAATTACAGCAGAAATTTTTGGAGAAGTACTTTCCTATTAGTAAGACCAACCAACTTAGGCTAGCCATCACCAATTTTGCTCAAATTGATGATGAGCAATTTCATGAAACATGCGAAAGACTTTGTGACCTTCTCCAATAGTGTCCCCACCACCAAGTGCCTGATTGGCAACTTGTTCAGACCTTTTACTATGGCTTAACTGAGCCTCACCACCAAATGGTGTAATCTTCTTGTGGTGGGACACTCATGTCAAAGAATGATACCGAGGCATGGTAACGATTTGAGAACGTAAGTAATAATTCCCTTCACCATGCCTCTACAGCCCGACAAGTCTGACAACCTGTAGTTTGAGCCTCAAAAAGATGGGGCATTTATGAGGTAAGGCACAATATAGAGTTAGCCTAATAAATCGAGGTATTGTCCTGTAAAATGGACCAATTATTAGCTTCATGACATGCCCCTACACTACAAGTTTAGCCTCAATTTCACGAGACATGTGTTATTTGTGCGAGCCCTGCTCATGACTTGAGTGAGTGTTGTTCGGCATCACAATTTCCGAAGTTAGTCCAAGAGCAAGTGAATGCAGCTTAAGGTTTCCCCAACCCGGGTAATGACCCTTATTCCAACACATATAACCCGAGATAAAGGAATCACCCTAACTTTTCATGGAGACCTCGTTCACAAGGAACTTCTTACAACCCTCCACCACCAAGGCAGAATTTTAATAATATTGCCAACCAATCTTCCTACTGCCTATCACAACCTTACCGGCAACTACAACCCCCGCCTGTTCCTCAAGGTAACTCAGCCTTTGAGACTCAGGTGTTGGAAGTTCTTTCAAAGCTTAAGGGGTTAGTACCATTAGTCCACTCGCACACTCACTCCATTGCCAAGCTAGAGGCCCAATTAGGTCAAATGGCTAATAACATGAATAAGAGAGGGGAGGGAAAATTACCGAGTCAAAATGTGGCCAACCCTAAGGGTCAATATAGGGCAGAGGGGTCGAGTGGGAATGGAAAGCACCATGAATAGGTGCAAACTGTGATTACTTTGAGGAATGAAAGGGAGTTAGAGCCTCAGCCAGTTGCGTCTGATGTAACTAGGGCTAAGAAGGGTGACCACAATGGTAAACCCAATGAGAGCAAGGGTGGGGGATAAGCACATAAGGGGATGACTTAGTCCTTAGTTCTTTACATGAGTCTAAGGCACCATATGTGCCTAAGGCACCTTTTCCCCAATGTCTTGATACACCATCCTTTTAATAAGAAGACATCATCCATGGAAGCGATGATGAAGGTTTTTAAACAAGTTAAAATCAACCTCCCCCTGTTGGAGGCGATTAAACAAGTACCCTCATAAGCAAAATTTTTGAAGGACCTATATACGCAAATGCATAAATCTAGGACATACGTGTCCCGAAAGGTTGTACTCACGAAACAAGTAAGCTCCATTTTGTTGAGTGACACCTCCCCCCAAGCTTAAAGACTCGAGTGTCCCAGTCATTGCATGCATTATAGAGGATCATTTCTTTGATAAGGCCTTGTTAGATTTAGGGGCTAGTGTCAATTTGTTGTCGTACTCTGTGTATGAGGAATTCAGGCTTGGCGAGTTGAAGCCCACTATTGTCACACTCAAGTTGGCTGACCAGTCCCTCAAAATGCCATGTGACATGATTGAGGATGTGCTAGTAAAGGCCAGTAGGTTTTATGTTCTTGTTGATTTTGTGGTTTTAGATATGGAACTAGTAGCTAGCTCTAGGAAACGAATCCCAGTGATCTTAGGTTGTCCTTTCTTGGCTACGGCCAATGCATATATAAATTGTTATACCGGGGCTATGGATGTTTCATTTGGGAATATGCAAGTGAAACTCAATGTTTTCTAAGCATTCCAACAACCCCCTGAAAGAGAGGAGTGCTTATTTGTGGATGTTGTAGATGGGATAGTAGAGGAGGCTTTACTCTCCATTCTCACAGAGGACCCTTTAAAGGCTTGTTTAGCTCATTTTGGGTTTGAAAATTTTGATCTTGACAGATCAGTTGAGAAGGTAAATGCCTTACTTGATTCTTTTTCTACACCGGACTTTCCTCCGTGGAAAGCCCGGTTTGAGTCCCTTCCTCCTCTGCCTAGGGAGCCTGCCATACCATCTTTAGTCACACCACCTATGCTTGAGTTGAAGCCACTCCTGGTCACACTCAAGTATGTATTTTTAGGGCCTCAGGATACTTTACTAGTCATAATTGCATCTGACTTAACTGCAAAGTAGAAAAGTCAATTAATGAGTGTTCTTGTGGCACATCGGAGTGCAATAGGGTGGTTGGTGGCCGATTTGAGAGGGATAGATCACTCCGTGTGCATGCATCATATACATCTAGAGGAGGATGTCAAACCTTCTCGTGAAATGAAATGCAGACTCAATCCTAACATGAAAGAGGTAGTAAAAAATAAGGTTTTGAAATTGTTAGATGCAGGTATTATATATCCCATCTCGAATAGCAAGTGGGCAAGTCCCACACAAGTGGTGCCTCTAAAATCGGGCATCACCGTTGTTGAGAATGAGCAAGGAGAGTTAGTCCCCACACGAACCACCACTGGGTGGCGAGTGTGCATTGATTATAGGAGACTGAATTCCACGACTAGAAAGGACCATTTTCCATTGCCATTTATTGATCAAGTTCTTGAGAGGTTAGCAAGGTAGGGTTTTTATTGTTTTCTTGATGGTTACTCAAGGTATAATCAAGTTCCAGTGTACCCCGCTGACCAAGAAAAGACCACATTCACTTGCCCTTTTGGCACTTTTGCTTATAAAGGCATGCCCTTTGGGCTATGCAATGCACTAGTGACTTTTCAACGGTGTATGATGGCCATTTTCTCGGATATGGTGGAGCAATTTCTATAGGTTTTCATGGATGATTTCTCGATATTTGGACCATCTTTCAAGGAATGCCTTAAAATTTTCACTAGAGTGTTGGAACGATTACTGAGGGAAACCTAATTTTGAGTTAGGCGAAGAGCCATTTTATGGTTTGCAAGGATATAGTGGTGGCACACATTGTGTCCCCTCAAGGTATAAAGGTAGACAAAGCTAAGGTTGACCCCATTGCAGGCCTTCTTTCTTCCACTTTTGTGCGTCAAGTCCGATCTTTCCTAGGGCATGCAAGTTTTTTCCGTCGGTTCATCGAAGACTTTAGCAAATTATCCCATCATTTGTGTAGTTCACTTGCTAAGGACGCGCCTTTTATCTTTGATGATGCATGTTTTAAAGCTTTTGAAACACTTCGAGCAGCCCTTACTACCACCCCGATCATGAAATCACTAGATTGGTCGCTCATATTTAAAATCATGTGTGATGCCTCGGACTATGTTGTCAAGGCTGTGTTGGGCCAAAGGGTGAATAGAGAACCCTATGCTATTCATTATGCTAGTCACACTCTCTCGGGTGCACAATTGAACTACACTACCACCGAGAAAGAGTTGCTAGTCGTGGTTTTTGCCTTAGATAAATTCCAGTCCTATCTCCTAGGTTCCAAGGTCATAGTCTTCACTGATCACGCCACTTCAATACCTATTATCAAAGAAAGAGACCAAACCTAGGTTGATTAGATGGATTTTATTGCTTCAGGAATTTGACTTAGAAATTCGAGACAATAAGGGATCTGAAAATGTGGTGGCGGATCACCTCTCCCGAGTCCTTGTTGATTACACTAGTGACCCATTAACTTTGCATGATTCGTTCCCGAATGAACAACTTCTTGTGGTGTCACGAGCGAACCACCATGGTTTTCTCATATTGTGAATTACTAGGCCATTGGGCAATTTCCTAAAAATTGGTCTAAGCAAAACAAAGACTGATTCTTTTCACAAGTCAAATATTATTTTTGGAAGGATCCGGAGTTTTTTAAGTATTACTCTGATCAAGTGATCCGACGGTGTGTGCTGGAGAGTGAGTTGTCTAGCATTCTTACATTATGTCATTCTTCTGCATATGGCGGCCATTTCAGTGGGCAAAAAATGGCCGCCAAGGTTTTACAATGTTGCTTCTACTGGCCCTCTGTCTTCAAAGATGCCCATAACTTCTGTAGAGCTTGTGAGGGTTGTCAACGAATGGACTCTATGCCACAACCAGATATGATGCCGATGACCCCTATTTTGATTGTTGAGATTTTTTATGTTTGGGGCATCGATTTCATGGGTCCCTTTCTGCCATCTTTTGGATTTGAATACATTTTAGTGGCCGTGGACTATGTGTCCAAGTGGGTTGACGCAGTGGCCACCAGAATGAATGACCACAAAGTTGTGGTTAAATTCCTCCACGAAACCATTTTCTATCATTTTCGGTTCCCACGTGCCATAATTAGTGACAGTGGCAAACATTTTTGCAATCGATTCTTCAAGGCATTGGTTGGCAAATACATGATCAATCACAAATTTGGCACTCCTTATCACCCCCAGACTAGTGGTCAAGTAGAGGTTTCTAATAGGGAAGTCAAACATATCCTAAAGAAAACTGTGAGGCCCGATAGGAAAGATTGGTCCACTAGGTTGGTTGATGCACTTTGGGCCTATCGCATTGCATATAACACATCCATCAGGATGTCTCCATATAGGATTGTGTTCGGAAAAGCATGCCATCTCCCTATTGAGTTAGAACACTAGGCTTTATGGGCCATTAAGAAGTTCAATTTTGATATGGCCAAAGCCGATGACCATTGAAAACTCCAACTTAATGAGTTAGAGGAGCTCCGCAATGACACATATGAGAGCTCCAAAATTTACAAGGCTAGGACTAGGGCATTTCATGATAAACACATTTCTCGTAAGTCCTTTGAGCCTCACCAAAAAGTGTGGCTATTCAATGCCAAATTGTAGTTGTTTTCGGGTAAACACCAGTGGGATGGCCCATATGAGGTTATCGAAGTATTTCTTCATGGGGCGGTTAAGATTAAAAATCCACAAGATGGTACGACCTTCAAAGTAAATGGCCAAAGATTGAAACATTATGTGGATGGTATTGCGAAAGGGGAGATGATTGAGGTTGTTTATTTGATAGACCCAATATATCTTCCATCGTAATTGCTTCGAGTCTAGGAGACTTTAAATCCTCTAAAGGTGTAATTCTTTTGATATTAGCAGTGCCCAAACTACATCTGACGGTCTGATATAGCCACCTAACTATGTTTGTAATGAGTTCCTAGGAGACCAATTGAGACAGTGGAAACTTGAGTTCGAATGGCAAGGCCTAGAACGCAAAGGTTTAGAATTTCCAAGACTAAAGTCTGGTTTAAATACCTAGGGGTATAGAGATTGCTTCAAAACCACCCCGACTTGAACTCTCTATGGCAGCCCCATAGGTCAAGTTAGCTTTAGGCATCTCGATTCTGGATACCAAATCAACCTAGTCTATTACCCTGTTGGAGAATAGGGAAAGTTACAAACATCGTTAGGGAGAAAAGTAGTACTCATGATTTTTGCGTGAAGATTATACCTTTATTGAGCTTTTAAATATTTTCAAAATGCTATTCTTATTTTGAATGTGAAATAAAGGTACAAGTTGAGCTGAGGATTGAATGGTTGTAGCGTTATTAAAATAAAATAAAAAAGCAGACTGCACATGCGGCACAAATAGGTGCACAAGCGAACAGTCCAAAAATTATGCGCCCAAGCGGAGGGCCCAAGCACACAAGTGGCCCAACTCAGAAACCATTCTGCTTAACAACCGTTGGAGCGGCCTATTTCTGCCGCTGGAGTGGCCTAATATTGATCGCACGTATAGCCCACATGGGTGCACAAGCGGTCCATCCCAAAAAAAAATATTGATTTTGTGCAAATTTTATTTATTTCTCTTCCTACAAAAAAAAAAAAAAAATTGATTTCTTTAAGCCAAACCCTAACCCTCTTTGACTATCTTTTTCTTAGCATACTCTCTCTCCCTCTCATATCTTCTTTGTTCCCTCTCTCCCCCTCCCTCTCTAAACTCCACAAACTCACAAACCCATCAAACCCCACCATCACCAACTATTTTTCCCTCAACCTTCACTCATCTTTTTTCTCACCACCACCTTACCATCGGATCATTACCATTTTCTTTGACCGGTGATCTTCCGGTGGCCATTTTTCTTGGCGGATCTTCAATCTTCTCTTCTTCATCCTTTTTCTTCATACTTTTTCAAGGTAACCACCTTCTTTTTGTTTAGATTTCTTCGCCCTCACTTGTAGTATAGTACTTTGGTAGTTTAATGGTAGTTTTTAGAGCATTGTTCATCATCATCATCCTAACAAAAAAAATTAAAAAATATAAATAAATAATTCTGCTAGAACCTAGAACTTGACCACCACACGTGCAGAAAACTCCGGCGCATATGCGGCCCGCCCTAAAATTTATAAATAAAAAAGGTTTCTGGGCATCAAACGAGACAACCGCTGTACGTCTGACCATCTCTGGCGCACGTGCGGCCCACGAAGAGAATTTTTTTTAATAATAATATTAATAATGTAGCTTGTGGTTGCCTATTTTGTTTAATGTAGTTGTTTAGTTTAATTATTTAGTTTAGTGGTTTCTTATTTCTTTAACTCTAATTTAATTGTTTTGATTAGTTAGTCAGTGGTTTAGTTTTTATTTTCTTTATTTTTTTTATTGTATTTGATTTGATGCTATTTTATTTTCCTCTACTAACTTATTTATTTATTTATTTTATTCTCATATTTTTGTTTATCTTTTTTTCTTTAGTTAGTTAGTTATTTTATTTTATTTATTTATTTTTTCTTTCTTTATTTTTGTTTCCTTTAGTTCATTGCTTTACCTTATCTAAGTTAACTCACTTGTCTCATGCTAACTTAGGGTAGTATTCAAAAAAATAAAAATAAATAAATAATAAAAAAATTGAAATAAAAGAAATTCGATGGTGTCCTGACAATGAGGATTTGAGTGATTCTGCATATGCATGCGATATTTGATGAGTTCTAATATAATAGTTCCACATTTTTAGTTGTGTTGGTTGTGTTATTTTGTCCAGTTACAGCTTCATTGTCCCGCAGAGCACCTAAACGCCCTCACAATGTCAACATAGCAGCTAGGGATGTGTTAATTGCCTTCTGGGTCAACAAACAAATTGCATCTAACACACCCTTTGACGTGGCCTTCCGGCACCACCAAACCACTACGTGGAGTGTTCAACAACTTGAAGACCGGGGGTCTACTGGGTGTTTGCAACATCACTAAACCATCATATCCTCGCATTGTGCAAGTATTTTATTAGAACATGTATATTAGTGACGAGGCCCCGGGAGCCCTTTTTTCCATTATTGACAAGGTAGAGTTCACGGTCACACTAGCTGCCATTGTTGAGGTTCTAAACTACTAAATGGACACTATGAATGCATAGCAGTTCATGGTGTTCACTCGGGAACTCACAGTCTCGACACTAGTGACCAAATTCTATAGAGGGCGACAAGATGATGACAACCGCACCAGCATCCGTCGGGCTAACTTACCACGCCGCCTCTTTTTCCATGAGGTGGTTCTCAAGAAGAATGTCATACCTCTAGGCCACACGGAAGAGCGGCAAGGGGACTTCCTCCGCGTCTTGTATCCATTTGATTTCGGGCTTTGGGTCAACATCCCTTCATTGATCTTCAACCAGTGGCTCGTATATTGAACGAAGTCAAATTCTGCACCACCCGAGGTGGTTTTACATGGGCCCTCCTCTTCGCCAACCTCATTACAGTACTTATCAAAGGCCAAGGGACTTACCCACTCAATCCCAATGAGGTTCAGCTTTAGCCGCCAACGCTTTATGCTAAAACCCAATGGCACCAAACCACTGCTCGCTTGCCACCTCCATTAGTCATCCCTAATACACTAGCAAATGCTAATGATGTTTCAGCAGAGCTTGCTATATACACCCCATTTTTTATGGCCCTAACGACTTGGATGTCATCGCATGCACACCTGATGATGAGTTTATTTGCTCATCGAGTGCTCGAAGTCCTTAGCAGAATGCCACAACTTTGAGCTTTTCAAACCCTATACCCTTGTTGCCTCATTCTTGGACCAAGCCTTGGTTCTTCAAGCCTGCAGCTTCTGGTGGCCTGCCGGCCACCTTTTTCGGCTACTGGCCATCACTTTTTGGTTGCCAGCCACTGATGTGGCTTGCTAGCCACCAGTGATGACTGGTCGGCCACCAGTTTCTTTTGCAGATATTTTGTGCCAACTGTGCCAATTGTTTGCATAGATGCATGCATCTTCACCCACGTGTAGGGCTGGATGTTCTTGAGGAGAATTCATGTTATCTATATATAGGAGACCTTCCTCTTATGTTTTAAGGTTGGAAATATTTTAGAGCAAAATTTTTCCCCTCTCTCTAGCAAATTCTTACACTTTTGTCTACAAATTCTTAACCTTTGCCTATACACCCTTATCCAAACCTTCTCATCTTTGAGCTGAGGAGTCTTTGAGGCTTGTTTGAGCTCTTGAGGGTGTTGTTTGCTTGGTTTTGTTGCTTGGAAATGATTTTCTCTTCAAAAGGTATGAGGCTTTGCCTATTTGCTTTCTTTAACTACTCTTTTTCTTGAAATTTTCCAAGTGTTTTTGGGCTGTAAAACTTCTATATTTTTGGGCTGAAACTTGGGTTTTAAGGCAATTAAAGATTGAATGGTGGTTCACCCTTCTTTGTACCTTGTTTTGGAGCCCTTTACCCTTGTGTTTCCCACCCTTTTGCTATCTGTTTTTGAGCTTTTAAGCACTGATTTCTAGAGTAATTTTAGTGGCCAAAATCATGTTTTGAAGTCCAAATTTGGAGGGGTTAGCCTCCCCCTCCTTGTGTCTTGCTTACTAGCCTAGCTTGTGCTATGTTTTAGCTTATTAATCTAGCTATTGTCAGCTTAATTTCAGCATATTTTAGGACTTATTTTAGGCTATTTCAGCATTGTTTTGGGCTGTTAGTTGCATTTGAAATTTGTTTTGCATGCTTGTAGTGTAATAGTCCTCATGAGTTTGGTGTTCTAGGCCTTAGACACCTTCTTATTTGAGTCAATTGCATTTATTTATGGTTTTCCATACTTATGATCACTCTTAATCACCTCTGTAACCTCCCTCCTTTCTTGGCTTTTGTTTTTCTTTGAAAGTGGTTCAAACAACTTGTTTGTTTAAAGCATGAGATTGAGATGTCATGCTTAATGGTTTAATCCCTTTGGGGTTTATTACCAACGGTATGATGTCTTTTTCATGCCTAAGACAACTTTTGGTTCGAGCCCTCTTTCCATTTAGAGGACTTAAACTCACCATTGGACTCAATTGAACTAAAGAATTGAAAGGTAATTTAAAAAGGAGTAATTAAAACTTGGGACTAAAAGTGTGCAAGATAATAACTTGTAGTGTTCAATCAAACGTTAATTGAACACATGGAAGCTTGAGTCATTTCATACTCATTAGTGACGAAATGGTTCAAGTTTCCAAGGCCACTACTTCCCTTGATCTTCCATGATAGGGAGGTGGTTTTGAGAGTCTTATTTTGTTGCATTTATTGAAATTGCACACTTTGGTTCATGAGCCATCATGCAATGAAATTGCTTGAGTTGATGGTTTATGGACCAAGTTTACTACTCCTTTGATTTGTTCATGAAAAGCAAAGGTGAATTGTGTAAACAAACCCTTGAAAATACCCTGTGCATGCTCTATTTGTCCTCTGTTATAGCAAGGTGAACTGGGCAACAGTGGCCGGCAGGCCACTTTCCATTGCCGATAGGTGGCCGGCAGACAACCTTTGATAGCCGGCAACCCTCATCACTGGTTGGCCGGCCACTGATGCAAAATTCGGTAGTGTGTTTGTGAGGCAAAACAGAGTTATTCTGGAAGTGGGCAACGATGTATGTGTTCTCTGTGCAACAGAGGCTCTCCAGAAGCAAAACAGTGGCCTTTTTTAGTGGAAATCGAGCATGCGCATGAACACCACTCGCTTCCCGAGGCGGAGTAGTTGGCTTAATACTTAATATTTTAGCTTACTTTTTTTAATTGCACTTGTGTTGTAATTATTTAATTAGTTAAAGTAGTTAGCTAGTTGTAATGTTATAATAATTAATTCACTAGAATAGTTAGTTAATTACTTCAGTTTGTAATAATTAGTTAAGTAGCTTAGCTAGTTTATTCATTTTGATTTGTAATAGTTGGCTTAATTAGTTTTAGTTAGTTAATTAGCTAGTTTATTCATCCGGACTCTCCTTCGTGAGAGCGCAATGTAATCATGTCTATGTCTTCCAACCCCACGTCTTTCTCCCTTTTATTTACTAGCTTATGGTGGTTAGTTTAGAGACATCATGTTTTGTTTAGCATACTTCATGTTTGCATCCATTTGTATTGCATGCACCGAGGCTCGGTTCATCATTCTACCTGCATTGTTAGTTTAATACTTCTTTGAATACATGCTTAGACTGCATGCTATTCACTTGTTCCATATACGATATTAGTAGTCGAGCCTATTAGTTGCATATCGTATGTGTTGCATTAGTTATATTGCATAGTTAGGAATCATGTATTTTTCTAACTCATATCTTTTTGGCTTGGAGTACTAGGTGAGTCTTTACTCGCTTTCGCATAAATTGCATGAGTGTTGATGTTGCCATGTCAAAGCATGCTTGCCATGAGGCTAAGTGCTTAAGTGCTATAACTGCTTGAATGCCTGTAGATAAAGGCTTATTGCTTGAATTGGAATAATTTGAATAATGTTTATATGTGATCACTTTTCGAGTGGTACATATTTTGAAACAATTTTCAAAACCAAACATGAATCAAGTGTTCCAATTCTTACAAGTTAGTCTATACTTTTATGCGTGCACATCACATAGTAATGCTAGCCTAATAAATTGGAACAAGAGCATATGATGTACATAAGATTCATATCATAATTAGCAGAGGCTGATCTTTGATTGGGCGAGTGGGGGTGCTCAAATGCATTCATGACCTTCCCTTCTCGTACCTAAGTTCCCGAGCCGAGACAGTCTTGGTAATGAGGGACACGTGGCCTTTGGCACGAGTCATGGGTTTCCTAAATTTCTCAAAATATTTAGGTGGCGACTTTGTATCTGGCAAAATAGTTCATTTTTGGCAATTTGATTCAAAATTGATTTTCCAAAAGATTTCCCGGATTTGGACTCTTTGGTGTTTATAAATTTCACATTGCACTTGTAAGATTAGATTTAGAACCGCAGAAGTCCAAACTGTAGGGCTTATTTCGACTTCCGAAAGGGGGCACGAAAATGTCGAGCTACAGTTTCTGGCGACTCTGCTGGGAAAATTAGAGAACTTGACTTAAAATTCATGATATGAAATTTTATTTACACTTATATGTCTTTTTGCATTACATTTGCATTGGTGCGTTTAAATCACTATGTTTGCCATCTGCTATTCTTGGACGGTTTGCCAGAGGCTTGCCTAAAAGCTTGCCAAAAGGCTGACCAGTAACGGGCTCTGCCACAATGGGAACACAACCCTTGGATCTGGACTACCGCTGTACCGTTTGATCCTCCTTTCACTTCTCGGTGTTAGGTGCGAGAGGTATATTAGGTAGTCTTGCTGAGGTACCTTTTTGAACATTTGGCCTAGTTACATATCGAAAGCCATTGAGACTATTCCAAACTAGGACAAGATGCTCACCCAAATACAAAATTGCATGAAACGACATTGTTTGAATAGTGAACCCTAGCTCCTAACAAAACTAGGACAGGGTAACCCTACTCCTTCATAGGGGTGTTTTGGTTCTCACTTAACTGGTATGTGCTTTATAGTGAAACTATACAGGAACGTGCGTATCAGTTGCAAGTTGCGTATCGGTTTTTGGGGGCAAAAATTCAATATTGAGTGCAGTCCTACAGCTTTGATTACATCTGTGTGTTGTTAACATCTGAGCTGAGGTGCTGTGCGGTTTCTAATTACTGCTTTCTTTTTGCTTTATTTATTTTTTCTAGGTAGTATAACACCATAGCTTCAGACATTTCGGATATCCCCCAAGCGCTCTGGACCAGTGTCAAGAGTCTTTGTAAAATCGGAGAACTTGTTAGGGGACAGCTTGTGTTTACTTCGCTCCCACTGGTTACTGGATGGAGGGGAGTCAGGCAGAGTTCACCGGTTCAATTTTTACAACAGTCACCTCTCACTTCACCTGCATCTAGTCAGGCACAGTCTTCTGCATCTAGTCCAGTACGAGATTATTCGCCCATTCCGATGGCACAATATCTCCCAGTCAGCATGGAGGACCTAATCCATCATCTTCAGCAAACAATTGAAACCATGCAGCAAGACACTACTCGTCAAGCCGAGGTCACAACACATCAGGCTGAGGTAATAAGCAGGCTGCAACAACAATAGCCACAACCAGCGGCAGCTTCTGCATCTCATGCACCTCCTACGGGTATCCCAGCACCCGAAGCCACTGCCTATGTGTAGACACCCCATTTTTGACGGCCCTTACGACTTGGACAACCTCACATGCAGACCCGACGATGAGTTTGCTTGCTCGCCAAGTGCTTGAAGTCCTCAGCGTAATGCCACAACTTTGAGCCTTTCAAACCCTACACCCTTTTTGTCTCATTTTTGGACCATGCCTTGGTCCTTCTAGCCTGCCGACCATCCCAGAGGCTGCCAATCATCACTTTTGGGCTGTCCGCCACCAATGTATTTTGCAGATATTTTATGCCAGCTATGCCAGTTGTTTGCACATATGCACCCATCTTCACCCACGTGTAGGGCTGGATCTACTTGTAAAGAATTCATGTTTTCTATATGTAGGGGGTCTCCTCCCCCATTTTGAGGGTTAGAATTTTTCGAACAAAAATCTCTATCTCTCTCTCTCTCTCTCTCTCTCGCAAATTTGTGCATTTTAGCATACATACACTACACTTTTGCCTACACCTCCTTAACCAAAGTAGTTTATCTTTGAGCTGAGGTTCCTTGAAGCCTTCTTGGAGCTCTTGAAGTTGGTCTTGGCTTCAATTGTTTCCTAGAATTGATCTTTGCTTCAAAAGGTATAATATTTTTTTTTTTTTAACTTGCTTTGCATACTTCTTTTTCTATCTTTTTCCCACTATTTTTTGTACTGTTTTTGGACTATAAAAACTCTATTTTTGTGGGCTAAAATTGGTGGTTTTAGGTCATTTAAGGTTAGGGGGTGGTTCACCCTTCTTTATTCCTTGTTAGGCCTTTCCATCTTTGTTTCCTACTTTCGAACCATCTTTTTTTGGGCCTTTGAGCACTAAATTTTAGAGTATTTTCAGTGGCCAAAATCATGTTTTGAAGTCCAAATTTGGAGGGGTTAGCTTTCCCTCCTTGTGTCTTGTTGGCTAGCCAAGGTTGTGCCATGTTTTAGCATGTTAATCTAGCTATTTTTAACTTAATTACAGCATGCTTTAGCCTCTAATTTGGACTATTTTAACTCCTTTTTTTTGGATTGGTTAAGTCATTTGAACTTTGTTTTGCATGCTTCTAGTGTAATAGTCCTCATAAGCTTGGTGCTTTAGGTCTTAGACATCACTTATTTGAGTTGATAGCACTTATTTTTGGCTTTTCATACTTCATTTCAACATTAATAATCTCTGTAACCTCCATCATTTCTTGGCATTTAATTTTTCTTTGAAAGCGGTTTCAAGTCACTTATTTGCCCAAGTATGAAATTAAGGTTTCATACTTAATGGTTTAATCCCTTAAGGGGTTCATTACCAACAGTATGATGCTTCTTTCATATCCAAAGCAACTTTTGTTTTGAGCCCTCTTTCCATTAGAGGACTTTAATTCGTCATTGGACTTAATTGAATTAAAGAATGGTTGGTAAACTAAAATGAGTAACTAAAACTTAGAACTGAAATGGTGCAAGATAATAATTGATTGTGTTCAATCAAACATTAATTGAACATATGGAAACTTAGGCCATTTCATACTCGTTAGTGATGAAATGATCCAAGTCTCCAAGGTCAACCAGTTCCTTTAATCTTCCATGAAAGGGAAGAGGTTAGAGTCTTGTTTTACATTTGTTGAACTTGCACTCTTGGGGTCACAAGCCATCATGCAATAAAATTACTTGAGTTGGTGGTTTGTGGCTTAAGTTCATCACTCCTTGGATTTGCTCATGAAAAGGACGGATGAGTTGTGCAAACAACCCTTGAAAATACCCTATATATGCTCTGTTTGTCTTCTGTTGTAACAAGATGAACCTGTGCATCAGTGGCCGGCAGGCCACTTTTCATGGCTGGCAGGTGGCCAGTAGACCACCTTTGATGGCCGACTGACCACTTTCATGGTTAGTAGGTGGCTAGTAATCTTCATCCTTGGCTGGCTAGCCACTGATGCATAATTTAGCAGAGTGTTGGTAAGACAGAGCAAAGTTGTTCTGGAAATGTTCAATTGTGCAAACAAAGGCATTCGAGAGCAAAACGGTGGTCTTTTCGGGTGGAATTCGAGCATGTGCGTGCACATCTCTCATTTCCCGAGGCAGAGTAGTTAATTGCCTAGTTTAATTATTATTTGCAATTATGTTGTTGTAATAACTAGTTAAGTAATTTAGCTAGTCATTTATTCGGTTTGTAATAATTAGCTTAATTAGCTTAGCTTAATTAGTTAGCTAGTTTATTCATTCGGACTCTCCTTCGCGAGAGCGTAATGTAATAATGTGTATGTCTTCCAACCCGACGTCTTTCTCCCTTTTATTTATCTGCTTTTGATGGTTAGATTAGGGGCATCATGTTTCAATTAGCATATCGCATGTTTTTCATCCATTCATTTGTCTTGCATGCACCAAGGCTCAGTTCATCATTCTAACTACATTGTCGTTTCAATACCTCGTTGAATACGTGTTTAAACGCATGCTATGAAATTGTTGCAAATAACATGTTAAGTAACCAAGCCTATTTAGTTGCATTATTTCATGTGTTGCATTAGCTATCTTGTATAGTTAGGAATCATGCATTTTTCTAACTCTCTTTTGTTTTATCTTACCTTGGAGTACTAGGTGAGATTTTAGGGTTTTAGCATACTTGCGTGAGTGTGAGTGACTGCCATAACTAGTATGCTTGCCATGAGGCTAAGTGCTTACTTGTTAAATTGTTTGAATGCCTATGGATGAAGGCTTGTTGCTTGAATTGGAATGATTCAATAAATGTATGTTTAAGCTTGTCAAGTGACAAATTCAAACCTTTAAGCCCACTTTGTTAAGTGGCAAAATTCAAACTCTTTTCAAAAAGTAAACATGAAATTGAATTGTTCCAATTCGAGCAAACTAGTATATACCTTGTGTGCGCACATCACATAGTAATGCTAGCCTAATAAACCAGAACAAGAGCATATAATGTTGATAAAAAACATATCATGATTAGTAGAGGCCGATCTTTGATCGGGCGAGCGGGGGTGCTCAAATGTATTCACGACCTTCCCCTCTCGTGCCCAAGTTCTCAAACCATGGCAACTTTGGTGATGACGAACATGTGGCCCTTGGTACGAGTCATGGGTTTTCTAGATTTTCAAAAATATTTAGATAGCGACTCTATATCTGGCAAAGCAGTCCATTTTTTGCAATTTGATTCAAAATTGATTTTTCAAAAGATTTGCCAGATTTGGACTCTTTGGTGTTTATCAATTTCACATTGCACTTTTGAGATTAGATTCAGAACTGTGAGAGTTTGAACTATAGGGCTTCTTTTGAGTTTCTGAAAAGGGGCACGAAAAAGTCAAGCTACACCATGTTGAGAATCAGGGCAATAAGGCAGAGCTGATCCCACCACAAGCCTCCAAAGCACCTGTGTATCAAACCAAGGCTCCATTTGAGTTTGAGGTTGACCAGACAGTGCTTAAGGTCAACAAACTGGAGAAGCTCTTCAAGAGGGCACAGGGTGTTAACTCTATCCCCGATATAGAAGACGGATATACAAACTCTGCGGTGACGTTTCCAGATTGGTTCAAAATGCCACACATTGATAGATTCGATGGCTCTAGAAATCCCATGGTTCATCTTCGGCTATTTTCAGACATCCTGCGGCCGATGGGCCTAACCAGACTGCAGAAGCTCTCACTCTTTGGCCAGACTATGTTGGGAGTAGCAACTATATGGTATGGAAAGTTGGAGGATTCTGTGAAGCAGAGTTGGAAGGAAATGGCTAATGCCTTCGTTGCACAATACTCGTATAACACGTAAATCGAGGTCACAACTCGTGATCTCGAGGCAACGCACCAGGAGCCGAAAGAGGGCTTCTCAGAATTCGTGACAAGGTAGAGGGCCAAGACTTCAATGATGACCACATGACCTTCCGAGAAAGATTAGATAAGGATAGTAGTCTGCAATCTCCAAGGGAAATTATTGTAGAAAATGATCGTCCTACCTCTGTTTACATTCATCGAGCTCCACAAGATGGTGGTTCAGATTGAAGACGCCATGAAACAAGGGTTGATTACTAACAAGAAAGAGCATGCCAAGAGGCCTTTTGTGCGCAGTTTCAATGCAACCACGAATGGTAGCACAGCTACGCGGCCATCAGATGTGAGCGTTGTCACCACCATAACCAAAACCGCAAACCCCTTTGCTAACACTGCTCTACAAACTTCAAACAACCCTGTCTGATCCCAGAGAACCTTTACCCCACTCTACATGCCTTTATCTCAAGCCATAAAGGTGTTGATCAAAAAAGGACACCTCAAGCCATTAAAGCCACGCCCACTACCTGATCATCTTCTACTCAAATACAACCCAGCCAAATACTATGTGTTTCACCAGCAGTACGGTCACGACACTGACCAATGCTTCAAACTATGTCATGAGATTCAAGATCTCATTGATAATAAGGTGATTGCACCACCCCAAAACGCAAATGTAACTACCAACCCTCTCCCAGCCCACAATCAAGTTCCCCTACCTCACCACCTAAACCTAATCCATACACTGGCCATCCCCTATGACCCCAACGTATATATTACCCCTTCCCACTTATCCAAACCGATGGTGTTCATTTCTGAAAGCACAGATTTGTGCATGATGGACACCTCTCCACTTCAACCTAAACCTGTGGTGGTAACCATTAGAATATAAGAGAGGCTAGCTTTAGAGGAGAGTACGAGTCCGTTGCCTGAGTGCTCTGAGGACTTGTCTGAGGAAGAGTATGATCCAAGCTACTACATTGTGTCGATTAATCAAGTCAAGCCAGAAGTGGTATTGCCAACTACAGTGGAGGTCAATGTGGTTGGAGATGATGGCCTAAGTCAAGGTTTCGATGATTTGGTGGAACTTAAGGAGGACTTAGACAACCTACAGTTCTTCGACGAACAAGATTAAGGAGATGTGCAGATTGACTAGTTCGATTTGAATGGATCAACGAACAACTATGGGTGGTTGGGTGATGAACCGGACAAGGAGGAAAGAACTGAAACAAAATCGGAGAAAAAGGAAGCAAGAATTGCTGCAATGGCCGGAATGGTCGATAAAATGGGGAAACTGCCGGAGAACACCGGCGTGAACAATTCAGCTCAAGAACTAGGCACTGTGAGTACTGTGGACATGAAACAAGAAGCTGCGCTGAAGCAATTTACACAAGGGAGGATTGAAGACAACCAAAAAGCTGTAATGGCCCAACACCCTGCGGGGGAAACTTGTGATATGAGAGTGATTAGAACGGAGCTAGACAACTGTTTGTCAGTTGTCAGGGGTGTATGGTAGGAGGATGACGATCTACATCTAGCTCACACCGATGAGGACTGGGATGAGTGCCTCCCAGACGACACGTGGTATGCAGAAGAGATAGACTATATGACGAGAAATGGGCGATATCTCAAGCCACCACACTTAGACCAAGCTGAGGCCTCGGGGAAAGGCAGAGAAGTTAAGAAATAGAAAGAGAAGCAACTGGAAGAAGAAGCAGTGTTGAAGCAACTAAAGAAAATCCAAGCTGACATCTCAATTTGGGGTCTGCTCATAGCCTCCCGAGTATATCGACAGGCTGTACTATCAGCAATGGATAAAGCTAAATTGTCCATTGACACTACCCCTGAACAACTTGTGGGATTGGTCTTCCCAAGTGGTGTCACGTCAACTCTAACCTTTTCTGACAAAGAACTACCACCGAAAGGCTTTGCTTACAACAAACCCCTGTACATATCTGTTAAGTGCAAACAGAAATAGGTACCAGTGGTGTTGGTCGACACCGGTTCGACTATCAATGTATGCCCTTCCCGTACAGCTTATGCCATCGGCCTTAGACCACCAGACTTCGTGCCCATAACCCAAGTAATTCGGGCATATGATAATACCAGCAGGGAGCTTATAGACAAGGTGCAAATTAGAGTCTAGGTGGGCCCAGCTCAGTAAAATGTCGAGTTCCATGTCCTGGATGTCCCGGCCACCTTCAACTTACTGCTAGGGAGACCCTGGTTGCATTTGGTGAGAGCAGTCTCCTCTACCCTCCACTAAATGCTGAAGCACCCTTACGGGAAAGAGGTGGCAATTTTTTTCGGGAAACGTCTATCCATCCCCCACCAGAGGTAACTACGCCGGTGTTAGAGATTGTTCACGGCAAGAAGGATGAATTTCTCTCAGGGTTTATGCTAGCTGAGGCCCGGGTAGTGCAAACCATCTTGGCAACAGATGAGGGCATGTATGTCAGCGCCCAGTCTATTTATTTCATGAACAAGCTACAACATGTGCCAGGAATGGGACTTGGAAGAAGTGGCCGAAAATGCGTCACATCATTGGTTGATATGCCACATAATCCACATACCTTTGGTCTGGGATATGTACCCACCAAAGAGAATTGGGTCAGGAAAAGAGAAGAGCTAGCAGGCAAAGCTAGAGCCAAGCAGGCCGGGAAACACGATGAGCTCATTCGCAAGCCAATCCAGGGAACACTAAACGGCCATTTTGTTCGAGAGGGAGAAGATTTTCCCTTTGCGGCTTTCTTGAGCCTTAGATGAATTCCTTGAAGCAACGTGTTCCTGGGTTTGAAATCTTCTTCGACCTGTAGCTACAAGATAGTGATGTCGAGAAAAAGGTTGAGCCAAGTGCTGAAGCTAAATAGAGCATGAAAAGTGACTCGAACAATAGCGAGCTTGGAGTAAGGAGAGCACTGGCATGTCTCCTTATAGATCCTTCGATTGACTCAGAGAACTTGGGGGATAACCTTACCATCTCCATGATCGAGGACCAACCGGGTGTGAACCCATCCAGCAGCATTTTGGATGTATCTAAAGCACCATCTCTTCTCTAGTAACTGGAAGAGGGCTACCTGTCTAGTTCTGAGTCTGGTGATAGGCTAGAATCTGATTCCACAGAGTCTGTGGAGTCGAAATCAGATTCTGGTTCTTCTGAGTCCGAGTTTGGTATTCTTGGGGGTGATAACCCAAATGCCAAGGTCTTGTCCAGGTCCTCTTTTTTTTTTTGCTTTTGAGTCGGTTGTAACCGAAGAGCTGGACCTTATGAATAAGAATGTCGCTACTGATTCTAAGTATTTGTCTATGTCGCTTGTTTATTGCATTGACCAAGATTTTCAGAATTTTAATGAAAACAAAGAGGAAGGAATTCCTTTGGTTTTGAAAAACTTGATTAATCGAAAGGATGAGAGGTTTGTGAAACCCTGTGCTAATGAAATCATTGCTATTAACGTGGGTACTGAGAATGATCCGCGTTTGGTCTAGATTGAGTCCACGTTGTCTTCGGAGGAGCGCGAGTGCTTAGTCGTTTTATTAAAAGATTTCAAATATGTTTTCGCATGGTCCTACGAAGACATGCCTGGAATCGATCCTGAGATTATACAGCATCGGATCCCTCTTGACCCCGAGGCCTGACCTATCAAGCAAAAGTTAGGAAGAATCCATCCGAATTGGGCATTGAAAATCAAATAAGAGGTCACCAAGCAGATCGAGGTAGGTTTCTTGTTAGTATCTGAATATCCAACTTGGTTGGCCAACATCATCCCAGTGCCGAAAAAAGATGATAGAATTCGGGTGTGTGTGGACTTTCGGGATTTGAACAGAGCTAGTCCGAAGGACGACTTTCCCTTGTCGCACATTGATGAATTAGTGGATTTCACTACGGGTCATGCATTGTTACCCTTTATGGATGGATTTTTCAGGTATAACTAGATTCTGATGGCACCCGAGGACAAAGATAAAACTGCATTTATGATGTCGTAGGGTACCTACTGCTATCGGATTATGTTGTTTGGACTGAAGAATGTCGGGGCTACCTATCAGAGGGTTGCAACCACCATTTTGCATGATATGATCCACAAAGAGGTCGAGGTGTACATGGACGACATGATTGTCAAGTACAAAGAAAGAGAGGACCACTACACCACCTTGAAGAAATTCTTTCAACGGATCGGAGAATATAGACAGAGGTTGAATCCGCAGAAGTGTACTTTTGGTGTGATAGTAGGGAAAATACTGGGCTTTTTGATCACACAGAGAGGCATCGAGGTAGATCCTTCCAAAATCAAGGTCATCCTAGAAATGTCACCACCAAGGACTGAAAAAGAGGTGCGAGGCTTTCTGGGAAAAGTGCAATTCATAAGACAGTTTATTTATAAATTAACCTTGACTTGTGAACCACTATTTAGTCTCTTGAAGAAAGGAAAGAAATTCTGATGGGATGATCGATGTCAATTCGCTTTTAAGTAGATGAAGTAGTACCTTCAGAATTTGCCTATGTTGTTGCCGCTAGAGCCGGGAAAACCTTTGATTCTATATCTGTCAGTCACAAACACAATAATGGGATGCATGTTTGCTCAGGAATCAGAGGATAGGGTGGAGAAAGCATCTACTATTTAAGCAAGAAAATGTTGGATTATGAGACCCACTACACTCTGTTAGAGAAAGCTTGCCTAGCCTTGGTATGGGCTACCAAGAAGTTGAGGCACTACTTGTTAGCTCACTCTGTAATCCTGGTTTCGAGATTAGATCCCATCAAATATCTCTTTAAGAAACCAGCACCTACAGATAGGCTAGCCCTTTGGTTGCTTCTCCTCTCCGAATTTGATCTCAGGTATGTCACCCATAAGTCGGTCAAGGGGAGAGCTGTAACGAAGTTCCTGGCAGATCACCTAGTAGAAGGGGATGAAGTGGTAGAATACATGTTCCCAGATGAAGCCATTCTACAAGTCGAGGAAGAGACGTAGACAATGTACTTTGACAAAGCATCCAATCAAGACGGTTATGGGATAGATGTGTTGCTGATAGCACTCGATGACTCCCATATACCTTTAGTCTTCAAACTCCAGCTCAAGGTGTCCAATAACGAAGCAGAATATGAGGCATGTATCGCTGGTTTAGAAGCCGCCCTGGAATTAAGGAAAAAAGGGTTGGACATCATTGGGGACTCGAATCTAGTTATTTCTCAAGCAAACAGAGGCTGGAAGGTCAAAGAAGAAAAGATGAAGGCTTATCACCTGACCTTGGATGTTCTGATTCCTAGGTTTGAAAAGTTGACTTTCACGCATCTACTGAGAGAGAACAACAGGTTCGGTAATGCTTTAGCAACTCTATCTTCTATGGTAAACATCCCATTAGGAGTCTGGACGCATCCGATTATCATTAAGCAGACATACATGTCAGCCTATGAAACTATCGCCGCAATAGATGAAGCACAAGACAAAAACCCTTGGTATTACGATATTTGGAACTTCTTGGAAAAAGAGATTCATCTACTAGGGGCAGATGCCAAGGACAAAAGAGGAATATGGAGAATAGCCATCCAATTTATCATCTGTGGAGGTAAATTTTACAAAAGAGGTCATCTGAGAATGCACAAGTTGTGTGTTGAAGAAAAGGAATCAAAGCACCTAATGGAGGCCATCCATGGAGGAGAGTGGGGAGTGCACATGAACGAAATGATGTTAGCTCAGAAAATTCTCAGGCAAAGTTACTACTGGTCCACTATGGAGGAGAATTGTATCAGTTTCATTCGACGATGCCACAAATGCCAATTTTTGCCAATCGCATGAACATTCCGCCATCAAAACTGTACAACATGACTTCGTCATGGCCTTTCTTGTTCTGGGGAATTGACGTCATTGGGGCAGTCATGCCAAAAGGGTCGAATGGGCATGAATACATCTTGGTGGCAATTGATTGCTTTACAAAGTGGGTGGAAACTCAGTCCTACACAGTACTGAAAGCATCGCATGTGGCTAAGTTCATCCAGAACAATATCATTTGTCGCTATGGAGTCCCAAACAAGATCATATCAGATAATGGCTCCCACTTCACGAAAAAGGTCATCGACTTGTTGGAGAAATACAATGTGGCTTTCCATAAGTCACCTACATACAGGCTGCAAACCAATGGAGGTGTTGAGGCCGCCAACAAGAACATCAAGAATATTTTGCAAAAGATGGTGGAGACATATAGGGACTGGCCAGATAAATTGCCATTCGCACTTTGGGGCTATAGAACTTCAATCCAGACGTCTACAAGGGCAACTCTGTATCCTCTCGTCTATGGGATGGAGGCTGTTCTGCCAATTGAAATAGAAGTCCCATCACTGCGAGTTATGGCTGAGTGTCAGATAGCAGAGGCAGACTAGCAATAGAGCAGATTCAAAGAGCTGATGTTGTTTAAAGAGAGAAAGCTAAAAGCATTGTACCATGTTCAGGCTATTAACGTAGAATTGCCAAAGCTTTTAACAAGAAGGTTAAGTCCTAAAATCTCAAAGAGGGAGATATGGTGCTGAAAAACAACCGAGCTCCCATTCATGACCCTAGGGACAAGTTTAGACACAATTAGACTGGTCCTTACATCATCAAAGCTATTTGGTCATGTGGAGCTGTTATTCTCATGGACCTAGATGGCCTGGAATTTTCCGAACCGATCAACATGGACAAGTTGAAGAAATACTATCCCTGAGAGGCTCGCTAGGCCGAAAACACGAAAGGGTGACCTAGGCAAAAGTTGGAGCACGAAAAATTAGAAATAAAGAAAAACTGAGCTCGCAAGGTTGAAAACCCTAAAGCGTGGCCTTGACAAAAGTTAGAGCGCAAAAGGAGAGAGTTGATACTCGAGTGAACCTGAACCAAACTACGTAAGGCCTGATTTTCATCTTTGGGATACGTAGGCAACTTCATCTTGAAGTTCGGTCGTAATCACCTCCAACTCAACTGTCCTGTCCATGTGTCTGATTAGGTCATCTTTGGCTGTCCTTTACCTAAGAGTTCAGTTGTGATCTTCACTCTGAGAGAAAAGTTGGTTATAATGCAGAGTAGTGGTGTTCAAACAAGGGCCAGTTATCATCTTTTGATTCGGGGTTGTACATCTTGAGTATTGATTCTGTGCTTGTCAAGTGGTGATCCTTTTCGAAAATGGTTTTGGAAAGTTTTAATAAAAGTTGATTTTTGTTCAAATTTTACTTTTTACAACTTAGACCATTTTTGGACCAAAAAGAAAATTTTCAGTGCTCACAGCTTTAATTTCATTGATTTCAAACTTAAAGTTCTCCAACTCTCTTATACAAATCAAAGTTACTTTTATTACATCAAAAACTTGTAAAGAAAGGTCAAAGTAATCAACTAGGGGCATAGATGGGTCAGGTGCTCCTATGCCTTCCGCTCGTGCTTGTGGAAGCTTCTGAAGCCAAAGTAGGCCCGGTTTGTGCCTCATTTTCGAGCCAAGCCAAACATTCGCTAGAAAGGATGCAACTAAAACTAAGGGCAGGGGCTAGAAGCTCTCTCGTCCTCCAAGCAGTGAGGTACCTAGCCAAGTGTGAACCATAGATGGGGAATGAAACCGGGTACTCTACCCTCTCCTTTGAATGAATCTGATCATGCCCGAACTGATGTCTGAACCGGAAAGAGAAATAGAACACACAGTGTGTAAGGCTGATCAACTGAATACCAGGCTGCTGAGCCATGCTGTAACTCATCTTGATCAAGTTCAGCCAGGAGCAATGCCAAGCTATGTCAGCAGCAGACCTGTTGCACATCCAATTGCACCACCACCCCTCGTTGGGAAAGTCCACTCGATGGTGGCGGAAGAAATAGCCTCGAGCTGAGTACTCAGGGCAGGAGTCCACTACCTTCAGCTTATCCATATGCCACACCTGGGGAGGGATGAAAGAAAAGAGAGATTAAAGAATAAAAAGATGTATGTTGAGAGAAAAGTGAGAAAAGGGCTTTAAGAGAAAAATAGAGCATGAGTGCCGAGTGATGTGTGAAACACATATGAGAAATGGTGGTAAACATTACCTGAAGAAGTAGTGGACTCCCCACAAATCTAGTAGTTTCTCACCGATGAAAGGCGTCTAAGCCCATCAAAGTCTCGGCCAACACCAAGCCAATGCAACTCTTGCCTTCTTTCAAATCTTGGGCCACTTCGATCAACCGAATGCTGGACCCGCTGAAACTAGGGGCAAGAAGGAAATGAGCAAGCATACATAAGCAGAGGGCATGTTGCCGAAAGCCTCGCCAGAAAAAGTCGCCTCTGTTATCAACGTCGAAAAAATGATGAATCAAACTAGGAATGTCCAAATCTACATCGTGGACCAATGATCGAGCCTTGTGTAGAGTGAGCCTACACATTTGTCCCAAAGCTTGGACGCGGCCAAAACAGGGCTGAGGTATGATTTCCTCATCGCGTCGGGATTCCATTAGTGCTTGAAATTCTTCAATTGTCGGGCATATTTCTTCTCCCCTAAAGCTAAAGGCATATGTAATCAGGACCCAGCATCGTGCCGCGGCATGAAGAAATGGACTACAAAGTGGAGTTTGGCTCAACGGAAAAAGTGCATTTATGCCGAAACCCCAGAAATTTACCTTTTCCGTGCCGTCTAAAGTTCCAATCCAATCCAAGAGCTTTTCGGTGAAAAATGGCTCCATTTGTGAAGAAATTGCAGCTGAAATGAAGTTCTAGAGAAGAATTCACGAAGATGGACTTTTTGTAGAAGATAAGGCAGTGAGTGGAACCCAGTGATCTGGTGATTCTCACCTTTGATGGCCGGCAAGTGGCCGGCAAGCCACCTCTTGTGGCCGGCATGCCACCTCTTGCGGCCGGTATATGGCCGGCAGGCTCTATCTCTAGCCGGTAGCCTACTTTTCAAGCCTGTTGTCCACTTGTCTATTGGGCAGTGTTGAAAACATGTGTTTTGTCTTGATCTTTGAGTATTTTAAGGTCTTGTTTTGAGTCTTTTTCGTTTTAGGAATTTTGTTTATTTGTATTTAAGTTGTTTTTGTTTTGTTTATCGAGTTGTATGTTGTATGTTGTATGTTGTATTTTGCACTTCGATTATTGGTTAGTTCATTACCCGATTAAGAACATTGTTTTAATCAAGTGCTCTGTTGGCCAATTCAATTTCATGTCCCTTCTTATGTAAATGTGGTGCTCATGATGCAAAAATGGCAACACTTTTTTATACAAAAAACTACAAGGTTTTATTTCGATCATGGTTTCTGCAAAAGAGGAGTACAAGTTTTAAAGCGAATAAACCTATATGAGGCTATACATGTGCAAATGCTACCAAACAAAAAGAAACTAAGCAAAAATAAAAAATCGGGGCTAGTCGCCTCAAGCCCGAGAGGCCCTCTTCATCCTCTTCCTCAGAAAGGAAGACTCTGGGGCACTATCTCTATCAGCGCCACTATCTGAATCAGTCTCTAAACTAGACAGAGTCGTCATCGTCTTCGCTCTCTGCCCCAGAACCCACATCGGCATCATCACCTCAACTCTCAGAACCCAAGCCAGTACCATCATCTCCACTCTCGAATGACTTAGAATGCTGACTCACTGCCTCCTTGGAGTCACTGGTCTCAGCATCGTCATCACTCAAGATGGGCTCTAGAGGACTGCTCCGGCCCCAAGTACCCCTATCTCTATCTCCCCCCTGCTACTGGAGGAGGTACTAACGATGCTGGTGCTACGCCGTCACCGCTGCCCTCGCATTCGATATAGTTGGGATCTGAAAAGACAATTGTCAAAGTATCAGTTACAATGTGTGTATCAGATACAAGTATAGTGTGCAGAATGAGTGCATACATAAATTAGATACAATGTGTAAGTATAGTGTGTGAATGTAGTGTATCAGATATAGTATGTCAGATGTAGTTTGGGAAAGACGACAGTATGCCAGTGTATCAGTAGAAATTTGATAGTATGAAGCACAAACTGAAGGAAATTACCGAGATACTGTGGAGACCAAGCAACGTCTCCCTCCTCTGTACCATGCCCATCAAAGAGGCTATTAGCTCGAGAGTGCTCCCTGTGTACTCTATGGATGCCTGCAAATGCATTTGGATGATCAATGTCTGGAATGAACATATCTAAAATAAAATGTGGGATGCAAATGGCAAAGTGTAGTCCATACTTGAGATGGGCCTCGTACTCCGACAAGCTCGTACCCAGCTGCTGCAGGCTCAATCAGGACCTGGTAAGCCACCCCAGTATACCGCAAGCATGTGAGCGTGGTGGGAAGCTCTGGCCAACCAGTGCCCTGTCCCTCCGGGGGAACCCCTCTAGCACGGGCCCTGGTCGCCTTGGTTACCCTACGTACCTCTCTTACTGCAAGAGCCCTCGCCTCCGCGAGTGCCTATCAAAGGTGGCATAATGTATGTCTGGATGGAGGTCGTGTAGTCGCCCTCTGCCTTGAAGTAATTAGCATCCAAGTCCACCATAAACTAAGTAACTCTATCAACAGATAGGTTGTCTACTGATCTCATAGACTCTGGTGGTGGCATCGGAAAGATCGGGTCTGGCAAGCCCACAATTTATCGAATGAACCACTCATTCAGGAACCAAGCCCGGCAGACTGGGCCCTCAAGTAGAATGCAAAAGCGAGAAGTGGCCTAAGCCCCGGCGTACTAGTCTTGAATCCCAGCTAGCATCATGGCCCAAGACTGCCACATGATCTGTAAATAGAGAGTGAACAGATTATTAGTTGATGTTAGTTGCTAAAATGTGAATCAGAACAATTGTAAAGCAGAAATGACTGTGTTTTAGGTTACCTCATGAGCGGCCACTGTGTCAAAATAATGGCGGAAGAATGCGAACGACTCGCGGCTCCTGCGCTGACACTTGCCATCATACTGCCTCAAGTAAAGGACTGCCGGTGGGAGCTCCTCTACAGGCTCTGGGGCAAGAGCTGGGAAATAAGTATAAACCCACAGCTGCAAGGAAAATGCAGTAATATATGATTAGCACAATGTATAAACAGATGCAGAAAGTGCAAAGCAGAAAGCACATGTGTTGAACAAATATAAAGTAGAAAATGTAGAGTAGAAAATGTAGAGTAGAAAATGTAAAGTGCAAAAAGGGAACTGAAGTGCATGCCTCCCAAGCTCGCCAGTAGCCTCCGATTAGCACTTCCTCAGGCGGAAGGTAGAGCTCATGCAGCCATATAGGGTGGCAAGGCCAGCTCTGCCCCAGTTATAGAAGCGCACCTGGGGAAGGGTCACCAGGGCACTCAACAGATACAAGCCCATAGTGTTCCACCTGTTCAAAACAAGGTGGTACCAAGGATAAACATCAAGAAGCCTCTGGCATACTGCTCCATCTTCTGTAAAGTCTCGGGCTCGCTCCCTCTGAACTGCTCAACAAACCAACTATATATGTGTCATGACCCAAACCCGCCCCTATGGATTAAAGTCATAATCGGCCAGTAATCACGAGATTACCTGTGGCCTCAGTTAGAAATTGAGTCATATTTAATAATAGCGGGCCAAATTGTAGAAGCAAAATTTACAAAGATTGGCCAATGAGCTGTGCATACGTAGGTTGACCAAAACATTCTCATATTTATATAATAACTCACACCATATGAACATGCATATTAAGTATATAATACTTACGTCCAGGATCATTTAAAGCTAGTATTAACAAAACCAAGGTTATACACAAGGTTGGTCACACATGACCACAAAAGTTCAAAAGCACAAGATCAAAGGACAGGTAAACCAAAAGTAAGGCCTCTTGCTTGAGGCGACCTTGGTTGATCTCTCAAAACTTGGTTTCTCATTGCTCACTAGGGCTGGGGCTGGACATCCCGTTGCTTACCTATGTACATAAATATAAATAGTGAGCTAACGCCCAGTGAATAATACCAAAACAAAGGAGTTTATGAACAAGATTCTTATAATCGCAATTTATCATTACACTTAGCACTCGATGTTAAAGCAAAACGACCTCAAGTCCTTTATATCATATCCCAAGTACAAACAACCTTGGGTCCATGTCACATATAGAATGACCTTGGGTCCATCATAGGCAAAACGACCTCGGGTCCAACTTACATATTAAATGACCTTGGGTCCATTACACACTAAACGATCTTAGGTCCAATACTTATAGAACAACCTTAGGTCCAATTCATATATACATTTATTGTGTGCACACATTCAGATCTATGATCACATCCATTTATGTGTCCAGAACGATCTTAGGTCCATATCTTTTCCTTGTCCCAAATGGCCTTCAGCCCACTTAATCATCATACAGAACAGCCTTAGGCCCAATCCACATCGTCATTAAATACACTAAATGGCCTTAGGGCCATTTCATACTCATACATTGATAACTTTGTATATCTCATTTCAAATTGAGTGATTAGAACGCTTGTTCATTTTATCACTTTAAAGGTTTGGAACCTTACCACATAGGCATCGTTTAGAAAGTAATGTGTATACAAAAAATCTTTGCTAAGATATTACTCACGGTGTTCCGGCGCTTGATTTGTCCTTGTACTTGACCCTACATGATTCACAACACATTGGGTCATATTACCATTCAATCTATTCTTTAGTTCGCTTAATATTCTTAGGTTTCTTCTATGTTCTTTAATTCATTTAGAATGTCCAATGCATGCCTAATAGTGCTTAAAAATGAAAGAGAACGGAAAACGAATCACAAAACATTTTTTTTCAAAATTTCTTAAATAGGGCTCTCTGCTCCAGTGCAACTTTGGTCGCTTAAGTGGGCTACAAAACTCTGTAAAGGTATTGGTTACATGCATTTCACGCTCGAGCAAGATATCTAACGCTCGAGCGGGGAGTCTTACAAAACAGGGTTCACTCGAGCGCAGAGTTTGCCGCTCGAGCCACTGTGCAAATTTCTGCAAAACTTCTGGGAGCTCGACTTTCACACTCGAGCGACGCTTTTCTCGCTCGAGCAGACAAGTCGAATTCTGAGTTTTCCAGAACTCTGTTTGAAGCTCAAAACTTGATTCCAAAGGCTCAAAGCTTGCAAGTTGATGCCAATAACATGGTAAAACATTGTGTAACATGAAAACACTCTCAATTTGAAACCAATTACTCAAAATCATGAACTATTGTCCCAAATTCAAGCTTAAATCATAAGGTTGAAACCATGTATGATATGAATTGCACTCTTTTCTTTTCAAATCTTTTCAAAACTCTTATGCATGAGATGAAAAGTGGTAAGACTATAAAGCATCTCCAAAAATGTCAAATGTAGCTTCATGCATGTGGATAATTCCATGAAATTCAAGCTCAACTTGGTGATTCATGCATGCATGTACACAATTCAACTCAATTCTTCCAATTCAAAGTAATTCATGCTCTCATTGGAAAATTACATGTAAATGAACTCAAGAATTAGATGAATTCAACCTCTACATGGCTTAATTACAAGAATCAAAGTTGAAAATCATACCTAAGGCTTGAACCCAAGTGTATCCTAGTCCAATTCTTCAAATCCCCTCAATTCCTTCACAATTCTTCTCTCTCTCTCTCTCTCTCTCTCTCTCTCTCTCTCTCTCTAAGTGTTGAGTTCTCTCATTAGAGTGTATGAACTCAGCCAAGAGGTGAAAATGAGCTTAAGGTTCTTGAGCCTAAGCACTAACTATACACATATATAGTGGTGATTAGTTTAACGAATCATATTTGCTTAGAGCTAATTAATTGTACTTAATTTAATCAATTTAATCTAATTATTTTTATCCGAATCAGTTTTCAATTAAATTTCACCATAGGCTCTAAAAATTATGTTAATCGCAATAATACTGTCAATTTCAGTTTTTGTCGGCTCTACAGCATTCAATTTAAATTTTATAACAAGAAATCAAACAGATTTTCCTACAGTGAACAGATAGGATTCAAAAACACATATAATCATATAATTAGCATTCAAAATCATATGAAGCCCACAATTATAAGTATAATTAAGATTAATTAACATAATCCAGAGTTGGGTCGTCATAATCTGACCATAGTTGTCCAATACAAAAGTGGACGCACTCTCAGCAGCTCAACCCAAGCGGCCTCCCACTCCCCTATATCGGTGTCGAACGGGATCAGATCGCCCCTTACTCCTAAGCCCGTGATCATGGCGAAGTCATAGGGAGTCATCGTCATCTCCGTGGTAATGGAGAAGTGGAAGGAGTTGGTGGTGTCCCACCACTTCTCCACAAGTGCTCCCAGAAGTGGACGACTCACAACGACCCGTGTCAGGCCGAAGCAGAATAGGCTGAAGCTAGTCTCATCCACAATGTCCCGAACCCCGACAGGGAGCTCGTCGAAGCAATCTCTCGTAGTCGTAGCCCCGTACCCTCTAAAGACCCGGGACCTCCCCGTGGCAAAGAACAGATGAATCAAATAAGGCATTGATAAAAGTGCAGTTAGATGAAAGGTAGTGCAAAAAATGCAATTAAAAGAAAGGCAAGAATGCATAAAAACAGAGTTCATACCTCAATGACGCTCGATGAAATGTGGGAGGCCGGCTCTCTCAGCAAGAGGTCCTCTGGTGCGCCCACAGCAAAATCACTGAACCGTCTGATGCCTCCGGGTGGCAAGATATGTGTCCAGGAATGGTACCTAGTCAGATCAAAAGGTCGTACCCTCAATGGTAGCTGCTCTACCTCCACCTCAGGCTCAAACTTTGCCTCGAGGTTAACCTCAATACCCTGAGTCGGCTCGCCTACCTCGGCAACGATCGACTCTTCTGCCTCAGCAACTGGTGGAAATACGAGGGGAAGCTCCGAAGGGGCCCCGTCATATGGTGACTCATCTGCCATCTGGAAAATGGGTGAAAAGTATGTGAAAAGTGAAGAAAAATGTAGAAAAGATAGTAAACTTAGAAAAAGTTAAAGTCGGAAAAAGTTTACAAAACTCGAGAGAAACTCAAGGGGAACAAGCCTAGAATGGTGGAAATCCAAGAAAAAGTGTCAAAATCAAATTTTGATCGGTTCAAAAGGAAGAGAATCAAGAGGGTTTAGCGAAGAAATGTGTGTGGGGTGTTGGAAAACGTGTACAAAGCTCGTATCTAGAGAGGGAAAGTGTCTAGAGAGAGAGGGAAGAATTTTGGACCTAGAGAAGTGAGAAAATGAGGAGTCAAGGTGTATACTTAAAGACCCGAGGGTGAAAAAACCAAAATTCTCTCTCTCTAGCAAATTCTTACACTTTTGTCTACAAATCCTTAACCTTTGCCTATACACCCTTAACCAAACCTTCTCATCTTTGAGCTCAGGTGTCTTTGAGGCTTGTTTGAGCTCTTGAGGGTGTTGTTTGCTTGGTTTTGTTGCTTGGAATTAATTTCCTCTTCAAAAGATTTAAGGCTTTGCCTATTTGCTTGCTTTAACTACTCTTGTTCTTGCAATTTTCCAAGTGATTTTGGGCTATAAAGCTTCTATACTTTTGGGCTGAAACTTGGGTTTTAAGGCCATTAAAGGTTGAGGGGTGGTTCACCTTTCTTTGTACCTTGTTTTGGAGGCCTTTACCCTTGTGTTTCCCACCCTTTTGCTATCTATTTTTGAGCTTTTAAACACTAGTTTTTAGAATTATTTTAGTAGCTAAAATCATGTTTTGAAGTCCAAATTTGGAGGGGTTAGCCTCCCCTCCTTGTGTCTTACTTACTAGCCTAGCTTGTGCCATGTTTTAGCTTATTAATATAGCTATTGTTAGCTTAATTCCAGCATGTTTTAGGACTTATTTTAGGCTGTTTCAGCACCGTTTTGGACTGTTAGTTGCATTTGAGCTTTGTTTTGCATGTTTGTAGTGTAATAGTCCTCATGAGTTTGGTGTTCTAGGCCTTAAACACCTTCTTATTTGAGTTGATTGCATTTATTTATGGATTTCCACACTTGTGATCACTCTTAATCACCTCTGCAACCTCTCTCCTTTCTTGGCTTTTGTTTTGCTTTGAAAGTGGTTCAAACAACTTGTTTGTTTAAAGCATGAGATTGAAATGTCATGCTTAATAGTTTAATACCTTTGCGGTTCATTACCAATGGTATAATGTCTCTTTCATGCCTAAAACAACTTTTGATTTGAGCCCTCTTTCCATTTAGAGGACTTAAACTCGATTGAACTAAAGAATTGAAAGCTAATTTAAAATGGAATAATTAAAACTTGGGACTTAAAGTGTGCAATATAACAACTTGTAGTGTTCAATTGGACGTTAATTGAACACATGGAAGCTTGAGGCATTTCATACTCATTAGTGACGAAATGGTTCAAGTTTCCAAGGTCACTACTTCCCTTGATCTTCCATGATAGGGAGGTGGTTTTAAGAGTCTTATTTTGTTGCATTTATTGAAATTGCACACTTTGGTTCATGAGCCATCATGCAATGAAATTGCTTGAGTTGATGGTTTGTGGACCATGTTTACTACTCCTTTGATTTGTTCATGAAAAGGAGGGGTGAATTGTGTAAACAAACCCTTGAAAATACCCTATGCATGTTATGTTTGTCCTTTGTTGCAGCTAGGTGAACTAGGCAATAGTGGCTGGTAGGCCACTTTCCATGGCCGGTAGGTGGCCAACAGACCACCTTTGATGGCCGGTTGGCTATCACTAGTGGCCAGCAACCCTCATCACTAGCCGGCCGGCCATTGATGCAAAATTCAGTAGTGTATTTGTGAGGCAAAACAAAGTTATTTTGGAAGTAGGCAACAGTGTATGTGTTCTCTGTGCAACAGAGGCTCTCCAGAAGCAAAACAGTGGCCTTTTCAGGTGAAAATCGAGCATGCGCATGAACATCCCTCGCTTCCCAAGACGGAGTAGTTGGCTTAATACTTAATTGTTTAGCTTACTTACTTTTTTTCATTGCATTTGTGTTGTAATTATTTAATTAGTTATAGTCGTTAGCTAGTTGTGATGTTGTAATAATTAATTCACTAGAATAGTTAGTTAATTACTTCGGTTTGTAATAATTAGTTAAGTAGCTTAGCTAGTTTATTCATTTTCATTTGTAATAGTTAGCTTAATTAGCTTTAGTTAGTTAATTAGCTAGTTTATTCATTCGGACTCTCCTTTATGAGAGCGCAATGTAATAATGTGTATGTCTTCCAACCCTACGTCTTTCTCCTTTTTATTTACTAGCTTATGGTGGTTAGTTTAGAGACATCATGTTTTGTTTAGCATACTTCATGTTTGCATCCATTTGTATTGCATGCACCGAGGCTCGGTTCATCATTCTAATTGCATTGTTAGTATAATACTTATTTAAATACATGCTTAGACCGCATGCTATTCACTTGTTCCATATGCCATATTAGTAGCCGAGCCTATTAGTTGCATATCGTATGTGTTGCATTAGTCATATTCCATAGTTAGGAATCATGCATTTTTCTAACTCATATCTTTTTGGCTTGGAGTACTAGGTGAGCATTTACTTGCTTTAGCATAAATTGCATGAGTGTTGATGTTGCCATGTCAAGGTATGCTTGCCATGAGACTAAGTGCTTAAGTGCTATAACTGCTTGAATGCCTGTGGATGAAGGCTTATTGCTTGAATTGGAATAATTTTAGTAATTTTTATATGTGATCACTTTTCGAGTGGTACATATTATAAAACAATTTTCAAAGCCAAACATGAATCAAGTGTTCAAATTCCTGCAAGTTAGTCTATACTTTTATACGTGCGCATCACATAGTAAAGCTAGCCTAATAAATTGGAACAAGAGCATATAATGTACATAAGATTCATATCATGATTAGTAGAGGCCGATCTTTGATCGGGCGAGCGGGGGTGCTCAAATGCATTCATGACCTTCCCCTTTCGTACCTAAGTTCCCGAGCCGAGACAATCTTGGTGATGACGGACACGTGGCCTTTGGCACAAGTCATAGGTTTCCTAAATTTTCCAAAATATTTAAGTAGCGACTTTGTATCTGGCAAAGCAATCCATTTTTGGCAATTTGATTTAAAATTGATTTTCTAAAAAATTTGCCAGATTTGGACTCTTTGGTGTTTATCAATTTCACATTGCACTTGTTGAATATAAACACCAAAGAGTTGATCCACTTGGCGTTAGGATGTTGATTCACTCGGTTAAAAACAGCAGGTGCGCCTATCTGTTTACACCACCCCTTCTCCTCTCGCGTGAGACGAGTTAGGTTGTTGATTCACTCGGTTAAAAACATCAGGTGCGCCTGTTGTTTACACCACCCTTCCTCCTTTCGCGTGAGACGCGTTAGGTCTTTGATTCACTCAGTTAAAAACATCAAGTGCGCCTGTTGTTTACACCATCTTTCTTCCTTTCGCGTGACACGTGTTAGGATGTCGATTTCTCTTGGTTGAGGTCTTCCCTCTCTTGCATAATCATAAGGTTTTCAAAAATAATCGGCTTCGCGTAGCGTATAAGTCCAGTTCTCACAATCTTCCTGCATATCATTAGCATCTTGCCCCTGAACTACGCTGGTGTTATTCCTTGCAAAGGGATACGTAGGCAACCTTCGGGTTCAACCACTTGCATTACATCTTGTTTGTTTGCCCAAGTCTTACGGCCTTGTCGAGAGGGTCGTCTTTGGGCTTTGACATTCACTCACGTCATGAAATGACTTTGAGCTCTGTCAAAGAGGGGCAACTGTAGACACCTCATTTTGATACGTCCTAAGACTTAGGCACTTTAGTTTGACCATCCTCACCAGAAAAATCAAATTGAAATTTTAATCCCAAACCTCACCTATTTTGGCCAAATTAGTTTATATCATATAGTTTATTACTTTGTAGTATTTTATAATTTTATATATTTTTATATAATTTGATGTGTGTGTATATATTTTGAGGTGGTGTATTTTAGAAATAGAAAATAACAAAAACAAAATTAAAAAAAAAAAGAAAAAGAAAAGAAATTGAATTCAATTTATATATATGTCTATGTTTATATATTAAAATATAGATAGAATATATTATGATGAGGTTTTGGGTGGGAAAAATGATAAATTATTTTAAGAGATAGTGGGTGGTTCATGTGAGTGGTCTCGTGGGTGAATAATATAAAAAATAAAAAAATAAAAAAAAAGAGCAGGTAAGAAGATGGGAGAGAATTTCAAGAAGTGGTTCAAAAGCTGATGGATCTGTATGTTTTAAAGAAAAAGGTGGGGTGGTATGTTTTAAAGAAAAAGAGGAAGTGGGTGGTCCAATAAAAAAAGAGTGGGTAGTGTATGATTAAAGAGGAGGACACACATGGGCACGGGGCCTGGGGGGATCTGACATAAAAAGAACAATACACATGCATGAAGCTCTCTCTCTCTCTCTCTCTGTCGGCTTAGGGAGAAAAAGGAGGAGAAAAAGGATTTTGAGCAAGACAACACAGGGAGAGAAAGATTAGGGAGAGAAAGGTGAGAGGAAAAAAAAATGGGAAGAGAGCATGGCACTCAAACACACCATTCACACACACACGGTTTAGAGGAAGATGGATAGACACCCAACACACACGCACACGGCACACTCACACCACCCTTGATCGGAGCACACCACACAACTCACTCTCCTCTCACACACACACACACACACACACACACCACCAACTTCATCTTCTCACACACGGCAGACCCATGCACACGGGCACACACCCAGCACACACACACCATTGACACAGAGCTACACACCATTCACACTGCTACATACACACACAGCCCATACACCATGCACACACACACACAGTTTTGAAGGAAGATCCATACACCATGCACTCTCTCAACCATGCAAGACACGGTCTCTCTCTCTCTCTCTCTCTAAACTCTCTCTCGGTGTGCATGGGGAGAGGGCCTTGATCTGAGCTAAAACACACACACAACACAGAGGCACAGCACAACGGACATACGGGGGAGAGACCAACCTCACGATCCCTCACTCTCTCAGACAAACCTCTTTCTTGGCTATCACACACAAACACACAGAGGAGGCACCTCTCCCTCTCTCTGGGTCTCGGTTGAAGGAGAGGGCCATACACATGCATCTCCATTATCTCTCTCTCACACATGTATGGAATGATGAAGCTGTGTGTGCATATAGGGCACACACTCATCAGTGCATGCATACAGAACATGGGTTTTTCCCACCCCGTGTAGGGCCCCCATTGAAAATGAATACATGGCTGGATTGGATTGAAAACAAATGGAGCTTTGATAGTTGATAAATGGCCGGAGGTTGAAACTTTTATTCGAATTTTGAGTGTCTGTGAGGATTTTATTTTGAGTGTTTGTGAGGATTTTATTTTATTCATCTCCCTTGGATATGTAACAAGTAAAGTGTTATAATAATCTTCCATCCCCACTTCTTATCTATCCCATTCTTTAATCGCTTTCTCTAACTGTACATATGTATATATCTGACATGCCGTGCATATCCATGTTTTACATTCATGTCTCATGCATTAAGATTCGACTACATTTACATGTGTGGGTTTAATCAATTCTTCTGTGATTCTATGCGTTACCTCATGTTATTGAGATGATTCACATGCCATATTCTAGAAGCCGGATCTTTAGAAGCATTTTTGTGTATGTATTGCATTAGAATTTTGTATATAAGATCATGCATATTTTTCTAATTTTGTTTTGCAGCTGTTCAAGGGACGTCGGTCAATCTGTGAGTTTTTATGCTTTAGCATCCCATTTGTGTGTGTTTTTTCTTACTATGTGTTAGTATTCTACCATGAGGCTAATTGCTTAAATGATAAACTATTTGAATGCCTGTGGATGAAGGCTTGTTGCCTGAATTGGAATGATTCAATAAATGTACGTTTTAAGCCCACTTTGCAGTGGCAAATTCACAAACTTTAAGCCTACTTTGTCAAGTGGCAAATTCAAACCCTTTTCGACAAACAAACATGAAATTGAATTGTTCCAATTTGAGCAAACTAGTCTATACCTTGTATGCTTCACATAGTAAATTTTAGGATTTACTAAATAATCAGAACATGAACATATAAAGAAAATAAAAAGTCATATCATGGTTTAGTAGAGGCCGATCTTTTGATCGGGTGAGTGGGGGTGCTCATTATTGACCTTCCCCTCTCATACATAAGGTTCCAAGCCAAGCATCCTTGGTTACGACGAACAGTGGCCTTGGACGAGTCATGGGTTTCCTAATTTCACAAAATATTAGGTGGCGACTCTGAAATCTGATGACGCAGTCCATTTTTGACAAAATTGCAATAAAATGGATTTTCAATAAAAGTTTCCAAATCTGGACTCTTGTCTACGTTTCAAATTGCACTCGTGAGACTAGATCAAAGAGATCTCGGGAGTCTGAACTGTTTAACGCGCGCGGGTACCCCCCAAGCATGTTACAGTTTCTGGCGACTCCACTGGGGATTTATGAAACCTTGACTCGAACTCCATGAAATGACTTTTATTTTCAATTATATATTTATTGCATTGCATGCATTGGTGCACTTAAAGTTCCTGTGTTGCCCAGATACTGGTGGGAACACAGGCATACTTTTTGTGACACTACACCTACCTCTACGTTACTTTGGAGGCCTTGTGTTTTAATCTTTTGAGATTTGAAAGTTCTCAGACTTTGAAGAGAGTCTAATATTGACTCTTCTGAGTTCCTAAGATCTTCATTGGTTATGACCCAAAGGACTCTTTGGTAACGTCACCTTGACTTTAACCCTTAGGGTGTGTTTGATTGGGGGGATAAGGGGGGGGGGACTATCCACTGTTTGGACTCCATGTCCGGCCTCCCTCCTTATCCGTCGTTTGATTTTTTTTTAGTCCGGCGGACTCCATGTCCGGCCGGACTCCATGTCCCCCATATGGGGGACTATCCTGTCCTAGGGGGGGTGTGGGATTGTTTTGGGGGACTAATCACTATTGGGATTAGATGTGAAAATGACAATTTTGACCCTCTACTATTTAATTATGTATTATATTTAATAAAATTTAATAAAATTTAAATGTCTCAATTTAAAAATAAAATAATTTTATTTAACTTTTTATTAATGTTTTATTTATTTAATTTTTTAAAATAATTTTTTATTGATGTTTTATTTTAAAATTTTGTTTATAGTTTATTTAATTTCATTATTTAAATTGTAATAGGTGTTTTATTTAAAATTTATTTAAAATTTTAATTAAAAAAATAATATAAATTTTTTATACAGGTTATACTATATTTTATTAAATCAAATTTAGTGGTTATTTATTTATTTAATTGTGTAAAAAAATAAATTTATGTAAAAAAAATAAATTTAATTTATATTATTAAATTAATGATATTTTTTGTATGTAAAAAAAAAAACACAGTAACGTTTTGTATGTAAAAAAAATAATGATTTGTTATACAGTAATGATTTAAAACAAATTTTATTGATATTTTATTTATTTATTTATTTATTTTAAAAAAACAAAATTATTTAATTAAAAATAATTAAAATATTAAAGATATGTTTAATATTGCTATTCCTTAGTAAACAATTGAAAAAGGGCAAAATAGTCTTTTGTTCATTTATCCTATCCAGTCCGTCCAACCAAACGTTGGATTCACTAAAAATAGTCCGGGGGATTCACAGTCCGGACATCTAATCCCATGAAAAAACAAAAACAGGATACATATCCAATCCAACCAAATAGTCCGGGGGATTCTAATCCCAGGACTCAAGTCCGATGGATTCTAATCCCTCCTTTTCCAGTCCGTCCAATCAAACACACCCTTAGAGTAGAGTCAACCTTGTACATATAGTGAGCTATAGTACCTTTCAAACTTAGGACAGGATGCTCTCCTATTTCTAGGATGTGTGATACCACTTGTCTGAATAATGAAACCCTAGATCATTTCAAGCTAGGACAGGATAACCCTACCCTCCATAGAGGTGTTTGTTCTCTTTCCTGCTATGTGTTATGTGCAATGTATTGGATCTATACAAGGGTTCTCAAATTCAAATGAGTGGTTCAGGTAGTTCAACTTAGCACCGTTACTTCAAAAAAAAACAAAAAAAAAACAAAAAAAAAAAAAAAAAACAAAACAAAACAAAAACATAAATTTTTTTTTAAAAAAAAATAAACAAAAAAATCTGATATCCCACAAAGTCAACCATTGTAAATAAATAGAACTTGTAGGGTATCCGACCATCTTTGTGATTGGGGAATGACCACCTGTTGATTGCACGGGCTTTATTTTGAATGTTGTCGATGGCCCACGCTTTGACTGGCAATTTGAGAATGGTTTTATTCTGAGTTCTGAATTGAGTATTGAGTCTAAGTTTGACTCCACCAAGTTTGTAGAGTTAGAGTCAGAGTCAGGCTCGAGCTAGTCTAATGAGTCAGAGTCTGTTGATTTCGATAGTGTTAACCTAGACATTTCTGTCCTATCTAGGTCCTCTTTGTCATTTTCTTTTGAATATATTGTCAAAAGTTTGTTGTTATTACTGAGTCATAGTCTCTTTTCAATAAACAAAAAAAAAAAAAAAAAAAATGCCATAGAGTCTGCCTACTTCTCTGTGCCTTAATTCATCGCATTGACCAAAGTTTTTCAAAACTTTTTCCAAAACTCTGATAAAAACGAAGAGGAAGAATTTCTTCGGGAATTGTAAATTTTGATCAACTGGAAGGAAGAGAGGTGTGCTAAGCCTTTGATGAATAAAATCATTTTTGTTAATGTGGGTACTGAGAAGGATCCTGGCTTAGTCCAAATTGGTTCTATCTTATCTTCGTAAAAGTACGAGTGATTAATCACTTTGTGAAAATATTTCAAAAATTATTTTTGCGTGGTCCTACGAAGACATGCCTGAAATTAGTTATACAACATAGGATCCCTCTTGACTCGAGATCCGACCTCCTTAGCTCCTTAGCTTTCAAACCGTGATTTGAAGTATTTCATGATCAATCAAAGTGTAAAGTTTGCATAGCCAAATTGGAAATAGCTCTTGAACTGGAGGGCCATGATGTGATTCAAATAAAGACAGCCCTTAAACTAGGGACAATAAGGTCGAATATGATTCAAATGGAAACAGCCCTTGAACTAGGGGCAATGATGTGATTCAAATGAAGGCAGCCCTTCAACTAAGGGCAATAAGGTCGAATGTGATCCAGATTGGAAATAGCCCTTGAACTAGGGGCCATGATGTGATTCAAATGGAGGCAACCTTTCAATTAGGGGCAATAAGGTCGAATGTGATTCAGATTTGAAACAGCCCTTGAACTAGGGACAAAAGTGCGAGGCTTACATAGCTGAAATGGAGGTAGCCCTTGAACTAGGGGCAATAAAGCATCACCCTTGGGAGACTCGCTGGGCCGAAAACCCGTAAAGGTGACCTGGGCAAAAGTTAGAGCACAAAAAAAAAAAAAAGGAAAAATAAAAAGAAAAAAGAAGCTCGCAAGGTTGAAAACCCGAAAGGGCGGCTTTGGAAAAAGTTAGAGCGTAAAATGAGAGTGTCAATACCCGAGTGAACCTTAGCCAAAACTATGTAGGGCCTGGGATTCAGATTGGAAGCAACCCTTGAACTAGTGGCAAGAAGGTTGGATGTGATTTAGATTTGAAGCAGCCCTTGAACTAAGGGCAAAAGGTTGGATGTGATCAAAGAGTTAAAATTGAATCGTTTCCCAATGAAGACCGCCTAGAAAGGCAAAACCCAGAATTTGAGAGAATGAATTTTATTTTTGAAGGACAGTCGAGTTCCTATCCACTACACTAGGGGCAACACTAGGGGCAAATTCAGGCCCAATTAGCCTAGTCCCTACATCATCATATCTACTAGTCAAGTGTAGTAGTCGTTCTTATAAATGGCCTAGAGATTTCACACCCATTCAACATGGACAAGCTAAACTGAAACCCTTGAGAGGCTCACTGGGCGGAAAACCCGGAAGGGCAACCCAGGCAAAAGTTAGAGCAGAAAAAAAACAAAAAATTAAAAAAAAAAATGAAAATGAAAAAATGAAAAATGAAAAGCTCGCAAAGTTGAAAACCCGAATGGGCGGCTTTGGCAAAAGTTAGAGCACAAAAGGAGAGTGTCAATACCCGAGTAAACCTTAGCCGGAACTACGATGGCCTGATTCCTATCTTTGGGATACGTAGATAGCTTCATCTCGAAGTTCGGCCCTAATAATTTTTCAACTCATTCATCTCATCCATGTTTGCTTGGTGTGTCTTTAGTCGACTTGGTTGTCCTATCCGTGTTTGATTGGTGTATCTTCGTTCTGCTTAGTTTAATTGGTTTGATTTAACTTGGTTCAGTTCGGTTCGATTCGATTTGGCGGTTCGATTCAGTCCGATCCAGTTTTGCTCGACTTCATTCAGTTCGGATTGGCTTGGTTCGGTTGGCTTGGTTCAGATATCACCTTTGATTATCTAGTTTGGGACTATGCACCCCAATGGTTGATTCCATATTAGTTGAGTAGTGGCCATTTGCAAAAATAGGTTTTGATTAATTTGAATGAAGCTGACTAATGTTTCTCGAAAATTGTTCCATTTTTTGCAAAACTTGGACCATTCTTTGGATTTGTAAAGGGAAAATGTTCAGTGCTCATAGTTTAGCTTACATGATTTGAAACAGAAAATGGAATAAGTATGCTAATCTAACTCTCATGTTGATCAAAACATTTTTACAAAAAAAAAAAAAAAAAAATCAAGAGACAAAAAAGGGTCAAAGCAATGAACTAAGGGCATAGTCGAGTTAGAGATTTTGTCTTCTCCACCGCTCCAGTCAACTATTCAGTATATATAAGTGTGTATTCATACCAGTCAAGGTATTCATACCAGTCAGTGTATATAAGTGTGTATTCATACCAGTCAGTGTATTTATACCAGTCATACCAGTCACTGTATATAAGTGTGTTCCTTTCATACCAGTCAGTATATTTATACCAGTCGGCGTATTCATACCAGTCAGTGTATATAAGTGTGTTCGGATCATTTTGCTTCGTTCTTGTTTCGTTAAGTCATTCTTTGATTCAGGTCAGTATAGAATCAATGTTCAATTCAGAGTTCAAAATTCAATCACTCTCAAATTCAATCAAACAAAAATGTTTTCAAGTTCAAAGTGATATGCCAGTCACACCATTGATGTGCAAAAACTAAACTAATTTTATTGCAGTCAGGGGAGGACATCCCCGATCATAGAGACACAAAAAACAAAAAAAAAAAAAACAAAAAACAAAAAACAAAAAACAAAAAAAAACAAAAACAAAAACAAAAGCAAAAGCAAAAACAAAAACAGAGAGAGAGAGAGAGAGAGAGAGAGAGAGAGATCTTTTTCTTCTTTCTTCTCTGGCAGCAGCTCGGTGACGAAGATTACAACGAGCTTCATTTGCACACAGCTTCGTTGCCTAACTTTTCCATAAACTGCCTCGCTTCATCTTTACTCCTTCGAAGCTTTTGAAGACTCTGCCTCGGCCTTGGCAGAGCTTCCAAAGGAAATTATTCCTCGCCGGCCATCAAATTGGTTGTGCGAAGAAACTCCGAATCGAGTCACGGAGGTTGTCAGTCGTTTCAGCTCTTTGTTTTGCTTTTTCAGCGCACTAATTTCTACTCGAGCATCTTTGTACATACGTTGAAGAAGGGAGAGTTGTGCATGTAACTGATGTACTTCACACGTTCTGTTCTGCAACTGACGAGACAAGTTGGTCACCGCAATCACGGTCTCCACACATGACCTCAGCGTATACGAGTTTGTTTCGATGTCAGACTATGCAGCCATGATTTGTTCAACTGACATCGCTGGAAAGTTAAAAATAGGAGAAGGAGGAGGAGCTCATGGTTGAGGTCTAGGGGAGTCGGAATCGGTCATCATAGACTCATTTAGGTCTGGAAAAAGAGTGAGAGAACCTTGTGAAGAGGCCATGGCAGAGAAGAGTAATGCAAAAGAAAGAGGTTGCAGAGTGGTGGCAGAGAAAGTTTGCAGGCTTTCGCTCTGCCTCTCTCTATCGCAGGCCTCAACTTAAGAAGAGAATGAAGCCAAAGAAGAAGACAAAGAGGGAGAAAGGCTCAAGATGATCATTGACAATTGGGGCAAGATTGGATAGCCTGTCGGTCAGGCGCCGCGATTGTTGAAATCGCGCGATAGACACGAGGCTCGAAGAAGATGAAGGAAGAGAGAGTAAGACAAAAACAGAAAGAGAGGCGGGAAAGTTGTATATATATATGTATATGTATTGTATAGCAATGTAATATATATATTTGTTTGAACATTTGGGTCACAGGTGTGGCTTGGGTTCAGTGGTTTGGCCCAGTGGTTGAAGAGTGAGAGGCTGAGCCTGAGGTAAGGGGTTCGAACCCCACATCGAGTATTTCTTTCGTCAAGAAATAAAGAAATAAAGAAATATGATCTTTCGTCATAAACGCTCATTTGCTTACCAAAAACATCAAGAAATAAAGAAAAAAAAAACACAGTAAACATCAAGAAATAAAGAAAAAATAGCATGCGTTCAATCTTTCGTCATAAACGCCCATTTATTTATCATTTTTACAAATATGATCAATTATGCTATTTCTCACAATTGCCAATTATAAAGAAAAAAACACAGTAAATTTAACTTTGCCATCACTCGATTAACATTTTTTTTTTTTTTTGACTAAAAATATATTACTTTAAATATATATAGTAAACATGTTACCTCATTTCATACCTTTAGTTATGTGTTCTTGTTTGTATGACAACAAAGTCTCATAACTTATCATTAGCATCAACATGATCTATGTTATCATATAGATCTTCTTTCACAAAATATTATTATAATCAAAATAAAAAACCATTAAATAAAAGTTAATTTTTATTTAAAGGGAAATTTTCATATTTTTAAATGTAGAGATTTATGAAAGAGACCTTTGTGTGTGTGTGTGTGTGTGTGTGTGTGTGTTGGAAAACCTGAAAAAATGAGATAAGTCTTGACAAATTGTATGTACATATATTGTGTTAATCTTGCATTGATTTAAAGAGCTTTTCTTTTTGAAATTCTTAAATCTTGGGATAAATCATGGTAATTTAAATAAAATTCTTAAATCATGGAATAAATTATGGCAAATTTAAATTTGTAATGTGATAAGGGAATTTTTTTTTAAGATTTCTTATATTAAGATTTTATAATATAAAAAGATATATAATATTTTTATAAAAGTTAAGGTTCTTCAACATTTTCATAGAGAAAATTCGATTTATAAAAATTTCGCTTGACTTAGAGGAAATTTAGCCCCAACACAGAAATTTCAAAATTTCACTAATATGATCATGGAGAAATTTCAAAATTTCTCTGGTATGATCATAGAGAAATTTCATCAAGGAACCTTAACTAAAAAAAAAAAAAATATATCTTGGACCTCTCCTACTATACAGTTAGAGAGGGATGTTTTACTAATTTTTCTTTATGATAATTATGTAATAAGCTAGCTAATAGAGGTTTTGATTTTAAAAATAATTTTGTATGAAATTTTGAAACTTTCATAATATATCTCCTTAAAAGCATTCTTTTTATAAAATATATAGATATATAGATAATCTCACCGTCACTATTATTTCTCCTTAATACGAAAATATGTAGATACGTTCTTGGCAAAAATCATGTTGATCGGATATTGGTAATTCTTTCATTGAATCGTATTTGTGTTCAGTTTTATATTTCAAGTTGAATTTGCCATTCAATTTTTTAGATACAAATGCAATTCGATAAAATAATTATCAATATTCGATTAACTTAACTATTTTGCAAGTATATTATACTCAATATATCTTAAAAATTAAATATTTCAAATTATCAAGATGAGTTCTAAAATAAAACTCATTAACCAAACAACAATAAATATCGTGCCTCCTACACAATAACTGCCCGGAGACGATGGAAATGTGAACAATGGGAATAGAACTACAAGAATGCAAAGAATCACAAACGTGGGGTGACGGAAAAAGAAAAAAGAAAAAAGAAAAAAGAAGAGAGGGGGGGGGGGGGGGGGGGGGGGGGTGTGGTTTGTGAACAATGGGAATAGAACTATAAGAATGCAAAGAATCACAAACGTGGGGTGACGGAAGAAGAAGAAAAAGAAAAAGAAAAGGGAGGGGGGAGGGCCCAAAATTAAACAATGCTAACATACGTTTTTACTTTACATATGGAGGTGGATTGGAGTTAGGGCGATAAATGAATTGAGTTTTCATAAACAGGTTTGGTTTGGTTTGATTTATTAAGAGTTTGGCTTAAGTCAATTCGTTTAGTAAATGAGTTGAATTTGAATTCGAATATTAGGCTTGTTTGGTAAACGAGTCGAACTCGATCTCGCATAAGTTCAGCTCGTCAAGTTTGGCACGTTTATTTTTATTTAAATTATATAATAAATATATTATTTATATATTAAATAATATATAAATAAATATAATAATAGTATAAATACATTATTTATAAATAATATAAATAATATTTTTTATTTAAATAATATTTAAAAATAATTATCGAGCCGAGTTCGAGTTTCATTAATATTAACAAGTCAAACTGATCTCGAGTCCAGTTCCATATCGAGCCGAGCTTTAGCTCAATAAACGAGCTCGATAAGTAAACGAGCCGAGCTCGAGCTCAACAAAGCTCAGCTCAACTCGTCTCGTCTCGGCTCGGTTTGTTTGCAGCCCTAATTGCGGTCTGTTCTGTACTAGCGTTGTCTTAGTCCCCAAAGTTATTTCAACTGTTTATTTTTGTACGATATTTTGTATATATCATTTATATAAAAATTTAAATTCATTTAATAATCGTAATTTATTCAATTTATTGTGTTTATCATAAAATAAATAAATAATTGAATGGCCTATTTTTAAAAACACAATTATTCTATATTTTTTTTTAAGACAAATATGATAAATTAAATAAATTATAAGTATGGATCAACTTAATTTTTATATGTATAATATACAAAAATTATCTGATAAAATAAATAATTCAAATCATTAAAATATTCATGATGACCATTGCAAGCAATCCCCGTCGCTTCTTTGAGAAGTGATTTTTTTAACTTTTTAAGATTAAAATTTACAAAAGAGACAAAATAGTTTAAAATAGTCAATAGAACAAAATGTCACATCAAATCCATAATCATTTCATTTTTTTTTTTTATACAAACATTACATTCAACTATCCCAACAAAAAAAATAATAAAAATAAAAATAAAAAATTTAAGCATTTTTTTAAATATAAAAATATTAACCTACTAAAATAGTCAGAAATTAAACGATCGTGCTTCAGACCCCCACTGGGGGTCAACCCCCAGTGAGGTGGCACCATCCCATTTGCTGATGAAAAAAAAAAAAAAAAAATTTTTTTTGGGCCAATCCCAACCCTACATCCATGACCCCAGTGACCCCCACTGGGGGTCTCAGGCATTTTTGAAAATTAAATAACTGACTTCCTGAGCCTATTAAAATGATGTGTCCCTCGGTAACTATCTTCTCAAAACTGGAACAATGCCAAGTCAAGAAGAACACAAGCCAGAAATGTCCTCCTACTACATAGACAAATTACGGGAGCTCACCACCACATCAATGCCGGTCCTCCTTTTCCAGATTCTTAGAATATTAATAATATTTCTTAGAAATATATTCATGTTTGTCTAATAACTGATCATTTTTTAAGTATAAAGATTGTATAAAAATGTATATTACGTATATAAAATTTAGGGTTGGTTTGGGGTACACTATATAATCCATCTTTTTATCTTTTTTTCATTACATCACCTCTCTACTTTTCTGCACATCTTTTCGTAAAAAGACAAAAAGTACACTTTTTTAAGACATTACAAAACAAATTCGAATTATATATATATTTTTCATCTGGTTAGCAAAGTGATTATTGCATGACCTTACCATTTTACCAGTGCAAGTTTGAATGAATGGAAGAAAAAAAAAAATTGAATGAATGAACTTTGCTTTTCACGTTCGTGACATTTTCTTTCTAGAGACATCAACTTTGTTGACTTCATTGATGAATGAAACTCCCAAAATTCCTTGCCGTGTTAAGAAAATTTGTCCCAATTTTTCAAATAAAAGTTCTTTTTGTCTTGGTTCTCAAAAACTTAGACCGGTTCAGCCTAAAATGTTAACCCACCACATGTCTTGATTCATTCATAGTTAATGTGTGAAGAACATTTACAATATGTATATATACCTGTCTCGTAGTTATAGTCAAATAATTTTATTATTTTTTTTAAAACATAGATGAAATTTGGCCAAAATTATATAGTTACGATTATTAAGTTAATTTATTTCATAAAAAGATCTACATACACTCGTAACCATAAAAATAATTGGAATTGATCATCAAAATAAATCATATGATGTGCCAACAATAGAGGATTGGGCCAATTTAGTTTATAAAAAAAATGAAGACAAACCAATTTCTTTGTTTAAAATTCAAAATACTTGTTTTGCGAATTGTTTCCATAAAATTTGCATTCAGAAATTTTTTTTTTTTTCCAAAATCAATCCACTTTTCAAGAAAATCAAAAATGTTGTTTTTAAATTTTAAAAAAAAATTCATTTTACAAAAAAATTAAATAATATATATATATATAAGATGAGTTTTTTTTTTTTTTTTGGGTCCAAAAATTCAAAAAGGGAAACAAAGACAAGGTACAGCCATTTATTTATTTTGGTGTGGACATTAGACCTTTTTTTTTTTTTTGGAACAAAGACATTAAAAATTGAGTTTACCTTTTCAGGTCTTTAACCGTATTAATGAAACTCATTCGGTGATAGGTCTCTTAATTATTGTTACTTGTAGTATAATTGAAGAGGAAAAAAAAATGAATTAAAAATTCATTTGAGATTAGTTCATTATGTAAAAAAATAAAATAAAATAAAACTTAAACAAATCTTAATATTTTTCAAGTTATTAAACTGGTACAATTTATTATTCAGCTTAACTTGATTATATGCATTATAGAAAAAAATAAAAAATAAAAAATAAAAAACTACTTGAGTTTTGTTCATAATCTACTTGATTGAAATAGGCTCAAAATTAAACAAGTTAAATTTCAATACATTTTTTTGAAACTTTGTTGATTATCCAAATCTCAAAGTCAGATTTCGAGTTTTCAATTTGTATTTTTTTTTATTGTTAGTGATTTTTTTTAATATTTTGATCAAACTTTTTAAGTCTTTAGATGCATTTAATCTAGATACTCAAAAAGTAAAATATTTGTGAAGAAATGTTTTAAAAAATTCAATAAATATAAAAAAAAAAACCCAAAATGTGCATGCTTTTTGTATTTTATTTATTTATTTATTTTTTTTGTATTTTGTATTTTGTAGTATTTATTGATTTCATTTTTTTTTTTTTTTATAGATTCCCTCACAAATATTTTACCTTTTGAGTACATCTAGATTAGAGTTATCTAAAAAATAACAAATAAAAAATTAATCAAAAAATTAAAAAAATTAACTAAAAATAAAAAATATGAATTGAAAACTCAAAATTTAATTTTAAAAACTGAACAACCAAATATAAATTTGAACAAGTTACCGTTCTGTTCAACTCAACTCAAGTACAATCTAATGTACAATCTCATGCGTACTCGGTCTCCTCTTCATATTATTCAAATACCAATGTCATAAATTACATAAATAAATAAATAACAATGTTGCGTCACACTTGGGTTTAAATTCCTATGTTCATACACATCATGTTGAATTCAAGAACCTTGTTGTAGTCAACTCCCCTTTCGATCACCACATAATATATATATATATATATATAAAGACCCTTTCATGAAGTGTTATATAAACTCACAAGAGAGCCCTCTGATATTTCAATCTCTTATCAAACAATCTGAGTCTCTCACACCCTCTCAACCTTCATTTCTTTATCTATCATCAAAAACATGAAGCAACAAAGCAATCCCATTTTCATTTTTGGATCTCTTCTCATTTTCCTTCTTCTCTGGCAGTCAAGATCAGTCACAGCACAAGAAGTTGGTAATGGCCTAAACATACAAACAAATACATATATATATATATATATATATGCTTGCTTGTTTTCAATTCATTTGATTTTTGTTCCTTAGCAATATGTATTGTTGGTTTTGATGTATTCATTGTGTGAATTGAATGGTGTAGAGGATGAGACAGATTTTGATTATTACAAAGGAAGCGCAAAGGGTCCGGAGCGATGGGGAGAGATAAAGGAAGAATGGGCAGCTTGTAACCATGGAGAAATGCAGTCTCCGATTGATATGGCGAATCGGAGGGTCAAAATAATCAGAAAATCAAAGGAGCTAGTGAAGAACTACAAGACTTCCAATGTAACAGTCAAGAACCGAGGCCACGATATAGCGGTGAGGAAAAATTACTAGCCCCCACCCCAATCATAATTTTAAATATCAGCCCAATTCAATACTTTCTTATATTCTTTCTTTTTATGAACCAATACAATCTCGTAGATTATGGAAATGAAATTTGCATTCAAATAGACCAATTCATAATCGATTCACAATTAATACAGGGGTTCACATCTAATACTACTACCGTAAAACTTATTTTTTTCTCCAAATGATGTTAGAAGTCAGTCAGAAAAAGTGAGTCACTGATTCTGATACAAGATACTATTATTACTGCCTGAATAATGAAACATCCAACCCGTAATCGCAATGACCCAATTGAAAGAGTGGAGCTCTGCTCCATTGGCATGACTAGGATAGAGTTGAGCCAAAAGATCCCGATTTAAGATAAATTCATAAGGAAGTGGTATTGCATCACACAATTTTCAAAGCCTATTGCTTGATATCCTAATATTGCTGCACTGTGACCCATACTGATTCCTTTCCCGACTATTTGAAGCCATGCCACCAATGCAATAACTAGCTAGCATCACTCTATATATATTTAGGCCTATTTTGGGAAGTAGGTTGAAAGTCACTTTTCAATTTTTAACCCACTTTCTCTCTCAAAAAAAAAAAAAAAAAAAAGAAGCCAAAAAATTAATTTTTAACCATCTTCCCAAAACACCCATTACTAGCGAGCTCATATTATGCACAACTAATGTATATATATTTGATATATTAATTTTTTCTTAATAAAATACAATAAAAAAATCATTGTGTAGCGCATAATGAACACAAGATTAAAAATTATGTGAAACATTGACAATGTAATGCTAAATTGTAAATCAGTTAAACAAATTAAATTATTTCAAAATTAAATGCAAATCAATCCAAATAATAATGCAATTAGATATACGCTAATTTTTCATCCATTTAAACCAAAAGTAATAATAAAAAATATTTGATGGTGAAATATCATTATGTTCATTTTATACAAATTACATTTATACTCTTTATATCATTTTGGTCAATGTACTTTCAATTTAATCAATTTTGACTCTTAATTTTAGATTTTATGACTCTTAATCAATTACTCCTTCTGCTGTTACCATATTTATATAGACCTAAAGTTACAAAAATTTCACGTCTCTTTCAATTCTTTTTTATTTTTTATTTTTTTCCAATATAAAAAAAATGTACCCCATCGGCTGGTCTTCCATTAAAAAAAAACTTAAACAAAAAAAAAAATATATACACATACATAATTTGATTTTTAAATAACCACGCGATCAATAAATATTTTTAAGTAATTTATCTCATATTGATAGTAAAAACTCCTTTCGATTCCCCTTACATTGTAGTAAAAACTCCTTGTGATTCCCCTTGCGTCATTATTATAAAGATGTCAAGTCCAAAATTATCATCGCTTTTGTTTTATGGCAATGCTAGGGGGCCCGAATTTGGGTGCCCCTAATGCCCCGAATTTCCCTATCAGGTAAAAAAAAAACAAAAAAAAAACAAAGTTACCAAAATTGGCAATTAGGGGCATTGGGGCCACAGTTTTTAGGGCCACCAATCATTTTCCTTTGTTTTATCTATAGAAGGGAGCTTGGTGCTCTTGTTATGCTGGAGCTAGATTTAGATTTAGCCAGCAATTAAAATGATTTTTTTATATTTTGTATTTATTTCATTCATACAAAAACAAATATGAAAAAGTTTATTAAAAAAAAAGATATATACGAAGAAATTGGTTAAAATAACCCAACAACAACTCATATTAAATAGAGAATATAAATATCCATCATTTAAAATATATGGATCATATTCATAGTTTAATTTGCACAATTCACTTGTTTTTTAAGTTAAAATCTTTAAATATTTTTTTTATATTTCTATTTTTTTCCCCTATACTTAAAAGAATTATGTTGTTATTATGTTTTAAAGAAGGGGGAAAAAATTGAGGAGCTAACATGCAACACTCTCCCTATTGTTATATCTCTTAAACTTTTTAAATATAATTATAGAAGTCTTTGAAGTTTGGTATGTATAACCATATATATTATGGTTCCAATTAGAATAAGGTAATTCAAGGAAACAATATTAATAAATTTTGGTAATGATTGAGAGGATTGAAAAATTAATTTAATTTATATAAATTATATTTTGAGCTAATTATAGAATGACATGATTATTTGATGTGTTAATTCAGGAAAATTGAGAAAATTAGAGAGATTTTCAATCTCAAAAAGGTCACAACGTTTTCACTTATATTATATAATTTGTACAAAATTTCATGTCCATATGTAGATTAAATGGACTGTTGGTGAAGCTGGATCAATTAAAATCGATGGCACTGAGTACCAACTCCATCAAGGCCACTGGCACTCTCCTTCAGAGCACTCCATCAATGGCAGAAGGTCTCTCTCTCTCTCTCTCTCTCTCTCTCTCTCATAGTAGTATTTTTGTATGTATCATCAACTAAGGAAGGAAGGGTACAATTAATGTTCGTGAATAATAATAATAATAGGTATCCCATGGAACTACACATGGTTCATGAAAGCCCACAAGAGAACGGAGAGACTAAGATTGCTGTAATTGGGGTCTTCTACAAGATTGGTCGACCCGATCCTTTTCTCACTCAGGTATATCAGTATGATTAAGATTTAGTTTCACTATTGCTACAAATAAAAAAATAAAAAATCACAAATGTGTCTCGGTAATACTATATTCATTCTGGTATAATATGAATTCAATTCAAAATTAATATAGAGATCACAAATATATATACATTTTTTAAATATATGAATTTGATAGTTTTTGTTGTCTCTTTCACAAATTCGTCAAGTTTGAAATAAATAAATAAGCTTGTACAAAAAAAAGTCAAATAATAAAGATTTTACAAAAAAGTCAATAATGGTATTTACCAAACCTTGTCCTTATTTTGATCTAAACTAACTAACTTCTAGGTGACATTGTTAGAAAATTTGTTCAAGTTTCTTAAACTATTGAATAGCCTTATTTTTATTTTTATTTTTGTGGACAAATTGAATAGCCTTATTGTATAGCTCAAAAATATTTGGGACCCTCAAAATTGGGAATTTTATGACTTTAAAATGATGTGGACTAATTATGTTTTTTTATTTTTTTATTTTTTCCTAAACCAATCACAAGTGAGCGGAGTTGTGAAAATTGTGTTTTTAATGGAGAAGGATAGACGCCAATTCAGATCTTTGATTAGAGGGTATTATTTGGATCAATGGGATTTATCATGGTCTTGTTTCGATAATTTGGAAGGTATTATTTGGACCAATGGGACTTATCATGGGTCCTGGTTCAATAATTTGGACTCTTTATTATGTTGAATACTTTATATATTTTATTCACATAAAAAATTAAGTCGATTTGATAATTGTAACTTATTTAATTGATCAAGTTTTTAACTAAAAAAATTTGGAGTAAAAATTAAATAAAAAAAAAAAAACGTAGCTTTTGCTGCAAAAGTCAAGTTACCAAATCGTTTGTCGTCTAATAAAAAAAAAATTAAATATCACATTGACTTTTTTTACTCTTAAAAATTACGTTTATAATAATTTTCTCAATACATTAAATTTTTTAACTTCTAAAAAAATTTTAAAATAATTAAAAAAAACCAACCCCAGACTAGTCATACTTGCAAGTTGCAATGAATCTAGCCGCATATTAAATTATTATTTTTTAAACGTGGGCAAAAATTCTGAATACTTGTTTTTTTGTTTTTTGGTTTTTGTTTCTGGTTTTTAATCTAATGGGTAGTGTTAACATTAATTTTCAGTTGATGAGGAATATATCAGATATGATTGATCAGAAAGATGAGAGACACTTTGGGATGGTTGATCCAAGGGATATCAAAACGGGTGGCAAAAGATATTACAGATACATGGGCTCACTCACCGTTCCTCCTTGCACTGAAGGTGTTGTTTGGACCATTAATAAAAAGGTAGAACTTCTCACTATATTTTAATAAGTTCATATCAAGCCATTATTTTATCTGGCTCTTTTCCCTCTCATAGCCAATTCAAATGACATCTTTGACATAAATTTAAACTATCTTTAGGTGAGAACTGTTTCGAGGGAACAAGTGAAATTACTCAGAGAAGCTGTTCATGATGTAAGTAGTTACAATTGTGTTACTTTGTATAAAAAAATGTACACAAAAATGTGCACATAATACAGAGAGAGTGAATCATCTCTCTCTCTCTCTTACATGCAGATTTATGTGTAACTAGTTAAATTTTGTTAACTAATGTCACTTGTTTATAATTTTGAAATAATTGTATATTTTAACTTAGACATTATTTTTCTAAATATCTAATTAAACTTTGTAAATAACTATTTCATTATTGTTTTACGAAAAAAAAAAAAAATGAAGAAGAAGAAGAAGCTATATATAGAATGTAATAAGTAATTGTTGCTAATAAATCAATAGTTCAAAATTAATGAAGGCATTGACATATATTTCATGATTGATTTCATTTCACAGTATGCAGAGCAAAATGCAAGACCACGGCAATCACTCAACGATCGAGAGATTCGCCTCTATAAGCGCTGGTAATGTCATAGAGGGAGAACATAACAACCATTCTTCTACATACACAGAAATTAATTACAGATTCAGATATGGCTCTCTCTTCATATGAGATGCGATCCGGTTCTACAGTCAAATTCTGTGTACTTTAAAATATTCTACAAATAATTGATGAGAGAGGAGCTATCAACACATTATTGTTATTATTTATTTTTTATTTCTGGCTGGAAGATTTTTTTTTTTAAGAACTCTATCCATTTATTATCAATCAAGTTATTAATGCTAACGTTTTGGTGCTTTATTTATGTTATCCAAGTTCTTGTATTAATAATATTTACATTTTAGATTTAGTGATAAAATTCTGCATCTCTTGCCATAAACAAAAATTAAGTTCATAGTAAGGATAATAGCTACTATTTTTTGGTGAAGTAGGCAAGTCCCAATTGAAAATTTCTGTTTATACATAAAATTTATACAAAAAAACATGATAAGAATGATGTGATAATATTATTATTGTAAATAAATTCATCTTCAATTGTGTTTTGTTTTAAAATGAAAGGTCCATAACGAGTTACATCATTATTATATAAATTTTTTTTTTTATTTATGTAACATTTCTCTTCCAATTTATGTAACATTACTCTTTCCAATTTAATGACTGACAAAAAAAATATACCTTCACTAATCACTATAACAAAAAATGGTTTTTATGGCACCAAATGCACGTCGTGTAAATGATTCTACGATGCTCAAGGTAAAGCTGTATTCTGATAATTCATGAAAAGTCATTCATTTCAACAGCATGTCGTAGTATGCCGTAAAAAATATTTAACGGCAGATTTTGTACATCGTGTTTGACTTTTCTATAATTATTTTTACATGTCGTTAATTAAAAGGACAAATCACAAAACTCATTGCTAGTCGTTGAATATTTAATACAATGACCTATTTTTTCTGCTGTTGATAGTCCAAGTTTCACAACATTTTTTGCATGACGTAGAATATGTTTATTTTAAAAAATATATATAAATTAACAGGTTTTATTTCACCTGTACAATATAAAAAAACATTACAAACAAGATTTACAAATATATATATATATATATATAAATATCAATCGATCATCAAAATATTGTTTCAAACATCCAAAAAAATTATCCATAAGTTCTGAATATACAAAAATTATTTATGCTTTCCAAATCATCTAAAAATTATGTTTCTAAAGATAAAAAACTATCGAGTTCAAAACCATCCAAAATGTTAAAAAAAAAAAAAAAAAAAAACTATCTTTAAGTTTTAAACCATATAAAATTTACCCAAATATCTTCTTGTCAGTGCACCATCATAAGCTGATTCAATTGCATTAATGCTCGGCTTGTGCCCTAGAACAAGCACTTGATAGTGGCTATTATAAATAACAAATTATAGTTCGAGTGTAGTTTCATGATGGAGCGTCGTCAAGGTGGATGGAACCCTGTATTCCGGCGAAGACAAGGTAGGCTTGGAGAGGCAGGCCAGCTGCACACGATATTCGTTGATGAGATTCCGGATTCTATGAACCCGAAAGGGTTGTTCACTATGTTCTCAAATTTTGGTCTAGTCAGAGATGTATATATCCCTGACAAAAGGAGGAAAGCGACGAAAACCAGATTCGGTTTTGTTAGATATGATTGTTCGGTGTCTGCGGGGATTGCAATTCAGAAAGCTAACGGAGTATGGTGTGGTAATAAAACTTTGAAGGTGAAAAAGGCAGATTTTGGGAAAGAGAAGGAGCGGTCAAACTCAAAATCATGGGTACAAAAACCAGGTGAAGCAACAAGGTTTATTAGTGCTGGAACTGGAGGGAGACGATCCTACGCAGAGGTGCTTAAAGTTGGGAAGCCTGATTGTGGCAACATCATTAGCATCAAAGCAGAGGAATATGCTGTTGATTGGTTATTATTGTCTGCTGTAATTAAATTCAAACCTCTTTGTAGCTTCGATGATTTTAAAGTTGAATGTAATATCAGAGGGTTGAAAGATTTTCAGCTTAGACAAGGAGGAGGTAGAAACGCATTTATCACTTTTAATTCTCAAGAAGAATTGCAGCAAGCATTGCTCAACCCAGGTGAGTGGTTTTTGGAATGCTGTGAGGAAATTATACAGTGGAAGAAAGGTATGAAGCTTGATAATGAAAGATTAGTTTGGGTTAGTTGTTTTGGTATGCCTCCAAATCTCTGGAATGTTTCTAACTTTCGAAAAATTGGAGACGCATGTGGGGAAGCTGTTCAGTTTGATCATAACGTATTGAGTATGGAGTCTCTGAAGTGTGGTAACATTAGAATTTGTACATCTCAGTTGGAACGCATTGACAAATTGGTTATCCTGGAGCGAGACGGCAGTTCCTACCCTGTTCGTGTAGTAGAGGTTGGGGACTTGTTATCAGAATCCATGGATGGTGGTGAACATAGTTCTGCAGTGCCTCATGGTTTCAGGAAGGAAGGTGATGACGTGGGTACTACGGTGGCTGACGTGGTTGGGAGCCTTGACATGGCGAATGGTAAGAAGACTACTGAGGGGTTGGTGGGGTCTGGTTTCAACGATATGTGTAACTCAGCATCCTTCTCGGTGGTTAACGAGACCATTGCAGAGTTGGGAATTTGTGAACATGCTCTGGTCCATTCAGTCCCCAATGTAAGCGTGCAAGCATCTTTATTAAAGGAGGATAATGGGAGCAAAAGACGAGGCGGCGAGGTGCCGCAATTATCTTCTGGGCCTTATGGGCTCATTAGAAGCTTAAGTGCTGGTGAACTTAATAGGCCCAATATTTCTTTGGAAGTACTTCTGGACCAAGCCCAGTTTGATGGGAAGAGTTTGGGGCCTGAGTGTGATAAGGCCATTCCTGCTGTGGAGGATAATCAGAATGTGGAAGCTGAGGATAATGACAGTATTGAGGATGAGTCCAGCCCAAGTGAGGAAGAAGGGGAAGTGGATCAACCTGGTATATATGATTGGGCTAATAGTGCAGGAGCCAAACATATAGAAAGACGAGTGCAGGGTAAATTCTGGAGGAATAAACAGAACAAGGGGATGCCTTTCAGAAATGGCTTCCATAGGGGGGCTCTTGTTCGTGCTGCGGCAATGGCACCTTCATCATCGTTATCCATCAGCAACAATTTATGTAAGCAAAGGAAAATCAGAAAGGAAGCAGAGGCTACAGTTCAAATGGGTTCGGCTTTGGGGCTAGATATGAAAGGGCAAGAGGCTGAAGTCGTGGAGCGAGTGATTCGTATGGAACTTGAAGATCTTGATAGAGCAAAGGGAAATGGGGTGGAGCCAGGTGCCTAGTTGTAGCACTTGGTTGGTGGCTTAGTGCTAAGTTGTTTCATTATGAAGATTTTATCCTGGAATGTTAGAGGGCTGGGTAGGGCAGATAGAAGGCAAATGATCAAAGAAGTTTTGAGACTGAAACAGGTGGATATGGTTTTGTTGCAAGAAACAAAACGATCTTGCCTAGATGAAAATTTTGTTAGGTCTTTGTGGCCTTTTGATTCGGTGGAATATATGAATGTAGATGCAGCTGGCAGTGCGGGTGGTCTTCTTTGTGTTTGGAACCCGTCGATTTTCTCATTAAAGGAATGCTGCTGTTCCAGAAATTTCATCCTTATGGCAGGTATTATGCATTCTTCTATTAACTGTGTTATTGGTAATGTATATGCTCCGAGTGAAGATTCCTCTAGGAGGAGGTTATGGAGTATTCTTTCCAACTTGAAGCCTTCGTATCCTAATCCGTGGTGTCTAGGGGGCGATTTTAATGAAGTCAAAAATATTAGTGAGAGAAAAGGGTGTGTAAGGAGGGACAGAGGTATGGTCGAGTTTGGAAATTTTATCAATATTTTGGAATTGGTGGATATCCCAATGCTAGGTAGGCTCTACACTTGGGGTAATTCACAAAGCTGGAGTAGAATTGATCGTTTTTTGCTTAACCCTGAGTGGCTAGAATGGTTTAGATATAAGGTTTGGGGATTACCAAGACTTTTTTCGGATCATTGCCCCATTTTGCTAATGGTTGATGCCAGGAATTGGGGCCCAAAACCTTTCAAGTTCATCAATGCTTGGGTTTTACACCCTAATTTTCTGGCTATAGCTAAATCAGCTTGGGAATCAACAAGTGCTTCTGGGTGGGCTAGTCAGGTTATTATGCAGAAGCTGAGAGCTTTAAAAGTAGTGTTGAAAAAATGAAATGTGGAAGTTTTTGGTGATATAACATCAAAATTGACAGAAGCTGAGAGTGCTTTACATTCTTTGGATCTACAATCTGAGTTGAGGGGTTTGACTGAGGAGGAAGAGGGTAGAAGAACAGAGGTTCTGGGTTTGATCTGGAAGCTTAGAAAAAGAAAAGAATGGTTGTGGGTGCAAAAGTCCAGAATGGACTGGGCTTTGAAAGGGGATAGAAATACGAGATTCTTTCATCTTATGGCCAGCAAAAAACAAAACAGGAACTCGATTGCATCTCTTATGGTTAATGGGGTGGAGGTGGATCAACCAAGTGAGGTCAAACAAGCAGTGTATTCTCATTTCCAGAATCTATTCTCTGATCATTGGAGACTGAGGCCAAGTATTGGAGGAGATTTCAAGAAGATAGATGCTAACCAAGCAGATGCTATCTTGGAGAGCCATTTCACAGAGGAAGAAGTTTGGGCTGCTATAAAAAATTGTGATGGAAACAAAGCCCCTGGTCCGGATGGGTTTAATATGATGCTTTTTCAAAAAGGGTGGAAATTTTTGAAAGGTGACATTATGAAATTCATGCAGGAGTTTTATTGTAATAGTAAATTGGGTTATGGGGTTAATTGTTCTTTTGTTTCTCTCATCCCCAAAAAGGAGAATCCTAGCTCTCTTCATGAGTATAGACCGATTAGTCTGATAAATTCTCCATATAAGGTGCTGTCCAAAGTTTTGGCTAATAGAATCAGGCTTGTCCTGCCTAGTGTCATTGATAAGGCTCAGTCCGCTTTTGTAGGGGGTAGAAACATTATGGATGGTGTTCTTATAGCTAATGAGGTGGTGGACTGGTGGAAAAAATCAAAGAAGAAGGGTATTATTCTAAAGTTGGACTTTCAAAAAGCTTATGATACGGTGAATTGGAATTACTTATTGCAAATGCTCTCTAGTTTTGGCTTTGGTTTACGATGGATTCAATGGATGAAGGAGTGTATGGAATCTGCGAGAATTTCCATTTTGGTGAATGGCTCCCCTTCTGCTGAATTTTGTCCACAAAAAGGGTTAAGACAGGGTGATCCTCTCTCCCCGTTCTTGTTCAATGTTGTTGCTGAAGGGCTGAATATTTTGATATCTAGAGCCAAGGAGCTCAGGTTAATAAAAGGTGTGGTTGTGGGTAGTAGAGAGGTTAATGTGTCACACTTTCAGTTTGCCGATGACACTATTATATTCTGTGAAGCTGAGTGGGCTGAAATCATGGCAATTAAAAGAATTTTACGATGCTTTGAAGTGGTCTCAGGGTTGAAGATAAACTTTTCTAAAAGTGTGATTTGCGGGGTCGGTGTTGATGATGGGTTGGTAGAGGAGTTTGCTGCCTCTCTTAATTGTTCGAGTCATAAGTTACCTCTAAAGTATCTGGGGTTGCCACTTGGTGCCAACCCAGGTCGGAAACAAACATGGCAGCCAGTGGTGGATCGGTTCAAGAAGAAATTATTTGGATGGAAAAGTAGACTGCTATCCTATGCTGGTAGGGTCACACTCATCAAATCTATGTTGTCTTCCTTGCCTGTTTATTATATGTCTTTGTTCAAGATTCCGGAGTGTGTTGCTAAACAACTAGATAAGATTCAAGCTAGGTTCTTGTGGGGTGGGGATGAAACTAAAAGGAAAATCCATTTGGTAAAATGGAAAGAGGTGCAGCTAAATAAGAAACAAGGAGGACTTGGAATTAGAGATATCAGATTAATGAATGCATGCTTGATGCTCAAGTGGTGGTGGAGGTATGCCTCTGAAGATGAGGCTCTATGGAAATCTGTGATTTGTGCTAAATATGGGGTCTCGGGGGGTCGATGGTTTCCTCCTGTGCATGACTTGGGTTCAGTTTCTTCTATTTGGAGAGAGGTCCTTGCTGTGTCGCATTCACACCCCATGCTGTACAACTTTTTTCGGGAAAAATGTGGTGGTTAGGATTGGTGATGGGAATAGGGTGAACTTTTGGGTTGATATTTGGATGGGAACATCAAGCCTTAAATCTCAATTTCCAAGGTTGTATCAGCTGAATCTAGATAAAGAGATCAATTTGAAGGTGCAGCTGTCCCGTAGAGATTGTAATAATTATTGGTGTTTCAATTTTAGAAGGCCCCTCCTTCGTTGGGAAGAAGAGGAGGTGAATAGGTTGCAAAGTCTGTTGGGTATAGGACCTAGCCTTCATGTTAATCAAAGGGATTCAATCTGGTGGAAGGCAGAGCAGTCTGGTACCTTTAAAATTGGTTATGTATATAATTGGTGTCAAAATAGTGCTGGGCCTGCTTTGGGTTATCTAGAGCTGGTTTGGTATAATTTTGCTCCTCCTAAGGCTAAATTTTTTTCTTGGCTTGCTTGGCGGGGTAGGTTGAAAACAACTGCCTTCCTCAGTAGAGTTGGAGCCTTGAGAGGTACTCAGAATTTATTTTGTGTACTGTGTAAAGCTGGGGAGGAGACTTCTACTCATCTTCTTGTGTCCTATTCTTTTGTGTGGCGCGTTTGGTCTAACATCATGGACTGGTGGGGAATTCAATGGGTATCACCAGGTTCTTTCGAAGGTTTGATGCAATGGTGGCTGGGGTGGAGGCTCAGGAAAAAGGAAATGAAGGTTTGGCGAGTGGTTTTTATCTCTGTTGTTTGGTCCCTGTGGGTTTATAGAAACGATTGTCTATTTAATAATACTCATCCTGATGTTCATGCTTTGTCTGAGCTAATTAAGAGTAGAGTGGCCTTGTGGTTGAAGAATTATGATTTGGGTTGCTGTTACTCAATCCAAGAGATTGTTTCAAATATAAATTGGGTGAGACATATTATCTAGCTAAAGTGAAGGCTCTGTTGTGATTGTGCTACGGCTTGCTGTTGTGAGAAGCTATTGCTCATCTGTATCTGTTTTTGGGTCAATGTGGGTCGGCTGTTGTGCTGTTTTGAAAGAAGGAAGTTTAAGTCCTGGGTGGAAAGTTGGTTGCAATTTGCTGATGGTGGCTAGCTGATGCTTCAGATTTGCTGTCACTTCTGGTTTGATCTGATAGTCTGTTTGTTGAATTGGCGTACATGTCTGTTGAGCAAGAATAATGGGAGTTGAGGTTGAGAGTCCATATGATGTTCTAGGAGTGAAACATTCCAGCTGACAACATGAAGAGAAGATCAGGTACTGGAAGCTGTCTCTATTGGTGCACCCCGTGCTCTCGTCCTCAAGCCAACCAAGCATTTGTCAAATTAAATAAAGCCTTTATAGTTTCTACAAGATCCATTGAAGGCAATGCGTGGTCTGGTAGACTACTCTCTGCTGCCAAGACTGATACTAGTGTGGTCAGTGCATAGCAAGTAATGAAGCAGTTGGCCTGAAGTACTGAGGATGGAAGAAGTACAGAATTTTCTGATGGTAATGAGGAGGAATGCAGGAAGTATTCCAACGTGTGGGTGTGGGATAATCCTAAGCATAAGCATAAGGCCAAAGCTATTGAAAATTGGAGAAGCACTGAGAAAAACTTGGATCATTTCTTGAAGAGCTGGTTTACGGGCTTAACATCAGCTGGCATTAGGGGATTACCTGTTGGTGGCATTCCACAATCTGGTCACCAGCTGCTGTAAAGGGTGTTTTGTGGATGTTTTGTGGATGTTCTGTCCATTCACCAGTGGGGTTTCGTGGATGTTTGGTCTACATAGGGTCCTTTTTGAAGAGAATGCAGGAGTGAGTAATGCTTCTGGCTACCATAAGTGCTAATTTCAACTACATAGCAGAGCAAGGCTACCATTAGTGTTAATTTCAACTACATAGCAGTGCAACAGCTCTGTGCTACAAATTGAAGCAGTTTTGGGATTCAAATTGGCAGTGTTGGTCTTTTTTGTTTCTTTTGTTTCCTTTTTGGATTGGTTTCTCGCCAATCTGTTGGGTTTGTGCTAGCATATGATTGTGCTTCCTCCTCAGTGCCAACCTAGTTGGGATTGAGGAGTGCTAGCTATGATGCGTTTTGCACTCCCCTCCTTTATTGATGTAGTTTGTTGCTTTTGCTCATTTCATCAATAAAGTTTCTCTTCTTTGCTGATCAAAAACAAGCACTTGACAGATTCAACCCACCTAGCTCGAACAGTTCCTTCACCTTCTGGATCTCTTATCACCTTCATGATATCTCCTATAGGACCATTTTCAGAGGTTTCTTCATCTTCCTCTAATTGGAACTTAAGTCGCTCTCTGTCAAAATAACAAAAATGGGGAGCAAATCACTATGATAAATAAGTTAACAAGGGCAACACTATTAATGAGGCTAACATTTCGATCAATATCTCCAACGACTACTACAAAAACAGATAAAGATCACAGTTTTTTTTGTTTGATGTATATTATTTAATCATACCTTTTAAGTTTTATTAAAGTGTGATATTTGGGAGTGTGATTAAAAGGGGTTATTTTTAATCACACATTTTAAGTGCAATTAGTAACATTTAGATCACACATTTTAAGTGTGATTAATAATATTTAGATCACACCTTTTAAGTATGATTAATAACATTTAGATCGTGTCTTTTAAGTGTGATTAATAACTAATAAAACATGTGATAATAAACATTTAGATCACAGATTTTAAGTGTGATTAATATTTAATAAAACATGTGATTAATAATCAAATAAGATCACATGTTATATGCATTTGAAAAATGCAATGCACAATGTATATTATATTTTGAATCACAACCATATATTGAATGAAATAACGTCATATATTTCATAAATGAAAGTTAAATGTTTAAAAGTATATACAAAGGAATTAATAAAAAGTTTTTAACTGTGCTTACATATATTAAAAAATAAAAAAATAAAAAAAAAACTTGAAAAAACTAAGGCTTGTTTGGTTTGTTTTTGGGAGAGTTGTTTTTGAAAAAAAATTTCAAAATTTTGTTTGATTTGTGGTTTTTCTCAAAAAAATTTCAAAATCACTTTTTCTCTCTCCTCTCTCCTTCTCAATCACTTTTTCTCTCACACATATCTACTTAATTACAACAAAATATCAAATCATCCCAAGCTCTCAAACTTCAAAATTGCTTTCAAAATATACAACCAAACAAACTAAAAAAATTTCTAAACTCTTTCCAATTTTTTTTTTTTTGAAAATCACTCTTTCAAAAGCAAACCAAGCACACCCTAAGTTGTTGAATTTTTTTACTATATTTTGTATTTCTCCAAGAAATTTCTGACTTGAAAAATAAAAACACAAATTAATTCAGAAACCGCTAGAAGCATATAAATAAACTTACTATTTTTGTAGAGACTGTTCTTGTCTTATAAAAGACAAAATCGAACATTTTTCTCATCACACTAACTCTTCATCTCCTACATCAATAGAAAAAGAATAACAACTTTGATTGTTACTAGTATAAAATGTTTAGATTACCATATATAAATATGACATATATATGGAATCAATAAATCCAAAATGAAAATCTTCAATGTATGACTAGATATTTTAAAGTCATAAAACCAAATATATATAGAATCAACAAATCTAAAATGAAATCTTGAAGTGATTATATATTCCTTTTTTTTTTTTATCAGTAAAAAAGAACTTCATTGATGAGAAACAATGTTTTCAAAACCGAACCGGTGAGCGAACCGGAAAAGGGACCGGGTGGACAGATCACCGGTTCAACCGTCGGGTCAAAGCGGTCGAACCGTGACGTCATAATTAATATTATATAATTATAAAATATAAAGAAATAAAAATATATATAAATAATCAAATAAAAATAAAAATTGTTGTATAGTATTTATTAATAATATTTAATAAAGTCATAATTGATAAAAAAAAAAAAGTCACTTATTTCAAAAAAATTAAATTTTTTAAACATTCCCTCCAAATAAATTGATTGATTGCTAGATTTAATTTTGGAGGGAAATGAAATTTGCAACTCTCTCTTCAATTAATATGTTTCAAATAATTTGATTGAATCCCACATAGAATTTTGTAGGTTCTCTTTGAAAAATCTTTTCCTATAAATAGGAATAGACTTTCATAATCTCCTCAAGCTTTCAAGTTTCAATGAGACTCTTCCTTATGAGAGGAGACTCTTGAAATAAGAATTTTTTGTCAAAATTTTGAAATATATATATATATATATATAAGAAAGAAAGAAACTAAAAAAAAAAGTAAAATCCAAAAAAAAAAAAAAAAGAGGATCGGTTTTGGCCGATTCGACCAGTGGGTCACCGGTTTTTCCCGGTTTTGGCCCCAATCTGGGTTTAGGGGGTTAACCAGACCGGAACAAGGCCCGGTTCCCGGTTCAACCAGTTCGACCGGCCGGTCCGGTCCGGGTCTGAGAACAATGATGAGAAAACATACATTACATATGAAAAACATCAATAAAGAAAAGAGGTGCAAAAAGCATCAAAGTAGGCCCCTCCAATCCCAACTAGGTTGGTACCAAGGAGGATACCCAATCATTTGCTAGCACCACCGAAGGTTGGTGAGAAACCAACAAGAAAAGAGAGAAAAAAACAACACAAGGCCCAAGGCAGAACAGCTGCAGTTCTAATGCCCCAATATAGATTCTAACTAGCTTAATGGATACACATAGTTCATTAAATCCACCTGAGCATTACTGAACCTATGAATCTAAGCCAACCGAGCAGCTTGCAGCAACAGACCCAATTTCATCACAGAGCTGCAGATTATCATAATTCCTTGAGCTAAAAATTCCTTGTGCTCATTTTGCTAGCATAATCTTCACAGCAGCACATCCATTCCAAAATTGTGTAGCACAGAATTAGGAGCCAAAGCCAGAAAAACAGAGTACTTCACCCCCTGAGCTCAACATCAAACTTCAACTAGGCAGACCTAAGCACAACTACAAAACACCAACTGACTGAATGTCTCCTCCATATGATGCGCACCCTTCTTTTCCAATACACAAACATACATAACAAGAAGCATTAAGCCTCTGATGGCCTGAACTTCATCTAACAAAATCACAACCAATCAGACAGGATAGTAAGGTGCTTGGTCTAACAGACCATAACCAATCAAACCAGTTTTAGTCTAACAGTCACCTTGGCAATCACCTTCTCAGATCAGCAAGACACAGATGGGCATAGAAGTCACAGACAATACAAAGCAGCAAGAGCACAAACTAGCAGACAAGAGCACAATCACCATAACAGACAACATGACATAAGTTTAAGGTGATAACAGCTGATAACAGCAGCAGACCAGCACAGATAACAGCTGCAGACCAACCAGAACAAAACTAGTAGACCAACTGAACTATCAGACCTTCTCTTGCAGACCTTCCATGAACCCAACTTATTCTCTAGCAGACCTTCCACAAGACTAACCAACTAGCAACACAGAATTGTGCAGCAACAATGCCTCAGTTCAAATGCCCTCAGTTCAAAAGTGCTGCCCTCAGTTCAAATGCCTCAGACAAAAATTCAAATGACCAACAACACAACCACATGAAATCAGAGGAAAAACACAACTACATCATGACACCAGCAAGGCAGATTTACCCCCCAAGGATGAGCTCACAAAAACACAGCCTGAACAGGACAAATATAACAAAAATAGATCAAACAGAGCAGGTCAAACACACCAACTACACCATGACACTCATTCAACAATTCAAAAGCTGCTGCATAACCAAGACATCAATTCATCCCCCTTAAACACCCAAGCACCAGACCTGAGACCAAGACCTGCACAAAAGCTGAGTTATAAACCAGACCTCATTTTACAAATATACATAGATTTACAAATTCAACAACCTAGTGAGCAACCCCAGCACAATGCAGACCAAAACAGATGAAGTTTTTATAGTGTGCTCCATATAATCAGAAAATTTTTTACAGATCAAGCACCAACAAGTTCAGCTCACAGAGACAGTCCCAAAAATAGGACAAATATGACAGATAGAACAACCATGCCTAACACAATCTCATGTACCATTATAGCTACACAACAAAACCAGGCCCCTCAGCTGCGCAACAAATAAGCCCAAACAATAAATAATTCCATAGCTAGCCATTCCTAATACAGTATTGAACCTGAGGCAAATTGAAGACTACATCATTGATAGAGAACTCCATTTTAGCTGGGGAGGATTGGGCCCACAAAGCAATTCGAGCTTTGACAACCTCACCTAGTTCCTCAAGATTTGGCTAGGCACCATTAAAAACACAATCATTTCTATGCTTCCATATGGACCACAAAACAGCCACAGGCACAACCTTCCACAGCAGCTTCTCAGTCTTTTTCATTTTGCAAAACGACTACCATTGCATCAGTCCTTCCACTGAGTTTGGCATAGCCCACTGAAAACCCATCATTTCATAATCGTAGACCATACCAGCCAAACAAATGGGTAGGAGAGCAAGATGTGATTGACAGATTCCTCCTTGTTTTGACAGAAAACGCAGCCCACATTGGCAGATGCAGCTAATATCCCGATTCTCTGTAAGAAACTAGAGGTTTTCACCTTACCTTGCCAAGCCAACCACCCGAAAAATTTGACTTTAGGAGGGGCACAATTATTCTAAACTACCACTGCCATACTCCTACTAGGACCCAAGGAGTATTCATAATTTTTATACATTGAGGCAACAGAAAACAAACCAGAGGAGTCAGCCTTCCACTTCCAAGCATCTTGTTTGGTGACCCTCAAAGCTGGAGCATTCAAAAGGAGGGAATAAAGTCTCCTAACCTCCTCCTTTCCCAGACCAGCAGAGCTCTCCTAAATTCCAAATTCCAAATCTAAGACCCTCCACTCCTGATATAGAAGTTAGACACTACTCCTCTTTTATCTTTGGACAATGAAAAGAGTCTGGGGAACTCCTCCTTAAAGCTTTGCTCCCTAGCCCATTTATCCAACCAGAAAAGAGCTCTCCTACCATTCCCTAACTCAATGACTGAATTTGCCAGGTACATATTGTGAAGCATAGGAGTAGAGATAATTGCACCCATGATATCAGACCAAATTTTTGAGATCCTGCTGTTTCCTTCCATACATGGCAGCCATCTTCCACCCCCCATATTATACTTAGAGCATAGGACATCCTTCCACAAAGTATGATGCTCTGACCCAAACCTCCACCACCATTTCAGTAATAAACACTTATTCAAAATTGTGATATTTCTGATCCCTAAACCTTCCAAATGTTTACTCTTGGTAACGGTATCCTATCTGACCATGTGAACTTTCCTTCTGAGGTCAGATCCCCCCCCCCAAAAAAAAAGAAAGTTTGCTTGAATCTTCTCAATTGCTTTAGCCACCCCCACAGGTATTTTGAACAGAGACAAATAATAAATAGGCAAGTTACTCAAGACAGACTTAATTAGTGTTAGTCTCCCCACAAACGAAAGCAGCCTTCTCTTCCATGAAGATAACTTTTGTTTAAACTTGTCCCAGACTGGCTTCCAAGTGCTTAACCTACCAGGATTGGCACCTAGAGGTAGACCTAGGTACTTAAAAAGTAACCTCTGATGGGCATAATTTAGTCTAGAGGCAAAACTCTGCAGCAACTCTTCATCCACTCCAATACTCGCAATCACACTCTTTGTGGTAGTTGATTTTCAGCCCCGATAGGATTTCAAAACGTCTCAGAATATGTTTGATGGTCACCACTTCCACCCACTCAGCTTTACAAAACAGAATTGTATCATCGGCAAATTGTAGATACGTTATTGTGGATTCCATTATTCCCAATGGCAGCCCCTTTTATCAAACCCATTTCCTTGGCCCTAGCAAACAAGATATTCAACCCCTCGGCCACAATATTGAAGAGGAAAGGGGACAATGGGTCACCTTGCCGAAGACCTCTCTGTGGGCAAAATTCCTCAGTAGGTGAACCATTCACTAATACTGACACCTTTGTGGAGGTTACACAACTTTTCATCCATCTCACCCATCTATCACCAAAGCCAAAATTAGATAACATATTAAATAAAAATTCCCAGTTGACTGAATCATACGCCTTCTCAAAGTCTAACTTCAACACCAAACCTTTCTTGTTTGATTTTCTCCACCCATCAACTATCTCATTAGCAATGAGAATCCCATCTAGGATATTCCTTCCCTCAAGAAAAGCAGATTGAGTCTCACTAATAATCCTTGGCATCACTTGTTTCACCCTATTGGCTAGGATTTTAGCCAAAATTTTGTACACGGATCCAATGAGGCTAATTGGCCTATAATCCCTCAAGCTTGAGGGGCTGTCAACTTTTGGGATTATAGCTATAAAGGAACTGTTTAAACCACTCACAAAAGAGGCATTTTGATGAAATTCTCTTAAAAATTGCATTACCTTAGGTTTGACTACACCCCAACATTTCTTATAGAAGGCCAAATTAAATCCATTAGGTCCAGGTGCTTTGTTACCATCACTGTTCTTGATAACATATCTGACTTCCTCTTCAGTAAAATTTGCTTCCAACAGCTCCACTGCTAGATGACCTCCAATATTTTTGAATTGGCCAGACAGTGATGGTGTATTAGCCCAAGATTCAGAGAAAAGATTCATGAAGTGTGCCTTCACCTCCATCCAAACCTCTAAAGGTTCTTCTACCAATGAGCCATTCACCAAAACTGAACACAAAGAATTTTTGTTATTTCTATTAGAAGCCATAATGTGAAAATACCTTGCGTTCTTATCACCTTTTGATGCCCAATTAATTCTGGACTTTTGTAACCAAGTCCATTCCACCATTTTGTTTAACCTCCAAATTTCACTCATAATTTCCTTCCGCCTAGCTTGTTCAGCCCCCAGAAGGATTCTTTCTTCGGCAATTAACTCTATGGCATGAGCTTCATCTTCTGTAGCCTTAAGCTTAGATTCAAGCATACCAAACTCTTCAATATGCCACACTTTTAATTTGTGTTTTAAGGCTTTCAATTTCATGAACCATCTATATCCGGCCCAACCTTCAACCTGAAATTCTGACCAAAATTTGCCCAATAAACCTGCAAACTTAGGATAAAGAGTCCAAGCGTTCAGAAACCTAAAAAGACGGGGACCTCAATCTCTTTCATCCTCCATTAAAAGGATTGGGCAATGATCAGAAATCAATCTAGAAAGACCCCATAATTTGAAGTTGAAGTTCTATACCCATTCATGATTAAGCAAAAATTTGTCTATTTTACTCCATTTCTCTCTAATTTGTGAGTTACACCAGGTAAATTTCCTCCCAAGCATGGGTAAGTCAATCAACTCCATTTGTTCTTCCATGGCATTAAGGTCCCTCATGCGTCTGTCTCTTCTTGAGCACCCAATGCGTTCAGCAATATTCCTTATTTCATTAAAATCCCCTCCCCCCATGCACCAGGGCCCCAATAACATACTCTTCAATTCAGCAAAAAAGACCCATAATTCATTCCTTTTAACCACTTCGGATGGGCCATATACATTAACAATCACACAATGAAAAGAGGAAAAGAGTGTACCAGACAAAAGGATAAATTTACGGTGGCCACAGCAAGCCTCTAGTTGAAACACCTTAGTACTCCATATACATAGCAGCCCTCCAATTCTACCTCTGGCATCCACTTCCATATACTCAAAATTATCATCATACCAAAGAGACTTTACTAATTCAGGAGTAATTGAAGATCTCTTTGTTTCTTGAATCATCACAAAACTGATTTTTCTTGCTACCAAAATTTGTTTAATTTTTCTCCTTTTTCCTGGGCTGCCAAGACCTTTAACATTCCAAGATAGTAGCATCATAATAACAACTTTTTCACTGAAGACCCCCTGAGCTTATAACTCAATGGATATCCCCACCCCTTCGTACCTCTTTCCCCTTATCTGTGGCTTCCAGTTCTTCTAACTTACTAATCACCTCTTCCTCCTTGCCATCACAACCTAGGCCCAGCACTTTACCAATTTGGATGGATGCTGCTACCTCTGATAATCTAACACCTCCTCTACTAGATTTACTCGCCATTGAGAGGGAAATGACAACTATGGTAGACCTAAACACTGCCCCTTTCCTCAGATTGAGTGATTGCTTCATAAATTTCTTCCCCATTTCATGTTTCCCCATTTTTCGTCATTTGTGACAACCATTTTCCTCACCTCTCACCTGCAAACTCTTCTTACTGATAAGGATTAGGCCCATACTGCTGTGTGCATTATTGGGCTACCCCACCCCATTAACCATTGCACATATAGGATGAGTGCTGGCCTCAGCTCTAAGACCTGTCAACACATCCCTCTAGGCCAACCAATTCCCACTTGAGTCCTCTTGGGCCCTATTTAAATCCACCTCCAAGATAATGCCTTGTTTCTGCCCAGCAGACCCACTCATACTTCTAATAAAACCAGGAGTGACCACCTCATCATCATTTCTTGCGCCACCCTTCTCTGACACTCCTTTGCAGAGCCTCCTTACAGAGCTTTCCTCACATGCGACTCCAGCCTCTGACACACCGATCGTCAGGTCTGTCTCCTCCACCACCAAAACCTCCCTGAAACTTGCTTCCCCCTCCATGGTAGTAGTGTGGTCATGATCCACCACCTTATCCCTGTAATCACCTCACCCCTTGTATCCACCTCAGCACCAACCTGGATTTCCGCCTCATCATCTTCTTCCCCTTGTCTGCTGCCTCTATCTGCAATAGTCTCAACATCATCCTCGGAGCTGTAGCTGGTTTCATTATTCCTCAGAAAAGATTGACATATACATTTCTCTTTCACTATTATTGGGACTATGATTTGTTCCTTTGAGATCCTGACTGGATATATTACTTCCTGGCAATCTAAATTGAGAAGATGGTTAATGGAATCCATGCACGTTGTCTCAATCTTGACTTTTCCACAGTAAAGAGACTCCATATTCAAAGTGTTTGCATCCATTTGAAGCACCTCTCCCCACTCTCTACCGATTGCGCAAAATGTATTGTTGTTTCACAAGACCAGCGGTACACCATAGAAGCTTAACCACATCTGCCTCACCTGGTCAAAAGCCACGCTTTTATCCCATTCCTCAATCGAATCACACCAGTTTGTGAGCCAGTCCTTCATTAACGATAATTTCTCATGCATTGCACTCACTGATGGAAATGAAAGAACTAGTTGTTTTCCATCACCTACTCTAACTTTGATGTCTCCATAGCCTCTTCTTTGAAGTTCGTCCTAAAATTCTGCAATCGAGAGATGTGGTTTCAGTCTTACCACTGCACTTTCTTGCAACCAGCCATTTGCCCCTTTCTGTACCTTAATGGTACAGACTAAGTTAGGTTGAGGGCCCCTACCTCTGACCACATCGGCATAGGACTTTCTCCCCTGAAATGAAGCCCTTACAGTGTGATGTCCCCCCTTTTCCTTCCACTGCTTTATTAGGTGTCGGATACTTTGATTCTTGTCATTTACCTTGCTAAACACAACCATTTGAACCTTCAGTGCTTTGTCATCACACCAAAGTCCATTAGCTTTCTGCAGAGCCATATCTGCTGCTACCGAGCAACCATACTTGATAAATCCGAATCTAGATCCTGTAGATCTTCTCCTCTTGTTCGGAATGTACGTATCCAGCACCATACCAAAATTTGAGAAGAGTTGAAAAAGCCCTTTCGCCCCCATCGATGTTGGTAAGTTGTCCACAAACACCGAGTAAATGGTACTCCCCCTTAAAGCCCCCGCTGCTTGACCACCATGCTTTTGAACCACCGGTTTCCAACCTCCAGTCCCATTCGTACTTGTTCATCCCCTCATAGCATCAATGTTCTCTTCCTCGGAGATTATGACAAATCACCGCTGCTGGTCGCCTTCGTCCCTCTCCCTGGTTGCCCGAGAAAAGACCCTGGATTATCAGTGATTATATATTCCTTAACAACTAAAGAAATTGTTTATTAGCAATTTAAAGAACGGAAGTTATATCATACTTACATTGGATTTCAACTCATATTCTTTAGTAGGAAATTAATCCATTCAACTCGCACTTCATCAAGTTCGGTTTCTATGTAAGTCTTTTTTCCATTGAACTGTAACAGATTATTTACAACAATTAGATAATGAAGAAGATGTACAAGTATCATGAATATAATAGTAATAAAAGTTTAGAATTTATCTCACATTTTGTTTTCTTAGGATGCTTTGATCTCTAATGAGGTCTTTCATATACCGCATTACATAAGAGTTTGGATCCTCTGCCATTGTTTCTTGCCATGCTTCCTGCCATGGTGCTAAAGCGGCGTCGTTTTGGCCAAATTTTTTTTCCCTTTTCTTTTCTCTCACAGCTCTCAACGTTTGAGAAAGAGAAACTGAGTTTGAAGCAACCATCTCCGATCCTAGAGAGAGAAAGAGAAACTGGAGAAAGAGAAAAATGGGTTGTGGAAACTTGTTCTTCACTCTCATCAAAACATTGTCCGTAACTCTCATCACATACAATACAATCATCTCTGCCAATGCCCCTCTTGAACAAGACTCCCATTATCATCCTCATCAATATCATCAAATGGGTTCAAACCAATCATCAAGATGCCAATGGACACATCGAAAATAATACCCAAGAAGAGGCAAATTTTGAGTTTGGACATTCTTATTTGAAAAGCTAACTATAGAAATTCTATTGATTTTATGTTTGTGATTTTGGGTTTACTTTCTTTTTCCCTTTTGGTTTGATATTGGTGAAAATTCATGAATAAAACTGGAATCTCAGATTTTTGAAACAAAGAAAATAGTCTCAGATTTTTGTTTTGATCTTTCGTTTGGTTGGATTTTTTTAAACCTGTAAACTAAACACACAAACTTTGGCATTTTGAACATCGATTTGAATCAAGAGATAAACCAACACATCAATTTTCTAAAGCAAAACAACAACACCGATTTGCATTGATAACTAGAAAAAAACCAATTAAAACCTAGAAACGAAACCCAATCAAGAGAAAACCCAGCAATCCTCTTCTCTTCTTCTTCTTCAATCTACTTCGCACTTTCTCTATATATATATGTGTGTGTGTGTGTGTGTGTGTGTGTGATGGGGTAAAAATGATTGAGAACTGATTCAATTTTATTTTCTTTTTTGATTTTTTTGTTATTGTTGTGGCCTCGCCACCACCACGGCCCTCTTCTTCATCTTCAGTCGTTCATGCTTAAGTTGCTTAGGATTCTCACTGTCTCTCTCGTTGGAGAGCTTAGAGAGAGAAGAAAACAGGGGAAAAGAGGAAAAAAAAAATTGACCAAAATGATGCCGTTTTAGCACCACGGTAGTAAACAATGGCAGAGGATCCTGACTCATTACATAAAACCCACATTCCACGTTTGTAGGTTGTTGCGGGGACTACATGAAAGCATTTTCATTATTATTAGAAACTACATATAAAGTGTTGTGATCAAGCTGGACAATCATTAGCATAAATATAAGTATGATAAAATTAGAGAAAATGATATTGATTACCTGAACTACTTTCCAAACTGGATTGGTCCTCCTCATCCTTTGGGTAGTTTCATAAATTTTCAAAGCACTTTATAAAAGAAATTCCAGAAGCCAAAATAATTTTAGGGTAACTCAAATTGCTTAAAAATGTACGAACCAGCCAAACTTACATGTTTATTACAATTTCAAAGCTTGTGTTTATTTTAGAATTAATCGAATCAAGCAAGTACACAATCATCAATGTTAGATCAATGACTAACAATATCCAATGGTACCTACAATTTAACAAGTCACAAGTATAAGCTTAATAAGTTTATTATCATTTGAACACATGAAATAAATAGTTTTAGATAATTACCCAATATTATAAGGAATTAAAATCAATTCTTCTAGCATAGCCTCCTCTAATCTTCTTGCAAGCAACACATATTTTGATTTCTCCCCAACCATAGTTTTTCCACTAACAACACAAAGGTTAACAAATACAAATTGTTTCCTCTAATTGGAAGCCTTCAACACCTGATGGAGATGACTAATAAAATAAACAAATTTTAATTAAATTCGTAATTCATAAAATCTGTAGAAATAACTATTAATGTAGCAAATTTTCCTTACCTTATGTACAACATGATACATATAACAGATAATTCTTTTACATGACATATGTACTCCATGTCTACTCTTTGAAGTTGGATATTGATCTCCTCCCCAAATATGTCTTTCTCTAGTGGAATGTCTATGGCTTCATCATACTTGATATGCTCAACTAATGAAGCAAAAGATTGAATGGACTATTGATTTTTTTCCACATTCAACATTAATTGAAGCTCCCTAAGTTTAAAATTTTCAAAATAAACAAATATAAGTCAACTTTAATTTTAAGAAACTGTAATAAAGTTTCTAAGTTCGAATATTTTACCTCATCACTGACCAATACAAGATTTTTGGGCCAAGCAACAAAAAATACCACTGCTTCTCCAACAATAAGCATCTCATCTGGGATAGGTATAGGAAGAGGGACATCTTTTTGAATAACAACTTCAATAGACACACGTACATTGGATTCTCCTAATGGCACTGTATAAATGGCTTCATTGGGTTCGATTCTCTCATACACCGTACCATGAGCAACAATATTTTCAATGGAACCTACCGCGAGTTTACATGGTTTGCCCTATAACACACAAAGTTAATAATGGAACTTCTAAGAATATCACTAACGATATTAGAAATTATAACATCAATAGATAAAAACTACACACATTTCTCTTATTTTGTTTAGGATCTTGAAGTGGAATGTCGTCCTTAGTTCTCACCCTATTTTCTGCTAATAAAGAATTATGCTGAAAATTGCCTCTACCACCACTTTTCAATGTGTTTGAACATTTCCTCTATAACAAACACACAGATAACAACAAAAGCACTAATAAAATCACTAACAGTATTAGAAAATATAACAACTTTAGATGTTCTAAATGCTATACAAATTTATAATCTTTTGGGTAAGAGCTTGGAGGTGGAATATCATCCTCAGTTCTCACTCTATTTTCTGTTGAGAGAAAATCAGGCTGAAAATTTCCTTAATAACCACTTCTCAAGGTGTTTGAACTAACATGTTTAGATTCTGTTGTATGTGGTATTTGTTGTTCCACTGCACTAAGCCTAGCTTGCAATTGTACCACCATTGCCTCAAGATCATTACATTTCTTCTCCCAATGTGACTGATTCCCACGTCTAGGCAAGTGAAAGTAGGTGCTATGTGTGTCAGAATTTTCTACACCCTTTAATCAACTAGAAGATTCAGGAGTACCTAATGCCATAGTAAGAATGTCATTGCATCCTTCAGTCTTTAAACTCCCATCACTTTTTTGTTTGGTCAACTCATCCTACAATATTACATTATTATATAAGAAAGATGAACAATTGAGGTAATATAAAATAAATGCAATCAGTATACACAAATATCTTAAAATTCTCACAGCTTGTTCCATAATTGTCTTGTCATCATATTCTCCATTTTTATTTTGACGAGCCTTTTTCCATAGAACACTTCTGTCCAAATCTTCAGTAGATCCAGTCATACGTTTCTATCAATTAAACATACATCAAATTTTCAAAATAATCATATCAAAATTGTTATTAAATAATAAAATTTATAACCACTTGCATAGTCTTCTTGAAAGCGAGCATAGCCCTTTTGACTAATTCTATGGTTATACTTATTTTGACTTCGTCTCCATTTCTGAACCTATCTCAAAATCTTTGAAAATGTAACACGCAAAGTTAATCCAAATGTATAGCATTTAATATTTTTTTTAAGTGAATAAGTCATAAAATAAAACAGAAAATTTACAAGATTACAAGGGGCACGCCACTGTTATTACAGAACTATACAAAGTTTGATGGGTCTAGCATTTAATACTGACATTTTAAATAACTAAAGTTTGATTATTTTTACCTCAAACTTTTCTGATAGTCGCCTTTCAAGAAATGAGTCCCAATGTCTTTGTTCAACGAATCCATAAATTGCTGGTGGGTTTGATATGATCTCAAGATTGGACTTGTTTTCATGTATGTACTTGGTAAGTTCTTTCTTGAATGTCCTCAATTTTGAACAAAATGAAGATAACACTTTTTTCTTACTTCTTTCATCCACTTTGTATGTTAACTGAGTAGTCAAAAAATATAATGTTATAAAATTCTAATTTTGATTACACTTAAAGACATGTTTAAGTGTCTTACTTACCTCCACACAACTCCATAATTTTCTTTCAGTTCAGCTGGCACCTCAAACCAATCTTTATAGCATATCGGAATCATTGTGTGAGCCAACACCCCATGATAGCTTGAACATTTGATTGAATTGTTTCCAATCAATTGACCATTCTCGTTATAGTCAATGGCTTTTCATACACCATCCTTTATGATATCTGGTAATGTTGTCGAACCTCTACCTTTTCTTTTATTAGATTTTGGTTCTGTTGCTAGTAACCATGCATCCTCTCCATGAGTAGGCATGACATAAGAAGTATCCATCCTGTGAATAAAATAAAATAAAAATTTAAGAAAAAAATGTCAAATAGTTAGACAATTAAATGTAAAGACATGAAGAAAATGAATATAAGTCAAACATTTTAACATGAAAATACAATACTTAGACATACATTCTTACAAAGACAATTTTTTTTTTTTTTATCATGGATTATCGAGCCAAGTTCCCTCGCAATCTCCTTGCATGTAAGATGACATAGAATCATCAAACACATCTAATGATTCAACTTCTGGCAAAACTTTTGTAAAGCCATGATGCTCTATACAAAAATCATTGAACTCATCATCCTTTAGTCAAGTTGCCATATCTCAATAATAACTTCATAGTGACTTATATTTGTAAACACTAGGTTCTTATCCTTGTAACCTCTCACATGCATTGTTGTTGCCACTAAACTAACTCCACTGTTTTGGCTGACTCGTGAGTTATCTCGATCTTTTGTGTGATAACGGCAACCATTGATGATATAGCCATGGAATTTTACAACATCCAATGGAGGTCCTTGTGTTATCCACTTTAGGCTATTTGAGATATTATTTTGGCCACTTAATTCCTTTGAGACCTGTATATGGTTGAATAGTTAGCTAACTTTTTCTTAATAATATTTGGTATTTGAAAAAGATAAATGTTGAATTACCCCAATACCTTTTCACGAAGCCAATACATAAATGTTTTATTATACTTAATTTGTAGCCATTTTTGACTTTGTGATTGACGATGATATTTTAGCTTCAACCAAGCCATATGCTACCTATCAAATCATCAATAAAGCAATATATTATGAGATAAATCTCTAACTTGTGAGAATACAATTATAAAAAAATGTACATGAAATATTCTTACTCAATGTATGGTTGAATGTCACTTATATTTTCTAACACATAACGATGTGCTTGCTCCCATTCATTACGATCAACAGTAACAACATAACCACTTGATAAAGGCTTTCCAATTTCTATATCATCATCAATTGTCATGTTCCTATTAGAAGGAATCCCGATTGCATCCACTCTAGATAAATACTCTGCGCAAAACTCAACAGCTTCTTCTATACTTTCAGCAATGCAACCTTCAGGACAATTACGACTACGAACATAACCCTTTAAGATCTTCATGAACCTCTCAAATTGGTACATCCATCTAAAGTGAACTAGTCCACAAAGTCGAACTTCTCTTACAAGATGCACTGTCAAATGCACTATGATATCAAAGAACGAATGTGGCAAGTAACTTTCAAGCAAACATAATGTGACCACAAGATCTTTTTTAGTCTCATCTAATTTTCCCACATCCACCACTTTGCTACAAATAGCATTGAAAAAGAAACATAACCTAATAATGGCATGTCTCACATGCTTAGGTAACATAGATCGTATTGCCATAGGTAGTAACTGTTGCATCAATACATGACAATCATGTGATTTTAGACCATAAAGTTTCAAATCTTGCATTGATACATGACTTCCCAAATTTGAAGAGTATCCTTGTAGAACCTTTAATTCGAATAATGTTGTACATACTCTTCTTTTCTCCTCCTTAGACAATATGTAACATGCTGGAAGCAAGTATGTTCGTTTCTCCCCAATTTGTGGTGCCAATTCTTCACGCAAACCCATTTCTACAAGATCAAGGCAAGAATTAATTCCATCCTTCATTTTTCCTGGAATATTAAGTAACATACCAATAAGGCTTTCACACACATTCTTCTCAATATGCATAACATCCAAATTATGTCAAACATGTAAGTACTTCCAATATTCAAGATCAAAGAATAATGATTTCTTCTTCCAACATTTTGTACCACCAACATCTAATGCTTTTTTATTTTTCTTTCCCCATATGGTTACAAGCCCTTCAACCTTATTTACTATCTCCTCCCCAGTTATGGTATTGGAGCTAATCTAAACTCTTGCTCACCATTAAAAGCCTTTTTTTGCCTCCAATATGGATGGTAGCGTGGAAGAAATTTTTTGTGACCAGTATATGTGTTCTTCTTACCATATTTTAATCTGTGAGAACAAGTTCCTTCACTACAAATTGGACATGCATAATATCCCTTTACAGTACAACCGTTCAAATTGCCTAATACTGGAAAGTCATTAATTGTCCACAACAATATAGCCTTCAGCCTGAAGTGTTCTTCTTTATAAGCATCATAAGCTTCAACAACTACCTCCCACAACATTTTCAAATCATCAATTAGTGTTGCCAAGTGAACATCAATGTCATTACCAGGTTGTTGTGGACCTGATATTAAGAATGATAACATCATAAATTTCCTCTTCATACATAACCATGGTGAAAGATTATAGGTAATCATTATAACTGGCAAACAACTATACCTACTACTAAGGGAACTGTGTGGATTTATTCCATCAATAGAAAATAGCTAATCGAAGGTTTCTTGGCTCTGCAGCGAAATCTGGCCACTTGTGGTCTACTAACTTTCATGATGGAGAATCTGCAGGGTGACACATTGTACCATCATAATCTCTTTCGTGAGCATGCCATGTCAAATCCTTAGCTATTTTTGCTGATTGGAACATCCTTCGAAACCTTGGGATAGATGGAAAATACCATAAAACTTTTGCAGGCACATCTTTTCTTATTTTAGTGGAATTCTTCTTCAACTTCCATCTTGATGTACCACATGTAGGACATGAAGTTTCATCTTTGTACTCCTTTCTATAGAGTATGCAATCATATGGACATGCATGTACTTTCTCAAATCCCATTCCCAATGTAGCAAACGTCTTCCCAGCCTCATACGTGGATGATGGTATTTCATTGTTCAATGGCAGCATATCACCCAACAACATCAGTAGATCTTAAAACCCAGTGTGAGATAGGCTATTTGTAGTTTTGAAGTTGTACAGTTTAACCAGTGCAGATAACTTGGTAAACTTTGTGCAACTCGGATACAATGGTTTTTCCGCATCCTCAAGTAATTTCTTAAACACTTCAAGATCAGCCGTGCAATGATCATATGCATCTTGAACCATTTCTATTGTTTCAGCTACATCGGCTATAGGAGACGTGTCAAATTGTTGTTGGGAAAAATCTTGTTCATTTAAACATGGTGATGCCCCACTGGTGACTGCTTCTCCATGCCATATCCATGTTGTATAACTTTGGTCAATACCATTGAAAAAGAGATGATTTCTAATCTCTCAAATAGGTTTGGTTCTCAAGTTTCCATAGACTCTACAAGGACAACATATGGATTGAAGATCACTTGCATGGATCATAGCAAAATTAAGAAATTGTTCAACTCCATTCTCATAGTCTTTGATCTTCTATCCTTGAACATCCAAGATTTGTCCATTTGAAATGTATTTTTGAATACCTATATGAACAAGGAAATTAGAATATAAAACAATAAACTTGCAAGGATAAAGGCTACACAATTGATAACCTCAAAGGAATGTCATTGACAAGGCATAATTTCTTTGATAGAACATTAAATGCCTCAAACAAACTTGTAACAAAAAAATTTTTTTTAAACAAAAATACAAGATCTTAGTGAGGAAAGATTGTGTATTTAATAATAGGCAAGCCTTCTTGTGTTGAGTTGGGTGAAGTAGTGAAGGTTAGAATTGAAGTAGAATTTGTTAGCCATGTTTTACTCCATTGCCCATTGGTAGTCCCTAGTTCCATTGAAGCCTTGCTACAATGGTGGGATGGGGTGAAGTTCAAGATGAAGGAGGGAAAATTTTGGAATATGGTGCCACTAGTGATGCTGTGGTTAGTTTGGAAGTTGAAGGAATGAAATGGTGTTCAATGGGGGTCATCCCAATTTTGATGATTTGGTGGATATTGTGAAGTCAAGGCATAGCTTTTTGGGCAAAGAGCAGTATTGCAGGTGTGCAGTACTCAGTTCATGATTTTGTGATCAATTTGAATCAAGTGCTGCAGCTGCTGAAGTGAAGGGTGTTGTTGTGCTTTTGTTGCTGTTGTGTTGCTGGTGTGGTTTGTTTACTAGGTGTAACTGCTGAGGTTAGAAGGTGTCTAGGTTACCAACAACAGGTTTGTAGGTTTGTCTATCTTATTGCGTCTGACAACATATTCTATACCTTTATCATTGTTTGAGATTGTATTACATAACTATTGTTCTTTTGCCCTTTGACAATTTTCCCTTTGTTGTTGCAGTAATTGTTGCTTTTGTTCACTTGTTAGTCTTGAATACTATGAACGCTATTGGCAATTTTGTTCACGCTTATGAGCTGGGAAATATTGGCCGATTATTTGTGTAGGCATTGGTAATGCAAAGTGATTCGCTCTATTTATGTAGCATACCTTCTTGTTCTTCAGATAGGCATTGTCGTGCTTTGATTGAACAATTATTCATATGTTTGAGCTAAATTCTAGAGTATGCCTACATTTAATTATAAATTTTGTAAGTTACATCTAGAATAAATCAATAATAAATTAAACAACGACGTCGTGGAAGCTAACTTCTTAAAGTTTTCAACATTAATTGTAAAGAAAAGAAACTAGCATATTGAGTTATGGAATAAAACAAACAAGGTTTTAAGAATCTTCAAAAAGTTTAATAAATCTGAATGGTTAGATATTTTTCACAGTTATGGAATAGAACAAACAAGGTTTAAAGAATTTTCATGAAGTTCAATAAATCTAAATGGTTAGATATTTTTCACATAATAAATTTGTTGTTATGTTTTTTTATACGCAAGACATGATCTCTATATTAGTAGATTGAATTAAGCTAGTTAACAATCGGAAAGTAAACCAGAAACTATAGTTTCAATTGAAGAAATAAACACATGTTTAACAAGAGCAAACCAAGAGATCATAAAAGGAAAACAATGAACCGTCGAAGTAAATGTTTAAGTATTTTATTTTCTTAGAAAAGGTGGAACCAAATGATTTGGTAATCCAAAACTTAAGGCACATCAGTATTCATCAATCCACAATCCCTCGAAATCAACATTTCTTACATTAAAAGAGAAGCTTCACAGATTTTGTTCTCAGAGCAAGTGAAGATAAGACTAGCAGCGTAAGGGAAAGGGTAAGTAGAAAATTTAGTTCAGGAAGATCGCACATCATCTATGAGAATTCTTAATTAACCCTGAAAAATGAAACCTTTTTTGCAATCTTTGTGTGCCTGCCATCTTAAATTTTAGATTATAGGTAGGGCTGTAGAACTTGTTTAAATTTGGTTTATTGATTTATTTGTAGTGTAGTGTACAAGTTTATTAAACACATTTTAAGATGATAGCTAACAGGTTTTAATTGAGTACTTTTTATTTTTAATAATGCTTACTGTTGAGTAATGGATTGAATTTAACTTGTTACCAATTGATATTGAAAGTATTTTTGATGAACACTAATCGAGTTAGAGTAACTTATATTGTACTGTGTTAATTATACCATGTGAGTTTATTAGATATTTAACTAAAAGGTCTTTTTTGGATTACCCAATTTGTAATATTGGATCTATTAATCCTCGTATTTGGTTTATTAGGATATTCATGTAGTTGTTGGGTAGTCCCTAGTTCCATTGAAGCCTTGCTACAATGGTGGGATAGGGTGAAGCTTAAGATGAAGGAGAGAAAATTTTGGAATATGGTGCCACTAGTGATGCTGTGGTTAGCTTGGAATTTGAGGAATGAAATCATGTTCAATGGGGGTCATCCCAATTTTGCTGATTTGGTGGATATTGTGAAGTAAATGATAGCTTTTTGGGCAAAGAGTAGTATTACAGGTGTGTAGTACTCAATTCATGATTTTGTGATCAATTTGAATCAAGTGCTGCAGCTGTTGAGGTGAAGGGTGTTGCTGTTTTTTGTTGCTGTTGTGTTGCTGGTGTGGTTTGTTTGCTGGGTGTAACTACTGAGGTTAAAAGGTGTCTGGGTTACCAACTGCAGCATTGTTCTAGAGAGCAGCAGCAGTAGCAGTGTGCTTGGTTTTGGACAGTAACAGTAGCAGCAGTAGCCGCAGTGTGCTTGGGTAGTGTCTGGTGTGTTTGGGTATTGACCAGCTTCCCTTACTTTTTCACTAGTATCATTAGCCAGCATATAATATGTACATTTTCATATCTGATTTCCATTTTCATCCCTTAATACAGCAACTTGAGATTAGACTAGTCAAGGCACCAATAAATTTTGGTGTAAATTACTCCAGTCAAAGCATGTACACATTGTATTTGGTGTTTTGCCTATGACTTACATACATAGATGGTTATATATCAAGATAGCAGCTTTGTATGTTATATGTAAGACATAATATGTTTTGATGATTGTTTATGTCTTGGGTCTATTGGCAGGTTGTGTCCCGTGTTCTAACAACCCCAAAGAAACAAGAAAGAAAACTAAAACTCCCAAAAATAGTAGCAGCAGCAGCCATAGAATCAAATTGACAGAAATAATTAAAAAAAACAATTATTATAATTATCTTGAAATAATTATAAAACTTTGGGTATGGTTCGAGTTGTGTTGTCAAAACATATCGAAAATTTCCACCCTTATATTTTATCTTTTTTTTTTTTTATCAACAACGAAGAAAACTTTATTGATGATAGAGAACCTTACACGTAAGGAAAAAAAAAACATCAACAAAGGGGAAGGGGATAATGCAAAAGCCATCATGACGAGACAACCCAATCCCAACTAGGTTAGCACTAAGCAACTCGCACAATCACATGGTAGCATCAATCCAAGCACCTGTTGGTGAGAGACCAACAGATACAAACTGCAACAGAGCTTACAATACTGCAACAGATACACAGAGACAACAGATAGGAACAAAATACAGCAGATACACAAAGACAGCAGATATCAACAGATAGCAACAAAAATACCAAAACAGCAGAGAAAACTTATGCTAACAGCAGCCCAGGTCACTTTAAATCTCCCCAAAATACTAAACCAGCAACCACTACAGACCAGACCCCATCAGATACTCACTACATAACAGCCCTCAAATTCTACCAGATCTATCAGATACACACCAAACACACCAGTAGCATTCCTTCGATTATATCAGACCATACACACTAAATATACCAGTCTAAGAGCCAAATCAGCAAGCAAATTGTTGATCAGTATTCTATTTGTGTATCAATATTCCTTCTCATTCAATGAAGACTATCTACTTGTTTTGCATATGCATACAAACTGATTTTGCGAAAAAAATTCTCTGAGATTTTGTTTTTATCAAAAGATTTAAGAGGGAAAAAAAAGAAGAAGAAATTTCACTTTTGTCTTTCCTTTTGATTTCTTTCCACTTATTTCTACTCTAATTCTTGATTGAAATACAGAATGTTTTGGTTTTAACTACTCACTTTGCATTTGTAGTTTTTGCGATTGGAGCCGTAAGGAGTGAAAATCTAAACAAGAGAAGGTTGACAACGATGTCAAAACCACTTTCTCGGAACTGTAGGTTTAGTTTATGACAGTGTTTCACTTGTTAGACACTAAATATATCCTTCATTCTCATATATTGCACAACCAAAAATGTCTAGATTCATTTTGGTTCTGTTTTAGGGAACCCAATGCCATTTTCTTTTTTGCTAACATGATTTGGTTTATAGGGGAACCAAATTGAATCCAACCATCAATGCACCACTAGTGTCTTTAGTCGCACAATATATAAAAAATAAAAAATAAAAAAAATTGATGCATCATTAGTCCTACTGGTGGACAACCATGATAACCTAAAACCCACAACTCAATGATTACTTGGAGTTGCATCAACACATCTCCACAACCAATCTCAAAAGGAAGTATAGTACTTGGCAAAACACCATTTGCCAAGGTTAAAATCTCCATAAAAATAATTCCTCCTCTAAATAATGATAGACCCACGTACAACACACTAACAAACTATTATGAGGTAATAACAAGCATTCCAATGATATATAGGATAGAACTTTACAATATGCTGATGGTTTTCTATGTCAAAAACTGGTAAGCCTTTCTTGTAGCAGGCTTTGCATTGTTGACATAGCAACCAAATGAGTACTAGCATGCAGAGGGCCACATGTTTGTACCAGTGATGATGCATAATGCTGAAGTTCATAACAAAGATTCAGCTATTGAGGTCTTGTGCAAGTTGCATGAACAATGTTCCCTGCATAGGCTCAGGTAAAGGTTGCATACTTCTAAAACATGGATATTCTCTCTCATTAAATCCTCATTACTAGAACAAGGGTCATAGAAGTAAGATTTAGGAGAAAAGCAATGGATGAGGCATGCTGTGAAGTAGATATCCTTTTGAAAAAAGTGCAGGGAGGAAAGGAAAAGTTGTCGGGAGAAGAGAACGTTAGGAGAGAAGATAGAATTGCATGAGATGCACAATAACGCTTTGAATGTGAATGCAATAGTTTCAAAGAAGTCACAGAAAGCCACACAAAATGTCTGAGCTACTTATCAATTCCAGAGAGAGGGGATCAATGATTTGAAGGTGTATATATATATATATTCATTTGATGTCTTGCTCATGGTGCTTTCCTTGCTACTTGCTGAAGGTTTCTGCTATGTAGTTACGGCATTTTATAGTTTTGGTTAGGTTGTTGTACATATAGCAATTTTGGTTTTGTAAGTTATAAGATATGTGATTGGTTTTTGTTCTTAATTGATACCCCAAAGAAACAAGAAAGCAAACTAAAACTCCTAAAAATAGTAGTAGTAGCAACTACATAATCAAATTGATAGATAGCAGCAGGAGCCACAGAGCCAAACTAGTAACCAAAACTGACAACTCAACCACCTCAATCAACTACCAGCTCTAACAACTTAAACTCCAACACAGATCAAAAAAAAGGAAAAGAGAAAGAAAAAGAACCCTTGCATTAGGACGAAACCAGAATTAAGAGTCACCTGGAACAGAATTTGACCTGATGTAAATTAAAGATAATGTCATTAACTAGGAAGGGCAATCCTGTGTATGATGCTTTGGTCCATAATGCAATTCTCACTTTGACAAGTGAGCTCCCTATGTTGTGTTCTGGGAATTGCATTCTATTTATACAAGTGAGCTCCCTATCTTGTGCAATATCTAGCTTAAGATCACATTGGAAGATGCATTTATTGTACCATACTCTTATTTTTATGAGTTTCCTAAGTTTTTTTTTTTTTTTTTTTTTTTTTAACCATGGCCTTTATGAATGGTTGTCTTTTTTACATTTTTAGTAATGATGAATAAAAATAGTAGCAGCATAACTTACTCAACTCAACTAAGCCCTGTCCTGCTAGTACTAGGAATAGTGATATTGGTCGTGTTTGCAAAAATTAACGTTCAGAACTTACTACCTTCCAAACCAGAAAAAAATAGAGAAAGAAAAACATGATTTTGTCTACCCTTTTTAGCCATGTAAAACACATCCAATTTGAATGGGAATTTCTGGTTCACTAGTCTGACTAGCTAATCTAGAACTTCAATGTTAAATGCAATGCTGCATGTGCTTGGACATAGGACACCCACCGATACAAATGACATGGATAAGTTGATACAACAAACCTTTTTTATTTTAATTTTACTTTTGTGAAAAGGAAAATTTATAAAATAAATATATATAATGACACTTAACAGAGGCTAATAGAGTAGTGAGTTTCACTGTTTCAACACTCAACCACTAGTTGTAGAAAGTGACAATCATCATTCGTATGGTTCGAGTAGGAAGGATAGCAACCTTCAAATGATCCAAGCATAGCAAGTTTCTATAATTAAGAACCGACGGGAACAAAATACCAACGGGAACAAAATACCATCTTGCAGAACAGAAAAGCAAATTCCAAAATAGATAGAAGGCCAACCAAATACACATCCTTAGCATACATACAAATACAGTGACAGAATATACACCTAACAAGTTAAAAGGCCAATCAAATACACATCGATATCCAATACCACAAGAGGATAAATACACATACAGAGAAGAAAACTCCGCAAAAATTTGTGATTCTACTATACCAACAGAAATACACACAAAAGGGGCATAAAAACCAGAGGACTCACCAGAAATTTCAAGAGATTTTGATTTCAAAAGACAAACTTCAATGTTGGTTTGAGTGAGTAACTTCAATGGTGGTTCGGAGCTGTGATGAAGAAAATAAAGGGCTTCGTTTCAGCAAGGAGAAGAGATTCAATCTTGTTAGGAAAGGCAATGGTGGTTCGAAGCTGTGGCAAAGAAAATGAAAGGCTTTGTTTCAACAAGGAGAAGAGATTCAATCTTGTTGGGAAAGGCAAGAGTCATTTGCTCTCAATGGTGGTACAGAATAGGCGCCAATTTGGAATCAGATTTTATATAAAAATGAAATTGAAATATTTTATACAATCACACCTATTTAGGGAGTGTGATTAAAAAAATGAAATTGATATATTTTATACAATCACACCTATTTAAGGAGTGTGATTAAAATACATATATAATCACACTTATTTAAAAAGTGTGATTAAAATATATATATATAATCACACTTATTTAAAAAGTATGATTAAAAATAAATATTATATATAATGACACTTAATTGAAAAGTGATATAAAAATAAATATAATCACATGTTAATTAAAAGGTCTGATTAATATATATATATATATATATATAATCACACATAATTGAAAAGTGACATAAAAAATAAATATTATCACACTCAATCAAATCAAGTGTGATTAAAATATCAATCTAATTTTTTTTTATCACACTTTCATTAAAAGTGAGATATTTTTATTTATGTTTACATTTACTGTATGTCATTAATGTGAACTCGTGAAAACCCAGTTTTGTTGTAGTGAGGAGAAGAGACTTGTGTGCTTGTGAAATTCAATCTTGTTGGGAATGGAAAGAGTCGTCCTCTGTCATTCATGGATGTAGAATAGAGGCGCGAATATGGGAATTGTATATTTTAAATAAAAATTAAATTAGAATATTTTATACAATCACACCTATTTAGGGAGTGTGATTAAAAAGTAGTAATGTATACATAATCACACTTTAATTAGAAGGTGTGATTAAAAAATATATAAATAATCGCACTTTAATTGGAATGTGTGATTAAAATATATATATATATATATATAATCACACTCATTTAAAAAGTGTGATTAAAAAGTAGTAGTGTATATATAATCACACTTTAATTAGAATGTGTGATTAAAAAATATATAAATAATCACGCTTTAATTAGAACATGTAATTAAAAAATATATTTATAATCACACTTATTTGAAAAGTGCGATTAAAAAGTAGTAGTGTATATATAATCACACTTTAATTAGAAGGTGTGATTAAAAAATATATGTATAATCGCACTTAATTGAAAAGTGACATAAAAAATAAATATTATCACACTCAATCAAATTAAGTATGATAAAAATATCAATCTAATTTTTTTATCACACTTCCAATAAAAGTGAAATATTTTTTTTTTTCTCAAAGTGTGATTTTTAACTATTTTTGTAGTAGTGAACACCAATCAATATCTATACGAATCTATTCATTGATATCAAAATTCAGTATTTTTAAGCACTTAAATATCTAAAATTTCTTCCAGGAGCGAAGTTAATATTAATACCTCCATTATGTCAGAAGGGTCTAGGAAATTCAAGATTTTAAGCATAGTGATCTAGGAAAACATTCACAACTTGCAAGTAAATAGTGAACATAGCAAGTTGTTTAGGGCTTTGTTTCTTTTCCTTTGTTTTTCTTCTAGGATGTGTGGAAAATAGGCATTGAAATCATCATTCATTTTAAATTCCATATAAACCTGAAAAGAAATAGTGGTCATAACAAGCTGTTTAGGGCTTTGTTTCTTTTCCTCTGTTTTTCTTCTAAGATGTACGGAAAACAGGCATTGAAATCATCTTTCATTCTAAATTACATATAAACATGAAAAGAATATCACCTCACATTTGGAAGCTTTTCCAATTCAGCAGCAAATGCTATACTCAGTTTTCCCTCACCACCATGCTACAATAGTAAGATAACAGCCCCGGTACAGGGCCCGAAAACCAGGGCTCGAATTTGGCTCGAAACAGAGGCGAAGGAGGAAGAAGGAGGAAGAGGAAGAAGAAGAAGAGAAGGAAGAAGGAGGAGAAGAAGGAAAAGCAGAACTGGAGGGGGCCATAAAAATGGGGCTGGAGGCGGAGGTGGAGGCGGACGGAGGTAGAGGTGGAGGCGGGGCTGCGAGTAACGATCGGCCGACGAGCTGCGACGACGATGACGAGCTGCGACGACGACGACGACTCTCTCTCTCACCTCTTGCCTCTGTTTCTCTCTCGCCTGTGTTCAAACGAAGAAGACGAAGAAGAAAAGAAAGAAAGAAAGAAAAAGAAGAAAGAAAAGGGGAAAAAAAAAATCGAAACGCAAAACGACGTCGTTTTGCATTTCGAGCCAAATTCGAGCCGTGATTTCGGGCCCTCAAACATTTTTCGTAAGATAAAGATAAAAATATTTGCAAAATGGAATAATATAAAACAATATTATGCTTGCATAAAAATAGAAGTAAACTTCTGTGCATAAATTCTAGTTTGGAATTCCAAAAAGTGGGCAAATTGAGTATAATCGTTAACCCATATGGACAATGGCACTGAAACTGATACAAAGTATGTTAAAAATTTTGCTACCATAACAAAAATTTCCATGAATATTTAAACCACTATGAAGTGCTCTTGTATATACAAATAGATTTTTAAAAAATGAATCACATTCTTCTCGTTACCTCAATTTATTAAAATTATACCCTAGGTTAATGTTCTAGTGTTAGTGCTCTAAAGTCTAGAGGAAAGAGAGAAAATCCACTTACTTGATTAGTTAGGTCAACTGCTACAGTCTCTCCATATTTTTGTAAAATATCACAAAAATAGCGCTCCACAACCATTGTCTAAAGGCAGAAAAATATAGTTAGATGGTCATCATTACACAACTCAGATATAATGAGCTACATCTATGAGAGAATACATACTTGTTGCTCATGATCAATAATATTCAGTTGTGGTTTATAGCCCAAATCAACAATTTGCTCCCAAAGAAGTGGAATGGAACCTCGAATCTGAAAAGCAAATAAAGAACTGACTGTTACACATTGGTATAAGACTCCAGATAAATTGAATACGCATGAGCTTTATCATTTTTTTCTCCCCTTTGCCTTGATTGGCACTCTAGAAGAAGCTACTGATACTAAACAAGCATAAGTGAATAGCATTGATTCTGATATGATTTCTAGAACTTGTGAACAGCCAGAAGTCTTAGCTGACATGCATTGCCTCAAACAGTATATTAATTTAACTTAACACTAAGGCCCCGTTTGTTTTGGGAGATAGAATGGAGGGAATTGATAGTGAGGGGATTAATAGTGAGGGGATTGTTAGTGAAGGGATTGATAGTGAGGGGACTAATAGTGAAGGGATTGATAGTGAGGGGATTAATAATGAGGAATTGTTAAATTATTTTTATATAAAATAATAAAACAAATAAAAAAATAAAAAAATTAAACATTAATATTTAAAAAAATAATTCCAATATATAAAAAATAAAAAAAATAAAAAAAATTTCTAATCCCCTCACTATTTTTCTAATACCATCTCTACCTCCTCCTTACCAAATCCCCCTTCCTCCTCATTACTAGTCCAAGGGATTACTAATCCCCTCCCTATCTCTCAAAACAAACACTCCATTCACTATCCCCTCCTCACTATCAAACCCAATCCCCTCCCTATAACCCCAAACAAACGGGGCCTAAGTTTTCATTTCTCAAGTATCTATATCACCTGAATAGACTTCTTTATCATGAAGGATCCCCATCAAGAAGGTAACCAACACATTCTCAGTTTCATTTTTCACCAAGTGAAAGGAAGCAAGAAACTGTGTAAGTCTTGCAGAAACTGATCACAATGGGTGCCAGCTGCCTGTCATGAAACTAGCCCATCATAATTGTATGATATAATTGAAAAGATATTTATGTTTCAAAAATCAGATTGTCTCATGAATAGTACCTTGGTCAGAACTGGACACAATAACGCTTTTGGAAGTACATAGCATGATTCTCTACTAAAACCTATAGAAAATGAAGTTAGAGCCTAATAGATGGAGAAAGTCAGAGTACAAATACAAATACTCCCTTTGTGCCACTATGATAGTCATCTATTTAAAAAGTTCATCCTTCCGGAAGATGCAAATGCAGACACACTTGAGCTTTTAAGATTAGTTCTGCAACATTGCCCTAAGTTGCTTGGTCTAATTAAAGATGCATTCAAACCTTACAAATGCATATATTTCTATGATGACTATAATTACTGTGGTGAAATGGAAAAAATCCATGTCTTAAAAATTTTATATAGGGACAATTATTATGGGACATCCAAACAAAGAAAAGAGGGCACTCTTTGTGTGGTGTAGGGAGTATATACATTTAGGTAGAATAATGATGTCTATATATCCATTCAAAGAAAATAAACTATGTGGATACATGAAAACATCTTCAGCTTTCTTTGCAAATTGAGGAAAAAGAGGAGTCATTCATCTAAAAACACATTCACCATTAAGCAGCACAAAATAAAAAAGGCACAAAGGTCTACCTTCATTCAATGGTAGTTCTTTAATATTTAGTTACCAAAAATTTACTGCAGCAATGATTCAGAAGAGCGATTTCATCGCTTCAACTGTGACGCATTCTCAATATTGCAAGTTCGAAATCGTTTCTTTGTCATATCTGCTAGACAAGTAATAGATGTATTGAATCAGAAGCTAACATATTAATCAAATTAAATGAACATTTTTTTTTTAGAACTCAGCAAAAGATAAGGACCTTTATTGATGATTCATAAGCTTTGAACTTTCTTCATGTGTTTTCCATGAGGTATATGGTTTGGTTTTTCTCCATTGACATAAAAATGGAAATTAGGAAAGATGACAAGAATGTGGGGATGCAATATTATGCTGTTTGCAGCCTAAGTGATAATAGTTGTAATCCTGAAACTCACAGTATTGTTTCTGCAAGCCTACATTATTTGTTCTTCAGCAATGACAAATGTACCATGATGTATGTAAATGAGTGTAAGGTGGGGGGTGAGTAGGTTTGATGTTTCTTAGGTCTAAACAAAGATTTAATATATTTATGCGCATTAATTTCAGGTGTCCAAGTATAGTTGCAAACTACCATTTATATTACTCATAACCAGTAATTATACAACATGGCCAAACTGAACCCTAATCTAATTAAATAAGGAAACAAGGAATTAGGATAATTCTTTGCTAGACACGAAAATAAATAGAAAATTACCAAAAGTAGAAAATATGAGTTAAGCCTAAATCTGCATACTAGGAAACAATAGAAATGCGCCAAAACAGACGACGCTAAAAATGGACTTCTCAAAATAAAGTTATTCCTAAAACGAAACTTTCCTAAACTGGCAAAATCACTAATTTGAAGGCCTAAACGAAGGAATTTGGCTAAAATCCACCGTTCATCATTGCCGACAACGGCAATGACTTTGATTTAAAACGCTATTTCCAATCAGACTACCAAATTTGAAACAATTCCAAGTTCGTCCCAAAAATTGAAAATTGAATCCAAACATGAATTTCCTATTTTTGACCACTCCATACCCAAGAAACTTTTGTGCCACGTGTCACAACATGACAGGTTGTGACTCACAAGAAGCACTACAACAAAAAAGGTCTTTGGTAACGAAAACACATGATGAAAAAAAAATTCGTCTCCAAATATACATGTTTTAGAGATAAAAGTAAGATTTCATCTCCAATTGTAGTATTTTTAGAGAAAAAAACCAAATTTCGTCACCAAATGCTTAAAATCGATAAAATAATAGGTGACGGAAATTTTATTCATCTCTATATTTTATTTTTCATCACAAAAAAAATTCCCACCCTAGAAAAATTTGGCAGAATATTTGGGCGCCATTGTAGAGACGAAAATTTTCGTCACCATTGTACATACTTTTCCGCAAGGAAATAATTTCATCTCCTATAGTTTTATTATGCAAAATGACGTCATTTTATGGCATAAGTGAGAAGCCCTCTTTGTTTGCCCAAATTAGTTCCTATTTTGCAAAGCCCTATTTGGGTTAAACTTGAGTACCTGCTTACATGAATTTTTCTACCACCATTGTCACCACTCCAACACCACCACCATCTCTGCCGCCATGGATCCATTACCACCGCCGCTACTGCTGTCACCACTCCACCACTACCTCTCATTCACTTCCATCGCCATAATCGCCACTATTCTACAACCACTGTCACCACTATTCCACTACTGTTGTCACTCCACCACTGCTATCACTACTACCACCACGTATCTTCCACCACCGCTATCGCTACTCTACCACTGCCGTCGCTAACTCTCTTCCAATGCCACTAGCACTATTGCCACCACCGCCACCTTACCACCACAACCATCACCTTTACACCACCCCCGCTACTACTTCACCACCACCATTACCACCACTACCGCTACTCCACCACCACCGCCCCTGCCATTGCATCACCACCACTACCACCATTACCTCTCTACTATTTCTACCACCACTATCACTGCCCCACCACTACCATTACTGCCGCCACCACTACCATTTTTCTTCCACCACTGCCTTACTTTACCACTACCATTGCCACCACTCCAGTTCCACCATCGCGGCTCCACTACCACCACCACTAGCACTCCACCTCCACCGAACCCATTTAAACCCCTTTATTAAATATGTGAGTTTGAATCGATTTTGTTTATTTTTAATTTTTGAATACTATTTTTCAAGCTTCAATTCTTATTTTTAAAATTCTTTTTAACGGTTTTAATATTTTAATCATTTTTTAATTGATTAAAATATTCCAAAATTTCACTAAAAAAAAAAATACGGATTCAAAATTCAAAAAATAATTTTCAAAAATTGAAATAAATTTTTAATACAAAACCTCTAACTCGCCCATTTGCCAAAAAAAAAAAAAAAAAAAAAAAAAAAAAACTAACTAAAAAATTATTCCCAAAATTCCCCCCAAAATTTCTCCATATTTTTCTTCAACTTCTCTTGCTCACAGTTGCTCAGCTGTCTGTGTCTTTCAGTCGCGCTCATATCTCTCTCTCTCTCTCTCAACGGCGTAGGGCAGTAGAGGCGACGGCGTGCAGCGGCAGCATCTCTCTCAGTTGTTCATCTCTCTCAGCGGCGTTTCTCTCTTTCTCTCTCACGCACTCACTCAATCTCAATCGCCTCTCTCTCACTCACTCAGCGGCGTAGAGCAGCGAGGTGGTGTAGAGCGATTGTAAGTAGCGGCGGCGAGTAGGGGCAGTGGCAGCAGCGTCCCACTTCATCGTCATCTTCTCCAAGTCCTACTGCCCATATGCTCTCTCTCTCTCTCTCTCTCTCTCTCTCTCTCTCTCTGAAAATGTTGTTAACAATTTGACTTAGCTTGAAAACTAATTCAGGAAACATGTTCACACCTTTCACACATGAATTCGCCGTACTCTGGAACTTAATTGAAGGGAATTTTTGTTCAATTCAGGTTGCTAGGGCTTCAAATTGACTCAATTTGAAATGATTTTGCAAATTCAAACTAGAATTTGGATGTCAAAATATCATTATCAATTTGATTTTTAGGCACATGATTAATTCAAGGGTCATGCTAATGACATCAAGATTCATCAATACAGACTATTGACACTTTTGGTTCATGAGCATGATCTTGCCTCTGAAATTAAAAAAATAATAATTATCAAGAAATCGATATTAATTTTTTAGAGCTTGATCTGAAGCTGTTTAAATAATTATCACTAAGTTTAAATATTATAGTGTCATATTGGTTATTTGTGTCGTGCGACTCATGCTAGATTTGAAGTTGTTTTTATGGTGTGGGGTATTTGCAAATCTTGTTTGTGATGGAACAAACAATTACAATTAATTGTATTATTTTATACTTGCTGGTCTTAATCAAACTTTTGGTATGTCTTATTTATTATTGTGGCCTTAGTTTTGTTGGAGACATACATGCCTAACTATAATTGGTGAGTGGTGTTGATCTGGAGTTTTGGTGCAATGAGGAGCCAAAGATTAGCTCATTCAACAGTGATTTTGATCTGCCCCATAAACAGCTGTAAGTACTCAATTGGTGTTTTCAAATCTTTTTGAATAATTTACAGTTGTAAGATTAGCTTATTCAATTGATTTAGTGCTATATATTTGTCATAACTGAAAGGGACATTCTAATTTTATAGAATTTTTGTTGAGTTTATTTGAATTTTCAATAATATTATGCATGGTTGTTTCAACGAGAATAGGCCAACGTGGAAGGAGCACCGAGTATTTTGTTTTGCAAGTTGAGGTTATGGATGTTTGTTAAGTCTGACCATTACTTTCTTGCATGTTGTTAGTAAATTATGGCTTTATGTTCTCCAGGATTTTCAAGCATTGAAAATGTCAGCTATTTGATTTTCGCATGCCTAATGAGATGAATGACAACTATTTGATTACTGAATGATAAAATTAGAAGCAAAATAAAATTTGAAATCTCAAGGCAGGTTTTGGATTAATTCTATTCTATGGTGTTTGAAATCCAAGTTTTATTGTATAAATTAACTAGAAACAAAGAAAGAAATAGAAGCTCAATGAACAACAGTGAATAGGTGTCGATTTTTTGTACTCTGTCTAGCTTTGCTCAACAACCTCAACTTCAGTCTGCTATCAAATTTTGTTAGTTTGTATGTGTTTTCATTTCTTCATAGTTATGCTCAGTTTTTAAGAGGAATAGATGTTGATTGAAGTCAATTTGCATGTTGTTTCATTTTTTGTAATCAAATATGGTCATAGAATTTTTAAGAGGAATAGGTGTTGATTGATCCAAGTATGTAGAATTTTTACCTGGAATGATTTATATTTTTTAAACTACAACCAATGTGTCTTTAGTTTTCAAGTCATAGAATCCAAACCAACCATCAATTTGACATTCCAAACAGTGAATATTTGTGCCTAGTCAACAAGTTTAAGCTTAAAGTAGTCATGTTTCTTCATCTTGTTCTTTGATTTTTATTATCCTTGTGTAGGTTTTGTTGCTAGAGCGCTGCTACTGTTGGAGGGCTAGATTTAGCATAGTTAAATGGAGGATTAAGGAATTATTAGATTATTACATTTAACATAATTAAATGGAGGCTTTATAAATTATTAGAAATATTGCAAATTGGGTTCTTCTTGCCTAATTAAATAATATTCACCTCTTTCCTAAATAATCAATGGGGTTTTACCTTACTAATGAACATGCTCATGTGACATATCATGCTACGCTTTTCTATTCTCCAGCTAAAAAAAAAATGTAGCTTCTTGTCATTTCTTTTAGGCTAGACTCTAGAGTGCTGTTTTGAGTTTTCTTTGTCTCAATGACAAGAGACTTCAAATAGTGGTCTTTGAATACCACATCTGCTCGACCTTACATGATGAGCATTGCTTGTTCTTGGAATTTTCAGTATAAGGTTAATAATAAATTTCACATTTTTTTGTTGCTACTCCAGTAAATTGGGTCAGCTAGAAATTGGAAGACTTTAAAAGGAAATATTGTTCTTTTATTTTCTTGGCTAGCAGGGACAACTTTGACCATCAAAGCAGAGCCTATGGCTCTGTTGGAAAGCCTTAAGGGATTTGACTATTATGGAGTTTCATGGTTGTTTGATCGAAGGCAATATTGTGGAGTAGGTGGAAAAGTGAACTCTTGGTGTCAGCTCCTATGCATAGTTTGTAGATAGATATCTTAAAAATGTTCACAAACCCTTACTGTGGTCATGTCATGACAATATATTCCTTTAGGGTAGCGGTTGATAGTTTTGACCAAGAGAGGAAGCTATTCTCAAGTTGTGTAATGGCTATTTCTACCCTCCATCAGGACTTTGGAGAGGGTGCGGGGGTGGATGCTGCTTTTATTGTACTTATTGTTTCATATATCTCTCATATATTTTTTAAAGCCTGTTTCCCGAGTAAGCATCTGTCATCCTTCTTCCTTATGTACCCATTCCCTCCAGGGGGTTGGAGAAAGAAAACATAGAGATTATTTATCTGATTATTATTTATGTTATTATAAGCCGCTAAAAACTTAGAAGATTAATTTGACAGAAAAAGAACCGTTTTGTTAGGATGGGAAAGTTTCTTCCTTGCTTTGGTTCCCTCTTCATGGTTAATGGCTCAATGCAAGAGTTGGTTTTTGGCAGTGTTTGATACTCTGCATTTAACTGCTAAAAGTTTGCCCTGTTGTGTTACTTCAGGTTTGATTTACACATGCTATGTAAGCTATTCAAAATTTGATTAATATGCAATCTGAACTCTTTTTCATTTCCAACTTCTTCTCTATGATATTGGTTGGCCTTGCAATGTTCTATTTTGTAATGTTTCTTAAATTTATCAATCTGTTTATACATTTCTTCTTGGAGTTAATCCCTAGACATGCAACTGGCAAAAGAAGTTAAGACTAAACTTTTTTGTTGAGTTGAGTTCTATGATTTACTTTGTGAAATTTAATACTTGCACAATTCAGAGTTTTCTATATTTGAGTTGACCCATGTTAGGAGAAATCAAGAAGTTGTCTATTTCTTCGGTACATTTGTGGGCCTCAGTCTCCTAGTGTTGAAACCCTACCGACATGGTTCTCTTGAACTTTTTTACAATGTCACCTCTTTGAGGATCTATGGTGTAGCTTTCAGTTGGCATAAATCTCTCCACTAGTAGTTATAAGTTTCTTTATTCCAAGTGACTTCAATTTGTCATAATTCTAAGCATTAGTTACAAGTTTCTTCGTTCCAAGTGACTTCAATTTGGCACGGGATTCCCGGTTTGAAAATTAAGTAAAAAAATACACATTTCTAACACTTAACCTTGAAGATAGGCCATCAGGGGGCCAAAGTTGTGTAACAGCTATGAGAAGGCCCGAGGAACACTTCAAACACCTCAAGAGAGGCCAATGTAAGTTGTGGAAACTTATAGAACTAGCATAGGACTTCCGGTTTAAAAACTAAGGCCTCGTTTCGCAAGTGGCTTTTTTAGTTAAAAAGTCAAAAAGTCACTAAAAAAATCAAAAAACCAACAACCCATACCAAAAAGCCAAAGATTTCCTTTTCTCTCTACTTTTTGCACATCTTTTCGTAAAAAATCAAAATGTCATTCCAAACATATATTAGTTTTTGACATCATATTTTAGTCAAAAAGTTACTTAAAAAGCTTATTCCCAAGCGAGGTCTAAGTCAAAAAAATGAACTTTTACAACACTTGAAAATAGCCCATCAGGGGCCAAAATCGTGTAACAGCAACGAGAAGGTTCGGGAAACACCTCAAATACCTCGGGAGGGACCAATGTAATTTGTGAAACTTACGGAACTAGCACGGGATTCCCGGTTTGAAAACTAAGTCAAAAAATGCGTTTCTCCAACACTTAAGCTTAAAAATAGGTCATCAGGGGCCAAAATCATGTAATAGCCATGAAAAGGCCCAGGGAATACCTCATACACCTCGGGATGGACCAATGTAAGTTGTGGAAACTTACGGAATTAGCACGGGACTCGCGGTTTGAAAACTAAGTCGAAAAACACACTATTCCAACACTTAAGCTTGAAAATAGGCCATCGGGGGGGCCAAAAACGTGCAACAGCCACGAGAAGGCCCGGGAAAAACCTCAAACACCTCGGGAGGGACCAATGTAAGTTGTGAAAATTTACAGAACTAGCTTGGGACTCCCGGTTTGAAAACTAAGTCAAAAAAATGCACTTTTCCAACACTTAAGCTTGAAAATAGGTCATCGGGAGCCAAAATCGTGTAACAGCCATGAGAAGGCCCGAGGAACACCTCACACACCTCAAGAGGGACATATGTAAGTTGTGAAAAATTACGGAACTAGCATAGGACTCCCGGTTTGAAAACTAAATCAAAAAATGAACTTTTCCAACACTTAAGCTTGAAAATAGGCCATCGGGGTCAAAATTGTGCAACAGCCATGAGAAGGCCCGAAGAACACCTCAAACACCTCGGGAGGGACCAATGTAAGTTGTGAAAACTTACGGAACGGGACTCCCGGTTTGAAAACAAAGTAAAAAAATGCACTTTTCCAACACTTAAACTTGAAAATTGGTCATCGGGGGCTAAAATCGTAAAATAACCACGAGAAGGCCCGGGGAACACCTCAAGCACCTCGGAAGGGACCAATATAAATTGTGGAAACTTACAGAACTATCACGGGACTCCCAGTTTGAAAACTAAGTCAAAAAATGCACTTTTCCAACACTTGAGTTTGAAAATAGGCCATCAGGGGCCAAAATCATGAAACAACTACGAGAAGGCCCGGAGAACACCTTAAACATCTCAAAAGGGACCATTGTAACTTGTGTAAACTTACGGAAATAGCACGGGACTCCCAGTTTGAAAACTAAGTCGAAAAATGCATTTTTCTAACACTTAAGCTTGAAAATAGGCCATCGGGGGCCAAAATCGTGTAACAGCCATAAGAAAGTCCAGGGAACACCTTAAACACCTCAGCATAGACCAATGTAAGTTGTGGAAACTTATGGAACTAGCACGAGACTACTGGTTTGAAAACTAAGTCGAAAAATGCATCTTTCCAACACTTAAGTTTGAAAATAGGCCATCGGGGGCCAAAATCGTGTAACAACCACGAGAAGGCCAGGGGAACACCTCGAACACCTCGAGAGAGACCAATGTAAGTTGTGAAAACTTATAGAATTGGCACGGGACTCCGGGTTTGAAAACTAAGTCAAAAAAATACACTTTTCTAACACTAAGCTTGAAAATAGGCCATCGGTGGCCAAAATCATATAACAGCCACGAGAAGGCCCGGGTAACACTTAAACACCTCGGGAGGGATCAATGTAAGTTATGGAAACTTACAAAACTAGCACGAGACTCCTTGTTTGAAAATTAGGTTGAAAAATGGATTTTTCCAACACTTAAGTTTGAAAATAGGCCATCGGGGCCAAAATCGTGTAACAGCCACCAGAAGGCTCTGCAAACACCTTAGACACCTTGGGAAGAATCAATGTAAGTTATGGAAACTTACAAAATTGGCACGGAACTCCTAGTTTGAAAACTAAGTCAAAAAATATATTTTTCCAACACTTAAGCTTGAAAATAGGCCATCGGTGGCCAAAATCGTGTAACAGCCATGAGAAGGCCCGGGTAACACTCAAACACCTCAGAAGGGACCAATGTAAGTTATGAAAACTTACGAAACTAGCACGGGACTCTTAGTAAAAAAAATGTACTTTTCTAACATTTAAGCTTGAAAATAGGCCATCGGGGGCCAAAATCATATAACAACCATGAGAAGGCCTGGGGAACACCTGAAACACCTCGGGAGGGATCAATGTAAGTTATTGAAACTTACAGAACTTGCACGGGACTCCCGGTTTGAAAACGAAGTCAAAAAATGCACTTTCCCAACACTTAAGCTTGAAAATAGGTCATAGGGGGTCAAAATCGTGAAACAATAATGAAAAGGCCTACGGAACACCTCAAACACCTCGGGAGGAACCCTTGTAACTTGTGTAAGCTTACAGAACTAGCACGGGAATCCTTGTTTGAAAACTAAATCGAAAAATGCATTTTCCCAACATTTAAGTTTGAAAATAGGCCATCGGGGGCCAAAATCATGTAACAGCCATAAGATGGCTTAGGGAACATCTCAAACACTTCGGGATGGACCAATGTAAGTTGTGAAAACTTATGGAACTAGCACAGGACTCCCGGTTTAAAAACTAAGTAAAAAAATGCACTTTTCCAACACTTGAAAATAGGCCGGGGGCCAAAGTCGTTAAACAACCAGAAGTAGGCCCGGGAAACACCTCAAACACCTCGGAAGGGACCATAGTAACTTGTGTAAACTTACGAAACTGGCATTGGACTCTGTAGACACCCTATTATTGACCGCCTTTAAGACTTGGGCACTACTGATGGTTTACTTGGTGGTGAAAGGTGTGCAAGGCAAATGTTCAATTTCTTTGGCAATGAGAGAGTCAAATCCCAACTTCATACCCCTTTTGTACCAAAACAATCTTGATCAAAAGATTTTAGACCTTGAAACCCTCTTTTTCAAAATATTTTGGAAATAAAGTTCCTACGATGTTCCGACACTCGCATTTCGTTAAATGTTGCGCTTTTCGGTAAACCGAGCAAGGACAAAGTGGAAATGAATGAAAAAGAGATGAAATCTTTGAAAAATCTTTCAAAACACCTTGTTTAGGGGTTTGGAGTTGAATAAAAGAGGAAAGGAGAGCAGAAAACTAGTTTGGGAGAAGTTCGGCATAAATCCGGGTAGGATCGAAACTGAGCGGCTTTATCAAAACAGGCATAACTTTTTGCACAGTTGGAATTTTGATGCAAGGCTGCCACCATTGGAAAGCTTATTTCTGGGGCTTTAATTTGGACACTTGCTAGCCACTTTTTGGCCTTGCCAGCCACTTTTCTTCCCGACCAGCCACTTTTTTCTGTCTACCAGCCACATTTTCTAGTCTGCAAACCAAAAAAGTGGTATGCAACCATACCACCACCTTCCTCTCTCTTTGCAGACCACCTTCCCCTCCTTGCCAACCACTTTTTGTCCCTGCAGACCACTTTTTGTGGTCGGCCGACCAGTGCAAGTAGCTGGCCGACCACTTCAACTGGTCGTCAGCTTTCCTGCACTTTCTGCAGATATTTATCTTGCCAGCTGTGCCAGCTGTTGGGCATAGAAAGCATCCTCCATACACGTGTATGGAGGGAGTGCTTGAAGCTTAAAACTTGTTCAACAAGCTTGAAGCTTGGTTTTCTATATAAGGGAACCTCCTCCCTCTTGCTTTAGGTTCAGAATTTTTGATTAGGGTTATATATATATCTCTATCTCTATTTTGCTCCTCCTCTCTATATTTGTCTCATTTTGTGCTCAAAAATGCCATTTCTTCACACTTTTGCACACAAACACATAGTGAAACACCTTCACTCTTGAGCTGAGGTTCTTGGAGGTTTGTTTGAAGCTCAAAGGCTTGGTTTTGCCTCAGAAGTTGCTGATTTGCTGTGTTTCTTCAAGGGTGAGGCTCTAATCTTTGTAAAGCTTTGTTTTAGTTGCTTAACTTAGCTATCTTTGCATACTTATTTTGACCTAGTTGTCAACTGTAAAAAGCTTCATTTTTTAGTATTGAAAATGTTTGTTTAAAGCTTTGTTGGTGTTGGGGGTGGTCTCCCCCCCTTTTGTGCCTTGTTTCGGGCCATCACTTTAGGCCTTTGTAATCATCTTTATTTGACCTCTTCACCATTGAATTCCAGAGGAATTTTAGTAGTGGAAAGTGTGTTTTGAGGTCTTAAATAGGAGGGGGTGATCCCCCTCCCCTTTTGTAACTTGTTTGCTTGTGTTGGTGGCTCATCAAAGTAGCATGTTTGTTAAGCTTGTTTTGGTTCCACCTCAGCCTATTTTTGGCCTTATTGCAGTATGGCATACCTCTGTTTTGGCTTAGTTTAGGCCACCCTTGCATGCTTTATACACTTGTAGTGTAATCCTTGCAAACTAGCCTTGTATGCTTGCCATTTTAGCCTATAATTCTAGCATGTTTTTGGCGCCACTCCAGCACATTTTTGGCCATTATTTAACATGATTTAACTCTGTTTTTAGTTGGTTCGATCATTGGTTGCATGCGTCATGCACTTGTAGTGTAAATCCTCTTTGCTAGCCTTGCATGCCTAATGAGTTAGCTTGTTATTCTAGCATGTGTTGGCTTAGTCTTAGTCCATTTTTGGTGTTATTTTGACATGCCATAACTCTGTTTTTGGTTGGTGGAGTCACCTCTTGCTTGGTTTGTGCACTTGTAGTGCAATTTTGCCCATTAGCCTAGTGTACTTGGTGTTTTGGCCCTTCATGTTAGCTTACCTTGGCTATACTCCATACATGTTTTAGCATTATTTTGACATGCTTTAGGATTGTTTTGGATTGCCTTGGCCATATGATTCATGTTTTGCATAGCTATAGTGCAAATGCCTTCACTAGTCTTGAGTTTTAAGGCCACTACCATGCTATACTTGTGATGTTTGCATGCCTTGGCATCACTTGGCATGTAATTTCAGAGCATATTTCATTGCCACACTCTCACATTTTTCACTCCTTCAATGTGTTTGAGAGTTGTGTCTTCATGCCTTGTTTGTGAGCCAATGTATATGCATGCTTGTCTAGGCTTTTGAATTCCCATCCCAGCATGTTTCAGTCGTTGTTTTGACTTAATTAAGCTCTATCTATGGTGGGTTCTATCATTTGTGTCATGTATTGCATGCCTCTTGTGTAGTCCCCTTTAGTAGCCTTGTGTTTCAAGCCTCTTGACATGCTATCTTTGAGCTAAAAGTTTCATATTTTTAGATTTATCTGGGCCTTTTGAATTCATCTGATTTGCAATATATATCATAGTTTGGCCATGAGTCCCTACTACTACAACCAACACCAAGCTACAGGTAAATTTTCAATTATCAATTGAGTGAATACATTCTATGTGGCAACTTCTATAAGGTCTCTCGCCAAAGAAAAAACTATGTTTATGTATATTACACTATTGAGTATTAAGACCACACCAACCACTGAATGTTAAGTACTTTTGACAAGTACATATATATCTATAATCCACCAATTGATCCAAGTCCCCAACAAAAAAACAAAACAAAAGAATTGGTAAATAAATGGTCACTACAATTGTTCTATATATGGTTTATGCGGTAGTGGTGACAATAAATTTTTTCTGTGTTGATTTTTGTAAGGGTACACCCTTCACCATCTACTCCATATCCTCCACCTTCTATATATCCCTCAAGAGCTGATATGTATGCTTCACCTCAACCACCATCACCTTATTCGCCTTTGGTGGCCAGAGTATTTAACAATGAGTTTCTATTTCTTTTTCTTTTTTTTTGTCTTTTCCCTTTACTTTTTTGGTATAGGAACCAACAATGTGCTTAATTTGATAATTAAGCATTTAATCGAAATAAAGTCTACGAAAATCAATGACTAACAGAAACTTATACGAACCGTTTGAGGAAAGAATGTTTATATTTTGAAAGTAAAAGTTCATCAGATTGGAATGGTTTTAGTACATTAGGTACGGTAAACAAGATCATGCTAATAGAGTATACCAAACTTATTTTTCACCGAGAAATGGCAGACTAACCAAATAAACCATTTTTGAGCTCCAAGTCAAGTTTATTTGAAATGGCACACTAACCAAATAAACCATATGTGGAATCGGATAAAGATGGAGACAATGATCATAATTCCAAATAATGGGCTGTACAGTTAGAGGGAGGGGACAGAGATGGCTTTGATGCGTTATGGTAGCAACAAGCTGCAACAAAGACTCAAATTTAGCTAGCTTTAGTGTTCAACATTATAAAAGCAAAGAATAAAAATAAAAATAATAAAAAATAAACAAAAAACTCACATGCTCAAATGGATTGGTGGTTTCTTCTGTTGAAGGTGGCATCAAACATGATCTACGCATTCTATACTGTAAATCAAAGTATTATAACGCAGCGGGTAAAACATTCAAATCACACCTTAAGTGATAGAACCTGAAATGAAGAATCTCGTGGGTAGATCACGTGCTTCAAAAATGCGAACAACGAACCTAGTAGTGGAGTGATACCATAATATGAGTATCACCTACACAAGTCACAGTGCAAAAAGCTTGATCGTTGTTTTAATGGGAGAGAGTCAGTATGGGAAAAACATACGTTGTTTCATTATTCTGTATCTTATGTCATATCAGATATATAGGATAAATATATCATCTATCCATATCAGTTGATATGATAGATATAGATATCATGAGTGGTTATCCAAATAAGTTTTGAATTCAAATTCAAACTTACATGGATAAGGTTCAAAAGGTTCAAAGGTTCATGCCACATAGGTGCTCAATTTCTAACATCTCCCACTCGCACATGAGTTGGCATGACATTGCCACATCTCTATCTCAATCTCTCCAAAAAAAGAACAATCTCATACTAGCTAATGCACCGTGCGACTGTTGAGAACACCTACATGTGAGAGCTCTATACTAGAAACTCAAAATGAGCCAGCATAGAGACATCAACCCAAAAAGAACAGAAATAGTGTCTCATATACCCTAGACCCATCTAATTACATCGGTCCAAAAAAACATCTCTAATTCCTCAAAAAGAGCATGTTTGACCCTCTCAATTCTTGCAATATATTCACACTCAATCCATCTCTCATACAAAGCGAAGTGAGTTTCCGGCAATGAATATACAACAGTGGTGTAATACTAGATGATCTTCCCTTTGCCCTTATGCCATTTAGTTTAGGATTGACCGCTTTCCCAGTGATGTCCCTTTAGGCCGAATCATACATGACTGCAGGCAACATACCAAAGTAGTAGAACATCAACCCCTTACCTTATGACATAGTCAAAAGTCACAAAAGGGTACATAAATGAAAGTCATATCAATAATGACACGTAAGACTCACACGGTGAGGAAACAAGGATCCATTCTCTCACCTCATTACTCGGTCGCCAAGTACATATAGTATGAATACATGTTACGGTGGAGTAACTCTTCCAAAAGAGTGATGTCATACTCGATACACCGTACATATCTTAGTCTAGTCGCTTTTTAGCACCTAACTCGAATTCTCTGTTTGCTCACCTTCCAAGTACCAAATGAGATCTCGCATTTGGCTAATCATAATAGGCACAACATAGAAAGTGGGTATTAACATCCATGTTTGGTCCTTATCATGATCTCATCTTGGTTGTAACCAAGGCGACATACATAGTGGATAATTTAAGCCTCTCTTGGCTCCAAATAAAAATAAACTACTGGTCTCATCCTTGCTCGCTCCTAAGTGCCAAGGGCGATTGTTCGTGTGAGTGAGCCAATATTGTCTGCTGACATCATCATCTGCTAATCATTATGACACAAACCATAATAGTGTCAACATCCCACCATCCCACAAAAAATAAGTGATCAATTTAAAAAAAACACAACCATAGCTTGCGCAATTCTAGATTCCAAACATAAGCCTTATCAGCACCTCTTGCGATAAGTATATACAACGGAATCAACCATGTGCGCCTCACATGAAGTGATTCAAGATCACTACCTCTTGTGCAATAACCTCTCTAAAGATATTTTGGTGACCAATTTGTGTTCATTCAAGATAAGCCCAACTAGCGCTTTGAATCTTACAAGGAGCAAATTAATATACTACTAGTAAAGTATTTTATCCACAGTCTAATGAGCTAGGTCAATGTCTAAACAACTCAGTTGACCATTTACCAAAGATAACACTTATCATGCCGAATATGTCCACATAGTGTACTTCAGGCTCCCAAAAAAAAAAAAAAAAAAAAAAAAAAAAAAGATCAAGGAATATAGGTCATCTGTTTCTCCCAAAGACAATCCGAGGATTCACTCAATAACTAAGGCTCTGGCTTTTACCGATAGGTAAGTCAATGGGTTTGCAATTTTGCATCTAGAATCATTCTCGGATATTCCTTATGTAAGTCATCGAAGACAAACTGGGAATTCTCCCAAAACAATCCCTAAGGATCATATATCCGAGCATAAAAATTATATCACCCATGTCCATCATATCTAAAATAGAGGACCGCCCACCCTAGGTGGCGACAACCTTATAAATTCTTGGCTCATAATGACTAAGTAAGGAAAAACTCCTTTTGGACCATTGATCATGCCTTAGTGGTCTTCATCGATCATCATTGGCCTATCATGGCTTGACGAAATCTAAGTACCACTATTTGGATAATTGTTTTAGGCTATAAAAGATTTATTGGAACTAGCAACCTTTTTGCGCTCCCAACTTTTCACCATAAAAGCATAAGGTAAATCCCTACAGATCTACTTATCCAATTCTCCAACGAGAAGTTGCGTCACAACGTCCACAAATCAATGTTCTGAACTTATGTCAATCATAGCCTAAGTCGAAATAACCTCATTCCCCAAGAGGAAGTCTTCTCATGGTCTACACTTTTCTCAATGGTGTGACTTTTCAGTATCTAGCGAGCCTTATGCCTCAACAATGACTATCCAAATTGAGCATAACTTTAGAACATTTTTGCGTCATAATGGAAAGTCAACCAAATTATAGAAATGGTTAATCCTCAAAGACTTTATCTTAAATTGTGCAACGTTGATCTACTTTCTAAAAAATAGGGGACTAGAGCCTTTGGCATTATCCTAGGCTCTTTATCATCTTGCAGAGCAATCATGAATGTTTCCCTCTCAATCACCCAGTGATGACGTGGAAAATTTTCACATTCACTACCACGCAACTAAGAATGTAGAGTATTCTTCTCTAATGGAGTAATCCATTAGTAAGCACATCGCTTCCACTGTCCCTAGGACATTGGAAAATTTTCTCCATTCTCAACTAGGTTACATAAAGCGCGATGCTTAGAATTCTCTATCTAATAGAGTTCCAAAACTCTATTCACGTCACATTTACTAAGAAAACTTTATGTGACTTAGTTACACTACCACAAAGCTGCTTACCTATATGCACATGAACCGGAGGGTTTACATGACAGTATACAATAATGCACCACATGACTTTATGTGTTTATAAGACAACATACAATAATGCGCTATAGAACCCTAGGTCTTAACTTCGCAACCTTATGAGAAGTTAAAATAAAGATAAGCTGCTTAACGGTTACAGATCGCCCATAGATGGCTCTTCGCTAACCGATTACTCAAATGGAGTGTAAAATCTGATATGGAGGGCACTTAGTCAGGGATATAGGCAACAAACTAAAATGCAATTCCCAATTGGGAAACATTTTGCGCCATCATCCACCTAACATTAACAATACTTAATTTCTTATCTCTGCTACACTCTTGTGTTGCTGAGCACAAGGAATAATCAATTTTCTAAGCATCCATTTCTCTTCACAGAGCTTTCTAAAAAAAAAACTCAAATAGATGCTCACCACCCTGGTCAAAACTAAAAACACGAAAGCTCTTATCTAATTGATCTCGACCTCATATGTGCAATGTCAAAAAACATTTGAAAAACTTTTTGACTTATAGGAGATCAAATAGTCTTAACTAAGATGCGTATCATAATCTATAAATGTGTCGAGATTTAGGGCTAGCTATCATACCCTTACACATATCCAGTCACAAATAACATAGTGGACTAAATGCGCCGATACAAATGCCCTTCTGCGGCTTTCCTACTTATTTGTGCGCAACCATTGCGAACAAAGTTACACATTCACATGAGAGCAGGATGTCATAAGCGAGTGGGCCCGAGAGGGCCGACTCAAACCATCCATGTCATCTTCTCATCAATGTGATTAAGTATAATAAGCCATCGGTTCATGACCAATGTCATAAACTAATTCCAATCATCCTAATGTGTGAGTTCTCACAGATAAGTTTTTAAAGGTTTAGGCCCAACTAAGTAATGACTCACGACTAATTCATATTCACTAGATCATAAAAGGATGTCATGGAGATATCAAGTGCGCCTAAGTCGCAAATTTAACTAGTAAGTGCTAATCCCTTTCACCTTCAAGTCAATTTTATTTTCCATACACTTTACTACATTTAGTTGAAAGATGACGATGCTCCTCTTGCCATCTTTGTTTCTTGCTTCATAGTTACTTGTAATTAATTCTACTATCCACAAGAAGGAGAGAATAAGCTATCAATCTATGACAGCTCTCAAAGTAACTTAAGCGTAAATTAGGCTAAAAAGTCTAATTCAACACAACGCTCTCACGAGCCATGCATCAAATTCTTAGGGTCATAACAACCTTATCAGCCTTGACCTTTTCATTATTATGTTGCAACGTTTGCGCTTAGTGGTAAACGTTATTCAAAAACATTAACCAAGCTAAGGAACCATATAAAGAAGCACCTCCTCATGTTTCACACTTAAGTGTGAAAACAGTAAGTGTCCAGACTTAGACAAGTTGGCAATGCTAATAGATTTTGCAGCCACTTGGTGTTAATCTCTTCACTTAGTATCAATAGATTTTTCTGCTACTAAGCGCTAATCTTTTAACTTCAAGTGATACTTTAATGCACACTATTATAGTGCATGAAATTTTGCTCCATTCACTTCCAACAGTTGGATAGAGAGCAAAACACTGCTCATACTGGCTACTTATCTTATACTTAATGATTAATTCATTTAAGCTCGCATTTCTTGGATGACGTGACTCTTGAATGTTACTGTATCCAATGATGCAACATCATTACAAGTCAAAAGTACGTAGCGTGCCGCTAACCATAGCGTACACATAAGTTTTTATTGTGCCAAACAAGGCAACAAAAACATGACGATTTTGAGTCATGTTTCCTTTGGCTCAAGTAAGGTCTAACCTAAAGTCTCCAAGACTTTTGCTCATCTAAAGAATAGGATTACATTGTTCACATTTGAACATCTCTACTAAGTCTAGGTCAACCAAATTAACTTCCATAAGGTAAGTCAATTTAGAGAGAAATTCGCATTGGGATTAAATTGATTAGCATAATATAATTTTGCCACAAAAATCTAAATTAAATAGTAACAATATTACACAAGTCGCAAGATCGAAAATCCGCTATGCTCATAATCATCTCTTATGCCACAAGTGACAATTATTCAAAATTTTAATTTAATTTATGCGCAAAATATTAGTTTTCGGGAGTAAATCTACAAAGATTTCTCTCAACCGAACAACTTCCCACTGACTATGGCATGTCTAAAAGTATGATAAAATATTCTAATTCCATACAATAGCATCTTAATGTAGATTCACAATCAACTCATGCTATGTTATATTTAATAATGGAGTTTAAATAAAAAAATAATTAATCATGCTATTCTAATTACAACATATTAGAAATTCTAGGAAAAAAACAACAATATGCTGTATTTAATATTCAGATTATGCCACAACAGAAAGTATATCACTTCTGAAATTTTCTGGTATTTTCTAGAATTTTAAATAATTAATAAACACACAAAAAATCATAAATAAATATTCCAGAATCTGGAAAAAAAAACAATAACCATACCAGTAAATAGTAAACCATAACAGTAGTCTACAATAAAAAATTCAGCCCCAGAAACTTAGTCATGCAATCCCAAAAGCATTTTAAAGCAGAAATAATGAATTATTATTTCAGGAAAAATATTTTTTATTTTCATAAAATTTTGAAACTTTTACAGAAGATAGAAAATTTAATTCTGAGTCTAACAGTACCAACCACGCTTAAAACAAAACTATAACGAATTACTTATGACCATTTAACGTAATTCTGGAAAAAAAAAAAAAAAAAACAGACCCTTACACCCAACCGTCAAACCAGTCAAGCCGGCAGAGGAAGACGGCGCAGCTTAGCATGCGGCTCAGCGCACGGCGCGCTTGGACAGTGCGGCCGACGTGCGTGTGATGGCGCGTGGAGGCACAGGGGAAGCGTATCTGGCAAGTGGCAGCGCGTGGCCGCTGCTGACGGCATCATATGGCACGTGCGGCTCACGTGTCGCCTTCCGGAGTGTATTTCTGGTCCAATTTTGGTACTACCGAACTCCATTTTCCAAAATAAAAATATTTATGGTCTTAAAAATGACATTTAATGAACATAAAAATAAGGTGTTTTACACTCTCAATCTAATGAGAGTGGAAGTGCAGAAACCCTGCACTTCATCTTCCTCCTTCATTAATTTTCATACATATAATGTGTATATATTTATATAAAATTATACACATGATTAAAAAAAACACGAAAATACCTATATATGCTCTGATATCAATGTAAATCAAAGTATTATAATGCAGCGGGTAACATTCAGATCATACCTTAGGTGATAAAACCTGAAGCGAAGAATCTCGTGGGTAGATCACGTGCTTCAAGAATGAGAACAATGAACCCAGTAGTGGAGTGATACCACAATATGAGTATCACCCACACAAGTTACAGTGCAAAAAGCTTGATCGTTGTTTTAATGAGAGAGAATCAGTATGGGAAAAACATACGTTGTTTCATTATTCCATATCCCATATATCATATCAGATATATAGGATAAATATATCATCTATCCATATCAGTTGATATGATAGATATAGATATCATGAGTGGTTATCCAACTAAGTTTCGAATTCAAATTCAAACTTACATGGATAAGGTTCAAAAGGTTCAAAGGGTCATGCCACATAGGTGACCAATTTCTAACATATACAGCAGATCTTGACGGAAAAATAAGATTTCTTGAGTGCAAAACTTAACTTTGGTTTGAAATGACAAGTATTTTGAAGTCAAGATAATAAGAATGCATCATCAGCTATAACAAGGAACTGAACATTCACTTAATAATTCAAACAAAATGGCAACTTCACAAGACGAACAACCTTACTTGGTAATAAGCTTATCCTCATTAATGCACTGGACGATAAGACATATTTTACCTCCAAGGATTACTTATGAATTTTGCATTTGATATGTACTTCTGAAATTCTTCAGTTACATATTTTGGCAAAGCACATGTAGGTAGAACTGTCGAAGGACCTAAAAATGACAATAATACTAATATATGTCTAGGAAATTTTGAAAGAAACAAGAATGATCAACTTAACACACCTGTATCATCAGGACCAGGAATTAACAGAAATCTACTGTGCTCCTTTAATCGTTGACGGGTTCCAACCATCTGCCCAAACTTTCCAAACTGCAATCTGCATGCCAAAGTTATTTATTGTTGCTTTTAGTTTTCCACTATCAAAAAGATTCAAAATAAAATAGTATCACTTAAGCTCTCACCTGAGACTTGAGAAAGAATTGAAGGAAAGGTTACATGGATGGGTATAGAAATTTCCCATAAAAAAATAAAAATAAAGAAGGAACCACCTATACATTCTCATAGCCATCTAAGATTGTCTCTAGCTTTCCCATAGTCTTCTCTACAGTTCAAACAATATCGACATTAGGCAATGCTATAAACTCGCACACAGCCCAAAAGTAAACCAATACACAAAACAAAACAAAACAAAACAAAACAAAACAAATAAATGAACAAGGGCATAAATCACCTCCTCATTGTCAAGCCAAATGTCAGAGAGTATGACAAACATGTCATTCAGTGCCCTTTTTGTTTCCATTTTTGCAAGTCTTAGCTATTGGAAATGTTTAGGAAAACTTTTATCATAACTATCGGCCATTAAAGAAGAACTAGAAATGATCTATTTGTAACATTCAATAGTGAATGCCAGAATATGGATACTGTTTCTTCTTTTGCAAGTGTTCTGCCACCAAAGATGTCTAGTCTAGGAAATGCTACAATTGACTTGTCTCTATCTTCTAAAGGAGGAAATCCATATGTTTTCACCTACATAATATGTACAAGAAATGGAACATTATTATGTTTCAAGAATTCAATGGCTAAATGTCAAGATTTTTCTGAAAATCCTTGTTTTTATGAAAAATGCTAATTTGTTTTATAAATACTCAAAATAGTATCGTTCTAATGAGATTTTTCTTAAGTTTAGGTGCATCAAGCATGAAAAACTGAATACAGGTATAAACAAACCCTTACATACATCCTCAAGAAAAAAAAAAAAAGAAAAAAAAGAAAGGAAAAAAAAAGAGTCAAATAATGCTAGTTTCACATTTCAAAATCAAATACGAGTATGCACAAAGAAAACAAGTGCAAAGGGGAAAAAATAAACACTAACCTGAAATATACTATAGACACCCCATTTTTTTTATCGCCCTTATGACTTGGGTGTCACTGCTTGCACACCTAATGATGAGTGTATATGTTTGTTAAGTGCTCGAAGTCCTCAGCGGAATGCTACAGCTTTGAGCCTTTCAAATCCTGCACACCTGTTGCCTTTTTTTTTGGACCAAAACTAGAGATTTTCAAGCCTGCAACCCCTGTAGCCTACCGGCCCCTTTTATTGGCTATCAGTCACTACTTCTGGTTGTTGGCCACAATTGTGTTTTGTAGATATTTTTCTACTAGTTGTGCCAACTGTTGGCACAGATGCATGCACCTTCGTACACATGTATGTATTGATAATTTTGAGAGAGTTGCATGGTTTTCTATACATAGGAAGCCTTCCCTTCCATGTTGAAGGTTGGAATTTTTAGAGAAAAAAATTCTCGTTCTCTCTCTCTCTCTCTTGCAATTTCTTAGCTTTTTGCAAGCTTTTTCCTATACACTCTAAACCAAACCTCTCCATCTTTGAGCTGAGGTACCTTTGAGCCTAGTTTGAGCTTTTGAGGGTGTGTTTGCCTTGATTTGTTGCCTATAATTGGTCTTCTCTTCAAGAGGTATAAACGCTTCTCTACTTGCTTCAATCACTCTTTTTCTTACTCTTTTCCCACTATTTTTGGGGTGTATAAACTCTATATTTTTGGGCTGAAACTTGTGGTTTAAGGTCAATAAGGGTTGAGGGGTGGTTCACCCTTCTTTACACATTGCTTTCAAGGCCTTTACCCTTGTGTTTCCCATCTTTACACTATCTTTTTTTGAGCTTTTAAACACTGATTTTTAGAGTTATTCAATGGCTAAAATCATGTTTTGAAGTCCAAAATTGGATGAGTTAACCTCCCCTTCTCGTGTCTTGCTTACTAGCCTAGCATATTCTATGTTTTAGCTTATTGTTATAGCTATTTTTTGTCTTAATTCCAGCTTGTTTTAGGACTTATTTAGCACTATTTTTAAGTGTTCATTGCATTTGAGCCTTGTATTTTATGCTTATAGTGTAATTTTCCTCATAGGTTTGGTGTTAAGCCTTAACCATCATCTTATTTGAGTTGATAGCATTTATTTCATGCTTTCCTTACTTGTGATCATCTTTAACTACCTTTGCAACCTCCCTCGTTTCTTGGCTTTTGTTTTGCTTTGAGAGTTGTTTCAAACCTATTGTGTCTTTTAAGCTTGAGATTGAGGTTGTCATACTTAATGGTTTAATCCCTTTTAGGGGTTCATTATCAACGGCATGGCATCTCTCTCATGCCTTAAGCCAACTCTTGGTTTGACACTTCTTACCATTAGAGGACTTAAACTCACTTTTGGACTTAATTGATTAAAGAATTGAAAGATAACTAAAATGGAGTAATACAATTGGTGACTAAAAAAGGACAATATAATAATTTGGTTTGAGTTCAATCGAACGTTAATTGAACCCTTGAGTCTTGAGTTGTTTCATACTCATTAGTGATGAAAATGGTTCGAGATTTCATTGCCAACTACTTTCCTCGATCATTCATGATAGGGAGGTGGTTTTGAGAATCTTGTTTTGTTGCATTCATTGAACTTGCACACTTTTGGTTCATGAGCCATCATGCAATGAAATTTCATCCGTTGATGGTTTCTGAATCAAATTTTGCCATTTCTTTGAGCTGTTTAATGATAAGGAGAGGTAAGTTGTGCAAATAACCCTTGAGAATACCCTGTATTGTGCATTGTTCGCTCTCTGTTACAACAAAAAGAACCAGGCAGTAGTGGCTGGCAAGCCACCACTTCTAGCCTGCCGGCTACCTGTGCAAAATCCAGTAGTGTACTTTTGAAGCAGAACAGAATTGGTCTTGAGGTGGAAAATAGTGTAAGTGTTCTACTATGCAACAGAGGCATCTGACAGCAGAAACAGTAGCTTTTTCAGGTGGAAAGTCTGTGCATGCATAAGCATTCCTCGTTTCCCAAGGAGGAGTAATTAGAGTAGTTAATTTGGTTACTTTATGTTGTAATTAATTAGTTGCTAAACTAGTTATTTAATTTTGTCTTGTAATAATTTGTTAGCTAGAATAGTTAATTAATTTGTTGTAATAATTAGTTAAGTAGTTTAGCTAAATTATTCATTTGGGTTTGGAACAGTTAGTTGATTAGTAGTAATTAGCTTAGCTAATTAGTTTACTTGGACCTCCTTGAGTGAGGGCACAAATATTGTAATAAGGTGTAAGTCTTCCATCCCCACGTCTTTCTCCCTTTTATTTACTTGCTTACGATGGCTAGTTTAGGACATCATGTTTTGTTTAGCATCTCTCATGTTTGCATCCACTTGTATTGCATGCATTGAGGTTCGGTTCATCATTCTAACTTGCATTCTTAGTTTAATACTTTTTTGAATACATGCTTACACCGCATGCTATCAAATTGATTCACATGTCATTTTAAGTAGCCGAGCCTATTTACATTGCATATCGCATGTGTTGCATTAGCCATTGCATAGTTAGGATCATGCATTTTTCTAACTCTTTCGTTTCTTTTAGCTCGCCTCAGAGTACTAGGTAAGCATTTCTGTGTTTTAGCATAGTGCTTTGTATGTTAATGTTGCCATATCAAAACATGTTCACCATGAGGCTAAGTGCTTAAGTGATACACTGCTTGAATGTCTGTGGATGAAGGCTAGTTGCTTGAATTGGAATAATTTGAGTCATGTTCATATGCGATCACCTTTTTTAGTGGTACATATTCGAAACAATTTTGCAAACAAACATGAGATTAAGTGTTCCAATTTTTGCAAGTTAGTCTATACTTGTGTGCGCATTACATAGTAATGCTAGCCTAATAATCAGAACAAGAGCATATAATGTAGATAAGATTCATATCACGATTAGTAGAGGCCGATCTTTGATCGGGCAAGCGGGGGTGCTCAATTCATGACCTTCCCCTCTTGTACCTAAGTTCCCGAGCCGAGACAATCTTAGTGATGATGGACACATGGCCTTTGGGACGAGTCATGGGTTTCTTAAATTTCTTAAAAATATTTAGGTGGCGACTCTGTATCTGGCAAAGCTTTCCATTTTTGGCATTTTGATTCAAAATTAATTTTTCAAAAGATTTGCCAGATTTGAACTATTTGGTGATTATCTATTTCACATTGCACTTGTGAAATTAGATTCAGAACCGTGAGAGTCCAATACTGCAGGGCTTATTCGACTTTCGAAAGGGAGCACGAAAAGTTGAGCTACAATTTCTGGCGACTCTGCTTGGAAAATTAGAGAACTTGACTCGAACTTCATGATTTGAAATTTTATCTACACTTATATGTTTCTTTGCATTGCATTTGTATTGGTGCACTTAAGTTACTGTGTTTGCCATCTACTATTCCTGAACAGTTTGCCACAGGCTTGCCTAAAAGTTTGCTAAAAGGCTGACCGGTCGCGGGCTCTACCATGATGGGAAAACAACCCTTGGATCTAGACTACCGTTGTACTATTTGATCCTTCTTTTACTTCTCGGTGTTAGGTGTGAAAGGTATATTAGGTAGTCTTGCTGAGGTACCTTCTTGACCATTCGGCCTAGTTGTATACAGAAAAGCTATAATGACTATTCCAAACTAGGACAGGATGCTTACTCGAATGCAGGATTGCGTGAACTCGCTTTGTTTGAATAGTGAACCCTAGTTCTTGATGAAACTAGGACAGGGTAACCCTACCCCCTCATAGGGGTGTTTTGTCTCTCACTTAACTGGTATGTGCTTTACAGTGAAACTGTACAGGAATGTGCATATCAGTTGTGAGTTTGGTATATGTTTTGGGGGCAGAATTCAGTGTTAAGTGCAGCCCTACAGGTTTGATTATATCTGTGTTGGTAACATCACTAACTGAGGTGTTATGTGGTTTCTGATTACTGCTTTCTTTTTGCTTTATTTCTTTTTTCTATTTAGTTTAACACCACAGCTTTAGAAAGTTTGGATATCCCTCAAGTACTTTGGACTCGAGTCAAAAGGCCCTGTAAAGCCAGAGATCTTGTTCAGGGACAGCCCATGTTTACTTCACTCCCACAGGTTACAAGACGGAGGAGAGTCAGGCAGAATTCACCAATTCAATTTTTACAACAGTCACCCCTCAATTCACTTGTATTCAGTTAGGTTCAAGGATAGCCTTTTACTTCTAGTCCAACAGGAGATCACTCGCCTATTTCGATGACACACTATTCCCCGGTCAGTATGGAGGAATTGATCCATCATCTTCAGCAAACAGTCAAACCCTGCACCAAGATGTTGCCCATCTGGATGAGGTAATAAATAGGCTACAATAATAGTAACCGCAGCTGGCTGCGGCCTCTGCATACCATGCACCTCCCACGGGTATCCTGGCACCCGGAGCCACTGCCCATACTGCTAATGTCTAAGAAAATCAAGGCAATCCAGCAGAGCCGATCCCAGCACCTCCAAAGCACCTGTGTATCAAACTAAAGCTCCGTTTAAGTTTGAGGTTGACCCAACTGCGCTCAAGGTCAATAAACTGGAGAAGCTATTCAAGAGAGCACATGGTGTTAACTCCATCCCAAACATAGAGAACAGTTATACTGACTCCGCAGTGACATTACCAGATCGGTTCAAAATGTCACATATCGATCGATTCGACGGCTCCGGAGATCCCATGGTCTATCTACAGCTGTTTTCGGACATCTTGCGGCTAATGGGCCTGACTAGACTACAAAAATTGTCTCTCTTTGTCCGGACCATTTCTGGTACAGCGGCCATCTGGTATGCGAAGCTGGAGGATTCTGTTAAGCAAAATTTGGAGGAGATGGCCGAGGCCTTTATTACTCAGTACTCGTATAACATGCAAATCGAGGTCATAACCTGTGATCTCGAAGCAATAAGCCAAGAGCCGAAGGAGGCTTTCTCCGAGTTTGTAACGCGATGGAGGGCTAAAGCTTCAATGATGATCACAAGGCCTTCCGAGAAAAATCAGATAAGGATGGTAGTCCACAATCTGCACAGGAAGTTGTTACAGAAGATGATTGTCCTACCTCTGTTCACATTCACCAAGCTCTATGAGATGGGGGTACAGATTGAAGATGCCATTAAACAAGGGCTGATTATAGATGAGAAGGAGCCGGCAAAAAAGTCGTTTATACATAGTTCCAATGCTACCACCAGTAGTAGCACAGTTGCGAAGCCATCAGATGTGAGCGTTGTCACCACCACAACCAAGACTGCCAATCCCTTTGCCAACACAGCTCCACAAACTTCAGCCAACCCTACCCAATCCCAGAGGACGTTTACCCAACTCTACATGACCCTGTCTCAAGCCATGAAGGTGCTGGTCAAAAAAGGGCACCTCAAACCATTAGAACCCCGCCCATTGCCTGATCCTCTTCCACCTAAACAAAACCCCGCAAAACACTGCGCGTTTCACCAACAACATGGTCATGATACTGACCAATGCTTCTGATTGCGTCATGAGATTCAGACCTCATTGACAACAAGGTGATCGCACCATCCCAGAAACCAAATGTAACCCCAAACCCACTCCCGACCCACAATCAAGTTCTTCCACCTCAAAATCTAAACCTGATCCATACACTGGCTATCCCCTACGACCCTAGCCTATATATTACCTCTTTCCACCTACCAAAACTGATGTTGTTCATTTCCAAAAGCATAGATTTGTGCATGATAGACATGTCCGCACTAGTGAAAGTTGTAGTAGAAGAGAGGTCGACCTTGGAGGAATGTATGAATCTATTGTCGAAAAGGTTTGAGGACTTACCTAATGAGATGTATGACCCGAGCTGCTACATTGTGTTAAATGGTCAAATCAAGCTTGAATTGGTGTTGCCAGCTGTGGTGGAGGTTAATGTGGTTAGGGAAGATGGCCCGAGCCACGGGTTGGATTAATTGGCAAAACTCGAGGAGGATTTAGACAACCTACAGTTTTTTGACAAACAGGATCAAGGGGATATGCAGATTGGCTGGTTTGATTTGAGCGGATCAACTGACAACTCTAGGTGGCTGAGTGATGAGACAAATAAAAAGAAAGGAACTGAAATAAAACTGGAGGGAAAGGAAGCAAGAATGGCTGTAGTGGTCGGAAGGCCGATGAGAAGAGAAAGTTGCCGAAGAACGCTAGCATAGAAAATTTAGCTCAGAAATTAAGCGCTGTGAGCACTGCGGACACAGAACGGGAAGCTACATTGAAGCAGTTTGAACGAGAGAGGGTTGAAGACAACTAGAAAGCAGTAATGGCCCAACACCTTGTAAAGGGACACCTGTGACGTGAAGGTAATACAAACAGAGTCGGACAACTATTTGTCGTCTACTGAAGGTGTATGGCAGAACGATAACGATTTGCATCTGGCCCACACCGACAAAGACTGGGGTGAGTGCTTTCCAGACAATATGTGGTATGTTGAAGAAATATATCACATGACAAGAAGTGGATGGTATTTTAAGCCACCGCACTTAGATCAAGCTGAGGCATCTGGAAAAGACAGAGAGGTCGAGAAACAGAAAAAGACACAACTGGAAGAAAAGGCAGTGTGGAAATAACATAAGAAAATCCAACCCGACATCTCAATCTGGGGTCTTCTCATGGCCTCCTGGGTACATTGACAGACAGTACTATCAGTGATGGACAAGGCTAAATTGTCCATTGACACTACCCTTGAACTGCTTATGGGAATAGTCTTCCCAGGTGGGGTCAAGCCAACTCTAACCTTTGTTGACAAAGAACTACCGCCGGAAGGTTCAGCTCACAACAAACCCTTGTACATATCTGTTGAGTGCAGGTGTAGACGTCCCCGAACGTCCCGGGAGGGAAAATCCCGTTTTGTTCATTTGGGCTTACTACAGTTCAGGACTCAATGTCACAGTCCTGTATCTAATCTCGCAGAGTGCAATGCAAGACCGATGAATCATCAAAGAGTTCAAATCCGGCAAATCGTTTTGAAAAACAGATTTTTAGAAAGAAGTGCCAAACATAGACTGCTTTGTCAGATACAGAGTCGCCATCTAAATATTTTATTTTGGGGAAATTTAGGAAACCCTGACTCGTTGCCTAAGGCCACGTGTCCGTCATCACCAAAGTTGCCTTGGCTCGGGAACTTGGGTACGATTAGGGAAGGTCATCTATGAGCACCCCTACTCGCCCGATCAAAGGTCGGCCTCTACTAACCATGGTATCTAGTTTTGAAGACATTATGTGCTCTTATTCCGGTTATTTAGCCTATAATTACTATGTGATGCGCACAGCATACAAGTATAGACTGGATCGCCTGAATTGGAACAAAACATCTCATGTTCGTTTTGAAAAACGATTTAAAGGTGCTACTCGCAAGTAGGCTAAGACGTGGATTTTGATGAATTATTCCAATTCAAGCAATCCAACCTTCACTCACAGGCATTCAGCCAGTTATATCACATAAGCAATTAGCCTCATGGCAAGCATGCTGTCATGTTAACACTCGCATACATGCAAGATGCTAAAGCATAAAACACTCACAGTGTACTCCAAGCCAAAGCATGAAACTAGTTAGTAATCATGCATGATCCTAGTTCATGTTAGCAATGGCTAATGAAACACATGCAAAATGCAAATAAGATAGGCTCGGCTACCCTAAGAATGGCATGTGAAATGCGACAACTCGATACACATATTCAAGTTGGAATTGAAATACTATGCAATTAGTATGATGCGCCGAGCCCGGTGCGTGCAATACGAATGAATGTATGCAAACATGCTATCATAAGTATGCTAATTGAAACATTCCCTAAGACTAACCATTGAAAGCAGGTAAGTAAAAGGGAGAAAGACGTGGGGTTGGAAGACATGCATCACACACACACGCGCTTATTACAAAATCCGCCCTCTCTCGGAGGGGCCAAAAGAATAATACAAACCAAATAAATAATTAACTACTCTAGCTAATTAAATATTACAAAACCTTAATTAATTAACAAATTAATTAAGCTATTAAAGTAGTAAAGCTGCCTCGGGAAGAGGGTCAAATGCATGCATGCTCGATTCGCCTCGCTCGGAAACCCGTTGCCATGCCACATGTTGCCTCTATTTGCATTGTTCTGCACCTCTGAGAACTATGAAAATCCTTGAGATGCCTCTGAATTACCCCCTGAGCGCTGTGGGATGCCACCGGCCAAGATAAAGATCCACCGGCCATGAGAAAATGGTCATTGACCAGAAATAGGGCCATCAGCTAGACTTTGATAGCCGGCCGGCACTGAAAGTGGCCGACCGGCCATTCCTTTTTGCAGAATACTGGTTTTGCTGCAGCAGAGGACAGACAGTGCATGGCAAGGAATTTACAAGACAATGTGTGCACGGCCATTCTCCCTATCATGCTATGAACTCAAGGGAGCATAGCTCTCGACCCTTGGGCCACCAATCACGCATTTCAATGCATGATGGCCAAAGAGGCCAAGTGTGCAATTTGATATCAAATGAAATGCACAAAAACACATAAGGGCCCCAACCTCTATCATGATTGATTCAAGAGGCAAGGGATGTGCACACAATGCTATGCAACCTAAGCATACAAGCAAACTGATGCAACATGAGCATGCAAGCAACAATGCTATACAAGGCAACTAGCATATAACAATATGCAAAGACAAGCATGCAAACAAGCATGTAACTTAACAAGTATGCAAGATGGATGAACATGCAACAACATGTCAATAGGCTAACATTTAATAATCATGCAAAGGCAAGTATGCTTAGACCAATGTAATACATGCATGATGAACTTAACAAAGCAACACAAGCATGCAATAGGCAATGGGCAATAGGCATACAATCTAAACATGTGCACATGTATAGCATGCAACATGTAAAATGAAACAAGCATGCAACAACATGGTGAGATGGACTTACACTAACATGGGTAGCTCTTAAGCATGCCAAAATCAGTGGCCAAACATGATGGAAATGAGGCAACAAAACACATGCAAACATGCAAGGTGCAAGGGCTCTAACTCATAGCACAAGATGCAACTCTCCTAGTGCATTGAAAAGATGAAGTATGGCATATAATGGCATATATTCCAGCTCTGAAATGACATACAAAATGGTTCCAAATCATGCAAACGACTCACACAATGCATGTAGGAAGGCTCCAATATCGAAACTAGTGAAGCACATTACACTAGAGGTATGCAAAACGATGCTCGAATGACCAAACCAACACTAAACAGTCCCTTTGTAGGCCCAAAACAGTGGCAAAATGGACTAAGATGATGCCTTAAAGTGCACAAAAATGAAGCTCATGCAATGGCTCACAAATGGGGTATAAAAGCACAACTCTCAAACACATTGAAGGCATGATAAACATGAGAATATGGCACACCTATAAACTCTGAAATATCACATTCAATGATGCCAAAACACTAAAATTCCTCAAGCAACACATGCAAGGGACCCCAAAACTCAAAGCTAAGCAAGGCTATTACATTACAACCATGCATGGCAAGCACCAATCGACCAAGAGGCCTAAAAATAGAGCTAAGGCAGCCCAAAATATGAACAAAACATGTTTGGAGTGTGGCCAAAAGGTGCTAGAATAGAGGGCCAAAACAACATGCAATGTGAGCTAGTAAGCATGATTTACACTATAAGCCTATGAAGCATGTGAGGGGCCACCAAACTAGCCAAAACAGATTCATGGCATGCCAAATGATGGCCAAAAACCCACTGAAACATGGCCAATACATGCAAGAATGATGTGCTACTTTGATAAGCTAAGAAATGGATTACTATACACATACAAGAGGCAAATAAAAGAGGACCAAACCAGTCATGGACAGAGGCTAGGTAGGTCCCAAAAGTCACCAAAAAGTGCCTAAAATAGGCCTCCAAATGATATAAACATATGCCTCTTTGATAGGCCAAATATGCTAGTAAACAAGACAACAAAGGAGAGGGGATGTCCCTCTCCTTCTTAGGACCTCAAAACACTATCCCCACCACTGAAATCCCTCAGTGGTGAGAAGGCCAATACAAGGTGGTCCCGAAGCTCACAAAAAAGGCACAAAAATGAGGCCAAACAAGGCCTAAGAAGGGGTAAACAAACCCAAATACAAAAGTGATCTTAAACAAAGATTAAAAGCATGAAAAAATAGAAATTTTATCAGTTATACACCAAGCTCAAAACAGCATGCAAGATAGGCTAAAATCTTGTGCAAAAATGGGAAATAAAGAGGAAAAAGGAGTTACCCTTGTAGCTCAGCAAAACCAGCAGGTTCTTGGGCCAAAAACCAGCTCTTTAACCTCTGAAAATACCCTCCAAGAACCTTAGATGAATGGTGGAGGTGTGTGGTTGTGAGGTGGTGTGCAATGGGGCCAAGAATCTCACTCTTTTGAACCCAAAATATAGAGATATAGAGAGATATATCTCTTGTGCCTTAGGCAAATTTTTCAACTTCTCTAAAGGAGAGGAAGGCCCTCTCTTATAGAGAAACAAGAGGGTTCAAGCTTCTAGGAGAAGCTAGAGCAAAAGGTTCAAGCTTCTTGGAGAAGCTAGAGCAAGGGTTCAAAAGGTTCAAGCTTCCTCAAGAAGCTAAAACAAAGGTTCAAAATCCTCCATACACGTGTATGGAGGATAGCGTCTGTGCCAGCTGGCACAAAATATCTGCATAAAGTAGATGAATAGGGTTCGGCCAGCAAAAAATGGCCGATCGGCCAACACCATGGCTAGCCGACTAAATAAAGTGCCGATCGGCCAATACACTTGGCTGGTGGCAAGAAAACAAGGCTGGTGGCCTCAGGCCATGGCCGGTGGGTTAAGGGGGGTGGCCAACAAGCCACTTCCTACCCTTAGGTGCAAAAACCACAAGTCCTTGGTCCAGCCAAGCACAAAACAGTCAAGTTGAGAGATCCTAAGGCAAGGCGCGCAATCGAGACCTCCGGGAACTCAAAACGAATACAAACATGGATGATCATCGAGTGTTCAAATGATAACGTCCAAGTCTTGAGGACGGTAAAAAAATGGGGTATCTACAGCAGGGAGAAATGGGTGTCGGTGGTGTTGATGGACATCGGTTCGACCATCAATGTCTATCCTTCCCGCATAGCCTATGCAATTGGCCTCAAACCAACAGACTTTGTTCCCACAGTCCAAGTAATTCGGGCATATAATAATATGAGCAGAGAGGTCATGGGTGTAGCTCGACTTTTTTGTGCCCCCTTTCGGAGAGCTCAAATTGGTCCTACAGTTTGGACTCCTGTCACAGTTCTGAATCTAGTCTCATAAGGTGCAATGTGAAACTGATAAACACCAAAGAGTCCAATCCGGCAAATTATTTTGGAAAATCAGATTTTGAATCAAATAATGCCAAAACTGGACTGCTTTGCCAGATTACAGAGTCGCCACCTAAATATTTTATTTTGGAAAAATTTAGGAAATCTTGACTCGTGCCAAAGGCCACATGTCCGTCATCACTAAAGTTGCCTTGGCTCGGGAACTTGGGTACCAGAGGGGAAGGTCCTAAAATGAGCACCCCCGCTCGCCCGATCAAAGATCCGCCTCTACTATCATGATATGTTTTTTTAACATGTGTTCTTATTCCGGTTATTAGCTAACTTTGCTACGTGACACACAAGCAAGTATAGACTAAAATCGCAAGAATTGGAACATTTCAACTCATGTTTGTTTTTGAAAATGGTTTGAAGCTGCCATCCTTAAGTGGGCTAAAACCCTGATTTGCCACCTCAAGTGGGCTTAAAACATGATTTGTCACTTCGCAAAGTGGGCTTAAAACACACGTTCGTTGAATTGTTCCAATTTAGGCAATAAAGCCTTCATCCATAGGCATTTATACAGTTTAGCAAGTAAGCACATAGCCTCATGGCAAGCATGCGAAACATGACAACATGGCAATCGCACTCATGCAAGCATGCTAAAGCATAAAACTCACTGAGTACTTCAAGCCAAAACAAAAAACTAGTTAGAAAGATGCATAATCTTAACTATACAAGATGCCTAATGCAACACATGCAATTATGCAATTAATAAGCTTGGCTACTAATATGGCATATGATCGATTTAAACAACATGTGATTTAAACACGTATTCAAATAAGTGTATTGAAATAACAATGCAGTTTGAATGATGCGCCGAGCCTCGGTGCATGCAAGACAAATGAATGGATGCAAACATGCAAGCATAAAGTATGCTAATCGAAATATGATCCCTAATCTAACCATCGAAAGTGGGTAAATAAAAGGGAGAAAGACATGAGGTTGGAAGACATGCACATATGCACGCACACTTATTACAACATTGCGCCCTCGCGAAGGAAGGTCCGAATGAATAAGCTAAGCTAATCTAAGCTAAGCTAAGCTAACTAATCTAATTTAACTAATTAGACTAACTATTACAAATCAAATGAATAACTAGTAAACTAATTACTAATTATTACAACACTTTAACTAATTAGCAAACCAGTTAATTAAAACAAATGTGCACACTAACTAATCATGCAAGATATTTAAACTATACTGCCTCTGACTCGGGAAATGAAGGATGCATGTGTTTGGTTTTTGCCCCGAAAAGCCCTCTGGTTTGCTCTTGAGAGGCTCTGTTTGCAGGGTTGAACATACTTCAGAACCTTTCTGCTCCACCTTGCCAAATCAATGCTGAGGCTTGCACTAGTGACCTGCCGGCCATGAATGCTTGCTGCCGGCCATCTACCGGCCAAAAGTGTGCCATGCCAGCCAAGAATGAGGCACTGCCGGCCACCAATGAGCCACTGCCAGCCACTGGTGCTTTGAATCACCACACTGCAACAGAGCACAAACAAAGGGAAAATGAGGGTTTTCCAAGGATATGTTTGTACTGTACCCCTCCTCATCATCTCAAAACATCAAAGGAGTGGCATTCTTGGATCCAAAACCACCAATCAAGCATCTTCGATGCATGATGGCCAAAGATCCATGGAGTACAATTTCAATAATGCACAAAACAAGACTTGAGGCCATCACCTTACCATGTGTGATCAAAGGCAATGGCGACCAAAGGAGATTGGCTCATTTTATCACTTTAACTATGAAATGCTCCAGTCTTCCTCGTGTTTAATATAACATCTGATTGAACACATGCAATGTAAACACAACATGCTTATCTTGCTCAAGTTTTACTTGTCATGCTTTGTTTACACATTTTACATTACCAAACCATTCTTTAACCGGTTAGTCCAAAGTGAGAGTCCTCTAATGAGAGGGGGGGTCAACCGAGGGATGACTTAAGACATGAGAGACATCATGCCGTTGGTTAGTAGAAACCCGTATAAGAGGATTAAAATCATTAAGCACAAATCTCAATCTCAAGCTTAAACACAACCCTAAGGCTAACCAACCCTCAAAGCAAATGAAAAAGTGATGAAATGAGGGAGCTAGCAGATATTTCAGTACTGAAATGACATGCAAAATGATACCACAACATGCAAGCAACTCATGCAAATCATGTTTAAAAGCCAAAACACCGAACTAGTGAAGATCACAACACTGTAAGCATGCAATACAAAGCTCTAAAGGTACAAATAACCCAAAACAGTCCTAAAACAGCTTTAAAGGAGTCCTAGAACATGTTTGAAGTAAGCTAAAAATAGCTAGAATAAAAGGCCAACACATAGCACAAAGCACAATTGCACTACAAGTATACAAAGCAAGCCTCAAGTGACTAAACCAGCTCAAAACAGAGCTAAAACTAACCAAAAAAAGTAGCAAAAATATGCTGAGATCAAGGTACAAAATGCTAGAAAATTATGCTCACATGTTAGGCTATCTAGGCTTACAAACAAGACACAAAGAGGGGAGGCTACCCCCTCTCATTTTGGACCTTAAAACATAGTTTTTACCATTGAAAATCCCCTGGAATTCAGTGGTTAAAAGATCCAAAAAAGTTGTTTTAGAAAGCTTTGAAAGATGGCACAACAACTTAATGATCAAGCAACAAGAAGAGTAGACTATCCCTAACTCCAATCAAACCTCAAACCACCATTTTAGACCATAAAAATAGAGATTTCAGAGGTCAAAACCACCCTTAAAACAACATGAAAAGATGGCAAAACAAGTGTTTAAAATAAGCTTAAAACACAAGTGTTCTACCTCTTAAAGACAAGATACACTTTAAGCACCAAAATCAAGCCAAGCCAAAATCCTCTTCTAGAGCTCAAATAGGACCTCAAGAAACCTCAACTCAATGGTGATCAAGTTTGATCAAGGGCTTATATGCAAGAGTGTAGAGAATTTAAGCTATAAGGCACAAAATATGTAGAGAGAGGATTCTAAAGAGAGAGAGAGAGAGAGAGAGAGAGAGAGAGAAATTTTTTTGTCTTTAAAATTTCCAACCCCCACACATGCAAGAGGGGATCTCTATATATAGAAGATACAAAAGCCCCTCAAAGAGATCCAGCCAAACACGTGCAAGCAGATGGCTCAATCTGTGCAAACAACAGACACAAAATATCAAAAAATATCTACTGATATAATGGTGGCCGGCCGACCATCAGTGATGGCCGACAAGGGCTCATCAATGGCCAACAGAACAAAATCCATGGCGAGCAGTGCCCAAACATGGCCGGCAGTGGATCAAAAACAACAAGTGGAAAGGACCTAAACATGGTCCAAAAATGAGACAGAATTGATGCAGGGTTTGGAAAGCTCAAACCTGTGGCGTTCCATCACGAATTTTAAGCGCTCGATGAGCAATCAAACTCATCACTAGATATACCTGCAAGAACGTCCAAGTCTTGAGGACGGTCAAAAATGAGGTGTCTATAATGGGCACGGTGCAAATCAAAGTCCAGGTGGACCCAGCTGAGCAAGATGTCGAATTCCATGTCCTGGATGTGCTGGCTATCTTCAATTTACTGTTAGGCGGCCTTGGTTGCATTATGTGAAAGTTGTCTCCTCCACTCTCTACCAAATGTTAAAATATCCTCACGGGAGAGAAGTGGCTATTGTTTTTCGAAATTCATCCATCCATCCATCCCCCGCCAGAGGTAACTACACCAGTGTTAGAGATCACTCATGGCAAAGAGGATGTATTTCTCTCAGGGTTCACTCTGGCTGAAGCCCGGGTAGTGCAGACCATATTGGCCACAGACGAAGGCATGTACGTCAGCGTCTAGTCTATCTATTTCATGAGCAAACTGCAGCATGTTCCAAGAATGGGACTTGGAAGGAGTGACTAAAAAGGCGTGGTAGCACTGATAGATGTGCCACATAACTCACATGCTTTCAGACTGGGCTATGTGCCTACCAAAGAGGATTGGATCGGGAAAGGAGAATAGATGAAAGGCAAAGCCAGGGCCAAGCAAGTTGGGAAACACTATGAGCTCATTCACAGGCCAATCCAGGGAACGCGGAATGCCCACATTGTTCGGGAGGGAGAAGATTTCCCCTTTTGCAGTTTTCCCAAGCCTTAGGTGAATTCCACGAAGCAACATGTCCCCGGGTTCGAAATCTTTTTTAACCTGCAGCTGCAAGGTAGTGATACTGTGGAAAGGGCTAAACCAAGCACTGAAGCTGAGTAGAGCATGGAAAGTGACTCAAACAATAGTGAACTTGGAGTAGGGGCACCACTGGCTTCTCTCCTGATAGATCCTACGGCCGACTCAAAGGACTTGGGGGATAATCTTACTGTCTCCGTGATCGGGGAGGAACTAGGTATGAACCTAACCAGCAACATTTTGGATGTATCAGAGGCACCATCTCTTATCAGGCAACTGGAGGAAGGCTATCTGTCCAGTTCTAAGTTAGGTAATGAGCTAGAATCTTATCATTAACATTGTTAATTTCGCTGAGGGTATCTTCCCCGTTAGATACTTGGGCGTCCCTCTTATCACAACTAAGCTGAAGGCCTCGGATTGTCACCAATTGGTGGAGAGGATCACCAAGAAAATTAAGAGCTGGACTAGTAAATGTCTTTCCTATGCTGGTAGGAGTCAATTGATTCAATCTATTCTCTTCTCTATGCAAGTGTACTGGACTTCCTTGTTTATTCTTCCTAAGAAGATTATTAAGGAGATTGAAAGCCTCTTAAGATCTTTCTTTTGGTCTGGCAGTGTGCTTAGTAAGTTTGGGGCTAAAGTGTCTTGGGATCAGGTTTGTGCTCCTAAGAATGAAGGAGGTTTGGGATTTAAATCTCTGGATGTTTGGAACAAAGCCGCTGTGGCTAAGCATGTTTGGTTTTTATTCTTGGGTGGTGTGCAATCTATGTGGTGTCATTGGGTCCATTCCTATCTTTTTAAAGGTAGGAGCTTTTGGAGAGTGACAGTTCCTAATGACCCTTCCTGGGTTTGGAAGAAAATCTTGTCGCTTAGGCCTCTTGTTTTCCCCCTTATTAAACACATCATTGGGGATGGGGGCAATGTTTTTCTGTGGCATGACAATTGGCATCCATTAGGTTCTTTGTATGACAGGTTTGGGGCTAGGATTATCCATACCCTTCCTGATAATTCTAAGGTCAATGTTATTGTTGAAAATAATTCCTGGAAATGGCCTCGTGCTGCTTCTCGGGTATTAAAGGAGTTAATTGACTCCACTCCCCCTTCTCTGGTTCCTAGCCATGCCACTAACAGAATTGTTTGGCTCCCTGCTACTGATGGCAAGTTCTCTATTAATTCCACTTGGAATTCCTGGAGAAAGTCTTTTGCCAAGGTCTCTTGGGCAGGTCTGCTTTGGGGTAATCATAGTATCCCGAAAGCCAGTTTTGTGACTTGGATGGCTATTTATGGTCGTCTTTACACTGGGGACGGGTTATCTCGTTTTGGTTCTACGCATACTGGTAATTGTGGTTTCTGTCATAACCATTATGAGGATCACAACCACCTTTTTTCCCACTGTCCTTTTTCGGATAATGTTTGGAAAGAGCTTCAGTCTAGGATTACTGTATCCTGGCCCTGTCTTGAATGGCATGAATTGGTCAATCATATTTCTAAACTTGTTAAGGGTAATTCTGTGGGTGCTATCATTTCCAGACTTGGGTTCACTTGCACTGTTTACCAATTGTGGCTTGGTAGAAATAACAAAATTTTTAACAATGATGCTTACCCCAAAGATGTTGTTATAAAGCGGATTGTGGATATGATTAGGTTTAGAATGTTGTCCATAACCAACTTGAAAAATCATTCTAATGACAGCTAGTTTCTTAACAAGTGGAGGCTACCTACTTCTATCTTGAAAGGGAGATGTAGTGATGGTAGTAGAAGAACTTTGAGTGATGTAAGATCAGATAATGTGGGTTGAGTGGCTTGTGAGCACAAACTGTGGGTTATATAACTGTTTGCTAATTTTGCAATGCTTACAAGCTGGATTGAGTGTTGCTATTTACCATAAATTGAGGGTTGAGTTTTGGTAGCCAAATACACCTTCCATTCCACTGTCCACAGCGTGTTTTCTAATGGTGACAAATATATATATTGCTGTTACTTTTTTTTGCAGGTGTTTGACGGGGCTGAAGTTGTATAATGGGACCTTCTCTTGTGGGTTGAGTGTTGAGAGACTATATATTGAGTGTTATTCGTTATCTGTCGAGTGGTGTGAGGCTATATATTGTGGGTTGAGTGTTGTGAGCCCCTACATTATATACATTATACCATTTGTCCTTTACATATTCAGGTTTTTGTTTGGCTGCTCTCTCATTATCTATATGGTTGGATAGGTTTTATTAAATCTCCAAACTTTAAGATTTGGGTTGCGGCTGTTAAGGATGATGGCAGGTTTACAGCTATTTTGCTGCTGGTGTTACGTCTGTATAGTTGTTTTGGGTTTCACTAACCTTCTAATTTGAAGATGGAAGAAGCACTTGTCAAGAATGCTAGTTATAAGATGTGCTTACATAAAAGCTGTTGGGGTGTGTACATTTGCGCTGCTACTGGCAAGTGTTATAGCAAAGTGAAGGCCATGTTTTCGTCTTTTGTGACAAAGAAAGTTGTTTTTGTTGTTTTGTATATTTATATTTTCCGAATTTGTATCAAATTCTATAATCTCTTTTTGAGCCTACCCTTGCGAGATGTGCAAGGGATGTTATTTCATTTAGGTGTCTTTGCTGATAGGTATGTTCATGGCCCACATATTTTGTCTATGGGGCCCATGAACATTCTCCTTGCATCAGCTAATTCTCTTTTGCTTAGGGTGTTGTTTGTTGCTTCTGCACATATTTCTATTAGGTTTTGGTTGAAGTTTTTGATGTTCTAACAAGTTGTTTGTTTTGGTCCTTGTGGGCCCTCATCCTTTTTGGGACGGGTCTGCATTATTGCTGTCCAATTTTTATTGGTTATTGTATAGTTCTGTTAGGGCCTGGGGCATGCCCCTTGTATTTTGTGTAAGTTTTTTGTTTTTATTTTATGACTTATTCACCCAAAAAAATGAGCTAGAATCTGATTCCCTTGAGTCTGTCGTATTCCAGTTCTTCTAAGTCTGAGCCTACTATTTATGAGGGTGGTAACCCATATACCAAAGTCTTGTCTAGGTTTTCATTCAGTTTTTTTTTTTTTTAGTCTATAATTGAAGATCTTGACCTTTTGAATGAGAACTCTGCGGATTCTGTGTACTTCTCTGTGCTGTTGGTTTATTATATTGACCAAGATTTTCAAAATTTTAATAAAAATGAAGAGGAAGGAATTCCTCTAGTTTTGAAAAACTTGATTAATCGAGAGGAGGAGAGATTTGCTAAACCCTATGCTAATGAAATCATTGCCATTAATGTGGGTACTAAGAAGGATCCACGTTTGGTCCAGATTGAGTCCACGTTGTCTTCGGAGAAGCGCTAGCGCTTAGTCGCTTAATTAAAAGATTTCAAAGATGTTTTCACGTGGTCCTATGAAGACATGCCTGGAATCGATCTTAAGATTATACAGCATCGGATGCCTCCTGACCCTGAGGCCCGACCAATCAAGCAAAAGTTGCGTAGAATTCGTCCAGATTAGGCACTGGAAATGAAGGAAGAGGTTAATATTGTCCCAGTGCTGAAGAAGGATGGCAAAATTTGGGTGTGTGTGGACTTCCGGGACTTGAACAGAGCTAGTCTGAAGAATGATTTTCCTCTGCCGGACATTGATGAGTTAATGGACTTTACTGCGAGCCATGCATTGCTATCCTTTATGGATGGGTTTTCCAAGTACAACCAGATTTAGATAGAGCCCGAGGATAGGGAGAAGACTGCATTCACTACGCCGTGGGTACCTACTGCTACTGGATTATGCCGTTTGGATTGAAAAATGCTAAAGCTACTTATCAGAGGGCTGCGACCACCATTCTGTATGACATGATCCACAAAGAGATCAAGGTGTACATGGACGACATGATTGTCAAGCCCAAAGAAAGAGAGGACCACTACACCGCCTTGAAGAAATTCTTTCAACGGATCAGAGAATACAGATTAATGTTAAACCCGCATAAATGCACCTTCGGCGTAACGGCAAGAAAAATGCTAGGCTTTTTGATCACATAGAGGGGCATTGAAGTAGATCTTTCTAAGATTAAGGCCATCCTAGAAATGCCAACACCGAGGGCTGAAAAGGAGGTGCGAGGCTTTCTAAGTAAAGTGCAATTCATAAGACAGTTTATTTCCAAATTAACCTTAACTTGTGAACTACTATTTGGTCTCCTGAAAAAAAGAAAGAAATTCTAATGGGATGATCGCTATCAATTTGCCTTCAAATAGGTTAAGTAATACCTCCAAAATTCGCTAGTGTTGTAGCCACCAGAGCCGCGGAAAGCCTTTGATTCTGTACCTATCAGTAACAGACATGACCATGGGATGCATGCTCACTCAAGAATCTGAAGATAGGGTGGAAAAAGCCATTTACAACTTGAGCAAGAAATTGCTGGATTACGAGACCCGCTATACTCCGTTAAAGAAAGCTTGCCTAGCCTTAATATGGGCTACCAGGAAGTTGAGGCACTCTTGGTTAGCTCATTCTGTAATCCTAGTTTTGAGATTAGATCCCATTAAATATCTCTTTGAGAAACCAACGCTTACGGGTAAGCTAGCCCGATGGTTACTTCTTCTCTTTGAAGTTGATATCAAATATGTCACCAGCAAGTCGGTCAAGGGAAGAGCTGTAGCGGAGTTCCTGGCAGACCACCCAGTAAAAGGGGATGAGGCGGTGGAATACTTGTTCCTAGATGAAGCCATTCTGCAAGTTGAGAAAGAAACTTGGACGATGTACTTTGACGGAGCATCCAATCAGTACGGTTATGGGATAGGTGTGTTGCTGATAGCACCTGACGACTCCCATATACCTTTAGCCTTCAAACTCCGGTTCAAGGGGTCCAATAATGAAGCAGAATATGAAGTGTGTATTGCTGATTTAGAAGCCACCCTGGAACTAAGGGTAATAACATTGGATGTTATCAGGGACTCGAACTTAATTGTTTCTCAAGTGAATGGAGACTAGAAAGTCAAAGAAGAAAAGACGAAGATTTTCCACCAGACCCTGGACGTTCTAATTCCTAGATTTGAAAAGCTGACTTTCACACATCTACTGATATAGAACAACAAGTTCGCTAATGCTTTAACAACTCTGTCTTCTATGGTAGACATCCCACTTGAAGTCCGGATGCGTCCGATTATCATCGAGTAGAAATACATGCCGGCTTATGAAACTATTGCCGCGATACATGAAACGCAAGACAAAAACCCTTGGTACTATGATATTTGGAACTTCTTAGAAAATGATATTTATGCACCAGGGGCAAATGCCAAGGACAAAAGGGGAATACGAAGAATGGCCGTCCAATTTATCATCTGCGGAGGTAAACTGTATAAAAGAGGTCATTTGGGAATGCACAAGTTGTGTCGAAGAAGAGAAATCAAAGCGCTTGATGGAGGCCATCCACGGCGGGGAATGCGGGGTGCACTTGAACGGTGTGATGCTAGCCCGAAAGATTCTCAGGAAAGGTTACTACAGGTCCACTGTGGAGGAGGATTGCATTGGTTTTGTTTGGCGATGCCACAAATGCCAAATCCATGCCAATCGCATGAATATTCTGCTGTCAAAACTATACAACACGACTTCGCCATGGCATTTCTCAGTCTGGGGAATCGACGTTATCGGAGTAGTCACACCAAAAGGGTCGAATGGGCATGAATATATCTTGGTGGCGATTGATTACTTTACAAAATGGGTAGAAGCTCAGTCCTATGCAATATTGAAAGCATCACATGTGGCTAAGTTTATCAGAAACAATATCATTTGCTGGTACGGAGTTCCAAATGAGATCATATCAGATAATGGCTCCCACTGCAAGAAAGGAGTGATAGACTTGTTGGAGAAATAGAATGTGGCTTTCCATAAGTCATCTGCATATTGGCCACAAACTAATGGAGTTGTTGAAGCCGTCAACAAGAACATCAAGAACATTGCAGAAGATGGTTGAGACCTACAGGGATTGGCCAGATAAATTGCCATCCGCACTCTGGGGCTACAGAACTTCAATCCGAACGTCTACAGGGGCAACTCCTTATTCTCTCGTCTACAGGATGGAAGCCATTTTGCCAATTGAAATAGAAGTCCCATCACTACGAGTTATGGCTAAGTGTCAGATAGTAGAGGCGGACTGGCAACAGAGCAGATTTGAGAAGTTGATGCTTTTTTATGAGAGAAGGCTGAAGGCATTGTATCATGCTCAGGGCTACCAGCGTAGAATTGCCAGGGCTTTTAACAAGAAAGTTAAGTCCCGAAATCTCAAAGAGGGGGATATGGTGCTGAAAAACAACCGAGCTCCCATTCACGACCTCGGGATACGTAGGCAACTTTATCCTGAAGTTCGGCCGTGATCACCTCCAACTCAACTATCCTGTCCATGTTGTCTGATCAGGTCATCTCTGTTCATCATCTGTTAGTTCGGTTGCGATCTTCATTCTAGGAAGAAGAACTGGTCACAATGCCGAGCAGTAGTGGTATTCAATCAAGGGGTAGTTTATGATCTTTTGATTCGGGGTCGTACATGTTGAGGATCAATTCTGCACGTGTCAAGTGGTGATCTTTTTCGAAAATGGTTTTAAAAAGTTTTAATAAAAGTTATTTTGTTCAAAATTTTACTTTTTACAACTTAGACCATTTTTGGACCAAAAGGAAAATTTTTAGTGCTCACAACTTTAACTCCATTGATTTTAACATAAAGTTCTTCAACTCTCTAATACGAATCAAAGTTGCTTTTATTACATCAAAAAACTTGAAAAGAAAGGTCAAAGCAATAAACTAGGTGTAATAACCCTGACCTGTGATTGGCCTTTAATCCATGATTAATTATGCCTAAGAAGAATTAAGATGTCATTCTAAATTTATTTGCATGTGCGTATGACATTATTTGTGTTTTTATCTATCCATCGTAGAAATATCTGTTTGTCATTATGTTCTATTCTGTTCTGTGAATTGAGGGCCTTATTGGCATATGATCACGAAATTGACTTGAATTATGTATTAGTTAGAATTTCTAGAATTTTATGGTAGGTTTAATTAAGATTCGATTTGGAACGAATTAAATTAGAATAATTAATAGCAATTAGTTAGCCATAAATGATATTCTCTAATCAAAGCCTATATAAGGCCAAGAAATGACTATAGAATATTCTATACACTCATTTTCTCATCTCTTGAGCCTACAAATGTGAGGGAGGGAGAGAGACCAAAAGAGAAGTAATCAACAAGGGAATTGCTAGAGAACTTGGAAGTTTTGGCTTGGGACTTCAACAATTAACCATTCAGAGTGTTATTGATCATCTAAGGTAAGAATCCAACCTTCTAGTTTTGGGATTGAGTCACTTAACACATGAATTCAAAGAATTAAGTTGTGTAATTCTAGGATTGAGCTAAAATGAAAGAATATAGACCATATCATGCATGCATGTCTATATCATGGCATCTTGAGGAAGTTTTCAAAGAATTCTCCCATGCATGTTATCATTCTACCTTAGTTTTGAGAATTCATCTTATCTTCCGTCAATTTATCTCATTTGATCATATTTTGAAAGCTGTAAACTTGCATCTTTACATGCATGATGTATAATGTTATAATTCTCACCATTTAAAGTTTGGTTTAATTCAATTGGCAAAGCTTTTAGGCTTGATTTTACGTAATGCTTTTGAATTCACCATGTTTTATAAGTTTGTATAAGTTCCCTTCAGTTTTGGCCCAAAAGATCATGAATTTCAGCTTTGAATTCAAGTTTTGAGCTGAGCAGAGTAATCTGGAAATTCCAGATTATGCTTCTCCGCTTGAGCGACGAATTCTCCGCTCGAGCAACCACTCTGTGATCTTGCACTTCCGCTCGAGTGGCCAAAAGTTTGCTCGAACGTGAAATTCAAGCTCCCAGAAGTTTCATATTTTGCAGATGACTCGAGCGACAAGAGTTGCGCTCGAGCGAGGACCTGAGTCTCACGCTCGAGCATCCGTCGAGCATGAAAATCACACAACCAGTACTTTTGCAGAAGTTTACAGACCGCTCGAGCGACAGAAGTTGCGCTTGAGCGACTACTTATATTTTGCATGCCCGCTCGAGCAAAGGAAGTTGTGCTCGAGTGGAACCCCTATTTTCAACAATTTTTGTTAAGAGTTTTCAAGTATATTTTAGCATCCTCATTGCATCTTAGGCATTCCTAGGCCAAGTTTAAGACATAATAATGAGGATTAAGGTTGAGAACATGCTAAGAATGAAACGTAATGAGTTAAGTATATTTTGAACGTGTGTTTCAAATGTGTATCTATTATGTGTTTGTGTAGGCCACGCTGTAGACACCCCATTTTTTACCGTCCTCAAGACTTGGACGTCATCGTTTGAAACTCGATGATCATCCATGCTCATGTTCGTTTTGAGTTCTTGAAGGTCTCGGCCGCGCGCCTTGCCTTAGAACCTCTCAACTTGTCTGTTTTGTGCTTGGTTGTGGACCAAGAACTTGTGGTTTTGTTTCTAAGGGAAGGGGGTAGCTTGTTGGCCAGCCCTACAACCCATCGGCCAGGCCTTATGCCTATCGGCCTTTCCTTCTTTCCATCGGCCATCAATGGTGGTCGGTCGGCACCCTTTTTGGCTGGTCGGCATCCTTTTTAGCCAATTAGCCATGTTTGTTGGCTGAGGCCTTTTTATTTGCTTTTGCAGATATTTCTTTGCCAGCTGGTGAGCACAGAACTCATCCTCCATACACGTGTATGGAGGGATTGAACCAAGCCTCTAGCTTGTTCAACAAGCTTGAGACTTGGATTTCTATAAGAAGGGAGGTCCCTCTCCTTTTCCAGAGGTTCTGAAAATTGGAGATACAAAATATATATCTCTCTCTATATTTGTGCTTGTTTGTGCTCAAAAGTGTCATTTCTTCACACTTTTGCACACAAACACCTAGTGAAACACCTTCCTTACTGAGCGGAGGTTCTTGGAGGTTGCATTTTAAGTGGTTTAAGCTTGGTTTTTGCCTCTGAAGTTGCTGTTCTAAAGAGGTTCTTCAAGGGTGAGTCTCTTACCTCTTTAAAGCTTTGTTTTCATAGCTTATTTGGGCCCTATTTGCATGCTTTTTTTGGCTTAACTTTCAACTATAAAAAGCTTTATTTTTAAGTATTAAAAGTGTTTGTTTGAGACCTCTTTGGTGTTGGGGGTGGTCTACCCTCTTTTGTGCCTTATTTGGCCTTGTTTTGAGCCATCTCTTTTAGGCCTTTGGATCACCTTTGCTTGGCCTCTTCACCACTGAATTCCAGAGGAATTTCAGTGGTGGAAAATGTGTTTTGAGGCTCTAAATAGATGGGGGTGGTCCCCTCCTTTTGTACCTTGTTTGCATGTGGTATTGGCTCACCACGTTAGTATGCTTTTCTATCTCCTTGAGGCTCCATCTTAGCATGTTTTTATGACTTTTCTAACATGTTATACCTCTATTTTGGGTTGGTTTGATCACTTGTTGCATGCTTCATGTACTTGTAATGCAATCCTCCCTATAGCCTTAACATGCATCATGCTTTAGACCATGGTTTTAGCATGCTTTTGGCTCCACTCCAGCAAGCTTTTACTCACGTTTTGCCATGCTTAAGCTCTGTTTGAAGTTGTTTTGGTCATGCATGCTTGCTTTGTATAGTCATAGTGCAATCTTGCTCACTAGCTTTGAGTTTCCAAGTCACTAGCATGCATTGCTTGGGCTATTTGCATGATTTAGCATCATTTGGTATGTGATTTTAGTGTGTGTAATGTGGTCACACTCTCACATGTGTCACTCTTTCAATGCTTTTGAAAGGTTGTGCTTTGTGCCTTAAATATGAACCAATATGTATGCCATCTTGCCTAAGCTTTTGGGCTGCATTTTTTGTGTTATTTTGACATGCCATAACTCTGATTTTTGTTGGTAAAGTCATCTCATGTTTGATTTTGATAGGTGTAGTGCAATCCTCCTCATTGGCCATGTATGCTCCATGCTTCATGCCTTTTATTCTAGCATGTGTTAGCCCTAGTCCATGCATGTTTTGGCCTTGTTTTGACCTGCCTTGGGACTGTTTTGAGTCATCTTGGCCCTTTGGGGCTTGCTTGATATGGCTATGGTACAAGTCCCTTTGCTAGCCTTAAGCTTTGAGCCTCCTAGCATGCTATGCTTGTGTTATGTGCATGATTTGGCATCATTCCTTACATGATTTTAGAGCATATTTCATTGCCACACTCTCACATTTTCCACTCCTTCGATATGTTTGAGAGTTGTGCCTTCATGCCTTGTTTGTGAACCAATGTGTATGCATGCTTGTATTTGCTTTTTGGACTTTATTTTCAGCATGTTTTGGCCATTGTCTTGGCATGCATGAGGCTTGTTTGAGGTTGGTTTGGTCCATTGAATATTGCATTACATAGCCCTTGCCATTGCATTGTTGTTTGCATGTTGTGGCATGACATTGTGTTTGCATGTTGTTTGCTTTGCATGTTGTTTGCATGTGTGTTGCATTGCATTGTGCTTGCAATTGGATGTTAATCCAAACACGAGGAACGAGGGACGTTTCATACTCAAAGTGATGAAACGTGCCTTATTCCTTAGGTCACTGACACCTTTGATCATGTATGATAAGGTGGAGGTTCATTGTGTCATTTGTGCATTCATTGACATTGAATTGCGCAAACTTGGCTTCTTTGGCCATCATGCATTGAGATGCGTGATTGATGGCTCGAGAGCTAAACACTACACTCCTTTGAGTTTGAGACATGATAAGGAGTGTGGTTGCACACACATTTCCTTGCAAATACACTGACATGCCTCTGTTTGTGCTCTGTTGCAGCAAAAGGAGGAAATTGCAGGAAGCAGTGGCCGACCGGCCATCAAAGCTGTCGACCGGCCATAAAAGTCTGCCGATCGGCTATCAAAATTGGCCGATGGCCACCAACTTTGGCCGATGGCAATCCATCTCTGGCCGATCACCCCTCAACATGGTCATAAGCTGGATTAGAAGCATCTTGGAAGTTGGCACAATTTTCAGCAGTCTAAAAGAGTTCAGATAGAGGCATCACGAGGCAAGGTAGTGGATTTCCGAGCGAAGCCGACCGAGCATGCATACACCCCTCGCCCCGAGGCTCCTTTTAACTACTTTGCTTAGCTAGTTAACTATTTTGTTCTATACTTAAGTAGTTAATGCACTTAGCTATTTGTTTCAAATTAGATTGTAATATTTAATTAGCTTAGCGTAGCTAGTTAGTTGATTTATTCGGACCCTCCGTCGAGAGGGCGAATTTTGTAATAAGTGTGCATGTGTGTGATGCATGTCTTCCAGCCCTATTTGTTTCTCCCTTTATTTACCATCTTTCGATGGTTAGCTTTAGGGCATGTTTCAATTAGCATACTTATGCTTCGCATGTTTGCATTCATTCATCTGTCTTGCATGCACCGGGCTCGGCGCATCATACAAACTACATTGTATTTCAATACCAATTTGAATACATGTTATCTAGTTGCATTCACATGACATCTTAGAATAGCCGAGCCTATCTTAGTTGCATTTTGCGTGTGTTGCATTAGGCATTCTTGATATAGCTAGGATCATGCATGATTACTAACTAGCTTTTGTTTTGGCTCGGAGTACACTGTGAGTGTTTACACTTTAGTATCCTTGCATATGTGTAAGTGATTGCCATGATTAGCATGCTTGCCATGAGGCTAACTGCTTAACTGCTATAACTACATGAATGCCTGTGGATGAAAGCTTCATTGCTTGAATTGGAACAATTCATCAAAATATAAGTTTTAAGCCCACTTGAAGTGGCAAATCATGTTTTCTAAGCCCACTTGAGGTTGGCAAATCCACGTCTTAGCCTACTTGCGAGTAGCACTTTCAAACCATTTTCGAAAAACAAGCATGAGATGTTTTGTTCCAACTTGAACGATTTAGTCTATACTTGTATGTTGTGCGCATCATATAGTAAGCTAGTTAATAAACCGGAATAAGGACACATGTGTTTTCAAAAACAACATATCATGTCAGTAAAAGCCGATCCTTTGATCGGGCGAGTGGGGGTGCTCATGTTATGACCTTCCCCCCTCGTATCCAAGTTCCTGAGCCGAGGCAACTTTGGTGATGACGGATATGTGGCCTTAGGCACGAGTCAGGGTTTCCTAAATTTTTCAAAACAAAATATTTAGGTGGCGACTCTGAAATCTGGCAAAGCAGTCCATGTTTGGCGCTTTTTGATTAAAATCGATTTTCCAAAACGATTTGCCAGATTTAGACTATTTGGTGATTTATCAGTCTTACATTGCACTTTGTGAGATTAGATTCAAAACTGTGACAAGAGTCCGAACTGTAGTAGCTAGAACTACAATTTGCGCCCTCGCGCGCGGAGCGGAGTTCGAGCGGTCTACACACGCGCCGTAAGCTATTCGGTTATCTGTTTTGTCTATTTGCTTTGGAGCTATCCGTAAGTAATAACTTTGTAAAGCTATGTTCAATAATAAGTATTTTCTAAATGATATAAGATGATCTGTTTTCTGAAATATTATTATTTTCTGCATATATGAATAGTTGTCTAATATTTCTGAAATGTATTCATGGCATTTTTAGCTTTAGATGACACCTGTTATCTGTTTTGTTACATCCCAATTATGGGTCAACTGTACGTCTCATGAGCCAACTGTTATGAATCCTTATGTATACGTCTCATTTATGGGCCAACTGTACGTCTCATGAGTCAACTGTACTGTCTTCGTGCACGTGAGTCAACTGTATGTCTTTATGGTCGTCCCTTTATGGGTCAACTATTTCTGCTAGTGCTAATCAATGTACCACGTATGATTAACTGCAAATTCTAATTACGAATATGATTCTGAATCTGTATCTGTTATGAACATGATTACGAATCAATTTCTAATAATTATTGAATTATGTTTCTGTAACTATTTTTGACAACATTCAATGAGTCATTTACTCTGTTATTATTCACTGGACTTTCGCTCATTATTTACACTATGTATGTAAGTGACCAGGCGCATGACTAGGCTCAGAATTGAAGACCTGGCATATCAGTTTTGTCAGCCAGCCATTGTGCCTCCGAGGAGGTTCCCTCTTGTGAGCGAGTCAAGTTTAAATGGCTTATGTTTAAGACCTTGTCTTCCTTTGAGTGTAGAACAAGTTTTCTGTTATCTGTATTTTGGGCTAAGTCCCTTTTTGGCTATATCTGTAATGAATGTGACATAAGACCATTACATTATGACGTCACGTGTGTGTATAAAGTTTAAAATTTCTGTCCCATATAAGTCTCCACAGCTCAATTGACTATGTATGTTTCTATATTTGCTTCCATAACCCCTAATTATAAGTTATTCTATTCAGAGGCCTTTGGTAATCAAAGGATTACTGGCCAATTACGATGCTAAACCCATAGAGTCGAATTTGGGTCGTGACACTAGGGGCATGTGTGAGTCAGGTGCTCCTGCGTCCTCTGTTCGTGCTTACGGAAGCTTCTAAAGCCAGAGTAAGTCCGGTTTGTGCCTTATTCGAGCCAAGCCAAGCACTCGCCAGAAAGGGCGTAACTGAAATTAGGGATAAGGGCCAGAAGCTCTCTCATTCTCTAAGTAGCGAAGTACCTAGCCAAGTGTGAACCACGAATCAGAAATAAAGCCAGGTATTCTACTCCCTCCTCTGGACAGGTCTGATCATGCCCAAACTATGGTCTAAACCGGAAGGGAAAATAAAACACGCAATGCGTGAGGCCAATCAACTGTATGCCAAGCTCCCGAGCCATGCTGTAACTCATCTCGGTCAGATTAAGCTAGGAGCAGTGCCAAGCTATGTCAGCCATAGACCTGCTATACGTCTAGTTGCACCACCATCCCTCATTGGGGAAATCTACTAGTCGGTAGTGGAAGAAATAACCTCAAGCTGAGTACTCAGGGCAGGACTCCACTATCTACAGCTTATTCATAAGCCATACCTGGGAAGGGATGAAAAACAAGAGAGATTAAAGAATAGAAAGATGTATGTTAAGAGAAAAGTAACAAAAGGGCTTTGAGAGAAAAATAGAGCATGACTACCCAGTGATGTGAGAAATATGTATGAGAAAGGGTTGGAAACAATACCTGAAGAAGTAGTGGACTCCCGCAAATCTGGTAGTCTCTCACCGATAAAAGGCATCCAACCCCATCAACGTCTCGGCCAACGCCAAACCAATACAACTCTTGCGTTCTTTCAGATCTTGGCCCACTTCGATCAACCGAATGCTAGACCCGCTGAAACTAGAGGCAAAAAGGAAATGAGCAAGCATGCATAAACAGAGAGCATGCTGTCGAAAACCTTGCCAGAGATGGTCTCCTCTGTCACCGATGTTGGGAAATCGATGAATCAAGCTGGGTATGTCTAGCTCTCCGTTGTGGGCCAAAGATCAAGCCCTATGTAAAGTGAGCCCACACATCCGTCCCAAAGCTTGGGCGTGGCCAAAACGAGGCTGAGGCATGATTTCCTCATTGCTTCAGGTTTCTATCAATGCCCAAAATTCTTCAAGGGTAGGACACATTTCTTGTGTTTCGAAGTGAAATGCATGCGTAATCGGGTCCCAGCATCGAGCCAAAACATGGAGGAACGGAAATCAAAGCGGAGTATGGCTCAACGACAAAAGTGCATTTATGCCAAAACCCTAAAAATTTACCTTTTCTGTGTCGTCTAAAGTAGCTATTCAATCTATGAGCTTCTCGGCAAGAAATATCTCCATTTGTGGAAGAAATTGCAGCTGAAATGAGGTTCTGGAGAAGAAATCACAAAGGAGAACCTTTTGTAGAAAATAAGGCTGTAAGTGGAAGCTATCTGTCAACAATCTGGAGGTTTCTCACACTTGTGGCCGACAAGCCACCTCCTCTGGCCGAAAACTCCCATCTCTGGCCGGCAGCTCTATTTTCTGGCATTTCGTCCACCTGTGTGATGGGTAGTGTTGGCAACATGTGTTTTGTCTTGATCTTTGAGTGTTTTAAGGTCTTGTTTAGAGACTTTTGTTTTAGCAATTGTGTTTATTTGTTTTTAAGTTGTTTTTGTTTTGTTTATCGAGTTATATTTTGTATTTTGTATTTTGGTTGTTGATCGGCTCATTACCCGATTAAGAACATTGTTTCAATCAAGTACTCTCTTGGCAAATTCGATTCTATTTCCATCTCATGCAAATATGGTTCTTATGATGCAAAAATGATAACACATTTTTTTCATAAAAAACTGTGAGGTTTTTATTCCGATCATGGTTTTTACAAAAGAAGAGTACAAGTTTCAAAAGAAAATAAAACCTATCTGAAGCTATACATGTGTTAATGTTACCAAACAAAAAAGAAACTAAGCGAAAAAGTACAAAAACATCAGCGCCGGTTATCTCAAGCTTGAGAGGCCCTCTTCGTCCTCTTCCTCGGAGGGGACTCGAGAGCACATATCTCCATCAGCACCGCTGTCAGAATCAGACTCTAAACCAGAGCCGGCCACTCCCTACCTAAAAGTTCGTCTCGACGTCACCTCCGCTCTCAGACCCCCAGCCAGCATTAGCATCTCCACTCTCAGATGACTCAACATATCGACTCACTGCCTTCTCAGAGTCATTAGTCTCAGCATCATCATTGCTCAAAATGGGCTCTGAAGGACTACATTTCCCTTAAGTGCCCCTATCTTTGCCTCGACTGTGGTTCGCATCTCGGCAATGAGCCGGGGCCTGTCTATCTCTCATCCTTGCTGCTGGAGGAAGTGCTGCTGGTGTTGGTGTTGCTGCTGCCACTGATGTCCTCGGCACAGATGGAATCTGGAAAAACAGTTGTCAACATATCAACTACAGTGTGTGTATCAGATACATGCATAGTATGCAGAATAAGTGTCATGCAGAAATCAGATACAGTATGAGTACATTGTATGAGTACAGTGTGCAGTGTATCAGTGCAGTTTGGGAAAGACTACAGTTGAAATGCCAACATATCAGTGGAAATATGGTAGCGTGATGCACAACAAAGTTAGTAATGAAATGCATGCTGAATTGAAGGAAATTATCTAGATACCGTAGAGACCAAGTAGCATCTCCCTCCTCTGCACCATACCCATCAGAGAAGCAACTAGCTCGAGGAGGTTCACTGTATACTCATAGGTGTCTACAAGTGCATTTAGATGATCAATGTCTGTAATAAACATATTTGAAATGGAAATGTAGGGTGTAAATGGTAAAGTGTGATCCATACTTGAGATATGCCTCAAACTCCAACATACTTGTGCCCAGCCTCTGCCAACTCGATTGGAATCTGGTAAGCAATCCCAATCGGCCGCCAACACGTAAGCGTAGTGGGAAGCTCCGGCCAATGGGGTAGTGTGCTCAACGGGGAGAGCCCCTTTAGTACGAGCACTGGTCACCCGAGTCCCCTCGCCTGCCACGGGATCCCCTACTCCCTCACCTACGTGAGCGCCTGTCAAATGAGGCGTAAGATGGGTCTAAATAAATGTCGTGTAGTCGCCCTCTTCTCTGAAAAAGTCAGGGTCTAGGCCTACCATGAACTGTATGACTGCGTCAACTAGTAGGCTATCCGCTATTCTCATAGAAGCTGGGGGTGGCATCGGAATGACTAGATCAAGCGAGCCTATAGTCTGGCAAATGAATCTCTCGCTCAGAAACCAAGCCTGGCAGACTGGGCCCTCCGGCAAAATTGAGAAGCGCGATGTGCCCCAAGCTCCCGTATACTGTTCTCTTACCTCGGCCGGCATCGTCACCCAGGGCTACCACGTAATCTACAAACAGCAAATATACAAGCCGTTAGTCACCGTCAGTTGCCAAAGTATGAATTAGAGCAGTATTAAAGCAAAAATGACTATGAGTTTCGAGTCACCTCAGCAGTGACCACTATATCAAAGTAATGGTGAAAGAAGGCGAAGGTCTCATGACTCTAGCGCCAACACTAACCATCGTATCATCTCAAGTAAGGGATAACAAGGAGGAGCTCCTCCATAGGCTCTAGAGCGAGGGCTGAAAAATACGCATAAACACATAACTGCAAGGAAAGGGTAGTGATGTGATCAACCGCATAAACAGATACAGAAAGTGCAAAGCAGAAAGCACACAGCATGAACAGATACAGAAAGTGCAAAGCAGAAAGCACAGAGCATCAACAAATATAGAAAGTGCAAAGTAGAAAGCACACAGCATGAACAGATACAGAAAGTGCAAAGCAAGGAGCAAGAAGCACAGGGATTGAACATATATAAAGTAGAAAATGTGAAGTATAAAGTATAAGTTCAAAAAGGGAACTGAAATGCATACCTCCTAGGCTTGCCAGTATCCTCATCCTCCGATCCGCTCTCCCCTCATGTAGGAGGTAAAGCTCAAGTAACTGTAAAGGATAGCAAGGCCAGCTCCACTCTAGTCATAGAATCGCACCAAGACAGGGTCACCAGGGCGCTCAGCAGGTATAAACCCATTATGTTCCACCTACTTGAAAACAAGGTGGTACTGAAGAGGAACATCAGGAAGCCTCGGGCATACTGTTCCATATCCTCCAATGTCTCGGGCATGCTTCCGCGGAACTGCTCAACGAACCAACTGTATCTTACCATGGCCGGCTGGTACAGAGGTGGGTGCACTCCCAACAGATGGATCCAAGCAGCCTCCTACTCGTTCATATCTGTGTCGAAATGGATCGGATCACCCCCTACTCTTAAGCTTGTAATCATGGCGAAGTCGTAGGGAGTCATTGTCATCTCCCCGGCAGTAGAGAGGTGGAAGGAGTTGGTGGTGTCCCACCACCTCTCCACCAACGCTCTGAGAAGAGGGCGCCTCGCTATGAAAAGTGACAGTCCAAAGCAAAAAATGCCAAAGCTAGCCTCATCAACGATATTGCAGACCCTAGTAGGGAGCTCATTGTACCAGTCCCTCGCTATCATCACTCTATACCCCCTGTAGGCACGAAAGTCTCCCTGTGCAGAGAAAAAGAGTGAATCAGTCAGTGATGAAAGGGCAATCAAATAAAAGGCAATGCAAGAAATGCAGTTAAAGAAAAGGAAGGAATGCATGAAAATAGAGTTCATACCTCAGTAGTACTGGAAAAAAAGTGGGAGTCCAGCTCTCTTAGCAGAAGGTTCTCTAATACGCCACGAGCAAAATCGCTAAAACGCTTGATCCCTCCAGACGGTACTATGTGTGTGCGGGGATGATATGTCGCTGGATTGAAGGGCTGCACTCTCAGTAGTAACGGCTCTAGCTCGAACTCTGGCACAAACTCCACCTCAAGGTCAGCCTCAATGTCCTCTGCCGCCCCGCCGGCCTCAGCAACTGTTGGCTCCTCTACCTCGGCTATAGGTGGAAGTAGGGATGGGCAACGGTATATCCAATCCGCCAAAACCGCCCAACCCGCATACAAATGGGAGGTTTCGCAAACACAATGCGAGCGGATGCGGTTTGAAATATGGCATATTTGCAAGTTGCGGGTTTAACCCGCACCCGCAAGAACCCACCTGCACATTTTTTTTTTATATTTATATTTATATTTTTTTATTTTAACCATTGATTTCATTCCTATATCCTACCTAGATATTTTTGTCCAAAACAAAACACCATTTATTCTTTGAACTTACTCTAGCATTACATTTACTAATAGTATTATATAAATTGAAACTGAATAAATACTGATCATATTATTATTGTTACATAACTGAACTTGTCCTGGATGAAATGTGATTTGGAATTTTAAATTCATTATTGAATATGGAGTTCTAGTTTAGGTTTTTGAAATATGTGCTTGTGTTAGTTTATGATTTGATTTAAGATTTTGAATGATTTGTTTGTGTTATGAATTGATTTTGTTGTGTTTTTAATTTTATAAGTTTTAATTCATTAATTATTAATGTTGGAGCATTTAAGAAAATGGGGAGAATAGGGCCCAAAATAAATATTTACAAAATGGGAAAAAAATAAGACTCAAAAATAAATTTTTGAAGAAAAAAGTCCAATCCGCAAACCGCCCATAACTGCCTGCACATTCGCGAACCCTATCCACATAAACTGCAAACCGCACTGCAGGCGGTTGCGGGTTGTCTTTTTCCTAAACCGCATAGATGCGGGCTGGTCCAAATCGATCCGCAAACCGTCCAAATCTGAATTGCGAACACCCCTTGGTGGAAGCATAGGTGCAACCTCGGGACGAGCTCCGTCGTAAGGCATATTGTCTACCATCTGGAACAGGGTGAAAAGTGAAGAAAAATGGAGAAAAAAGGGAAAACTTGGAAAAAATCAACCCTAAGAGAAAGAAAATGGGAGAAAAAGTCAACCCTAAGAAAGAGAAAATGGGAGAAAAAGTCAAAATGCTGAAAAGTTCACGAAACCCGAGAGAAACTTGAGGAGAACAAGCCTAGAGTGGTGAAAATCCAAGAAAAAGCAATGAAATCAAAATCTGATCGATTCAAAATGTAGAGAATCAAGAGGGTTTAACAAAAATAGTTTGCGTGGGGTGTTGGAAAACGCGTGTAAAGTACAAATATAGAGAGAAGATACACCTAGAGAGAGAGTGTGTGTGTGTATTTTCGAAGGTTTGGGTGTAAGAAAATGAAACCTTTAGGTGTATATTTAAAGACTCGAGGTAAAATGGCAGTTTTGCCCCCGAACTATCATGGGTGGCCGGCAATGTTCTCTGGTAGCCGGTTGGTGGCCGGCAACTTCTCCTTGTGGCCAAAGAGTGGCCGGTGGCCCTCCTCTATGTCCTGATGTTGTTTTGTGCTTTTGTTTCCTGAGAAGTGTATGGAAGGTTCATTGTTGGGTCCAGATTGTTTCTAAGGAAGCTCAAAACTATGTTTCAGCGCACAATGTTCCCCACTTGCCAACATGAACGAGGTGTATCCTTTATGAACATGTTGCAAAGTCTCTGAAAAGTAATTCGGAGGTTGCCACCGAATATCGGTTTTAGTTGTTTTGTTGAATTACATATTTGTTCTCTTCTGTTGCATAGAACATGCATTTTCATATACACTTATATCACAACCGTGCCTTGCATCGCTTGTGATTCATGCATAGAATGTGTACTCGTTTATGCTTTCTGTCTAGTATAGAATATGCTTTAAGTAGCCACATCTATTGGTTTTCTATCACTGTGGTGATTTGTAATCTTGTTCATTTCGTGCATCTTCGCAGTTGTTCATTTTGTGCATCTATCACGAACGTTTATTTTGTGCATCTATCGCACTTGTTCGTTTTGTGCATCTATTGCGCACATTCAGTCCACCGTGTTTTATCTCGGGATGCGTAAAGCACAAGCCAAGTAGTTTCTTTTGTATCTCAAGACGCGTGAAGTGTGTCCCGAGGAGTGTTTTATCTCGGGACGCGTGAAGCGCGATCCCGAACGGTTTCTCTTGTATCTCAGGATGCGTGAAATGTGGCCCTGGGCGTGTGTTGTCTCGAGACATGTGAAGCGCGAGCCCGACCGGTTTCTCTTCTATCTCAGGACGTGTGAAGCGTGGCCCTGGGCGTGTTTTATCTCGGGATGCATAAAGTGCAAGCCCGAACGGTTTCTCTTATATCTTAAGACGTGTGAAGCGTGGCCCTAGGCGTGTTTTATCTCGTGACACATAAAGCGCTAGCCCGAGCGGTTTCTCTTGTATCTTAGGGCGTATGAAGCGTGGCCCTGGGCGTGTTTTATCTCGGGATGCATGAAGCACGAGCCCGAGCGATTTCTCCTTTATCTCGAGACGCGTAAACCGCGACCCTGAGTGGTTTTGCTTTTATCTCAAGACGCATGAAGCGTGACCCTGAGCGGTTTTTCTCTTATCTCAAGACGCGTGAAATGCGACCTCTAGCGGTTTTCATCTCGGGACCCATGAAACGCGACCCCGAGTGGTTTTTGTTTCTCGATTTTTCAGGATGTATGAAACGTAACCCTGAGCTGTGTTTTCTTTCCTCATCTCTTGTCTTGGTGTGGTCAGAGTGTGTTTTAGATCTTTTTGCATGGAACATGTGTTGGTTTTAAGCTTGAAGCTGCTCATTCATAGGTTGTTATCTTTATATTGCTTGAGGTATTTGTTATTTCTTAGTGCATCACCTTGCATGATCATGAGTTTTCAAAATAGCTAGCTTCGCGGAGCGTGTGAATCCAGCTTTCAAAATTTTGTTCCATGCATATCATTTGCATCTTACCTTAGAACTACACTGGTTTGATTCCTTGCAAAAGGATATGATGGCAGCCTGCGGGCGCAACTATTTATTTCTGTCTTGATTGTTTGTCCAAGTCTTATGGCCTTGTTAAAATGAGTCGTCTTCAGGCTTTGACATTCACTCACGTCATTTTATGACTCTAAGTTCTGTCAAAGAGGGGCAACTCTAGACACCCCATTTTTGACCGCCCTTACGACTTGGACGTCATTGTTTGCACACCCAATGATGAGTTTATATGTTTGTTAAGTGCTCAAAGTCCTCAACAAAATGCCACAACTTTGAGCCTTTCAAACCCTATACACCTGTTACTTTTTTTTTGGACCAAAACCAAAGATTTTCAAGCCTGCAACCCTTTGTAGCCTGCCAGTCCCTTTTATTGGCTGTCAACCACTGTTTCTGGTTAATGGCCACTGATGTGGCCTGCCGGACACAAATGTGTTTTGCAGATATTTTTCTGCTAGCTGTGCCAGTTTTTGGCACAGATGCATGCACCTTTTTACACGTGTATGTATTGATATTTCTAAGGGAGTTGCATGGTTTTCTATATATAGGAGGCCTCCCCTTCCATTTTGAAGGTTGGAATTTTTAGAGCAAAAAATTCTCTATCTCTCTACAATTTTCTTTCTCTCTCACTTGCAATTTCTTAGCTTTTTGCAAGCTTTTGCCTATACACTCGAAACCAAACCTCTCAATCTTTGAGTAGAGGTACCTTTGAGCCTAGTTTGGGCTTTTGAGGGTGTGTTTGCCTTGATTTGTTGCCTAGAATTGGTCTTCTCTTCAAAAAGTATAAAGCTTTGCTTCTCTACTTGCTTTGATCACTCTTGTTCTTACTGTTTTCCCACTGTTTTTGGGCTGTATAAACACTGTATTTTTGGGCTGAAACTTGTGGTTTAAAGTCAATAAGGGTTGAGGAATGGTTCACCATTCTTTATACCTTGCTTTCAAGGCCTTTACCCTTGTGTTTCCCATCTTTACACTATCTTTTTAAGAGCTTTTAAACACTAATTTTCAGAGTTATTTCAGTGGCTAAAATCATGTTTTAAAGTCCAAAATTGGAGAGGTTAGCCTTGATCATTCATGATAGAGAGGTGGCTTTGTGAATCTTGTTTTGTTGCATTCATTGAATTTGCACACTTTTAGTTCAGAAACCATCGTGCAATGAAATTGCATCTGTTGATGGTTTGTGAATCAAGTTTTGCCGGTCATTTGAGCTATTTAATGATAAGGAGAGATAAGTTGTGCAATCAACCCTTGAGAATACCCTGTATTGTGCACCATTCGCTCTTTGTTGCAAAAGAAAGAACCATGTAACAGTGGCCAGCAGGCCACTTCTTGTGGACGGCAGGCCACCACTTCTAGCCTGCCAGCCACCTATGCAAAATCCAGTAGTGTACTTTTTAAGCAGAACAGAGTCTTGAGGTGGAAAACAGTGTAAGTGTTCTACTATGCAACAAAGGTATCTAGTAACAGAAAAAGTGGCTTTTTCGAGTGGAAAGTCTGTGCATGCATAAACATTCCTCATTTCTCGAGGAAGATTAATTAGAGTAGTTAATTTGGTTACTTCATGTTGTAATTAATTAGTTGCTAAACTAGTTATTTAATTTTGTCTTGTAATAATTTGTTAGCTAGAATAGTTAATTAATTTGTTGTAATAATTAGTTAAGTAGTTTAGCTAAATTATTCATTTGGGTTTGTAATCGTTAGTTAATTCATAGTAATTAGCTTAGCTAATTAGTTTATTCGCACCTTCCTGCGTGAGGGTGCAAATATTGTAATAATGTGTATGCCTTCAAACCCCAAGTCTTTCTCCCTTTTATTTACTTGCTTACGATAGTTAGTTTAGGACATCATATTTTGTTTAGCATCTCTCATATTTGCATCCACTTGTATTGCATGCATTGAGATTCGGTTCATCAGTCTAACTTGCATTGTTAGTTTAATACTTTTTTGAATACGTGCTTACACCGCATACTATCAAATTGATTCACATGTCATTTTAAGTAGCCGAGCCTATTTGCATTGCATATCTCATGTGTTGCATTAGCCATTGTATAGTTAGGATCATGCATTTTTCTAACTCTTTCGTTTCTTTTGGCTCGCCTTAGAGTACTAGGTAAGCATTTTTGTGTTTTAGCATAGTTCATTGTATGTTAGTGTTTCCATATCAAAGCATGTTCACCATAAGGCTAAGTGATTATCTATTTCACATTGCACTTGTGAGATTAGATTAAAAACCGCGAGAGTCCGATATTGTAGGGCTTATTCGACTTCCGAAATGGGGTACGAAAAGTCGAGCTACATATACCATCCAAGAGTATCTCACCTTCTACTAAAACTATAGTGTTTTTCGAGAAAAATCATGTTGTTATCTTGTATTGCATGTTAAAGAAAATTATGAGGTTGTAAAGCATAATATGCCCAGCAATAAATGAATCCAGTAGCATATGACTAATATACAGTATCCCTTACATATTAAAAATGAAACTAACTTTAGAATCAATTATTTCACCAAATTCAATGGAAATGAACTATCCCAGCATGTTGTCCAAGAGCAAGAAAAGAGACAGATTGCAAGTGATAGAAGGAATACAGTTGAGAAACAAGGGTTTTACGCAGTTTGGTATCAATTCAATTCACAGGAACCATGTCCAAGAAGTAGAATGTTACTAGCAATTTACACAATTGCAATAAAAACCCCAAAACAACTTCAAATTCAATAGAATGAAAAATGATGAAACATCATAATTCAAAGACAAGCAAATGGGTTTTTTTTCAATCCACGTCAATCAAATTAATTACAAGAGGCAAAAACTACAGATTTAGCAAATTCAAGGTGAAGAAACTCTTGATAGGATGAACAACGAATGGGCAAAGATCTGAGAAGTTGAAAATTATAGTTAGGGTTTGAAATTGAGGGAACGAGAGAGAGAGAGAGAGAGAGAGAGAGAGAGAGAGAGAGAGAGAGAGAAGGCGTGTTTACCTAATGGAATAGGTCTGAAATCAAGAGGATTAGCAATGGTAGAGTGTAGGCAGCTCCACACACTGCTACCGAACTTCCTTCATCTCTCCACCGAACCCCACTACTACTCCAACGCTGCTCTTGTTTCGTTTCGTGTTAGCCACCTTCTTCGTGTTTGCTCTCTGCCTTGGTCAGTTCACCACTGACCTCATGGTGGGGAAACAGTGCGGCACCACCACAGCGTGAGACATTTTTGGTGGTGGTGGTGGTGGTTTTGAATGGTGGCCGAGGGTTTGTGCTTGTGTGAATGGTAGAGAAAAAAAGAAATAGATAGAGAGCTAGAGAGACAGAAACATTGAGTATTTGTTTTTTTTTTCAATGTTTTTTTTTTTTTTTGGGTGTTTGGCTCGTGAATTTTTTATCTTCCCACTACTTGTTTTTTTGGTCAGATCTTTCACAGCAACAATTGCATGTTGTGGAAAGTCCAATATTTTAAATGATTGACTGTTTGTGCGTCGTGAAGAGTGAAATTTTTAATGGCTGGGTTTTTGTGTGCTGTGAAATGTTCAATATTTTCAACAACTGGAGTCTGCATGTCGTGTATAGTTGATGTATTAACGGCATGTTATATGCACGTTATAGAAAGTTTTATTATTTACAGCTAATATTGCAAGCCGTAAAAAAATTTCATTATTAGCATTCACGACCTACGCAATAGACATGGTTAGGAAATTATTTACAACATGTAAAAAAAGCAAGTCGTAAAAGTAAGAAACCACAGCTTGCATTTAATGTATGTCGTTGATGTGAAGCCGTAAAAATTCAGTTTTATTGTAGTGAATTTAAAAACTGTGGGAACAAATTGAGACAAATACAACTCATGCAATCACAGATGGAACTAGGAGAAGACTATGGGGCCATAGCCTCCTATTTTTGTAAAAAATATGATTTGTTATGGCACTTTAAATATATATATATATCATTTTATACATAAAATGACCCCCAGTATAAAAATTATATATATCATTCTTATCCCATCTTGCATTCTCTTTCATTTTATTAGAAATTACTTCTATAATATTTGAATTTTTTTGTGTATAGATATAATTTATATATTATATTGTACATATATGTATACTTACGTATATGATAAAAAAAAATTATTTTTCTTTTGATCCCTCTAATTATAAAATCTTAGTTCCGGCCCTACATGCAAAGGCAAAGAAATAAAGGGCAGGGAAAAGTCTAGAGAAACCATACAACATGCACGTTCTAAAAAAAATAATAATAATAATCTATAAATACTAAAATTGTTATTAAAAATAAAAGACATCAAATATAATTAATTGTCAAAAAAATAATAATAATACTTGACACTTAATAATATTTGACACGTGTGCTTTTAATTGTACCATTGTACGGGGTTTCTACTTGGAAGTTGAAGTTCACACTTGGGCCAACAACTCCCAAAAAGAATGAGTCGGTGATTTCGTTCACAAGCGTGGAAAATTTTAGGTGACCTAATGAGAACATGAAATACTGTTTGGCTTATTAAACATGTGATATGTGTCCTATTATATTTGAATTATATAATCTTCTTTCGGAGATTTTTATTTTTTTATTTTAATAAGATTTGTCCGGTTTAAAATAAACTATCTTGATATACTTAAATTTTTCTCGAGCAAAGTAATTGGCTCAATTATTCATGTAGTTATCTCTTGGAATAGTGATAAAGTCAAAAAAAATTATGAATTTAAGAGATTGTGACCATTTCTTTGTAATCTAATTTATTAAGTTATTAATATCCTATCCTTCGTCGAGAAAATTAAAATTAAAAAAAAAAAAAAATTGTTTGTGACTCTTATTTTTTGGAGACCCTCACAATCTTCTTTAGATCTTAATCATTGATGTATGTGTGAGACTCACTCATGTATGTGTAGGGCCAACACCATCAATAATAAAGATCCAAAGGGAGTTGTGGGGGTCTCTAAAAAATTAGAGTCTCAATCATTGTTGTAAAAAAAAAAAAAATCTCTCTTTTTTATTGACATAAGTGAAATCCTTTACTCGTAAATATTTGAAAGAAAAACTAAGGAGTTAAATATCTTATTAGTGAAATGTATCACATAACCGTCATACATAAAAGACCTTTTGAAGCATGTCATAATTTTTTTCACTAATACTATTTGATTTTAAAAAATTATTAAATATTATACACATGTGAGTATTGTAATTTGACCAATTATTCCAGCTGAGCTGTCCTTGGCGGGTGGTGATAGGACCCACCAAGATTTCTAGAAGTCTAAAGCCTGTTTGTGTTTTGAGTGTATAAGATAGGCCTGTAAATGGATCGGATTCGGATCGGATCTGTCAAAATTCGAATCCGAATCCGATTAAGACAAACCCGAATTCGATCCGAATCCGTTTAGTTTATATCCGATTATAGATATCCGAATCCGAATCCGATGATTTCAGATATCCGATCCGATAATCCGAATCCGATTCATTTATTTATTTATTGAGCTACAATATTATATAATTTTAAAAAAAAAATTTCATTTTGTACTTTTTTATTCAAATTGAGAATAATCGGATCGGATTATCGGATTATCGGATCGGATCGGATTTTTGCATATTTAATCCGTTTAATAAACGGATTAAACGAATTCGGATTATCGGATTATCGGATCGGTTTTTTTAAACAGATTCGGATTATCGGGTCGGATTCGGATTAAATCCGATCCATTGACAGCCCTAGTATAAGAGTTAGTAGTTGCCTTAATGACTATAATTATAAACATGTTAAAAAGATTTCAATTGATGTATCGAAGTATAATATTTTCTTAACGACATTTTCAAAATTAAGATCGATGAAATTTTGCATATAATTGCCAAAAATAATAAATGATAAATTATACTTTATATTTTTACACTTTATATCAAATCTCATTTCACTTCAATATTTTATACTTAATAATGGAAAAATGATTTGGTGTCCGAATTTCCGTGCCCCGAATGCCCCTAATGCCAAAAACGACGTCGTTTTAGACATTAGTTTTTTTTTTCCTTTTTTCCGCCATTTTTGGACCTCTAAGTTGCAGAGGAAGAGGGAGAGAAAGAGAGGGAGAGGGAGAGAGAGAGAAAGAGAGAGAGGGGAAGCAGAACCAATTGTTGCCGATCGCGTCGCCTCCGCCAATCGCCGCCAATCGCGTCGCCTCCGCCAATCGCGTTTGCCTCGCCTCCGCCCCCTCCTCCTCCATTTTTTAGGCCCCCTCCAGTCCTTCCTCCCCCTCCCCCTCCCCCTCCTTCTCTTCTTCGTCTTTCTTCCTTCTTCTGCTGAAAAAAAATAAAAATAAAAATAAAAAATAAAAAAAATAAAATTAGGGGCATTCGGGGCGTCCCGTTTTCGGGCCCCCAATCACAACTCCTTAATAATGTGAATAATTTGGAGGTTTTTTAACAAACAATAATCTGGCACAAATAATATGGTTATATTTATTTGGGTGACGCTATAAAAATAGGGAATAGGTTCTCTCTAATTTATTATGTGGATTAGACCATACTGTTTGGATTCATGAGATCTATCACGGGTTTTGTTTCGTTAATCTGAACTGTTCAATGTGTAAAACTCGTCAAGTATTTCATTCTTGCAAACAATTACGTTGATCGGATATCGATAGTTACTTGATCGATCATATTTCTATCACCAATTTATTTTGAAAATCATATTATCATTGACAAAAATATCATTTCATCAAATGGTTATCAATATCTGATTAACATAATTTTTTATTAGAGATGAAATACTTGGCGAATTCTACACATTGAACGGTTCGGATCATCAAAACAGGACCTATGGTGAACCTTCATGAGTCCGATAACACTTTTCAATCTGATCTCAAAGTGTTCCCATATATATATAATATTTGAAAAGTTTGACTTTATTTACATACTTGTATGAATAATATCTACTTTTTAATTGATGAAAAATAATAAAATCTACAATTTTAAATAGAGCCAATACCCTTTTAAATATAGAATTTCTTGTTTTAGATCATGAAAAATTTATGTATTATTAACACATTCAAAGAAATATATGTCAATAAATTCATTTTCATGGTCAGGCATGACATCTGTAACCAACCTAGTGACAACTCTTTTCTTGATCAGCAAACCAAATCATAAAAAATAAAAAATAGAAAAAAAAAAAAAAAAAAAAAAAAACTTTGTTCCTAATGACTTGGAGGTAATCCAGATGGTTCTAAGGTGGTATGCATATGTCTCTTCTTGGAATCTTTACCTTCTTAAGTTCATTATATTAATATCAAATATGAGTGGTGAATTCTTCTAAATTAATATAATGTAATAAATGAAATGATAAAAACTTCATACAAATAAAATTATTATAATATTTAAAACTAAATATACAAAAATATTTTTAGGATATTTATTTTACAATTACATTATTATGTGATACATCCGGGGAAAAAATTAGTGTTGCTAATTAAAACAAAAATAAAAAAATAAAATAAAATAAAGAAGATAAGATTTTATATGAGCTCATACCCGAATATAATCACCACAATATTTCTTAAAATTTATAATAAATTAATGGATCCAAACCAACCCGGTAGTGAGTAAAAATTTAAGGCATTAACAAATTAAGTAAAAAAATGAGTGATTATAGTGAATTCATTTCATTTCTTTCATTTATTTTTTTTTTCTAAATAATGGGGAATTTTTTTTTGAGACCCCTGATATTAAGATTTTATAAGGTAAACGATATACAATATTTTCATAATAGTTGGGGGTCTTTCAATATTTTCACAGAAAAAATTCGACACAAATAAATTTCGCCCCAACATAGAGAAATTTTAATTTTCACAAAGAAATTTTAAAATTTCTCTAGTATGATCACAGAGAAATTTCATTTCCTATTTTGTCTCTCTTCTCTATCTGTTCCATAAATCAATCCACAGTTTCACCATTGGAAGTAGGGGTGGGCGCGGGTCGGTTGCGGCCACGGAACCTCCAATCCGTCATTCGTCCGCCAGATTGGCGGATTGAAGAAAATCAATCTGCATCCGTCCACCAATCTGGCAGATATGGATTGAGCGGATTGGCGGTTTGGCGGATGGATGCGAATCGGTTTGGCGGTTTAAGATTTTATAAATTTTCAATATAATTTAATTTGTGCACTTCCTTAAAAAAAAAAAATATTACAGTCAATGATTTAAAAAACTATTACAATCACTGCATATCTCATCCAAAAAAAGAAAGTTTGAAATTTTAGAATATCACAATCACTGCATGGCTCATCCACATATTACACTCATAGCATGATTCATTCACATAAAGTATTACAATCTGTGGTTCTTAAAATATAATAACAATTCAAACCACCAAAACCATGAACATGGCAGTAGTAGAGATTATATGTCTCTGTATTGTTACATCTATATATATTTTTGAAAACAAAAACTAACCAGCATATATCATATTTTCTATTTATTATTTTTGGAATTAAATTTAAAAATAAAAAAATATAGATAAATAATACGTTTATTTTTTTCAATTCAAAAAATATATTTGAGTTGAAAACTTTTTTTCAACAGAATATTTAAATTTTTTTTCAATTGAAAACACAATCAAAATATTTAAACAAATTGAAAACATAAAGTCTTATAAATTATTAGGGGTGCTTGCAGTTTTGCGGTTCGGTTGCAGCGAATCTCAAATCCGTCATCCGTCCACCAAATTGACGAATTAGAGAAAATCAATTCGCAATCATCCGCTCGTCATCACGCATCCGTCCAAAATGCGGCGGATCGGTTCGGTTCGATCGGTTTTGACGGATCGATATATCCGCTGCTCACCCCTAATTAGAAGAAGATTGTAAGTGTCCTCTCTGCCCGATTAGTTCTCTCCCATCAATTGTGGCCTTATTCTAAAAAAAAAAAAAAAAGCCAGTCCGTTCGTTTGTCCACCAGGAGTACAACGAAGCCAACCATATTCCACAATCATTATTCATGCACCCACTTGGTACTTCTCATTCTCCCACTCTCTGCACGCACGCCACGCGTAGGCGTCTCTCTGTCCTAGCACCGCTGCCCCACCCGATTTCCCTAAGTCATGTATTGTCATCCACAACTTTTGCCTCAACTACTTTCTTTCGGCTCCCGCATTGCCTCAACCGGCTCTTCCTCTCTTAACTCACCAGCTATGTGCTCTCTAAGTCGTCGTCTGCCACTCTATTCTTTATTTCTTTATTCTGCATTTTTTCTTTTAATTATTCTCTTATGTTTCTATTTTACACACACACACACACAAACATGGATCATTTTGAGACTTCTCAACCAATTTCTGTTGTCTTTAACGGCTCTAATTATGTTCTTTGGGCCCAAAGTATGTCTAGCTTTATCAAGGGTAAGAAACTTTGGCGTCTTATTACTAGTGACATTGTCAAACCTGTTTATTAAGTATGAGGAACATCTTGATGATTGGGACAACAAAAATCATCAAATCATTACAAGGTTTCGCTATACTTCTTATGTCTCTATCCACCTTTAATTTAGTCGCTTCAACACCACTAAAGAAATCTGGGATTTTCAAAAGACTCGTTATAGCACCACTGATCTAGCTCACCAATATTAACTCTTTAGCCAACTTCATCACCTGCGTTAGGAGTCTGGTCAATCAATCAATGCCTTTTCTCTCAGATGTATGGTGTTTAAGATCAATTATCTCTTTCCGAACCCCGATTGGAAGTGTTCGGATGATACTGAGCTTTTTACTACTTACCGTGACGACCAACGTCTGATTCAATTTTTGATGGCCCTTAAAGGAGATTTTGAATGTATTCGTGCCCCTTTCCTTAACCGCAACCCTCTTCCCACCTTAGAGGGTGCCATTTTTAAGCTTCTTTATGAAGAAACTCACCTCGGATCTCTTAACCCTCCATCTATGAATGCTACTCTTCCTAGATCATTCTAGCCTGGTCGTTCCTCCATTCTTGACTTATGTTCTTACTGTTATAGTCCACAACATGCTTTGCTCTGTTGCCCTATTCGAGTCTGCAAATGGTATCACAAAATTGGTCTTGGTCACTATCAACAAGAGTACTTCAAGAACCCTCATCGCCAGTCCCGTGATCAACGTCCTTGGGGTGGTTCTTTTGGACCACCTCTGGCACACAATCGGTGTAGATCTTTCACTATTGTTGCTACTAACTAATTCTCAACTCCTGAACCTTCTCCATCCTACACTCTTCATGACATCGAGTCCATTGTCAAGCAGGTTCTCTCCATTTTTGGTACACCTTTTATTGTCCTTTCTATCACTTCAGGTACCTCTTCATGATTTTTTGATTATGTATGTTGTAATCATATGACCCCTGATCCTATTATTTTTTCCTCCACCACGTTTGCTTTTACTACTCCTGTCATTTTTCACTACTGATGGGTCTCCTATGCATGTTAGCCATATAGGCCATGTCTCTACTTCTACTATTTCTTTTCTTGACACATATATAATTCCTCATCTTACTCTTAATCTTATTTCTATTGTGCAACTTTGTGATCTTGGGCTTACTATTCTTTTCTTTTCTTCTAGTTATGTTGTGTAGGACCCTCAGACGGGACAGACTCTTGGGATTGGCTGTAAAACTAGTCATCTATATGAGCTCATTCATTTGCAAATCTTTTCTTGGTCTTCTCCTCCTACACCTTCTGTTTCCGCATCTGCATACTATTACCTCAATTTATGGCATTCTCACCTCAATCATGTGTCTTTTGGTCAATTATGATCTTTAATGTCTAGTGGTCAATTAGGTCATATCACTAATGAAATAATAAATTATTTTTCTTGTCAAATAGCCAAACAACCTACTTTACCTTTTAATAAAAGTGATTCCATGACTCATGCCCCTTTTGATCTTATCCACTCTAATGTTTGGGGACCTTCCCACACTACCATGGGGGGATTTAGGTTTTTTTTTTTTTTTTGTTTTTTTTTTTATCTTTGTTGATGACTTTACTCGATTTACCTGGATATTTCTTATGAAAAATCGTTCTAAACTACAACAACACTATTATAATTTTGGCCACATGTTTAAAACCCAATTTTCTAGCACTATCAAAATTCCTCGTGCCAACAATGCCTAAGAATATAAAGAAACAATTTTATTTTACAATTTCTTCGAGACAATAGCACTCTTTCTCACTCCTCTTGTCCTAGAACCTCTCAACAGAATGGCCGGGCAGAGCGCAAACGTCGTCATATCCTTGACACTATTCATGCTCTCTTAATCTCTATCTACTGTCCTGAGTGTTTTTGGGGTGAGGCTGCTCTCACTACAGTATACACTATCAATCGAGTTCCTACTCTCATCATTCATAATCAAACCCCGTATGATCGTCTTTATGGTCAGCCACCTACTTATAGTAATCTTCGGGTATTTAGTTGTGCTTGTTTTGTTTTATTATAGCCCCATGAGCATACCAATTTAGACCCTCAAGCTCGTTGTTGTTGCTTCTTGGGTTATAGGATTAAACATAAAGGTTATCGATGTTAGGATCCTCTCTCTAAATGTTTTCGTGTGTCTCAACACGTTGTCTTCTGGGAACATAAAATGTTTTCTTCAATGTCCAAATTTCACATAGATATTTCTCCCACTACATCCTTTTTTACTAATCCCACCATTCCTCTATTTGATAATGAGCTTAATACACGCACTACCATTGAGCAAAACATTGGCCCGGCCCCTCTTCTTGCCCCTTCTACCGAGTCTGGTCCTCATGATGGTTCTGTGCCTCAATCTATTAATCCTACCACTTCTACTGAGTTCTCTATATCTATTTAACTCTCCCGAGCTCCTTCTTGAGCCTTCTGATGCCTCTTTTCGCCATTCTACTCGGGTAAAAAAACCTTTTGTCGGTCTTCATGGTTACTATTGTTATTCTACTATTATCTCTCACCATGAACCTCACTCTTATCATGAGGCCAGTTCTAATCCTCTTTGGTAACAAGCATTGGCAGAAGAGTTACAAGCCTTAAATCAAACTGGCACATGGGATATGGTTGATTGTCTTCCTAACAAGCCTCTAGTTGGTTGTAAATGGGCCTATAAGATCAAGACACGTTCAAATGGGACTATTGAATGTTACAAAGCTCACTTAGTTGCCAAATGCTTTACACAAGAGTATGGAATTAACCATGGGGAGACTTTTTCTCTTGTTGTTCGTCTCACTTCCATTGGCAATTTACTTCTTGTTGCTGCAATTCAGAAATGACAGTAATTTCAAATGGATGTCAAAAATGCCTTCTTGAATGGAAATCTTCAAGAAAAGGTTTACATGGAGCCCCCTCCTGGCTATACATATTTCCCAATAAAATCTGTAAGCTTCGTCGGGTACTCTCTGGCCTCAAACAGCTCCTTGGGCATGGTTTTCTAACTTTAGTTCTACTGTTCTAGTATTTGGCTTCCCCCACAGCTCTTATGATTCTGCCCTCTTTATCCGTAACTCTCAACATGGTTTTGTCTTCTTCTCCTTTATGTGGATGACATAATTATCACCGGCGATGACGCCAATGGCATATCTACACTCAAACAGTCTCTTAGTTAACATTTTGAGATGGAGGATCTAGGTTTACTCAAATATTTCTTGGGCCTTGAGATCTCTTCAGACCCTGATGGCTATTATCTATCTCAAGCCAATTATACTTCTGATCTTCTTACACGGGCTGGACTCACTGATAGTAAGACTGTTTCTACTCCTTTAGAGCCTAATATTCGCCTCATATCCTTGGATGGTCCACCATTTCCCGATGCTACCTTGTATTGACAATTAGCTAGTAGTCTTGTTTATCTCACTATCACTTGCCCAGACATTGCGCATGTCATTCATCTTGTTAGCCAGTTCTTGTCAACTCTTCAATCCATACATTATGTTGTGGTGCTTTGTACCTTCCACTATGTTAAGGGTACTTTATTTCATGGTCTTCATTACTTCTCCCAATCTACATTGTCATTACATGTCTATTCTAATGCTGATTGGGTTGGAGATCCTACTGATCGCCGTTCTACCATTGGGTTTTGCTTTTTCTTAGATGATTCTCTTATATGTTGGCATAGCCAAATACAAACCTTAATATCTTGCTCGAGCACTGAATCTGAATATCGTGCTCTTGCTGACACTACTCGAGAGCTCATTTGGCTTTGATGGTTGCTTACTGATATAGGTGTTCATCTTCCAGCTGCCACTTCTCTATACTATGACAATCGAAGTGCTATCCAGATTGCTTCCAATGATTTTTTCATGATCGGACTAAATATATAGATATTGATTGTCATTTTGTTCGTAAAAATGTCACACAAGTCATTGTTCACTTCTTATATCCTCTGCTGACCAGATTACTGACATCGTCACCGAAGTTTATCCACCAGGGCATTTTTAAGATTTGGTTTTTAAACTCAACTTGGCCTCTACCATGTCATATGTTGGACAATCTTCACTGTATTACAAATAAATTCTGTTTGTGTACTCAACAACAAACAGAACACGAAAGAAATAAAAGAAATGAGAGAGACTGTTTGATTATAAAAATCAAACCAGAATATAAAATAAATAAAATAGATTTTTATTTTATTACAAAAATAAAATCAAAATCTGAAACAAAAAATTAATAAAACAGAAAGTAAACTAATTACTTACCATATTAATTTCTCGAACAAAAATTTGATCAAGTCGAGTGTTTAACATTATGTCCCTAAGACAAATTCGTCCTCTCCACAGTACTTTTAGATTGTGAACGTCTATCTCCCAAGATAAAATGATCGACAACGAATAATAATAGGACTACAAATTATTCGCACAATGAACACACTTTGTACTCTTTCTCACAGAAAATTAAATGTAGCAAAATGCAGAGAACAATAGCATATTTGAGGATGAAAAATTAAGTGAAAAAACCAAATGAGGGACTTGTCTATTTATAGGTGCAATGGTGGCTTTTAGATTTGAATTCAATAGGTACAATATCTGTTCGGTTTAAATTAAACATATACAAAGTTGTTTGAATTTAAATTAAACAGGTAATGGTTTTGAACTGAATCTGTTCAGAAAAATATGAAATCTGTACAGAAAGGTGCAAATTTTCCAATTGAAATTTGAATTTAAACGGTCAGAATTTATTTTTCAAAAAATAAAAAATAAATTCAAATGTTTTTGGCCCAAAAAGAAGTAGTATTGGGCCGAACAAGCCCAGCCTAACCTCACACCACGCATCCATGTCCAAGCCCAGGCCTAGCCCAGCCTGCCTGACCGACCGGATGGACGACGGCTGTGGTGCACGCGTGTATGTTTATTTTGGGTCCAATGGATCTAGCCCACTTTGCCCATAACCTCACCTTTCCACAAAACTTGGTTACCCCTTAGGGCCCTCCCCAAGTTACAAACCCAAGCCTTATAAACACACAAAAGTTTACCCACCAAACCAATGTGGGACAAGCCTTGACTCAAACCTTTATGGAAATTTCACCAAAAACTCCATTTCTATGTAGCTCACTTTGGCTTCAATTTCTTATTTACCCGATAATAGTTTTGAGCAACCAAATATACCACGTGAATTACAACGCAGGATAGAACGCGTTACCACTTAGACCTCCCGACTTTGGCTCATGGGTCCCACCTAAAAATTAGACCAAAGTTTAGGAAAAAACTGATTTTTCCAAAATCATTTATACCAATCCCCCACATGAATGGAATTTGATGACAACAGAAATGCAACAATATGCAGAATTTTTTGAAAGAGTATAAATCGAAAATATCTTGCATTAGGATAGGTAGTTTTTGGCCTTGACCCTTCCCTAGTGATAACCTATCGGAGTTACTAGCTAACCAATGGACGCGATGCCTTGAATTGTTCAGTCGTTTGTGCAAGCCAAGACAATAGATTTCACACAAAATATCTTCTGACACATCGTGGTTCTCACGGTTGTGTTCATTTTGGCCTTGAACGCTCCTGGTTATTCATGAATGCTTTTAAAGAATTCAGCCTCTTCATTCTCATAGAACCGGCCCTAATTCAACACTCATATAGGTGATTCTTATTGTAAGTATCTCTTATACTCGTCTTGACTTTTATGCCTAAATCAAGATATAAGTAATTATTAAAAGCAAAGCTTATCCTTAAATCCCTGCATACAACACATGTTGATATCACTCTCACCATAAGAATGAATAAGGAATTTTAATTCCTTGGTGATTTCTGGCGAGCCACATATAACTTAGTTGTCCCTTTGAACTTAGCTCTTGGGATCTCTAGTCATATAAGTAGGGTTACCATTATGATGACTCTTATGTAATAGGCTTTAATCTCATTCCCTTCAATGAACTATACACTTGCTTTTTAATCAAACCTTTTGTTAACGGATCCAAAATATTCTCTTTAGATTTTGTATAATCTATTGAGATTATTCCATTTGAGAGTAATTTCCTTACGGTATTATGTCGATGACGAATATGTCGTGACTTACCATTATATATATAATTCTGTGCCCTGCCTTTGCAAATTGACTATCACAATGAATGCAAATAGTTGGCACAGGTTTTGGCCACATTGGAATGTTTTCTAAGAAGTTGCGAAGCCATTCTGCTTCTTCTCCTACTTTGTCTAAAGCAATAAACTCATATTCCATTGTGGATCGTGCGATGCATGTTTGTTTTGTCGATTTCCAAGAAACAGCAGCGGCTTCCAGAGTAAAAACATATCCACTAGTGGATTTTGAATCTTTAGTATCCGATATCCAATTTGTATCACAATAGCCTTCGAGTACTGTTGGATATCATGTAAAGTTTAAGCCATGATCACGGGTAAATCTTAGATATCTAAGAACCCCAATGATCGCTTTCCAATGGTCTTCTCCGGGGTTGCTAGTGTACCTACTCAATTTACTAACAACATAAGCTATATCAGGACGAGTGCAATTCATTAGGTATATTAGGCTTCCAATGATTTAGAAGTTTTTTAACTAAGACACCCCATCACCTTTATTTTCGATAGATAAAGACTAATGTTTACAAGTATTCTTGCTACATTCATATCATCCTTGATATTTTACCAAGAATTTTCTCAATGTAATGAGATTGAGATAATGCATATCCATCAGATGTTTTAGTAATTTTCATTCCTAATATTACATCTGTGACCCCCATGTCTTTCATATCAACTATTTTGTTCAACATTTGCTTAGTTGATTTGATCATGTTTTGACTGCTTCCAATGATAAGCATGTCATCTACATAAAGATAAACGATGACATAACCTTTGTCGGTGTTTTTAACATAGACGCACTTGTCACATTCGTTTATCTTAAATCCATTAGTAAGAATAGCATGATTAAATTTTCATGCCATTGCTTAGGTGCTTGTTTTAATCCATAAAGAGATTTTCCAAGCCGACAAACTTTCTTTTCTTGCCTTGGCACTACAATCCCTTCGGGTTGCTCCATATATATCTCTTCATTTAGATCACCGTTTAAGAAAGCTGTCTTAACATCCATTTGATGTATCCACTACAACAAAAAAGGTCTTTGGTGACAGACTGATTTTGTCTCCAAATATCAAAATTTCGTCACTAAAGTGATCTGTGACGAAAAAAATTTGTCACCACGTTCGTGGCCTATAGGTCGTCACAGAAAGTACCTGGTGACGAAAAACAGTTTCGTCACCTATTATTCATTTTTGACGACGAAATGTTTCGTCTCCAAATGTTGAATTTTTCGTCCTCTAAAACATCAATTTTGTCACCAAAACTAAATAATATTTTATTTTAATTGTTTTTTGTGACGAAATATTTCGTCACCAAATATATTTTAGTGACCAAAGTTTTCCTCACCAATGATATAGATTAAGGTGACAAAAAAATTCGTCACTAAAATGAGAAAAAAAAAATTTATTCAATGACAAAAAACATTTTGTCACCAAATATTTCAATTTAGCGACGAAATATTCAGCAAATGTGACGAAATTATTTGTTTCGTACTATATCATTAGTGACGAAATTATTCGTCATGTTTTTTGAAAACTAATAGTGACATTTTTTATTTCGTCACTAATAAAACTTAAAAATTTTGAAAATGAAGGTACTATTTTCTTCCGAAATTTTTTCTTTTCAGTAACAATTCCCTGCGCATTTCAATAACATGTTCAATAAAATATCTATTACAAATCAATACAAAATCTGTTCATTTTCATAAACATCACAATCGAATTTTAGCACTATCCACAAAAATATAATATGAATGCATGCGGATTATAAACATGTCTCCTAATATCCACAAAAAAATGTCTACTAATATCCACAAAAATATAATATCAACCGTATGCAGAGTACCAAACACATCTCCTAATATCCAACAAAAAAAACATGTCTACTAATATTAACAAAAATAAAATATCAAGGGCGGATTAAACACGTCCATATTCTACCATCGGCCCTCCAAATTACCAAACACGTCCATATCAAATCTCGAATCTGCAAAAAAATGAAACACAAAAAAAAAAAAAATATCAGTTAGACAATTATTATCTTATCCATAACATATACAATTTAACATGCATTTTTTGACTTAGTTTTCAAACCGGAAGTCCCGTGCTAGTTCCGTAAGTTTCCACAACTCACATTGGTCCATCTCGAGGTGTTTGAGGCGTTTCCCGGGCCGTCTCGTGGCTGTTGCACAATTTTGGCCCCCAAATGCCTATTTTCAAGCTTAAGTGTGAAAAAGTGCATTTTTAGACTTAGTTTTCAAACCGAGAGTCCCATGCTAGTTCCGTAAGTTTCCACAACTCACATTGGTGTATCCCGAGGTGTTTGAGGTGTTTCCCAAACCGTCTCGTGGCTGTTGCACGATTTTGGCCCTCGAATGCCTATTTTCAAGCTTAAGTGTAAAAAAGTACATTTTTAGATTTAGTTTTCAAACCGGGAGTCCCGTGCTAGTTCCGTTAGTTTCCACAACTCACATTGGTCCCTCCCGAGGTGTTTGAGGTGTTCCTCGGGCCGTCTCGTGGCTGTTGCATGATTTTGGCACCCGAAAGCTTATTGTCAAGCTTAAGTGTGGAAAAGTGCATTTTTGGACTTAGTTTTCAAACAGGGAGTCCCGTGCTAGTTCCGTAAGTTTCCACAACTCACATTGGTCCGTCCCGAGGTGTTTGTGGTGTTTCCCGGGCCGTCTCGTGGCTGTTGCACGATTTTGGCCCTCGAAGGCCTATTTTCAAGCTTAAGTGTGAAAAAGTGCATTTTTGGACTTAGTTTTCAAACCGAGAGTCCCGTGCTAGTTCCGTAAGTTTCCACAACTCACATTGGTCCCTCCTAAGGTGTTTGAGGTGTTTCCCGGGCCGTCTCATGGCTGTTGCACGATTTTGGCCCCCGAAGGCCTATTTTCAAGCTTAAGTGTGGAAAAGTGCATTTTTGGACTTAGTTTTCAAACCGGGAATCCCGTGCTAGTTCCGTAAGTTTTCATAACTCACATTGGTCCCTCCTGAGGTGTTTGAGGTGTTTCTCGAGCCGTCTCGTGGCTGTTGCACGATTTTGGCCCCCGAAGACCTATTCTCAAGCTTAAGTGTGAAAAAGTGTATTTTTGGACTTAGTTTTCAAACCGGGAGTCTCGTGCTAGTTCCGTAAGTTTCCACAACTCACATTGGTCCATCCCAAGTGTTTGAGGTGTTTCCCGAGCCGTCTTGTGGCTGTTGCACGATTTTGGCCCCCGAAAGCCTATTTTCAAACTTAAGTGTTAGAAAAGTGTATTTTTTAACTTAGTTTTCAAACCGGGAGTTCCATGCTACTTCCGTAAGTTTTCACAAATTACATTAGTCCCTCCCGAGGTGTTGGAAGTGTTCCCCACGCCTTCTCGTGACTGTTACACGATTTTGGCCCCCGATAACCTATTTTGAATCTTAAGTGTGAGAAAAGTGCATTTTTTGAGTTAGTTTTTAAACCGAGAGTCCCGTGCTAGTTCTGTAAATTTCTGCAACTTACATTCGTCTCGCCCAGGGTGTTTGAGGTATTCCTCAGTCCTCCTAATGACTATTACACTATTTTAGCCCCCGATGGCCTATTTTCAAGCTTAAGTGTGAAAAGAGTGCCTTTTTCAACTTAGTTTTCAAACCGGAAGTCCCGTACTACCAATTGATCTCTTTCAAGCATTTAAATTGATACTCACATCACTAATTGAACTCACAAATAAAGCTAAGCAGAGTTTAGAAGAAAAATATTTGTTTCATAAGCTAAGAGAGAGGACATGCTGAATAAAAAGATAAGTGCAGTACATGCTAAATAAAAAACATTTGTTTCATAAGCTAAGAGAGAGGACATGTTCTATTTTCATAGCATTTAGTATATAAAAGTTAGATTGACCAGGTGATGACACAACTCCACAACATTACTGAGCTCAAGTTCCAAATCAACATTTTCAAGATAATAGTGATATAACTACTTAACTTTTGTATTATATAAATGTGTCAAGCTATCCAGATTTTTTAATGGTTCTATTTCATTCTACTTAGAATTCACAAAATGGAGAATTTTCTCGTTCATAACATTTGAGTCCAAATTGAAGAGGAATATTGAAGGTAAAAGAATAGTATGCAATAAAAAAAAAAAAAGAAAAAAAAAAGACTATTTGAAGAAAATTGGTGTAAAGGCATGAGTCTCTAGTTTTCTTTTTTAATCTTTTTTCTTTAGTTTGTGTATATTCCTTCAGTAATGTGTGTTTTTTTTGTGCATCTTCCGATATGTCTTTTCCATTATTAGACGATTTCACAAATTTTCCAGAATGTTCCCTGCCTTCATAAAAGCATAACAGCTGATACCATATAATCAACAGCAAGTAATATATATTCCAAATACGTGTAATAACTTGTGCTTTATTAATATTTCCAATTTTTAATTCCATTTTTTGGAAGGTTTCACATTTTTCTCTGAATATCTAGTGCATCATAATTTTGTGCAGTCGTATTGGAGCTAATATCACATCATATCATCAACATCAAGTAGTAGTATCCGCGACCACTACTACAGAGACGGGTACAATACAAATAGCTAAAAACATGCTATGGCACATCAAATGGGTACCTAACTAAGCAATTAATCAAAGAAAACACATGCTTAGATGAAGTGTCAATTGATAGAACAAAGTGCTCTAGATTTTTCTAGTTATTACTCTTGACATGGCAACCATAATAGCACTGATCAAAATTCAAAAGCAAGAACATAAGAAAAGTAGGAGGTTCAAGCAAATCCCAAAGACAGATCAATTTATTCATTTAAAAAAAAAAAAAGAGTAGAAAGAGAAAGAGGGGGCACAAAACTTTACTATACAAGCACCGTAAAAAATATAGTTCAATAAAGGAAAGGCTAGCCATTTTAATAGCAAGAATCATATTTTCCCTCTTAGATTACTAAACTTCAGAAGGGAAATTTGATTATTTTGAAAAACTACATCACCTGATGGCCTAGTTTAAAATTTTGTAACATGAATTTGATCAATCACAAGGCTGAGAAAAATTTAGCCAAAATTGATAATTTGAAAGTGTTCTACAAATCAATTTCAAGTATTGAGTTTCTTCTCAGAAAACTTCATTGAACTTCAACATCTAAATACCACTTCTATTGTGACTAAAGTCAAATTTCTAGTTTTAAGTGTCTCAACAATGTCCAAAATTACTGCTTGAAGGTTTACGAGTACGAGGGTGTACCTCCTTAAAAACAATAGAAGATTTAAGCCCTGGAAATAGTTTATTTTCCAATCTGCTAATAATTTTGTCAGCTACAAGCTCTTTCTTTGCCTCGTAGTTCCCTTGAGACAGCCCCTAGTACGATAAAAACAAGATATTTGTTTAGTCAAAACATTATGATATACATATTCCAACTGAAGTATTAAAAGGGATATACAAAACAAAAAGTAGGCCTTAAGTGGGCCGATGGGCCGGGCCCAAACGGGTCAAGCTCACCCATGGTTGCGGGCCATTTTTAATGACTTATTGAATCATGAAATTACTTGATTTGTCAAATCAATCAGTAACCAGTAACCAGAATCATACAGTGACTATCAAAATCAATCAATGATTTGTCCCAATCATATATCACACATGGATTCTTAGACAGAAAAAAGGAGCCAAAATAATTCGACCCTTGCATTATAAAAGCTTCGAGAAATCAGTAATTTCAGCAATAACCATAGCATTGAAAATGATAAACAAAACAACAAAGTGTGAGGAAAGCGAAAACACAAGTCACATGGTTGAATGCAAACCTAGGCAGAAGGTTTTTGACATGCCCCAACAATAATTGTAACAATTTTGCATGACTTGCTCCACCGATGTGCACACAAGCAGTACAAATTATTCCAAAGATCCATAGGAAGCTCAATATAAAAGAAACTCAGTTGGCTGCAAGCAAGGGAAGAGAGATATAACTAATTTTGACTTACTAATATGTTAGCCCCACGCCCATGACTCGTAATCAAACACTACAATAATTAGTAACTAACATCAATTTAAACTATAACTTACCTATGGCATACAACTATGTGTATTACAGCATGATCCTAAATAAAATGCTTCAAACAAATTGGCAAAGTCATGACCTTAGGGAGATTGGCAACAAATAACACAATAAAAGTAATTCAAACTTGGCCAACTATATGCACAATAAAACTTTGAAACATTAATATACTATTGCTTCAACAAAATTAAAAATAGTGATATTGTGCGATTTTCAACAAAACATTAATGTACTATTGCTTCATGTCATGAGAACAAAAAGAATTCCATATTTAGAAGTACTTTATTCACTAGAATGAGATAAGATGATGATAAATAAAGATTCCATTCACAATGTATTTTTCATTATTTTTTAGTTAATCAAACATTAAAATGAACATTTTGATGAAATGATCTTTCTATTCCACTCTATTCCAGTGAACCAAACACTATCTAAATATGAAACTTAGTTGAACTTACCACATTTTTATACCAAGTTTTGTTTATTATCTAATGTCACATGAATATCATTAATAAAAATTAAGAGAAGATTGGCTACACTATTTTTTAAGAATTCTAGTTGTGTCGATCAATGAAAAGATCTCAAAAAAATTACACCATACAATCCTAAAATTTATCCAAAATTTAGTGAGTTCAATTGAACACACTCAGATATACATAGCTCCACCCATGTTGGTAATTGGCCAAAAGTTAGTCAGAGCTGGTCAAAGGTCACAGATGGCAACAAGTAGCAATGCCAGAAGTTGGTGGTGGCCGGTGGCAGTAGTGGGTGGTATAGCTGGAAGTGGTAAGGGAGGAGAGGAGTGTGAAAATTTGTTTTGAAAGTTAGTTCACAGTTTTTTTTGTTTCCAAAAATTTTAAAAATTTGAGAATCAATTTTACGTTTTTGAAAATCAAAAATAATATACCAAAAAGTATTTGTTTTTAGTTTCCAAAAAAATAAAAACAAAAACAGGAAACGGAGACATTACCAATGAGGCAAAAAGAACTACAAAAACACCAACAATTCGGGACAGGTAATCTACACCCTACACAAGTTCAGCAGCAAATTAGAATTGGAATAATTTAAGAGAAAATTGAAACTTAAATGCATAGGAAAGACGTGGAAGAAATCAAGTTGACCAATAACCTCAAGATGCAGAAGGCCTCCAAAATTCATGTACCACCCTAGCATTAAAGATCAATCCAACCAGGCCTTTGGCGACAGATCCACCAAATCCACAAATCTCATTCTCCAACAGTTTATCCATGCCTTACTTTAAACCATTTTTTGCATTCAAGATAGATAGTTCTACAAGCTGTAAACTTCCTCTTCTATAGTGATAAATGCATATGGAACCCTGGGCTACATTTCTCTTTTGAAAATGAATTAATAATATTGATACAAACACTTACTGCAAAGAATTAGAGATCAATTGGCTTCAGCTACTGTGGTCGCCAATTGGCTGCCAGTGGCAGTGCCAGTGACCCATGATTAATGGCATGAGTGTTAACATTTGAATTAATAGTGCAATTAAATTAGATTTTGAAATTATAGGTTCGAACATTTACAGACACTGCTATTATATGCTACATGGCAGGCCACAACAGTCCATATAATCACCCAAACACGTGATGTAACCAAATGGTTTCAAAACATTAATTAATGAAAAAAAATAAATGATTGGGATCATAACTTTGCAATCCCATAATGATCCACCACATAACCATCCAATCCAAGGTCATGTAACCAATGGTTTGAAAATCCTAATGAAAAGTCTATTTACTGTCTACATCAAAAAAATTGCATAAAATAATTTCAATTATCAAGTCTACACCAAGACAATGTAAAATCACCAATTAACCAACGACAACTTTCAAAGCAGCCAAAATTAGTAACCAACAATTTGGTGCAGCATATGAAGCTTTAAAAGCTTGAATCCAGAATTTGAGTTAAATATCTACCCACATTTTTCAAGGCAAAAAATAAATAAATCAAATTTGAAATTTTTTCTAGCGAAATTAATAATGAATGAAAATAGTTAAAAGGTAAACATTTTAACCATAATACCAGTTCCCTATAAAATCCATCTTAAACACAAAAATACAGTGCAAAACTTCTAGAAGAATTACCGAAATGTGCAAGCCATAGTTGATGGGATTTAAGAAAGTTGTGATACCTCTTTATGATCTTGTGCTAAGAATGAACTTTCATATGAATAAAAGTAGATACGGTAAAGAAGCAAGTTCCAGTGACACGATATCCTACTATTTTGATCTGCTAGTAGAAATTATGAACAATATGTTGAATTACACAAATAGAAATCTTGTTCAATATAATATGACCAATAGGCGAACAAGAGTTTGACAGCACATACAGAACTTTCCTAGATGTAACACCCACCCATCCTTGATGGTCAGGGTGCATTAAGATGGACTGAAGATTAACTCCCTGCATTTTGTAATGTATGCAATTGGTCATGGTTCTTTGCTAATTGTTTTTTCTTCCATAGACTGTGGGAACATCTCTTTGGTAAAGGCACCCTCAAACATAAAGAGACAAACCAATATTCATCAAATATATTCCAAGGCACAAATTTAGAGAAAAACAAGTTTGTATCATACCAATATGTATTACTCAAGAAACTCAAAACGACGGAGAAAAAAGAAATTTTCAAAGCATGATTTTTCCTCAATACAAAAAAACAAATAAATAAATACAATTACAAATACAAATACAGGTACACAAAAAAATCCTAAAATTTACAATAGTTGCAATACGGAAATTCATTAAAAATAAAAAAAAAAAATAGTAGAATTGAAGACTGAAGGTAAGATATACATAAATAGTAGAATTCTACTTCCAGCTCAACATATAAACCCAAATATAAAATAAATAAAAAACAATATGCAATGAAATTTTGCTCTTGCTATTCTACTTCATGCCTAAAATTAATGCAATCTTCAAATATCAATATTCACACCTTTTGTATACAACAGTGTTGCTGCACGTGGTTTGGCCAACATGTTTAGAGGAATGTTGGGAGCGTGTTGAGTATTGTCATGGCTGATTTTTGCAAAAGAGAAACAAAGAAAAACATATGGCAATTACATAACAACTTGCAATAGAAAAATGGGTCAAGATTCGAAACACTCACACTGAAAAAGTTAAAAGATCATTTGGGTTTGGCAACTGGGGTCGTCAATCGGTTGCCAGAGGTGGTGCCAGTGAGCCATGATTAATGGCACAAGTCTTAACATTTGAATTAAAAATGCAATTAAAATTAAATATTGAAATTATAGTTTAAACATTCACAAATAGTTGGATATGTTACAAGGCACACCCCAACAGTCCATATAATCACCCAAACAGGAGATGTAAGCTGTAACTAAAGGTTTCAAAACACTAATTACTGAAAATATATAAGTGATTGGGATAATAACTTTGCAATCCCAGAATGGTCCACCACACATAATCATCCAATCACTAATCATCTAATCCAAGGTTAGGTAACCAATGGTTTGAAAATCCTAATCAAAATTCTATTTATTGTCAGCATCATCCATAATTTATTGCATAAACTAATTTCAATTATCAAGTCTACTCCAAGACAAACGCAAAAGCATCAATTAACCAACATCAATTTTCAAAGAAGCCAAAATTAGTAACTAAATATGTAAAACATCAGGATAATATAACTAAAATTTTCAAACAAATAGCCTAAAATCCAAAAATTTAAACACTGAAAAAAGAAAAAAAAAACGGAGAAGAGGGTGTGTTAGGGTGAGATATAAGAGGTGGGTGTGTTAGGGTTTAATTTGCATTCAACAAATACCAGCATACCAGAATCTCAAAACAGAGTAGGAATAAATCGCATTCAACAATTTACCCAATTGGAAATCGAAAAAAAAAATGAGGGAAATCGCATACAAATCTTTATTCACAAAAAGTGTACATATATATGTATATATAGAAAAGAAGATACCTGCTGCGAAATGGATGGAGAAGAGCGCTTCCGGTGCTGCCGCATCAGTGAAGCAAAACGAACGGAGAAGAGGGCTTTCGGTGGTGCGATTCGAACGAAGACAGAGGGCTTCCGGTGGTGCGATTCGGACAGAGAGAGAAGGTTTTCGGCAGTGCTTGTGTGCATGTGAGAGGGCAAGGAAGAGATCGGTGAGAGGGTTTCATGAGCTCAGACCAGAGAGAGAGAGAGAGAGAGAGAGAGAGAGAGAGAAATAGCGCAAGAGAGGAGTGATTTGGGTTAAGTGATTTGGGAAGACAAAACGGCGTAGTTTTGTCTCCTTGAATTATAGGTGACGAAAATAAGTTTGTCTCTGAAAATTTTTATAATGGTGACGAAACTTTTCGTCTCTAATATGGGCGCCAAAATTTTCCACCAAATTTCTAAGTACGGGAACTTGTTTTGTGACGAAAAATAAAATTTAGCGACGAAAAAATATTTCGTCACCTATTATTTTATTTATTTTATGCATTTGGTGACGAAATTTTGTTTTTGTCTCTAAAAATAGTATAATTAGAGACGAAATTTTATTTTCATCACTAAAACATGTATATTTGGAGATGAAATATTTTTTCGTCATGAGTTTTCGTCACCATAAACCTTTTTTGTTGTAGTGATCTTTAGATTATACAACGTTGCTATAACAATAATCATGCGGATGGATGTTATTCTTGTCACAGGGGAATATGTGTCAAAATAGCCCAGACATTCCTTTTGTCTGTAATCTTTTACTACAAGTCTTGCTTTATACTTGTCGATTGAACCATCTGCTTTCATTTTTCTCTTGAATATCTATTTATACCCAAGAGGCTTAGAACCGAGTGGAAGATTCACCAATTCCCAAGTATAATTTTGCATAATGGATTTAATTTCATTATTAACAACCTCTTTCCACAAAGGTGCTTCAGGACCTATCATTGCTTCCTTAAAGCTTTGAGGCTCATTTTCTAACAAGTATGTCAGAAAATCTAGACTAAAGGATTTTGATGTTCTTGCTCTCTTACTTCGTCTTGGTTCATCATCAATTGAATCCTGCTGGTCGAGACCATTACTAGTCTTTTGTGTTTGATTGTCATTAGTCTCTTGACTTTGTGTACAATCATAAGTTCTTTTATGTGAACTTAATTCATGTCCTTTCTTGTAAGGAAAAATATGTTCAAAAAAACACAACATTCCTTAACTTTAAAATAGTGTTCACATTTATATCAAGTATTTCTGATTTATAAGTCAAAAACCGATATGCACTACTATTCTGAGCATAACCAATAAACACACAATCTACTATTTTTTGTCTTATTTTAGTCTTTTTCGGAATAAGAACTTCTACCTTTGCCAAACACCCCCACACTTTTAAGTGTTTGTAGGAAGGTAGTCAACATTTCCACAATTCATAAGGAGTGCTATTCGTTTTCTTGTGGGGTATTTTGTTAAGAACATAATTAGCAGACAATGTTGCTTCCCCCCACAAGTTCTGCGGTAAGCTTGAACTTAGTAACATGGCATTCATCATTTCTTTAAGGGTTCTATTCTTTCTTTCAGCAATTCCATTTTGCTGTGGAGAGTAGATGCTGTAGTTTGATAAATAATGTCATGTTGTACACAAAATTCATTTAAAGGTGCATCATATTCACCGCCCCTATCACTTATAACAATTTTAATGGTTTTACCAAGTTGATTTTCAACTTCAATTTTGTAGAGTTTAAACATTTTCAAGGCTTCATTTTTACTTCTAAGTAAATATACATAACAATATTTTGTGCAATCATCGATAAATGTTATGAAATACTTTTTGTCTCCTTTAATTTGAACAAATTTAAGATCACATATATCAGTATAAATTAATTATAGAGGTTCGATTTTTCTTTCAACCGATTTAAATGGAGCCTTAGTTAGTTTCACTTCTACACAAATCTCACATTTATGATTAGGATCAATTTTAAATTTTGGTATATAATCCAAACTAATAAGTCTACGCAAAGCATCAAAATTTATATGTCATAATCTACCATGCCATAAATTTGACTAAAAAATATAAGTAAAAGATGTGTTATTCTTATTAATAGAAAGTTTTGGTACAACAGTCATTACATTCAACTTGAAGAGACTATCACTCATGTATCCCTTACTGACATACATACCACTCTTTGTCAATACAAATTTATCAGACTCAAATACAAGCCTAAAACCATTCTTACTTAACAAAGAACCAAAAACTAAATTCTTCCAGATGTCTGATACATGCAGCACGTTGTTGAGGGTAAGTTCCTTCCCTGATGTCATCTTCAATATCACATTTCCTTGTCCAGCCACAATAGAAGTAGAAGAATTTCCCATAAAAAGTTGTTCTCCATTTGCAGCCTCACTATAAGTAGTGAACATTTTCTTGTTCGCACAGATGTGACAAGTTGCTCCTGTGTCAACCCACCATTCCTTGGGATTTCTAACCAAATTAGCCTCAGACACCACAATAGAGAGATTAATGTCATTTACTCCGTCAGAGATATAATCAACTTCTGTTACATTGGCTTGATTGGTAGTCTTCTTACTTGTACTTCCACGATCCTTTTCAAGGCGTCGATAATCAGAGGCACGATGTCTAGTCTTGCCACAGTTATAGCATTCACCTTTGAATTTTTTATTGCTATTGTTGTCGCCTTGTTTAAGACCACCTCCAGCAAACTTCCTCTTCTTGTTATATGGTTTGGGCACTTGTTCAACCACATTAGCCTTGGACTCAATGGGATTTTTCCCATTTCTCTTTTCAGCCTTACGATTATCTTCCTCAATTCTTAGTCTTACAATCAATTCATCCATTGTCATCTCCTTGCGTTTATGTTATAAATAATTTTTGAAATCTTTCCAAGCCGGTGGTAATTTTTCCACTAAAGCAGCGACTTGAAAAGACTTGCTCAGAGACGTACCCTCAGCATGAATATCATGTAAAATTAATTGAAAACTTTGAACTTGAGAAATTACCGTTTGGAAGTCTACCATAACAAAGTCCAAAAATTTACCAACAACAAATTTCTTTGTGCCAACATCCTTTATCTTGTATTTTTTCTCCAAAGAATCCCATAATTCTTTTGCTATTTTCAGAGGGCTGTAAACATTATATAGCATATTGTTTAGGCCATTGAGCATGTAGTTTCAGCATAGAAAATATGAATGTTTCCAAGTGTCTGCAGCAGCAATAACTTGCCGATCACTTTTATCCTCCTTAAACACTAGAACCTCTTCATGGAGAAACCAGGCCAGATTTAAAGTTATAAGATAGAATAACATTTTCTACTGCCATCTCTTAAACTAGATGCCATTAAATTTTTTGGGTTTTTCTCCATGATTTATTGGAACTTGAATATGGTTTTGGATAGGGACCGGAGTCGTTGCAACAATCAGATTTGGAGTACTACTTTCAGCAGCCATAATATTTGATTACAAAAATCAGAAAAACCAAAATACAAATTAATTTTCTAGTTACTCAAACCATAAAATAAATTATAACACAAAATAATTTTATTTTTCTAGTTACTAAAACTAGGAAAATAAAATACTACACAAAAAATTTCTGTAACACTACAATACAAATTAATATTCTGAAATTGTTAATGACACTAGTATATTACTACTAGTTGTCAAAAAAAAATAAATAGTATATTACTATTATTTGTCAAACAGTATATGACTACTATTTGTATTTTCCAACCAGAATATCACTTTGTAAAAAATATAGAAAATAAATACAATGAAGACACCAAAAAATAATATGTCTTAAGATTGTTGGACAATCTTTACTGTATTACTAATAAATTTTGTTTGTATACTCAGTAACAAACAGAACACAAAAGAAATAAAGGAAATGAGGGAGATTGTTTGATTACAAAAATCAAACCAGAATATAAAATAAATAAATAAATAACAGATTTTTATTTTGTTACAAAAACAAAATCAAAATCTAAAACAGAAAAATAATAAAGTAAATTAATTACTTACCTTATTAATTTCTCGAACAAAAATTTGATCAAGTCCAATGTTTAATATTGTGTCCTTAAGACAGATTCGTCCTCTCCACGGTACTTTCAGATTGTAGATGTTTATCTCCCAGGATAAAATGATTGACAACGAATAATAGCAGAACTACAAATTATTCGCACAATGAAAATTAAATGTAGCAAAATGTAGAAAACAATAGCAGATTTGAGGATGAAAATTTGAGTGAAAAAACCAAATGAGGGACTTGTCTACTTATAGGTGCAATGGTGGCTTTTAGATTTGAATTCAATAGGTACAGTACCTGTTCGGTTTAAATTAAACAGATACAAATCTGTTTGAATTTGAATTAAACAAGTAAGGGTTTTGAACTGAATCTATTCAGATAGATATGAATTTTGTACAGAAATGTGCAAATTTTCCAATCGAAATTTGAATTTAAACGGTCAAAATTTATTTTCCAAAAATTAAAAAATAAATTCAAATATCTTTAGCCCAAAAAGAATTAGTATTGGGCTGGACAAGCCCAACCCAACCTCATACCCCAAGCCTTGACCCAACCCGCTTGACTGGCGGTGGCAGTTCGTGTTTATTTTGGGTCTAATTGGTTTAGCTCATTTTGCTCATAACCTCACCCTTCCACAAAATTTGGGTACCCCTTGGGGCTCTCCTCAAGTTGCAAACCTAAGCCTTATAAACTTACAAAAGTTTGTCCACCAAACCAATGTGGCACAAGCCTTAACTCAAACCTTTATGAAAATTTTACCAAAATCTTCATTTCCATGGAGCTAACTTTGGTTTCAATTTCTTATTTACCCGATAATGGTTTTGAGCAACCAAATATACTACGTGAATCACAATGTGGCATAGAACGCGTTACTATTTAGACCCGCCAACTTTGGCACATGGGTTCCACCTAAAAATTAGATCAAAGTTGAGGAAAAAACTGATTTATCCAAAACCATTTCTAACACCATCTTGACTTTGAAGGTGGATGTTAATATATAATATATGCTATATACATTAGACATCATATATGTTATATATTCTGTAAATATTATTTATATATATTGTGTATCTTTACCTTGTGGTATTTTGGAAAGTTAGTAAAAAGTAGACTTTTGACTTTTTTTGATTTTTTGGTGGCTTTTTTAGCTACAAAAGCCAGCTTTTTGGTAGTTTTTTTGTGTAAAAAAACTAAAAAACTAAAAAATTGACTTTTTTAACATGTTCCCAAATTACCTATATAGAATAGGCTCATCTCATTGAGGAATAGTTTGATTCACTTCCTTGTATAGATTCTCTAGGTTGCACTATATATATTGGTAGTCTTGTACTGATTCAATACATAGTAAAATATACGAAACGTTTCTCTCTCTTCTCCTATTTTGTCATATGAGAAGAGAGAGAGAGAGATTAATAATTGACATTAATATATATAGTATATGTTATATATTAGCATAACATATGGTTCCTTCGAAGACTAATAATTGTAACAAACCAGATCTTGACCATTTTTCTTTGTATACACATTTGCACTGGCGCCAAACATTTGGTTGAATCATATATATACAATGGCACAAACTATCTGACCAAGATGTTCTACAAACTTCAAATCGAAAATCCCATTGAATGGTTGATTCAAATGAGAAAAATTATAAAATTATATATAGATTCTTGGAGATCAATGCTAAGAATTTAAAATTAAGAGTATTGTTACAATAATTATTTATTTCTATAATTTTATCTTATTATTTGATATATATGTCCAATTGTAGCACTGTAGGTGGTAAGCGTGATATGGTATTAAAATGTGATCATGATCAGTGTATTATTTATTGTAAAATTAATTCACGGAGACTATATGTTTCGCTTAAATTATTAATAAAAAAAAATTAAAAGAAAATTAGACTACAGTGACAAAATAAGGTTCTGTGCAGAAAAATTTGAATTTGTTTTTTTCAGTTTGTTGACCAAAGATTATTCTTCCTGTTTATTTTATATGTTACAATGTGTCGTTTTGGAAACTAAAATAAAAAGTCACGTTTTTGTCAAAATGTCCAAAAACGCAACAAAATTGGTTTGGGAAGTGCCAAAAACGCAAGTGTGAAATTAAAAATTAAGGCCTATGACAAAAAAATAAATTTCTTATGTTAGGCAAGCGTATTTTGGTCATTTTAATTTGATTTGACACCATAAACAAATATTAAATTAAAAAATCAAAAGCCAACTTTTTACCAACTTCCCAAATTACTATCCAAAAAGCTAAGAAGCTTGATAAAAAGATAAAAGTCAACTTTTTATCAACTTTCCAAAATACCTGTTTCTAGGTAAACTTGTCTCTTGGAGGTTTCAAACTGTGGTATAGAATCAAATGTAAGGAGTTCAATGCAATCACAAAAAGACCAGATGACATGATTATTTGAAATTTGAAATTTGAAATTTGAATGATATAAGTCACAATCATAATGAAATGTATTTTTCTAAATATATAATTGTTATTTCAACTCATTAATCCCTTTGTCTTTGCATTTTTCTGATAGAAAGATATATTTTTATTTTTGAAAAAGTAAACAAAAAACTTGTTTGGTTCTAATTTTCTGAATTCAATTTTCTGAAAATAGTTTTTTTTTTTTTTTTTTTTTTTTTTTTTTTTTTTTTTTTTGTATTTTGTGTTTTTAGTAAATGTTTTTAATATTTTAACCAAGTTTTTTACTTTTTAGATACACTCAATATAAATATAATTAAAAATTATAATATTTGTGAAAAAAAATACTAAATACCAAAATATATAATAAAAAAATGAAAATTCAGCACATTTTTGTATTTTTGTGTATTTATTAATTTTTTAAAATATTTTTTTATAAATATTTTACTTTTTAGATACATGTAGATTAGGTGCATTTAAAAAATAAAAATTTTTCTTAAAATATTAAAAAAATTCACTATAAATAAAAATATATAAAAAGTAAAAAATTTAATTTTTAGATAATTAAATTCAAAAAAATAGAATCAAACAAGTTAAATAATTGTTGGTCAAGCCTACCCTGTGTCACCAGTTACGTAGTATTAATTTGTTTCCCTATGCATGATGTATATATTATGATATCTTCCCAAGCTGAAACAATTAATGCTAAGTCAAATACAACCCAAGTCAGAAATCGCTTCCTACAACATAAAAGCCTCCTCTTCAAAATTCTTAACAATATTTTTTTGGTGTATATTAATAATTCTTTAATAAGTGGTCATTAATATTAATTTACTTTAAACTGTATAAAAATATTTTGAGGTTATACTTATCTTAATTTTATTTTTTATTTTTTTTATCTTGTTAATTATAATTCACATAAGTCATTAGCCCTGTTTGGTGCAGCTTAAAAGCTGCTTATTTCAATTTTTAGCTTAATTTAAGTTATTTTGATGTGTTTGGTTTAACTTATAGCTTATAGCTTTTTAAAAGTCAGAAATCAACTTATTCTTTGAGTGGGACAGGAGATACTTAATTTATAAGTCAGAAATCAACTTATGATTATAGTTATAAGGTATAAACTATTTAGACATAAGTTATAAATATTTTTCTATAGCTCTACCAAACAGGACCATTGTTCCGTGACGACCTCACCATTTTACCAATGCAAATATGAATGAAAGAACATACTGACTTTTCTTGTTCTTGACATTTGATTTCTAGAGAGATCAACTTTGTTGACTTGATTGATGAATGAAAAGTTCCCTAAGTTTTCTAAACTGATTGAAGTTTTGTTTTGTTATGTTTTTTATTATGGCCAGACTTCCCACCAGTCCAAAAAAGGATTGGAAGATATTGTTGGACCTGTGAAGGTCCATAACGGGACTTATTTTGATAATTCAAATCGTTCAATATGTATAACTCGCCGAGTACTATATGCTTATTAAAAAATAAATTAATCAGATATCAATAGTTACGTGATCAAATCAGTTTTATATAAAAAAAAAAAATAGACGGTCAAAAAATAAACGATTGACATAAAACTTATCCCATAAAGCTATTGATATATGATCAACGTGATTTTTTTACAGACATAGTATTCGACGAGTTCTACACATTCAACTGTTCAAATTATTGAAATGAGATCTGTGATGGGGCCCACAGGTCCAACAATACCTTCCAATTCCTCCAATCCCAAATCGGACCAGAGGGAAGTCAGTGCTTTAATTTTTATATTATTATTACTATTATTTTATTTGTAAGAAACTCAAATTGGATATTGTCTCCGATTTGTTAAAAAATTGACCTGCTCATTCTAAACTTGGATCAATTCTCCTCAAAACTTATCAAAGCTAATGATCAAAATAAGTAATGTGATGGTCCGACAAAAGAGGATGCGTAGATCTAGTTTTTAACAAATTGGAAACAAGCTAGAAAATTCAAAATGCTTGTTTAGCTAATTATTTTCGAAAATTGCATTTTGAAAAAATTTCAAAGGTCACTTTTCAAAAATATAAAAAAGTTGTTTTTGAATTTTTAAAAATTGCTTTTGCAAAAATAAATGAGAACTATAGAAAAATGATGAGTGTTGGCTCTCCTTTTCTTTACTTGTTTTTGTTTTAAAAAATACCAAATGAAAAACAAAGTAAGCAAAGGTACAACCATTTATTTATTTTTGGAGAGGGTGATCAAACTTTACTTTTTCAGGTCTTTAACCCTATTAATGGAACTCATTATTTGAGGGGTCCCTTAATTATTGTTGCTTATAGTAAGTTCATGGATGCATAATATCTATAACATTTTTTCTTTTATTATTTAAAAATTTTCATTGAGATCTAGTAGTTATGTAAATATCTAAAATTTCAATATATTCAACAAATTGTTATGTTTCAAATGAAATTTGAATAATTTATTACTAGAATTAATTTCATTTTATGTATTATAGAAAAATAAATTATTCAAATTTAGCTTGTGATTATTTTGATTAAAAATCATATGAGATCCAGTCAATACCAATCTTAATAACATTTTGACAACTTTGTTGATAAATAAGTTAAAAATCACTTGTCATCAATTTTATTTTTATTTTTAAAAAAGGTAAGGCCCACTCAACTTTGCACTAATTTTTATAACAACTTTCCAAATAATATAAGACTGATAATTTTTTTTGTTATTTTAATTTTGATTTATCGTTATTTTATATTGAAAAATACAAAATGAAAAACAAAGTACGCCAAGCAAGGTACAACATTTTATTTTATTTGGTGAGGCATTTATACAACCAAATTGACCTTACCCTTTCAGGTCTTTACCCGTATTAATGGAATTCTACCTGAGCGGTCCTTAATTTTTGTTGCTTGTAGCATAACATAAAAAGCTAAGGTCCAGAATTCACTCACAATGAGTAGGAGATTACATTGATAAATTATAAGATTTATGAGTGAAATAAATTTGAACAATTGATCCGAACCGTTCAATATGTAGAGTTTGTCGAGTACTTCATGTCTGCAAAAAATCACATTGATTGGCTATCAGTAGCTACTTGATCGGAACACATTTTTGTTAACAATATATTTTTAAAATCATATTTGTCATTGACAAAAATATGTTTTGATCAAGGGACTACGGATATTCGATCAACATAATTTTTTTTCAGACATAAAGTAGTTGAAGAACTTTACACATTGAACGGTTCGGATCATTGAAACGAGACTCTTAGTTAGTCCCACAAGCCCAACAGTACGATTCAATCCACACAGTGGATTGGAGAGAAGCCTCTCAATTTTTGATAAATTTTGAGTAAATAATTCTGGATTTATAGTCTTTTTGATAGCAAAACAATCTATGGAAATTTATGTGGGAGTATGTAACCATATGCTCTCAGTTAATTATGATTAATTGTTTTGACAATATTTTTGTTATGATCAGAAAAAAAAATTTAGTTATACTTTATATTGTGTTTAATTACATCTCTTTTTTTAGTTGTAACTTATAAAGAATTTGAATATGACAGTTGCAATAATCAATCATACAAATGTCATAACTTGTACTATTACATGACCGTCTATGAGAATGAAGATCTTTTGTTCTTTTTTGTACTCCTTTCTTTGTTCACTTATATTTTATTGGTTTATGCAATTGTCCATATTAGCAAATAGGGGTGTAAATTTGACCCGGCCCAGCCCATGTTGGGTTTTGCGGGCTTCAGCCAAAATTCGGGTCGGACCAAGAGTCAAAAAATTAGGCCCAAGCCCAAGGTATTCGGTCCAGTAGATTGGATGGGCTTGAACAATTTTTTTGTTTTTTATTTTTATTTTTTCTATCAAAATTTTATTATTTTCTACTAAAAAATGCATTGGGCCTCGAGCGGGCTTTGAGTGGGTCCTACGCAGGCTGGGCTTTAAAATTATGGCCCAGGCCTAGACCCAGGGTCACGGGTTGGGCTTGGGCCCGGCCCATAAGCCGCAGGCGAGCTTTGGGCCGCCTACAGGCCACGAGTCATTTTTACACACCTATCAGCAAAGATGGTATTACAAACTTATAAAATTTAAGGAGACAATGAAAGATGCATAGAAGGGAATAGATGATTTGGATTGCATTATACATATATATATATATGTATAATATTTTTAATCTTAACAGGAGAAAGATTTTGGAAGGTTGTTATGAGTAAATTACACTCTGTCCCTTTTATGTTTGAGCATTTTTTTAGTGTGGCCTTAAAGTTTGTTTTTTCCTACTTTTGCCCATTATGTTTCAAATTATTCACAATTTACTTCTAAATCTTATTTTTGGTTCAAAATTAGACAAAAAATATCATGTTAACTATCACATAATTTAAAAAATATATTATTATATCGGAGTTTGAGTTTGTGTAAAATGTGTTAAGAAAATATTTTTATGCCATATGACTTTCAATCTATCATTTTTTATCTCATTTTGGACACTGGTTAAATTTTAGAGAAAATTGAGAATAAATTGAAACATGAAGAATCAAAGTGAGAAAAAATAAACTTAAAAGACCAAAGTGAAAAAATGGATAAACATAAAGGGACAAAGTATAATTTACTCTTAAAAAATATGCAATAAGTATGATTTTAAAAATAAACTTTTATTCTTTTAAGATAATGTTATCCAATCTCATGAATTTGATATATATATATATATATATTTTTATATGAATAAAATACTCAAAAAAAAAAATTAAAAGATAAAATGTTCAGATTATCAAGGTAGACTTTGAATAAATCTGCATCCCTTTAATTGGATCCTTCAATCCAATTTTTGAACTGGACGGAAGCTTCATCTAAGATTTTGGGTAAATAACAAATATACCTCTGAGGTTTAAAGTATACGTTGTCTTTTGTGATTTGAAAAATTATAAATATTTTTTTATCATAATTTTTTATTTAATAGAATTAATTAAAAAAACAAAATTCATAATTGCTTTTCTATACAATAATAAAATTATCTAAATTAATTGAAATATATTTCTAATATCATTAAAAATTATTAATTGATGACTTCATAATTTATTAATAAAAGGACAATTTGTTATTAAATTAAAAACTTCAAAAGTGAAATATAATTTCTAGAATAAAAATAATAATTCATATTTTAACCAAATCAGGGTTGTATTTGTAATTTACCTGATTTTCCATCAATCTTGAATACTCGTTCACCTGTTTCTTCAACTTGTACTTTTATTTTTGTTATTTTTTATGTTCAGCTTAGCTTACTCGTTTTCCTTTTCATACTATTCAAATAACAATTTTACATTAAAATAAATAAATAAATAAATAACATTGGGGCCACACACTTTTATTTATACATATTTCTATGTTCACACACTAAATGTTGAATTCAAGAACCTTGGAGGAAACTCCCCTTTCCATCACTACATAATATAAATAAAGACCCTTATGTGCAGTATTATATATAAAGACATAAGAGAGGCCTCTGATCTTACAATCTCTTATCAAACAATTTGATCAATCTCTCACACCCTCTTTCACCTTCAATATACTTCACCCATCAAATTCAAACATGAAGCAACAAAGCAACTCCATTTTCATTTTGGGGTCTATTCTCATTTTGCTTCTTTTCTGGCAAACAACATCAGTGAAAGCTCAAGAAGTTGGTAATGGCCTACACATATATATGTGCTTGATTGTTTTCAATTCATTTGATTTTTGTTCCTTACCAATATGTATTGTTGGTTTTGATATATTCAATGTGTGAATTGAATGGTGCAGAGGATGAGAAAGAGTTTGATTATGCCAAAGGAAGCGAAAAGGGTCCGGAGCGATGGGGAGAGATAAAGGAAGAATGGGCAGCTTGTAACCATGGAGAAATGCAGTCTCCAATCGATATGGTCAATAGGAGAGTGAAAATAATCAGAAAATCAAGGGAGTTTGTCAACAACTACAAGCCTTCCAATGCAACTGTCAAGAACAGAGGCCATGATATATCGGTGAGGAAGAAATTACAAACCCCCCACCCCAACCATAGTTTTAAATATGAGCCCTCCAATGCAATTGATCTTCATTTGTTGACAGAAGACATGAATTCATGTTTTTGTTACATGGGTTGTTGAAGTAACTAGCTACATTTTTTATATTTATACTAAATTTCATGTCCATATATGTAGGTTCAATGGACTGTTGGTGAAGCTGGATCAATTAAGATCAATGGCACTGAGTACCAACTCCAACAAGGCCACTGGCACTCCCCTTCAGAGCACTCCATCAATGGCAGAAGGTCTCTCTCTCTCTCTCTCTCTCTCATAGTAGTATTTTAGTATGTATCAACAACTAGGGAAGGAAGGGTACAATTAATGTTTGTGAATAATGATAATAGGTATGCCATGGAACTGCACTTGGTACATGTAAGCCCACAAGAGAACGGAGAGGATAAGATTGCTGTTATTGGGGTCCTCTACAGGATTGGTCGACCTGACTCTTTTCTCGCTCAGGTAATCATCTTCATTATCAAACCTCACAAACATGGGCAGAGCATGATGTCAAATGACAGATCTTTTTTTCTTTTTCTTTTTTTTCCCTTAAACTTTGACTACTCGTCAAATTTGATGCATTATATGAACTATGAAAATCTTGTAAGCTTGTCAGGGAAATCAATAATGACATTCACTAAACCTTGTCCTCATTTTGACATGAATTAATTTCTAGGTGACATTTTTTTTTGGGTAATGCTATAGTGTGCAACTTACACCTTACATCTTTTTGTGTTCACTTACACCTTACACTTACACCTATTTTACCTTGCACTTACACCTTTTGTGTAAGTGGCACATGGTGTGCAACTTATACATTTCATTTATACCTTCCACTTACACTTACACCTTACACTTACACCTTTTGTGTGAGTGGCACATGGTGTACAACTCACTTACACTTTTTGTGGGTTGCACACCTAAGAAAACTCCTTTTTAGAAACATTGGTTAGATTTGGTCATGTTTCTTAAACTAGGAATAGATCCTTCTGCACATTGCCCACCCAGTTTATCAAAGCAACCAACTATACTCATTAGTTGGATTTGGTCATGTTTCTTACACCACTTTACTTTGTATTGATTAATTTTTTTTTTATTTAAAAAATAGGACAAATTACACTGGTAGTCCCTGTATTTTGTTTCTTACGTCATTTTGGTCCCTATACTTTCAATTGATTTAATTTTGATTCTTAATTTTAGATTTTGTGTTAATTTGATCCAATTGATAATGTCGTTAGTACTTTTGATAGAAAATTATCACTTAATTGATTGAAGTTAACTCATTGACTTAAGCAAATTTATAATTTTGTCCTTAAAAATATCACAAATATCACTTATGTCCATATTTTCTATATAAAAAAAAAAAAAAAAAGTTGAGAGTTGTAATCAATTTGACCAAATTAAAATAAGTAATAAATTCAAAATTAAAATCAAGGCATTTGAAATTACAATGACTACCGTCATAATTTGCCCCCAAAAATGATGCATAATTTAGATTCCAAGTCTTATATAATTTTATTTCTTTTTCGTCTGCTCCCTTTGGTTTCTAATGGTTGTGTTGACTTTAATTTTCAGTTGATGAGGAATATATCGGATATGATTGATAAGAAGGAAGAGAGACACTCTGGGGTGATTGATCCAAGAGAAATTAAAATGGGTGGCAAAAGATATTACAGATACATGGGATCACTCACTGTTCCTCCTTGCACTGAAGGTGTTGTTTGGACCATTAATAAAAAGGTAAGGCTTCTCATTAACCTGAGTTCCTAACTAACCATAGCTTTTACCAGGTCCTTTTCTCTTTCAAAGCCTGTACAATGACATCTTTAACCTAAATTTCAATTATTTTGAATTAGGTGATGACTGTTTCAATAGAACAAGTGAAGTTACTCAGAGAGGCTGTTCATGATGTAAGTAGTTACAACTGTGTTTACTTGTATAGAAAATTTACACAAATATGAACAGAATAGAGAGTGAGTGGATTTTGTGTTGCATCCTCTCTTTCTATTGTACAAATTTTTGTGCAAGTACTCTTTTAAGAATTTTGTTAACAATGTTCCAAACAAACTTGGTAACATGTTTGAAATTGTTTTACATTTTTTCACAATAGAGCGAGCAATAAAAATGTACAGCCATTTTAAATTTCATTAACAAAGGCTTTTTGTGCACTCGTTAACAAAACAATTTTTTCCCCAAAATATCTAATTTAACTTTGTAAATAATTACTTCATTACTGATAAATAAAAAATAATAAAAAAAAAAACTATATATTTCAATAACATATAGATTCAAATTTGGTGTGATGCGGAATACATTCAAAATAAATCTGATCTGCACATTTTGTTTTCAAAATACTTTTTAGTTGATTTAATTTATGATATATAGAGTATAATAAGTCATTATTGCTTAAACTTGTTATGATTATGTTTCATATCAATAGTTCAAAATTAATGAAGGCATTGACATATATTTCATGATTGATTTCATTTGCAGTATGCAGAGGAAAATGCAAGACCACTACAACCACTCCACGATCGAGAGATCTACCTCTATAAGCGCCCATAGTTTCTAATAGAGAGCATAAATAAATACAAGTAATTGATGAAGACAGAGCTATTAACACACATTATTGTTACCATCCACCTTTCATTTGTTATTATTACTTTTTATTTTTTATTTCTAGCTGGAGGGCATGAATACATAGAGCAAGATTAGAATGGACATTTTTGTTGTGAACTCTATCCATGTATTATCATTCTTTCTCATTTTAATGAAAACATTTTGGTGCTTTATTTAGCCGTGTTATCCAACTTGTGCTATTAATCATATTTACATTATAGATTTAATGGGCATTAACAAAAAATTAAGTTTAGATATGCCTTTGCATAACAAATCGAGTTTCAATAAGCCAAATCTTATTGTAATTTTTAGCTAAATACTATACCAATCTGACAAAAGTCACTAATTCAGCCCCCTATTTTGTGGCACTTGCTAGTTAGTTTTTCGAAAAATGTTTGTTTGGCATCGTTTTAATTGATCAAGCTCTAGTCTTGTAACTAAAGAGACTTTTTTTTTTTTTTTTTTTGTGAAGAAGGCAATTCCCAGTTTAACATTAGCATTGCTTGTTCTAAAATATTGAATGAGAAAAAAAAAAAAAAAAAAAGTACTAAACTCAGGCGGAGATCAACCATTTATTTTTAAAGAAATGAGTTTGGTTGAATTTTTGGACTAGGAACTAATTGCCCTTCAGTTATCTTAAAAATGTAGGGACCAATTGAGATAAAGATTACAACTCATCTAATGGCAAAGAAATAGAGGGCAGGAGGGAGCATATGTGACAATCTTATAATCACTTCAAAAATACTTGATTTTGTAATGAGATTTTTTTTTAAAGATCCTTGATATTAAGATCTTATAAGATAAATGACATACAATATTTTCATAGTAGTTAAGGTTTCTCAATATTTTCATAAGGAAAATTCGACTCAGAGAAATTTTGCTCGATATAGAGAAATTTTGCCACGACTTAGAGAAATTTTGCAATTTGCAAGCCAACTTGCAAGCAAGTTGCCATGGCCAAGTTACCAAATTGTCCCCAAAACTGTGTATAAATAGAGGTTCAAGAAGGGAACAAATCATCAAGTGAGTAAGAAGCAAGAGCAAGCAAGTGAAGAGCATGAAGCCTTCACCAAGAGTGATAAAAAGAGAGTGAGTGAGGTAAGGTTTGAAGAGAGACATAGCCTTATAATTTCTTTATTCAGTTTAGTGAAAATTTCGCTGCCGTAGACTTAGGCGATATGCCCAACCACGTAAATCTTTATGTGTTCTTGTTTGGTTTCTTGTTTGTGTTTGTTTGTGGGCCTTGGGCACAACAAATTGATATCAAAGCACCCAAGTTGCGAAAAAATTGCTTCAAAGCTCTGCTTTTTGAATCTGCCATGAAACCAACTTTGTTTGACCAAACTTTTGAATACACCAATTGACAAACTCAAGGCATAGTTAGCAGAAGAGTTCGAAATGAAGTATCTTGGAGAAGGAAAGAAAATTCTTGGTATGGAGATCAAGAGAGATAGAAAAAAGGTACAGTTTGTCTGACACAAACTCAGTATTTGAAAAAGATGTTAGACAAATTTGGCATAAATGGGAAAACAAAAGTTGTGAGTACACCGTTGGCCCATCATTTCAAGCTTCGTGTTTAGATGTCTCTGCACACAGAAAAAGAGCTCAAGCATACGGCTTAGATTCCATATGCCAATGCAGTTTGTGCATTGATATATACTATGGTGTGTATAAGGCCTGAAATCTCACATGCTGTTAGTATGGTGAATAGGTATATGCATGATCTACGAAAAGGTCACTGGCAAGTAGTGAAATGGATCTTAAGGTTTATACATGGTACAGTTCATTTGGGATTGAAGTTCTAGAGAGATAGCAGGCCCGGACAAAATCTGATTGGATATGTGGACTCAGATTATGCTAGTGACTTGGACAAATGCTCGTCGACAACAAGGTATTTGTTTACCTTTGCTAAAGGACCTGCACGTTAGAGGTCAACGCTTCAGTCAACACGGACTTTGTTTACTACAGAGGCAGAGTACATGGCAGTAACAGAAACATTCAAAGAAACCATTTTGCTACATAGATTGGTTGAGGACTTGGAGATTGTACAGAAGCACGTGGAGGTTTATTGTGACAGCTAGAGTGCCATTTGTTTAGCAAAAAAACCAAGTCTATCATTCTTGCATCAAGCATATTGATGTCTAATTCCACTTCGTCCGAGAAATAGTAAATGAAAGGGATGTTTTGCTTTAGAAGATTGGTACCGCAGATAATCCTGTAGACATGCTCATTGAGGTGGTATCCGGGACCAAGTTCAAACACTTCTTGGACTTCAACAATATCTCTTGACAGTAAGTACCTTCAGGTACAATGCAGTGGTCACTAAAGTTGAATGGAGAATCTTCACCAAGGTAGAGATTTGTTGAATCAAGTTAACTCAATTGTGTTAACTCATTGAGTTGGCTCAGATTCTAGAAGAGCAAGTGGGCAAGTTGCATATTCTAGAAGCTTGCTAACTTCTTTGCATAGATTTTGGAGAGGCAACTTGCAAGCAAGTTGCCTTGGCCAAGTTACCAAATTATCCCCAAAACTTTGTGTATAAATAGAGGTTCAAAGAAGGAACAAATCATCAAGTGAGTGAGAAGCAAGAGCAAGCAAGTGAAGAGCATCAAGTCTTCACCAAGAGTGATAGAAAGAGAGTGAGTGAGGTGAGATTGAGAGAGAGAAATAGCCTTGTAATTTCTCTATTCAATTTAGTGAAAATTTTGCTGTTCATGCGATCTAATGAACCACGTAAATCTTTGTGTGTTCTTGTTTGGATTCTTGTTTGTGTGTTTGTTTTTGGGCCTTAGGCACAACAGGAACAGTGAAGGCAATGAACGACGAAGAAGAACTGAAACGTCATTGAGAGATCTCTATACTTAGATTACTAGAATCAAAATTGTGTTCCCAAATCCTAGTGCGTTGGACCTATCTGCTTGGCTGAGTTATCACAGGTTAAACTCGAACCTCATCGGAAACCACTACGGGTGCGGTGGCTGCACTAAAAGCTAGCTCATGGATGCTTTGTTCTCTACATTGCATTTGGGTCTCAAGCCGAGATATCACCAGAACTGTTCAATGAGATCAAAACTCGATGGGAAAAATCAAAAGTGAATTTTTTGTGGTTGTGATGATGAATGAATTAGAACTTGGTGATGGGTTCAAAGAGAAAGTGAAAAAGAGAGGAATGATGGTGAGAGAGTGGGTGAACCAAAGAGAGCTACTAGAGCACGAGAGCGTTCAAGGGTTTCTAAGTCACTACGGTTGGAACTTAGTGTTGGAGAGTATATGTGCAAAGGTTTCGACATTGGAGTGGCCGATGATAAAGGAATAACACCTGAATACGAGGATGGCGGTGGAGGAGATGAATGTGGGGTTGAGGGTGGAGACATGGAATGGGTTGATAAGAGAGTTTGTGAAGTGGGAAGGCTTGAAGAAGATGGTGGACGAGTTAATAGTAGGGAAGATGAGGAAGAAGGTAAAGGATGTAGGTAGCATCGCCATGAAGGCGATGGAGGAAGGTGGGTTGTCGTGGCAGATTTTAATTTTTTGTTGATGAACTCGAATGCGATTCCTACTCTGAATTTGGATTTGGATTCAGATTTGGGTTTGGATTGGAGATCATGATTAAAGTAGAGAGAGAGAGAGAGATATGAGGAAATAGTGGGTTTGTAAAGAATGGTGATTATTATTCTCGGAGAATTTGAACTAATATATATATATATATATGTAGAGAGAGAGAGAGAGAGAGGGGTTTGATTATAAAGAGTTCAATGGACACCATGCGTTGATCATGGGCAGCTTGGTCTTTTCGTTAAAACATGTCCTTATGAACATAGTATTTTGGGCGCGGATTTTTGGACCAAAAAAAATCTAAATTTAGATTTATGATGAGCACCTTAATTTATTCACATGTCTCTCATATATATATATATATATATGTTATTTTTTAATAAATTCATTTTTAAGTGTTTTCGTTTTCGTTTTTGTTTTTGTTTTTGTAAGTATTTTTAAGTGTTTTATTCCATCTAATTTTTTTTAAAAAAAAAATAAATATTCCATTATGTCCTATATAATATAATATGACCAAATCACCCTTTTAACTTTTTGTATATATTTTCATTTTGAAAATAATACAATAAAAAATAATAATAGTCCCTCATTCCATGGAGAAAATCTCTTTATCATTTTATGAAGAAAATATTTTCCTTATTCCATAGAGAAAATTTTTTCCTTATTTCACGGAGAAAATTTCTCACATTTCTAAAATCTTAAATCGTCTACCTTCTAAAAATCTCTCATTAAATATTGATGGAAACTTTCACACTATAACTATATGCTGGTAAATAATATTCCCTCATAGAAGCATACACGCACTCAATATTTTATGAGTGTGTGAACATCAACATTGGTTGCGACTACCTATTTGTATTACAAAATTAATGTGCACATTCACATATCTATATATACACTATGTTCAAAATAACTCATTGTTGTTTATGCTAGTATGACTATTTTTTAATGTGAATATTAACACATTATTGTTTGCACTTATATGACTATTCATGAATGCAAATATTCATATTGATTAATGACGTGATAATCCACAACAAGTAATGACTCCATACAATGTGAACATTCACACCATATAAGAATTATGCAAAAATCATGCAAACTCATACAATAATTAGTGATATGTAAACATTCAAATTATGGACGTGAATAGTCATACAATAATCAATGATTTCAGTGGATGTGAATATTCACATTCACTGGAATACCCAACCAATAAGTATACACACACTGATACATAATACCATATCAATTCATCTCGAAATAAAAAGTTGAATCCAACTTTAATCAATTATTGAATAATTCTAAACATACACAAATATTATTGAACATAAATCCCTACCAAATACATACCTACATACATTTGCAAAACAAAAATGGTGCTAAGCTTCATCCAACAATTGTAAACTTTGAAACCGCAACAATGGAAGAAAACATAATTTTAAAGCCGCAACAATGAAATAAAATAGAGTTTCGAACTGCAACAATAGAAGAAGATAATATTCGAATGTTCTCTACCCTTTGTCCAATAATTTTGAACTTCAAAACCGCAACAGTGGAAGGAAATAGAGCTTCAAAATTGTAATAATGGAAAAAAAAAAAAAAGAATTTTGAACTGTAACAAAGGAAGAAAACAATATTTGAATATTCTCTCACCACCGAAACTCCTACAAAAGCGTATAATGGAAATGTATCCACTAATTCCTCTAAGATCTTTAATCACCAAAATTGCCAAAACAAAAAATAACAAAATATGAAAAACGTATATATCCTATTGTATATAATACATACCATTAAAATAGGACAAATAGTATAATAGTCTCAAAAAAATTATAAATCAAAATAAAAAAACAAAATCCTGGAATATAAGTCTAAATATATAAGATTTAATAAAACAAAAGAAAATTTTACGAATTTATTAGATTATAAGTCTACTAAAAGACATTTATTTATTTATTTTTTCTTTCTACACTCCTATCTAAATTCAGCAGGTACCAGCATTGTAATTAGGTAATCAAACACAACAACCAACGCGGTTTCTTTTCTTTTGTACTTTTTTTTGTCGTTCTCACGATGGTGTCCAATCACCGAATATCTTTTGAAAAACGTTTCATTGGGGTTACCTTACATGTATACTTACAGCTCACCTTCTATTTTTGTTTTTTCTGGTTGTAAATAGGAACCAATTCTCAGGACTTTGTTTGGTGGAATGTTCAATATGAAACGTGTAATCTATGGTATGCTATGCACCGTCATCCATAATTGCCAACAATAACTAGTGACCCAAGTGTGAATGGTAAATTCTTCAAATTCTATTTAAGAGGTCTTTTATTTTAATCTTGATGTCTTGTTTTGCTCAGCTTTGTGCCCTTGAAAATTCAGTAAACATAGGCCTCATTCTTTTTTAGTTATTATACTAGTTCAGGATCTTTTGGGAAGTTAAAAAAAAAAAAGTCAACTTTTAATTTTTTACTTATTTTTAATTACATTACTTTTCACATTTTTATTCACTAAAAGATAAAATAGATTAAAAATGTCAAAAAGTCAACTTTTTACTAAATTTTCAAAATACCACTTCATAAGAAACAATTCACTTAAATTCTAAAAATTCTAATAAAATTTGGTAAAAATTCAAAATTAATAATTGGTTGATGTGGTGAATTATTTAAAATAAATAGATAATTATTTTTATTGGCAAAAATCAAAAAGTCGATTGATATAGTGAATTATTTTAAATTAATAGATGATTATTTCTCAAATGCATATGGATTGCGTATAAACTCGATTAATTATACCAGTTATAGTTGTTTATATGAAAATAAGCTTTTTAAATTTAAAATTGATTAAATTTTACCTCGGTCAACTATATCACAAGAAAGATTTAATGTGTTAGCAATTTAATCAATTAAAAATGAATAATTAATAAGTTGAATTATGCAAATTTCATTAACAATTTTGTAGTTAATAATTATATATATGATCAATATTTAAATTCATAGTCATTTGATCACAACTATTTTTTTTTTTTTTTAATGTGTGAAAGGCCCCATATCAAGAGTTTGTTTTGGACCCCAAAAATATCAGAGCCGACCTTTGATTTTGCTTTACACATATTAGTTAGTGAATACTCATGTCTCAAGTTAATAATACTCTTCCGATCAAAAAAAAAAAAAAAGTTAATAATACTCTTCAAATAAATTCAAAGTACCTTTACCTTAAATCAATTCTCGATTGAAAAAAAGGAATACTGAAACAATCCTTCCTACCAAATATAAGATTAATTACAAATTCAATTATATAAAATAGTGATGGTTAAATTTAAGCTAGAGTTGGCAAATGGGCGGTGTCACATGTCCAGAGGTACCTGAGCGTGCTAAACAGTTCGAACTTTTGATTTCTTTGATCTAATTTCATAAGTGTAATATGAAATATAGATGAAAGTCTAGATCCAACAACTTTTATAGAAAAATTAATTTTTCTACAAATTCTTTGCCAAAAATGGACCATATCACCAGATCTCAAAGTCGCCATCTAATATTTTGAAAAAAATTAGGAAACACGTGACTCGTGCCAAGGTCACCGTTCGTCGTAACCGGAGATGTCTCAATTCGGAACCTTAAGTATGGGGGGGGGAGAGGTCATTAATTGAGCACACCTACTCATTCGATCAAAAGATCGGCCTATACTAAATCATGATATGAATTTTATTGACTTCATATGTTCATATTCCGATTATTTAATAAATCTAAATATACTATGTGAAGCAATAAAGTATAGACCATGTCACTTATTTTAGAATGTTATGATCTTGTGCATTTTGAAAAAGGGTTTTGAAAGTGTGCCAAATCGAGCTTACAAATATGAAATCAATACTATTCCAAATTAAAGCAATACAACCTCCATCCACCGGCAATTATAGAGTTATATCAATTAAGCAAGTAGCCACATGGTAAGATGCTACACATAATAAGAAAAACACACATAGACGAGATGCAAAAATATAAACACTTACCTTGTAGTTATTGACGTCCCACGAAAAGTTGCAAAAAAAAGTTAGCAAAATATGCATGATTTTAGATTCAAAATTCTAATGCAATACATACACAAAAATGTAACTAGAAATTCGACTACTAATACATGACATGTGAATCATCTCAAGACATGGGGTGGCGCATAAAATCACATAGAAATTGATTAAACCGACAAATGCAAATGAGCTGAATTTGAATGTATGAAATATGAATACCAAGTATGGATAGCATGAAGAAGAAAATATGATGCTATTTATAGATATGGAAAACGAGTAAATGAAAGAGATAGAAAGAAGCAGGGGTGGGAAATTATTACAATATTGAATAATTACAAAAAGCCGAATAAAAGAAAGATAAAAGACATAATGTTGGGAATTATTACGGCAAAAGCATACGAATATTTAGAACAGATTTAACATAGAACAACAATAATCCGCCAAAAATTGCCTTATTTGTTGCTTGGGAACTACTCTGTTTTACTTATCTTTGGAGGAAATGATGAATTTTTTGATTTATCAAGCCCTCTTCTTCACACCCTCACGGTTATGGAATATGCTTTGGAATCCCAGCGACGACGTATTTCAAGTTTTAGCTTTAATGAAATTTTGGATGAAAAAATTGATTGTATGCTTTGGTTAAAAAGGCCCTTTCGCTCTCAAAATAACTTAAGGCTTTTGAAAATCAATTTCTCTCTTTCAAGATTTTTGAAACAAAAATTATCTTAACTAAAATTCTCTTTTTTAAATACTTTTGAAACAACATTTTATTTTTCCAAATTTTCTCTCTCTCTTTTTTTTTTTTTAAGCAACAAAATGAGGGAATATTTATAGAATTAGAAAAAAGCTAAAACACATGGCTAGCCATGTGGTATTTTAAAAAACACATGGCTTGCCATGTGGTATCTTAAAACCGTGTGGCTTGTCATGTGATATGAAAGCTATTTTTTTCAAAACTGCTAAATTTATTGGACAAGAAAAAATTCAAATTTTTTTTTTTTTTTTTGAATAGGTCTAAACTAATTTGGCCAAAATGGGTGTAACGTTGGAATTAAAACTTCAACTCGACTTTTCTGCTAAGAAATTTGTAAAATAACACATTCCAATTTTCATCATCAGGTGTTTAGAAGAAAACGCCCAAGTCTTAAGGCTAATCAAAATGGGGTGTCTACAGTTGCCCCTCTTTGATGTAAGTGAATGTCAAAACCTAAAGATGACCTTTTCGATAAAGCCGTAAAACTTGGGAAAACAAATAAGATGTAGATGCAGTTGGTTGAATCTGAGAGTTGCCTACGTATCCCTTTGCAAAGAATCAAACTAGCATAGTTTAGGGGTAGAATGCAAGTGATGTGCTTGAAATGCAGTTGAAAGTTGGACTTACACGATTCGTGTAGCTGGTTGTTTGAAAATTCATGATTTATGCAATTCAATGCAATGGTGATAAAGATGTGAAGATAATAATATGCGAAGCGAGCCTTGTGAACAGGATATAAAACACACTAAAATGCAATGCAAACAAACGTGTTTCACACTAATAAAAGAAAGCCTAACTAACAAACATGCCTACCTGTGTCTCACACGGAAAGGAAGAAGATATAACCAAGTGAGCTTGAGATCCAAACGCGGCTCACGTGAGAGGAAGAAAAATGAACTCGAGATCCAAACACGTCTCACGTGAGAGGAGAAAATGTGAACTCGAGATCCAAACGTGTCTCACACAAAAGGAGGAAAAATGAACTCGAGATCCAAATGTGTCTCACGAGAGAGGAGGAAATGTGAACTCGAAATCCAAACGCGTCTCACGCAAAAGGAGGAATTGTGAACTCGAAATCAAAACGCATCTCACACGAGTAGAGGAAAAGTGAACTCGAAATCCAAATGTGTCTCACACGAGTGAAAGAAATGAGAACTTGAAATCCAAATGCGTCTCACAGGATTGAAGGAAATATGAACTCAAAATCCAAACACGTCTCAGGCGAATAAAGGAAAAGCGAACTCGAAATCCAAATGCATCTCATGCGAGTGGACAAAATGTGAACTTGAAATCCAAACGTGTCTGACACGAAAGAAGGAAATGTGAACTCGAAAAAATAATGGGTCTTAAGCGAGTAGAGGAAAAGTGAACTCGAAATCCAAACATGTCTTACACCAGAGGAGGAAATTTGAACTCGAAATCTAAACACATCTCATGCAAGAGAAGGAAATATGAACTCTAAATCCAAACTCGTCTCGGAGAGGAGGAATTGTGAACTCGAGATCCAAGCGCGTCTCACACGAGAGGAGAAAATGTGAACTCAAAATCCAAACGCGTCTCACGCGAGAGGAGGAATTGTGAACTCGAGATCCAAACACGTCTCACGCGAGAGGAGGAAATATAAACTTGAGATCCAAGCGCTTCTCACGCGAGAGGAGGAAATGTGAACTCGAAATCCAAGCACGTCTTACGCAAGAGAAGAAAATGCAAACTCAAGATCCAAACGTGTCTCAAGCAAGAGGAGAAAATGTGAACGGGAAAGCCAAACACGTCCCACGCTAGAGGAGGAAATGTGAACTCGAAATCCAAACGCGTCCCACGCGATAAGAGGAAATGTAAACTTGAAATCCAAACGCGTCTCACGTGAGAAGAGGAAAAGTGAACTTGAGATCCAAACGCGTCTCACATGAATGGAGGAAAAGTGAACTTGAGATCCAAACGCATCTCACGTGAGAGGAGGAAATGTGAACTTGAGATCCAAACACGTTTAACGCGAGAGAAGGAAAGATGAACTTGAGACCCAAATGCGTCTCAAGTGAGAGGATGAAATGTGAACTCGAGATCTAAACACGTCTAACACGAGAAGAGAAAATGTGATGTTCTTTCAAACACCAAAATTTGAAAAACATTTTGGAATTCAATGTATGAGTCTATTTTCTTCCGAGAAGCAATATTTTTTTAGAAAACATCTCAGGAAGCGATGCTCCGAAAAGTATTTCACAATTTTGAAATGGCACCAAGGTGGCCTTATTATTTATTATTAGTACCTTTTTTTTTTTTTTTGTTGTTGTTGGGATCCTTGATGACACAGTAACCAAGTATTAACACAATTTATTTTGAAATTTGAAATTGAAAATGACTGCATTTGAACGAGTTCTGAACTGGGTGTTGAATTTACAACCCAATGAAATACAAAATTTGACTCAATGAAAGAAAAACAAAACAAAACAACCTAAAAACACTTATTTGTACTTGGTGGAATAAAAAGGATACAAAACAATCATAAAACAAGATTCAAAGCAAAAAACCACAGAGCTTGCTCTACTTTTGCAAATTTGATCTAGCTGAATTAGCAAATGTGTCAGTTGAACGAAGATTTGTACGGTTAACTAGAAAGTTGGCCGGCTAACTGAAGGGTTTTGCTATATTTCCAGAGATAACTATTATGCACTTCTTGGTGAGTGATTGCATTAGTAGAGACCCGAGAGTGTGCGAGAATGAGACAAAAGACGTGACTCGACAGTGCCCCTAGTTTCATTGCTTTGACTTTTTTTTAAAAAAAAAAAAAAAAAGATTTTGATCAACATGAGAGTTAGATTAGCATGTTTGTTCCACTCTCTGTTTTGAAATCATGTAAGCCAAATTGTGAATACTGAAAATTTTCCCTTTTTTTAGTCCAATGAATGATCTGGTTTTGGAAGATTTGAATAATTTTTGAGAAAATCAGTTAACTTTATTAAAAATCATCAAAACTTGTTTTCGCAAATGGTCACTACCCAACCAACATGAAATCAACCCTTGAAATACACAATCTCAAATTAGAAACTTGATTTGTTTTACAATTGAATCTACCATGAAGAAGAGATAGGACAATCAAACCAAATGAATAACCCAATTGAACATGGATAGGACATCCAAGTTGAATAAAGATAAACCAATCAAACATGGATGAGACAAGCAAGTTGAAAAATGTTGGGGCCAAACTTCAAGATGAAATTACCTATGTATCTCAAAGATAGGAATCATGCCTTACGTAATTCCAGGCTAAGGTTCACTCAGGTATTAACACTATCTTTTTGTGCTTTAACTTTTACCAAAGTCGCCCTTCTGGATTTTTGACCTTGCGAGCTTTTCTTAACTGTTTTTTTTGTCATTTTTTCATTGTTTCATTTTTTTTTTTCATGCTCTAACTTTTGCTTGGGTCACCCTTTCGGGTTCTTGGATTTGATCTTTTTGTTGAATGCCCTGGCAATCCTATGTTGATACCCTAGAATGTGGTATAACATCTTCAATCTCCATTCATCAAATATCTTTAGCTCCTCAAATCGATTTTGTTGCCAATCAGTTTCTACTATCTAACATTTAGCCATAATTCTTAACGAGGGTACTTCTATCTCAATCGGCAAAACAACCCCCATTTTATATACCAAAGAGTAGGGGGTTGCCCCTATAGATGTTCGAATTGACGTCATGTATCCCCAAAGTGAAAAAGGTAGTTTGTCCGGCCAATCTCTGTCGGTTTCCATCGTCTTATGTAGAATGGTTTTGATGTTCTTATTTGCAACTTCAACTACTCCATTGGTTTATGGCTTGTATGTTGATGATTTGTGAAAAGTCACATTACATTTCTCAAGTAAAACTGCCACTTCCCCTTTGAAGTGTGAGCCATTGCCTGAAATTACTTCGTTTGGCACTTCATATATGCAGATGATGTTGTTCTTGATGAACTTGGCCACATGTGATGCTTTCAAGACTGAATACGATTGTGCTTTAACCCACTTGGTAAAATAGTCAATGGCAACAAGGATGAACTGATGCCCATTTGAACCCTTCGGTGTGATTGCTCTGATGACATCTATGCTCCAAACTAATAAAGGCCATGTTGTAGAGTTTTGATGATGGGATATTCATGCAATTGACATGGGTTTGACATTTATGGCATTTCCTAATAAAGTTGATACAATCACTCTCCATGGTTGACCAACAGTATCCTTGTCTAAGGATTTTTCAAGCCAGCATTATACTATTCATATGGGCTCCACACTCTTCTCCATGGATGGCTTCCATAATGCGCTTCACCTCATCCTCTTCTACGCATAACTTGTGCATCCCTAGATGTCATCTCTTATACAACTTATCTCCATAGATGATGAAATAAATAGCCAGACGCTGTATCCCCCTTTTGTCCTTGGCACTTGCCCCTTACGGGTATGCGTTACTCTCCAAAAAGTTTCAAATATCAAAGTACCAGGGATTTTCATCTTGTACTTCTTCTATTGTGGCTATCATCTCGTATGCCAATGTATACCTCTGCTCTATAAGGATTGGATGTATCTCGACCCCAATTGGTATGTCTACCATCGAGGCCAAGGTTGCCAAAGCATTAGCAAGCCGGTTGTTCTCTCTTACCAAGTGTGTAAATATTCCTCTTTCAAACCTTGGGATTAGAATATCTAAGGTCTGTTAGTAAACTTTCATTATCTCTTCCTTAGCCTCCCATCCCCCATTGACTTGAGAGATGACTAAGTTTGAATCTCCGATCACATCTAACCTTATTGCCTCTAGTTTTAGAGTTGCTTCTAATCATGTAATTCACGTCTTATACTCTTTCTGGTTGTTGGATACCTTGAATCAGAGTTTGCAAGCTAATCATCTAGTGCTATAAGCAACACCCCTATCCCATAGCCAACTTGATTAGCTGCTCCGTTAAAATACAATCTCCAGGTATCTTCTTTTAGCTGGAAAAAATTTTCATCGAAGAACATGTACTCTACATATTCTCCTCAAACTGAATGATCGGCTAAAAATTTTGCTACGACCTTTCCTTTGATAGACTTACGAATGACATATCTGAGGTTGAACTCGAAAAGCAAAAGCAACCATCAAGCTAGCTTACCGGTAAGCACTGGTTTCTCAAAGAGATATTTGATAGGATCTAATCTCAAAACCAAAATTACCGAGTGTGCTAACAAATAGTGCCTCAATTTCCTAATAGCCCAAACCAAGGCTAAACAAGCTTTTTCCAAAGGAGTCTAGTGAGTCTCATATTCCAGCATCTTCTTGCTCAAGTAGTAGATAGTTTTCTCTACTTTCTTATCCAACTTTTGTGCAAGCATGCACCCCATAGTTGATTTGGTCACTGATAAGTACATGATCAATGGTTTTCTTGGCTCAGGCGATGATAACATAGGTTGATTCTGCAGATATTGCTTGACTTGCTTGAATGCAAACTGACATCGATCATCCCATCAGAACTTTTTTCCTTTCTTCAGGAGATCAAACAATGGTTCACAAGTCAAGGTTAGCTTTGAAATAAACATCGTTATGAATTGTATTTTTCCCAAAAAGCCCCGCACCTCCTTTTTAGTCATTGGTGGCAGCATTTCTACGATGCCCTTGATTTTTTATAGATCAACTTCAATTCCTTATCGGGTAATTAGAAACCCCAGCATCTTACTAGCAATCACCCCAAATGTACATTTTTGTGGATTCGTTCTCAGCCTATATTCCCTGATCCTTTCGAAGAACCTCTTCAGTGAAACATAGTGGCCCTCTCGCTCTTTCAACTTGACGATCATGTCATCCACATATACCTCGATCTTTATATGATCATGTCATGCAATATTGTGGTTGTTGCTCTCTAATATGTCGCCCCAGTATTCTTTAGTCCAAACGACATAACCCTATAATAGTATGTCCCACATAGAGTGGTAAATGTAGTCTTCTCCCTATCCTCTAAAGCCATAAAAATCAGATTCTACCTAGAGAAACCATCCATGAATGATACCAAGGCATGCCCTGCTGTGAAGTCCACAAACTCGTCAATGTGTGGCAATGGAAAGTCATCATTTAGACTGGCTTTGTTCAAATCCTGGAAGTCGACACAAACTCTAATTCTTCCATCTTTTTTTGGAACTAGCACAATGTTGGCCACCCAGATCGACTACTCTGATATTATCAAAAAACATGCATTGATTTGCTTGGTGATTTCCTCATTGATTTTCAATACCCAGTCCGGACGTATTCTACGGAGCTTCTGTTTGAAAGGACAGGTCTTAGGGTTAAAAGGGATCTTATGCTGTACAATCTCAGAATCAATTCCAGGAATGTCTTCGTAGGACCATGCAAAAGCAACTTTAAAATCTTTTAACAAAGTGACTAATTGCTCGCGTTTCTCTGACGAAAACATAGAACCAATCTAGACTAAGCAAGGATCCTTCTCAATACCTACATTGACTAAATCAATCTCATCCAATAAGGGCTTAACACTCCATTCTTCCTCTCAATTAATCAAGTTTTTCAAAGCCCGAGGAACTTCTTCCTTGTAAACATCCCATTTTTTACCACCCTTAAGACTTGGGCGCCTTCGATTGATCATCTAATGATGAATGTATACGTTGTGAGCTGTCTCCACAGGTGCATGCACTGCACCAGCTGTGTCTATACTGATATTTCTGAGATAGTAACATATTTCTCTACATATACTTGACCCCCCTCTAGAATTTAGGTTAGAAAAATTTGGTGAAGCAAAATCTTAGAAAATATTTCTCTATCTCTACCTTGTAACCTATATACACCTTACCTAGACTCCCTAAACCAAATTTTGAGGGCTCTTTGCTGAGGTTATTGAGGTTGAATTTCAGCTCTTGAGGGTGAGAAATTGTTGGTTTATAACTCAAAGGATTACTCATGTTCAAGAGGTATAATTCCTAGCTCTTAACACAACTTCTTTCCTACCTTTTCCTACTATTTTTAGACTATTTTCAACTATTTTTATGGGTTGAAGCTTGAGGTCTAAGGCTATTACAAGTAGAGGGGTTAATCACCTTTCTTTGAACCTTGTCTCCTAAGCCTTTGCACTTGTGTTTCCCATCTCTTCCTCAACTTTTTTCCAACTTTTTATCACTAATTTCAGAGATTTCATAGACTAAAAATACAGTTTTGAAGTCCCAAAAATGGAGGGTTTAACCACCCCTCCTTATGCTTGTTTACTAGCTTCATTTCCTTATTATTTTAGCTAATGTTTTCAAGCTTTTCCATGAGAATTTCAGCACTATTTTTAGCTATTTTAGGACTGTTTTAGGTTGTTTGTTTCATTTATGCTTTGTATAGCATGCTTGTAGCGTAATTTTTCCTCATAGGTTTGGTGCTTTAGGCATTAGACACCAACCTATTTGAGTTGATACCATTTATTTTATGCTTTTCATACTTGTGTTCACATGCAAGCACCTCTGCATTCTTCTTCCTTTCTTGGCTTTTATTTCTTTGAGAGTTGTTTTAACTGAGAGTTCTTTAAGCTTGAGAAAGCGACCCTTCAATGCTAAATGGTTTAATCTCTTCGGAGGTTCATTACCAAGGCATCAACTCTCTCTCATACCCAAAACAACTTCTTGTTTGACATTTTTCTCCATTTAGTGGACTTAACTATCATTTTTGGATTAAGCTAAGGAATGGAAAGGTAATTAAAAGAAGCAATAAATTGGGGCTCAAATGGAACAAGATAATAAAACCAAGTTTTGGGTTTAATTGGACGTTAATTGAACCCACCGAGTCTTGAGTCATTACATACTTTTAGTGATGAAAATGATTCAAGATTCGATGTCAACCACTTCACTTGATTAATATCATGATAGGGAGGGGGTTTTGTTGGTCTTTTAGCTTTATTTGTTGAGCTTTTATCTCTTGATCCATAAATCATCACGCAACGAATTTGTGTCGATTGATGGTTTACGAATCAAGCCTACCTCTCCTTTGATTTGTGTGATGATAAGGAGAGGCATGGTAGATAAACATCCTCTAAAAATACTCCGTTTGTGCTTTGCTTCTTGTCTGTTGTAGAAGGGTTGTAGTAAAAAATAGTTACTATACGTCCAATCACTTCTTCTGGCCATCTGACCACTTCTTTTTAGCCAGGCAGTGTCTTTTTCCTTGCAAAGCAGAGCAAAGGTTGAGGCAAAAATAGCTCAATTTTCTTATTGCAAAGCACAAACATTTTGGGCAACCAAACAGAGGGCATTTTCGGGTGGAAAATCTACATTCATGCATGGACCATTCTTCATTCCTTGTGGCTTGTTAATTTACGTTAATAGTAGTATGTTGTAATTAATTAAGCGTAATTCCTTCGAACTTGTAATAGCTTAGTTAATTTTTGTGTTATAATTAATTAGTTAGAATAGCTAGTTAACTTTTGTGTTGTACTTAATTAATTAGCTAGAGTAGTTAGTTAATTTGTGGGGTTGTAATAATTAGCTTAATTAGCTAGGAAATTCATTCGAACCCTCCTATGCGAGGGCAAATTGTAATAATGTATATGTCTTCCAACCCCCATTTCTTTCTCCCTTTTATTTACTTACTTATGATGGATAGTATAGAGCATCATGTTTTTCTTAGCATTTTCCAATATTTGCATCCATTTGTCTCGCATGTATAAGGTTCAGTTCATCATTCTAACGACATTGTTATTAATTACTTCATTGAATACGTGCACTACCGCATTCTATCAAATTGATTCACATGACATATTAAAAACTGAACCTATTAGTTGCATTTTTGCATGTATGGCATTAGGCACTTGCATATTAGAGCATGCATTTTTCTAACAAATTAATTTTTTTTGGCTTGCCTCGGTTGAGTACTAGGTGAGCAGTTTTGCTTTAGCATATTGCATGCGTGTGATTGTTGCTATATCTAGCATATCCATGAGGCTAAATGCTTAAGTGATATACCTGTTTGAATGCTAGTGGATGAAAGTTGATTGCTTAAATTGGGATGATTCAATTAATGTGCATATGAGATCACTTTTTCAAGTGGTACATATTCAAACGCTTTTTCAAAACAAACATAAGATCAAAATGCTCTAACTTTTGCAAATTAGTCTATACTTGTGTGCATCACCTAGTAAAGATAGCCTAATAATCAGAACAAGAGCATATAATGTAAATAAGAATCACATCATGATTAGTAGAGACCAATCTTTGATCGACTGAGTGGGATGCTCAATTCATGACCTTCCCCTCTCATACCTAAGTTCCCGAGACGAGACACTTTGGTGATGACAGATAAGTGGCCTTTGGCACGAGTCTCGGGTTTTCTAAATTTTCTAAAAATATTTAGGTGGCGACTCTGAAATCTAGCAAAGCAGTCTATTTTTGGCATTTTGATTCAAAATCGATTTTTCAAAAGATTTGTCAGATTTGGACTCATTTGTGTTTATTTATTTCACATTGCACTTGTGAAATCAGATTTAGAACCACGAGAGTCCTAACTATAGGGCTATCGTATCCGAAAGGAGCACAAAAAGCAAACTATAGTTTCTGAAAACTCTACTGGAGAATTTAGAGAACTTGACTTGAACTTCATGATGTGAAATTTTACCTACACATATATGTTCTTGGCATTGCATTTGCATCGGTGCTTTAAGTCACTGTGTTTTCTATCTACTATTCATGGACGGTTTGCCGGAGGCTTGCCCAAAAGGCTTTCCAAAAGGTTGACCGGTCATGGGCTCTGCCATGTTGGAAACATAACCCTTGGATCTGGACTATCGTTGTACCGCTTGATCCTCCTTTCACTTCTCGGTGTTAGGTTTAAGAGGTATATTAGGTAGTCTTACTGAGGTACCCTTTTTGACCAATTGGCCTAGCTGTATATAGTGAAGCCATAGTGACTGTTCCAAACTAGGATAGGATGCTCACCTGGATGCAGGATTGTGTAAAATCGCTTGTTTGAAATAGTGAAACCTAGTTCATGACAAAACTAGGACAGGGAAACCCTACCCCCTCATAGGGGCGTTTTGGCTCTCTCTTAACTGGCATGTTCTTTACAGTGAAACTATGCTGGAATGTATATCAATGGCTGAGTTGGTATCTGTTTTGGGGGCAGAATTCAATGTGGAGTACCTGTGTTGATAACATCTTAGCTGAGGTACTGTACAGTTTCTGATTACTGTTCTCTTTCTTTATTTCTTTTGTTAGGTAGTTTAAACCACAGCTTCAGAAGGTTCTGATATCCCCCCGATACTCTGGACCCACGTCGGAAGACTTTGCAAGGTTGGAGATCTTGTTCGAGGATAGCCTGTGTTTGTCTTATTGTCACCGATTACAAGGCACAGAATGGTCAAGCAAGGTTCACCAGTGCTGTTTTTACAACAATCACCTCTTAGCTCACCTGTGTTCAGTCCAGTTCAAGAACAGTCATTTACTTCCATTCCAGCCCAAGAACAGTCGCCTACTCCATTGGCACAGTATCTCCCGGCAAATATAGAGGAATTAATATTTCATCTGCAACAAATAGTTGAGACACTACAGCATGATGCGACCCATCAGGCTGAGGTCATAACTAGGCTATAGCAATAGCAACCACAGCCGGCCGTGACCTCCGTATCACATGCACCCATCGCGGCTATCCTTGTGCCCAGTGCCATTGCTAATACTGCCACTGCTCAAGATCCACAAATCGAGGGAGTTCCAGTTTTCCCAGTCCAAACAGAACCCATCCTAGCACAAGTTCCAGAGCCTTGGCCTATCAGACTAAGGCACCATTCTAATTTAAGGTTGACCCAACTGCACTCAAAATCAAAAAACTGAAAAAGTTGTTCAAAAAGGCACAAAGGGTCAACTCCATTCCAGACATAGAGGAGGGATACACCAAGTTTGCAGTTACTTTACCAGAACAGTTCAAGATGCTGCACATTGACCGCTTTGATGGTTCTGGGGCCCCGATGGTTCACTTACAACTGTTTTCAGATATCTTACGGCGATGGGTTTGACTAGAATGCAAAAGCTATATCTCTTTGGTCGCACCATGTCAAATATAGCAGCCATCTAATACACCAAGTTGGAAGATTCTACAAAATAGAACTGAGAGGAATTAGCCGAGTCCTTCATTGCTTAGTACTCTTACAATACGCAAATCGAGGTCACAACTCGTGATCTTGAGGAGATGCGTCAAGAGCCAAAGGAAGGTTTCTCCGAGTTTGTGACAAGATAGAGGGATAAAGTGTCCATGAAGACCACTCAACCTTCAGAAAAGGACTAGATCAAAATGGTTGTCCGGAACCTGCATGGCAAACTGTTGCAAAAAATGATTGTTCTCCTATTTACCTTCAAAGAGCTTCATGAAATGGTGGTACAAATTGAGGATGCCAGGAAACAAGGGTTTATTATTAATGATAAGGAGCCGTCTAAGAGGCCATTTGTTCATAGTTCCAATGCTGCTAGCAATAGCACAACTGTGAGGCCGTCCGACGTAAGTGTTGTCACCATAATAAAAACTGTCGACTTTTTTGCCAACATGGGACTACAAACACCATCCAACACTACCTAACCTTGGGTAGAACTTTCCACCCACTATATATGACCCTATCCAAAGCCATGCAGGTGCTGATTAGGAAAGGGCACCTAAAACCCTTAGAACCTTGCCCACTTCCCAGCCCTTGTCCATCCAAACATGACCCCACACAATACAGTGTTTTCCACCAGCAGCACGATCATGAAACCGATCGATGCTACTACTTGCGTCATGAGATTCAAGATCTCATTGACAACAAGGTCATCGCTCCACCCCATAAACCAAACGTAACCACTAACCCACTCTTTGCTCATAACCCAGTCCTAGCACCTCGAAATCTTCACCTCATCCATACACTGTCCACCTCATATGACCCCAGTGTCTACATTTCCCCCTCCCACCAACTGAAACTGATGTTGTTCATTCCTAAGGGCACATACTTGTGCATGATGGATACATTGAACCTACAACCTAACCTTCATAGATTAGTGGTGACAACACTGGCAGTAGACGAGATATTGACCTCGGAAGGAGGTACTGGTCTACTATCAAAATGTCCTGGAAGCTCCTTGGAAATAGGGTACAACTCGAACCATTACATTGTTCATATCACTCAACTAAAGCTTGAGGTGGTCCTACCGACCTCGGCGAATATCAGTGTGGTTAGGTAGGTTGGCCTGAACCAAGGGTTAGACGACCTTGCAAATCTTGAAGAAGATCTAGACAACCTTCAATTTTTCAATGAGCATAATCAAGGAGATATACAGATCAGGTGGTTCAACCTAAATAGATCAACTAATAATACTGGATGGCTGAGTGATAAGCCAGACAAGGAGGAAGAAACTGAGATTAAGTTAGAGGGAAAGGAAACAGAGGTAGTTGTAGTGGCTAGGAAGGTTGATGAGAAATGAAAACTGCCATAGGGCACATGTGTAGGAAAACTAATCTAGGAAGTGGATCTGGTGAAAACTACAGATGCTGAATAAGAAGTTGCACTAAGGCAGTTTGAGAGAGAAAGAGTTGAAAACAGCCAGAAAATCGCAATAGTGTGTCGCCCTAACTTGTACTGTACGGATGATTCAGGTAGAGCCGAACAACTGTTTGTCGGCGGTTGATGGCAAGTGATGCGATGACAATGCTTTGTATCTGGCCCATACTGATGAAGATTCAGGAGACTGCATCCCGGACAATACATGGTATTCTGAGGAGATAGACCATCTCACAAGAAGTGGACGGTATTTTAAGCCTCCACACCTAGATCAAGTAGAGCCATCAGGAAAGGACCGAGAGGTCAAGAAAGAGAAGGAGGAGCAGCTAGAAGAGGAGCTAGTTCTGAAGCAGCTCAAGAAGATCCAAGCTAATATCTCTATCTGGGGACTCCTCATGGTTTTACGGGTGCACCGACAAACAATATTGTCGGCAAGGGACAAAGCTAAATTGTCCATTGATACAACGCCCGAGCAACTTGTGAGCCTAGTCTTTCCAACTAGAGCCAAGCCAATGCTCACAGTCTCTAACAAAGAGCTGTCGCCGGAAGGGTCGGCTCACAACAAGCCATTATACATATCTATAGAGTGTAGTGAGAAGTGGGTGCCAGTAGTGTTGGTAGACATTGGTTCTACTATTAATGTTTGTCCATCTTTCACTGCCTACGCAATAGGCCTCAAACAGGCAGACTTCATCCCTATGGCCCAGGTGATATGCGCATATGACAATACAAGTAGAGAGGTCATGGGGACAGTGAAAGTCTGAGTCTAGGTGGGCCCATCCGAGCAAGAGATTGAGTTCCATATACTGGATGTGCCAACTACGTTTAACCTGCTGTTAGGGAGGCCTTGGTTACATTACGTGAAGGATGTGTCCTTCACCCTCTATCAAATGTTAAAATATCCTTATGAGGGAGGAGTATTGATAGTTTTTGGGAACTCATCCATACATCCACCGCCGGAGGTGACTATGCCATTGCTAGAGATCAATCATGGGGATAAGGATGTATTCCTCTCGGGATTCACTCTAGCGAAAGCCCGAGTAGTACAGATAGTACTAGTCGCAGACGAATGCATGTTTGTCAGTGCCCAATCCATCTACTTCATGAACAAACCGCGGCATATTCTGGGAATAGGGCTCGAAAGGAGCAGGCAGAAGGGTGTTGTAGCACTAGCAGGGTTGCCACACAACTCGCATACCTTTGGGTTAGGCTACGTGCCCACCAAAGAGGACTGGATAAGAAAGGCGAAAGAAATAAGAGACAGAGCCAAGGCTAAGAGAGCTAAGAAGCACTATGAGCTCGTCCACAGGCCAATCTGGGGGACATTGAACGACCATTTTGTTAGAAAGGGAGAGGATTTCCTTTTTTGCGGCTTTCTTGAGCCTTGGGTAAATTCCTCGAAGAAGCGTGTCGTCGAATTCGAGATTTTCTTTGACCATCAGTTGCAAGACAGTGATGAAGAAGGTTCTGAACCAAGCATCAACACTGGCTGGAGCAAAGAAGATGACTCAGACAATAATGAGGTTGACATAGGGGTAACATTGGCTGATCTCTTGACAAATCCCGTGACTAACACAGAGAACTTGGGGGATAACATTATTGTCTCTATGATTGGAGAGGAACCGGGTGTGGATCCCACCAGTGGTATTTTGGATGCATCGAGGGCACCATGTCTTACTTGGTAGCTGGAGAAAGGCTTTCTTTCCAGTTCTGAATCAAGTGATGAGCTAGAATCTAATTCCACTGAGTCTGTAGAGTTGGAATCAGATTCAAGTCAGTCTAGGGTCTCTAAGTCTGACATTCTCGGGGGTGGTAATCCAGATGCCAAGGTTCTGTTGAGGTCTTTTTTTTCTTTCACTTTTGAGTCAGTTATAACAGAGGAGCCTGAACTTATAAATGAAAACCCTGCAGATTCTGTGTACTACTCTGTGCCACTGATTTATTGTATTAGCCAAGATTTTCAGAATTTTAATGAAAACAAAGGGGAAGAAATTCCTCTGGCTTTGAAAAACTTGATTAATCAAGAGGAGGAGAGGCGTGCTAAGCCCTGTACTGAAAAAATCATTGCCATTAATGTGGGTATTAAAAAGGATCCATGCTTGGTCTACATCGGGTCCACATTGTCTTTGGAGGAATGCAAGTGTTTAATCACTTTATTAAAAGATTTCAAAGATGTTTTCATGTGGTCCTATGAAGACATGCCTCGAATTGACCTTAAGATTGTACAACATCGGATCCCTCTTGACCTTAAGGCCGGACTAGTCAAACAGAAACTGCGTAGAGTTTGTCCAGATTGGGTACTAAAAATCAAGGAAGAGGTCACCAAGCAGATTGATACAAGATTATTGTTAGTATCTGACCTGGTTGGCCAATATCGTCCCAGTTCTGAAGAAAGGCAGTAGAATCCGGGTTGTGTTAACTTTCGGGACCTAAACAAAGCCAGTTCGAAGGACGACTTTCCATTGATGAGTTTGTAGACTTCACCACGTGCCATGCATTGCTATTATTCATGGATGGGTTTTCCGGGTAGAATCAGATTTTGATGGCACCAAAGGACAGAGAAAAGACCGCATTCACTGCGCCATGGGGCACTTACTGCTACCGAGTCATGCCTTTTGTGTTAAAAAATACTGGGGCTACATATTAGAAGGCTGCGACTACTATCTTGCATGATATGATCCATAAAGAAGCTAAGGTGTTTGTGGACAATATGATTGTCAAATCCAAAGAGCGAGAAGGCTATTACACTGCACTAGAAAAAAAATTTCAACGGATCAAGGAATACATATTAAGGTTAAACCCACAGAAATGCACCTTTGGCATGACGGTAGAGAAAATGCTGGGATTTCTGATCACACAGAGGGGAATTGAAGTAGATCCTTCCAAAATCAAGGCCATCTTAGAAAATGCCACTACTAAGGACTGAAAAGGAGGTGCACAGCTTTCTGGGTAAAGTGCAATTCATAAGACGGTTCATTTCAAAATTTACCTTGACTTATGAACCACTATTTGGTCTCTAAAAGAAAGGGAAGAGGTTATGATGGGATGATCGATGTCAGTTCGCCTTTGAGCAGGTCAAGCAGTACCTCCAGAATCCACCTGTGTTGTCACCAGAGCCGGGGAAGCCTCTGATTTTGTATTTGTTGGTAATATATTCGACCAGGGGGTGCATGCTCAAGAATCGGAAGATAGAGTGGAGAAAGCCATCTACTATTTGAGCAAGAAGATGCTGGACTATGAGATCTGCTACACTCCCCTCGAAAAAGCTTGCTTAGCCTTGGTATGGGCTACCAGGAAGTTGAGATACTACCTGTTAGCTCACTCTGTAATTCTGGTTTTGAGATTAGATCCCATCAAATATCTCTTTGAGAAACCAGGGCCTATGGGTAGGCTAGCTCGTTGGTTGCTTCTTCTCTCCAAATTTGATCTCAAGTATGTCACGCATAAATCAATTAAAGGGAGAGTTGTAGCGGAATTCTTGGCAGATCACCCAGTAGAAGGAGATGAGGCAATGAAGTATTTACTCCAAAATGAAGATATTCTGCAGGTAGAAGAGGAAACATGGATGATGTACTTTGACGGAGCGTCCAATCAGTACGATTATAGGATAAGTGTGTTGCTGATAGCACTCGATGATTACCATATACCCTTAGCTTTCAAACTCCGGTTTAAAGTGTCCAATAATAAAGCAGAATACGAAGCATGTATTGCTGGTTTGGAAGCTGTCCTAGAACTAGGGGCAATAATGTTGGACGTCATCGGAGACTCGAGCTTGGTTGTTTTGCAAGTGAACAGAGATTGGAAGGTCAAAGAGGAGAAAATGATAGTTTATCATCAGGCCCTGGATATTCTGATTTCAAGGTTTGAAAAACTGACGTTCACACATCTGCTTAGAGAAAACAACTGGTTCGCTGACACGCTGGCAACTCTATCTTCCATGGTAGACATCCCACTTGAAGTCAAGATGCGTTCATCATTGAACAGAAGTACATGCCTGCCTATGAGACCATTGTCGTAGTAGATGAGGTTCAAGACAAAAACCCCTAGTATTACGACATTTGGAATTTTCTAGAAAAGGATATGTATCTACCAGGGGCAAATGCTAAAGATAAACGAGGAATACGGTGTCTGGCCTTCCAATTTATCATCTGCGGGGGTAAGCTGTATAAGAGAGGTCATCTAGTAATGCACAAAATGTGTGTTAAAGAAGAAGAATTCAAGTGTCTCATGCAGGCCATCCATGGAGGAGAGCGTGGAGCACATGTGAACGGTGTGATGCTAGCTTGGAAGATCTTTACAGAAGGCTATTATTGGTCCACTATGGAGGAGAATTGTATTGGTTTTTTACGACGATGCCACAAGTGTCAAATCCATGCCAATCGCATGAACATCCCGCCATCAAAGCTTTACAACATGACTTCGCCATGGCTTTTCTCAGTTTGGGGAATCGACGTTATCTGTGCAGTCTTGCCAAAGGGGTCGAATGGACATGAGTTCATCTTGGTGACGATTGACTATTTTACAAAGTGAGTGGAATCCCAATCTTATGTTGTGTTGAAAGCGTCGCATGTAGCCAAGTTTATCAGAAAGAACATCATATGCTGGTGTAGGGTTCTGAGCGAGATCATATTAGATAATGACTCACACTTCAAGAAAGAGGTGGTGGATTTTCTTGAGAAATACAACGTGGCTTTTCACAAGTCATCAACATATAGACCATAGACCAATGTAGTTGTTGAGGCCGCTAATAAGAATGTCAAGAATATCTACCTGAAGATGGTGGAAACCTATAAGGACTGGCTGGATAAATTGCCGTTTGCTCTCTGAGGCTATAGAACATTAATTTGCACATCCACAGGGGCCACCCCTTATTCACTAGTGTATGGGATGGAAGTTGTTCTGCCAATTGAGATTCAAGTACCGTTGCTGCGAATTATGGCTGAGTGTCAGATAGTAGAGGCAGATTGGCAGCAAAGCAGGTTCGAAGAATTGATGCTATTTGACGAGAGGAGGTTGAGGGCATTGTATCACATCCAAGGCTACCAACATAGAATTGCCAGGGCTTTTAACAAGAAAGTTAAGTCCAGAAATCTCAAGGAGGGAGATATGGTGTTGAAGGACAACCGAGCTCCCATCCATGACCCTAGGGGCAAGTTCAGACTCAATTGAACTGGTCCTTACATCATCAAATCTATCTGGGTAGAAGGGACGATTATCCTTATGGACTAAGATGGCCTGGAGTTTTCACAGGCGATCAATATGGACAAGTTGAAGAAATATTATCCCTGAGCGACTCGCTAGGACAAAAACCCAGAAGGGCGACCTAGGCAAAAGTTAAAGCATGAAAAATTAGAAATAAAGAAAAATTGAGCTTGCAAGGTTGAAAACCCTAAAGGGCGACTTTGGCAAAAGCTAGATTGCAAAAGGAGAGAGTTAATACTCAAGTGAACCATAACTAAACTACGTAAGGCCTAATTCCCATCTTTAGGATACGTAGGCAACTTCATCCCAAATTTCGACCGTAACCATCTCCAATTCAACTGTCCTATCCTTTTGTCTGATCGGGCCATCTTTGTCCATCATTTGTGCTTGGTTGTGTTATCTTCATTTTAGTAGAAGGGCCAGTTGGAATGAAGTGCAGTAACAGTGTTATGATTTTCTGATTTGGGGTTGTGCATCTTGCGGGCTGATTTCGTGTGTGTCAGGTGGTGACCATTTACGAAAACGGTTTTGAAAAGTTTTAATAAAAGTTTATTTTTCTCAAAATTTTAAATTTTACAACTTAGACCATTTTGGGACCAAAAGGAAAATTTTTAGTGCTCATAACTTTAATTCCATTGATTTCCACCCAAGTACATTCTCTAACTCTCTGATTTAAGTCAAAGTTGCTTTTGCATCATAAAACTTGAAAAGAAAGTCAAAGCAATAAACTAGGGGCATAGATAAGTCAGGTGATCCTGTGTCCTCTACTCGTGCTCACGGAGGTCTCTACAACCAAAGTTGGCCCAACCTGTGCCTCATCTTCAAGGCAATCCAAGCAGTCGCCAGAAAGGGTATGACTGAAGCTAGGGGCAGGGTCCATGAGCTCTCACGTCCTCCAACCGGTGAACCACGAATGGGAAATGGAGCCAAGTATTCCGCCCCATCCTCTGGATGGGTCTGATCATGTTCAAATTGGTGTCGGAACTAGAATGGAAAATAGAACACGCAGTGCGTGAAGCCAATCAACTGTATACCCGATTGTCGGGACATGCTCTAGCTCATCTCAGTCGAGTTAAGCCAGGGACAATACCAAGCTATGTCAAATGCAGATTTGCTGCACATCCAGTTGCACCAGCATCCCTTTGAAAAATATAAACATTAAAGAATAGAGAGATGTATATTGAGAGAAAAATAAAGAAAGGGGCTTTAAGAGAAAAATAGAGCGTGAATGCCAAGTAATGTGAGAATCATAAATAAGAGGGGGTGGGAAATAATACCTGAAAAAGCAGCGGACTCCCTGCGAATCGAGTATTCTCTCGCTAATGGAAAGCATCCAAACCCATTAGGGTCTTGGCCAGTGCCAAACCAACGTAGCTCTTACCCTCTTTCAGGCATTGGGCCACCTCAATCAACCTAATGATGGCTCCATTGCAACTAGGGGTAAGAAGAAAGTGCGCAAGCATACATAAACAGAGGGCATGTTACCAATAACCTCGCCAGAGAAGGTCACCTCTGTTGCTGATGTCAGTAAACCAATGAATCAAGCCAGGTATATGTAACTCCCCATTATGAGCTACAGATCGGGCCTCGTGCAAAAGTGAGCCTGCACATCTGTCCCAAAGCTTGGGCATGGCTAGAATGGGGTTGAGGTATGATCACCTCATCACGCCAGGATTCTATCAATGCTTGAAACTCTTTAAGAGTTAGATATATTTGCTTGCTCCAAAGCGAAATACATGTGTAATTGGGTCCCAACATCAGACCGCAGCATGGAGGAACGAAAAACAAAACGAAGTACAGCTCAACGAAAAAATTGTGTTCATATTGAAACCTCAGAAATTTATCTTTTCCGTGCCATCCAAAGTGGCTATCCAATCTTTGAGCTTCTCGGCAAGAAATATCTTAATTTTTAGAGGAAATAGTAGTAAAAATGAGGTTCTATCAAAGAAACAGCGAAGGAAGACCTTTTGTAAAAGATAAGGTTGTGTGAGTGGATGCTAGTTGTCAGCCAGATGAGCCACCACACTTGGTCGGCTGGCCATCTCTCATGGCTGTCCATCCCCTTTAGTGGTCACCGTACCCTTTTGTTGGTCTGGCAGTTCGACAGTCTGGTTTTGTTTTGGTTTTTTTGTTTTGAGGTCTTGTTTTGGGGCTTTTGTTTTTTTAGCAAGTGGAAATAGCTGTGTTTAGATCGTTTCTACTTTGTTTTCCATTTATCGAGTTATATTTCGTGTTTTAGTCAGTCGTTGGTCTGCTCAATACCCGGTTATGAACATTATTCCAATGCAAGTATTTTTAGTTTTAAACTTAGTTCCATTTTCATTCTATGCAAGTGTGGTACTCATGATGTAAAACAAAGCTTTTATAAAACTGCAGGGTTTTACCCCGATCATAGTTTTTACAAAAGAGGAAATACAAATGTTTCAAAAAACAAAAAGTAAAAATCTATCTGAAGCTATATAGTTGCTAAGATACCAAAATAAAAGAAAATAAGTAAAAGAGTACAAAATCTATGCTGGTCGCATCAAGCTTGAGAGGCCCTCTTTGTCTTCTTCCTTGGAAGGGACTCGGGGGCACTGTCTCCATCAGCGCCGCTGTCGTCAGAAGAATGGGACTCTGAGCAAGAGCCAATATCGTCATCTCCACTTCTTGACTCAGAGCCGGTCTCTGTATTCTCCTCGTTCCCTGATCCCGAGCTAGCATCATCATCCCCACTCTTAGACGACTCAGAGTGTCGGCTTATTGCCTCCTTGGTGCTGCTAGTCTCAGCATCATCTCCACTCAAAACTGGCTCTGAAGATGAGGATCTCCTCTGTCTGGGACTCACTGCTTTGGCCCCGACCACCTCTGCCCCTACCTCGACCTCGACGCTCATCTCGCTGCATGTTGGGGCCTATTTACCTCTCCTCTATGTTGTTAGAGGGGGTGTTGCCGCTGCTACAGGTGCCATCGGTGCAGGTGGGATCTGAAAAGCAAGCATGAGAGTATCAGATGCAGTATGAGTATGATACAGAAAACAGATTCGGCATAAGTGCAGTTGTAGCTCAACTTTTTCGCGCCCCCTTTCGGAAGGCGAATAAGCCCTTCAGTATCGGACTCTCGCAGTTCTGAATCTGATTCCACAAGTGCAATGTGAAATAGATAAACACCAAAGAGTCCAAATCCGACAAATTTTGATTTTGAATCAAATTGCCAAAAAATGACTGTTTTGCTCGATACAGAGTCGCCACCTAAATGTTTTTGGAAAATTTAGGAAACCCATGACTCATGCCAAAGGCCACGTATCCGTCATCACCAAGATTGTCTCAGCTCGAGAACTTAGGTACGAGAGGGGAAGGTCATGAATTGAGCACCATTGCTTACCCAATCAAAGATCGGCCTCTACTAATCATGATATGATTCTTATCTACATTATATGCTTTTGTTCCGATTTATTAGGCTAGCATTACTATGTGATGCACTCTCGCACAAGTATAAACTAAATCGCAAGAATTGGAACACTTGATTCATGTTTGTTTTGAAAATTGTTTCGCATATGTACCACTTGAAAAAGTGATCATATATGAACATTTACTCAAATTATTCCAATTCAAGGAACTAGCCTCCATCCACAGGCATTGAAACAGTTTATCAATTAAGCATTTAGCCTCATGGCAAGCATGCTAGACATAACAACATCAACATGCGATATGCTAAAGTGAGTGAAGGCTCACCTAGTACTCCAAGCTAAAAAAGAGAAATGAGTTTAAAAAATGCATGATTTCTAACTATGCGATATGACTAATGTGATACATGTGATATGCAATTTAATAGGCTCGGCTACTAATATGGCATATGAATCAACTTGATAGCATGCAATCTAAGCACGTATTCCAAAGAAGTATTTAATACTAACAATGCAAGTTAGAATGATGAATCGAGCCTCGGTACATGCAATATAAGTGGATGCAAACAAGAAGTATGCTAAACAAAACATGAACCAGAGAGGCTCTTCTTGGACATGCAATACAAGTGGTCAAAAATGTTTTGGTCCAAAAATAGGGTGCGAGGTTAGGGTTTAGAAGCTCTTCTTGCTGAAGAAATTGAGCAATTGGACAGCGTAACTTTCATCATCGAGTGATCAATCAGTGGTGCCCAAGTCTTAAGGGCCATAAAAAATGGGGGGTCTATAGTAGTGCATAAGTGCAGTGTGTTAGTGTAGTGTGTCAGTGCGGTGTGAAGTAGTATCAAAATGCATGTCAGTATACAGTGTATCAGTGTGAGTATCGCATACAGTATGTGTATCACATATCAATGGAAGTATGGCATGCCGGTGTAGTATGGTGCACAATAGTCTGAGTAAGTAATGAGTAAGTAATGAAATGCATAGGAAGAAGGGAATACCAGAATGCCATGAAGAGCAAGCAACATCTCTCTCCTCTGCATCATGTGAACCAGAGAGGCAACTAGCTGAAGGAGACCATCAGTATACACCGTAGGTTCCTACAAGTAAGGTTGAATAATCAGTATCTAAAAAAGGAAAAATATGGGATGTAAGTTGTAAATCACTGTTCATACCTATGGTGCACCTGGAGCTCTAACAAACCCATGCTCCGCCTTCGGTGGCTTTATCGGGATCTGATCCCGCTCAGCCGCCAATAAGGAATCATTGTAGGAATCGCTGGCCAACCGACTACATGCGCAGTGTAAGGGTCTCTCCAATATCAACCTCAACCTCCTGGGTAGCCTTTCCAGCCAAGGGGGCAGCTGCAGCGTCGCCTGCACGAACTCTAGTCAAGGGTGGCATAAGGTGAGTTTGGATGAAGGTCGCATAATCGTCATCCCCTTTGAAGAAGTCAGTATCCAACCCCACCATAAACTAAATGATAACCTCAACTGGGAGGCTATTGGTTATCCTCATGGATGATAGGGGCAGAGTAGGAACAACCAGTGTAGGTAGGCCCATTGTCTGGTGTACGAAACGCTCAGCCAAAAACCAAGCTCGGCAAAATTAGCCCTATAACAGGATTTGATATCGGAAGGTAGCCCAAGATCCAGCGTACTAGTCCCATACTCCAGCTGGTATCACCACCCACAGTTGCCATGTGATCTGCAAATGGAGAATTTACAAGTTGTTAGTTACTATCAGTTGTCAGAGTACGGATCAGAATAGTAGCAATGGAAATAAAGCAGAAATGATATGGGTTTTGGATTACCTCATGGGCCATTACCATGTCGAAGTATTGGTGATAGTAAGAGAAGGTCATGTCGTTGCGGTACCTGCGATGGTACCTACTATCATACCATGGCAAGTAGGGCACCACTGGTGCTACATCTTCTATCAGCACTTGGGCAACGACCGAAAAATAGGCATAGGCCCAAAGCTATAAGGCAAAGCACAATGCATGAATAGATATTAAACAGAAAGTGGAAACTAGAAGGCCCAGTGTATGACCAGTGATAAATACAGAACGTGCAAAGTAGAAAGCATGCATGGGCAGATATTAAGCAAAAAATGCAAAGTAGAAAGGATAAGAAGCAAACAGAAATTGAAAGTACAATGTGTAACTCCCAGGCTCTCCAATAGCGTCTGACCTTGTTTCCTTTTATGCGGGAACCGGAGCTCATGGATCCATAGAGGATGGCAAGGCCAGCGCCACCCTTGTCTTAGAATCGCACTCGGGGCAATGTCATGAGGGCACTCAACATGTATAGCCCTACGGTATTCAATATGTTCACAAACAAGGTGGTACCAAGAAAATAGATCAGAAAGCCTCGCGTGTACTGTTTGATCTCCTTCTGTGTCTTCAGCTGGCTCTCGCGGAAGCGCTTGTAAAACCAGTTGTATCTGAACATAGCTGGCTTGTCCAATAGAGGGCGTGCCCCGAGCAAATACATTCATGCTACCTCGCACCGGTCCATGTCCATATCAAAAGGGATCGGATCACCCCTTACCCTCAAGCCAGTGATCATCGAAAAATCATAGGGGGTCATCGTCATCTCCCCGGTGGAAGAGAAGTGGAAGGAGTTGGTGGTGTCCCACCACCTCTCCACCAAAGCTCTGAGTAAGTCCTAGCTGGCCAAGTGTCGTGAAAGCCTAGTGTAGAATAGGCCAAAGCTTGCCTCGTCGACCAGCTCACGGACCCGAGCAGAGAGCTCTTGATACCAGTCTCTCGTTGTTACCATCTTGTATCCCCTTCAGGAATGAGAGTCACCCTGTGATGATAAGGCAAGAAAGCATCTGTTGTGTAACAATGGTGAAAGTCAACAATGAAAGGCAGTGATGAACTAGTAACACAGGAGAAATGCATGAAAACAAAGTTTGTACCTCAGTAGTGCCGTGAGAAAGGTGGAAGGTCCGCTCCCTCAACAAAACATCCTCAGGCACATCGCCAACAAAATCATCAAAGCGCAGAATGCCTCTAGGTGCCATCGCATGCGTGTGCGGATGATACGTGGCCGGGTCAAATGACCTCAACTGTAGTGGCGATAGCTCGGGCTCGAGCCATGGGGGAAAGACCTCCTCTACCTCAAGATCAATGGCGATGTTATTTGCTGCCCCATCGGCCTCATCGGCTACAGCAACTATAGGTGGAACCTCGAGAGGTGCATCGTCATAAGGAATATCATCCGCCATGTGGAAGTGGGTGAAAAACTAGGTAAAAAATGGAGAAAGTGAGGAAAAAAGAGAGAAAACCCAATAAGTCAACCTTAGGAGAGAGAAAGTGGGAGAAATAGTCAAAACCCCAAAAAAATTGTGAAACCCAAGAAAAACCCGAGGGAAATAAGCCCGAAGTGATGAAAATCTAAAAAAATCAACAAAATCAAGTTCTGATCGGTTCAAAATGTAGAGGGCCGAAGAGGTTTTACGAATAAAGTTTGCGTGGTGCATTAAAAAACGCGTATAAAGCATGGATCTAGAGAGAAGAAATGCCTAGAGAGAGAGGCAGAGGGTTTTCGGTTCATGTGGTGTGTGAAAATGAAGCTTGGGTGGTGTATTTAAAGAGACCCGAGCCAAAAAGACATTTCTACCACCGAAATCCCCACTGGTGGCCGACCGTCCACTTTGTGGCCGGTCGTCCTCCATTTCTGGCCGGCTGGCTCCTTTTGTGGCCTAGGGCTGGGTTTTACTATGCTCTTGCCTAATCTTTGTATAGGAAGATCCTGTTTTATCTAGGGAAGAAAAAATTGAGGTATTAGGCTGGTGCAATTTCTGAGGATCTCGAAATTGTGTTCTGCTTCCACCGTTTCAATTCCTGCTGTGTCTCTGGTGCATGAATGTGTCTCAATTTCAAGTCAAAGTGAGTTGTATTCTCTTTTTGAGCATTTTGAGGAGCCTCCAAGTGGTAAGTCAGAGATTATTGTGAGGTGTCTTTAAACACCGCTTTCTGTCTGTCATTTCGATTCATGTGTCTATTATCATGTATAGAACATGCATTACACCTTATTTTTGTTATCTATTAGGATGCATAGAGCATGCATAGTCATCGCACTTGTTTTCAATTAAATTGAATTGTGTCGCATGCGTGTGCATCGTGCTTTTTTGTTTTTGTATCCACCCTTGTCATGTGAGTGTGATTTGGATTTTCTTTCTTAAATCTCACTACACGGAAGTGTGGCTTAGTATGGTTTGTTCTTGTCCTCTCTACACGGTAGTGTAGTTAGGATCACCTTGCTATGCGGTATTGCGGCTTGGTTTGTTCTTGTCCTCTCTATATAGTAGTGAAATTAGGATCACCTTGCTACGCAATAGTGTGGCTTGGTTTGTTGTTGTCCTCTCTATGCGGAAGTGTAGTTAGGATCACCTTGCTACGCGGTAGTGTAGCTTGGTTTGTTCTTGCACCTTATTATGCGGTAGTGTAGTTTGGTTGTTCTTGTATCCTCTATACGCGGAAGTGTAATTAGGATCACCTTGCAACGCAGTAGTGTAGTCTGGTTTGTTAGTCCACCTTACTATGCGGTAGTGTAGTTTGGTTGTTCTTGTGTCCTTACTACGCAATAGGGTAGTTAGGGTTGTTTTTTGTTACCTCCCTACGCGGAAGCGTAGTGGGAATTGCTTCTTGTTAAAACCTTTCTACACAGGAGTGTAGTTTGGCTTGTCTCTTGTTAACCCTTTCGCGCGGAATTGTGATTTGGATTGTTTCTTGTACGCGGAAATGTAGTTAAGAGTGTTTTTCGTTTCTTGATTTCATTTGTCGCATTGCCTTGATTTCAATTTCTCATTTTCGAGTGGTATGCTCTTTCATATTCTCAACTATTGCATCACATCATTCATGTATCATTTCACATTCTGCCCCTGAATTACTCTGGTTTGATTCCTTGCAAAGGGATATGTAGGCAACTTTCGAGTTCAACCAATTTCTTTTATGTCTTGATTGTTGGCCCAAGTCTTACAGCCTTGTCAAAATGGGTTGTCTCTGGGTTTTGACATTCACTCACGTCATTCCATGACTTCGAGCTCTGTCAAAGAGGGGCAACTATAAACACCCTATTTTTAACCATCCTTAAGACTTGGACGCCTTCGATTGATCACCCAATGATGAATGTATACATCGGACAAATGCTCGATTTCCTTAGTAGAAAGCCCTGGTTTCAAGCCTCAGAAGCCTACAAACCTTGCACCACTTTTGGACCAAAACAGTATTTTTCCAAGCCTGACCACTCAGAGGCCTGCAGGCTAACTAGTGGCCAGCTGGCCTGAAGTGAGTGGCCGGCCATCCCCTTAGTGGCTGGTCGGCCAGGTGTTCCAACAAAACAGATTTTTTCTTGCCAGCTATCTCCACAGGTGCATGCACTGCACCAGTTGTGACTATACTGATATTTCCGAGATAGTAACATATTTTTCTATATATACTTAACCCCCCTCTAGAATTTAGGTTAGAAAAATTTGGTGAAGCAAAATCTTGGAAAATATTTCTCCCTCTCTGCCTTGCAACCTATATACACCTTACCTAGACTCCCTAAACCAAATTTTACGGCTCTTTGCGGAGGTTATTGAGGTCGAATTTCAACTCTCGAGAATGGGAAATTATTGGTTTATAACTTAAAGGATTATTCCTATTCAAGAGGTATAATTCCTAGCTCTTTTACATTACTTCTTTCTACCTTTTCCTACTGTTTTTAGACTATTTTTCAACTGTTTTTATGGGCTGAAGCTTGTGGTTTAAGGCTATTAAAGGTAAAGGGGTTAATCATCTTTTTTTGAGCCTTGCCTCCTAAGCCTTGGCACTTGTGTTTCTCATCTCTTCCTCAACTTTTTTCCAACTTTTTACCACTGATTTTGAGAGGTTTTCATTGGCTAAAAATGTAGTTTTGAAGTCCCAAAAATGGAGGGGTTAGCCAGTCCTCCTTATGCTTGTTTACTAGCTTCATTTCCTCATTATTTTAGCTAACTTTTTCAAGCTTTTTCATGAGAATTTCAGCACTATTTTTAGCTACTTTAGGACTGTTTTAGGTTGTTTATTTCATTTATGCTTTGTATAGCATGCTTGTAGCGTAATTGTCCTCATAGGTTTGGTGCTTTAGGCATTAGACATCAACCTATTTGAGTTGATAGCATTTATTTCATGCTTTACATACTTGTGTTCACATGTAAGTACCCTTGCACACTCTCCCTTCTTTCTTGGCTTTTATTTCTTTGAGAGTTGGTTCAATCAAGTGTTGTTTAAGCCTGAGAAAAAGACCCTTCAATGCTAAATGGTTTAATCTCTTCGGAGGTTCATTAACAGGGCATTACCTCTCTCTCATGCCCAAAACAACTTCTTGTTTGACACTCTTCTCCATTTAGTGGACTTAACTATCATTTTTGGACTAAAATGACTAAGGAATGGAAAGGTAATTAAAAGAAGCAATAAATTGGGGCTGAAATAGAACGAGATAATAAAATCAAGTTGTGGGTTCAATCGGACGTTAATTGAACCCATTGAGTCTTGAGTCATTGCATACTTTTAGTGATGAAAATCATTCAAGATTCGATGTCAACCACTTTTCTTGATTAATATCATGATAGGGAGGGGGTTTTGTTGGTTTTTTAGCTTCATTTATTGAGCTTTTGTCCCTTGATCCATAAATCATCACATAACAAGTTTGTGTCAATTACTGGTTTATGAATCTAGGTTACCCCTTCTTTGATCTGTGTGATGGCAGGGTGGACAAACATTCCCTAAAAATACTCTGTTTGTGCTCTGTTTCTTGTTTATTGTAGCAGAGTAGTAGTAAAAAATAGTGGCTAGCAGGCCACCTTACTGTATGGCCAACCACTTCTTCTGGCCGCCCGGCAACCTCTTTTCAGCCAAACAGTGTCTTTTTCCTTTCAAAACAAAGCAGAGGCTGAGGCAAAAATAGTTCAATTTTCTTACTGCAAAGTAGAAACATTTTGGGCAGCCAGACAAAGGGCATTTTTGGATGGAAAATCCGCATTCATGCATGGATCATTCTTCATTCCTCGTGGCTCGTTAATTTATGTTAATAGTAGAAAGTTGTAATTAATTAAGTATAATTCCTTCGAACTTGTAATAGCTTAGTTAATTTTTGTGTTGTAATTAATTAGTTAGAATAGCTAGTTAATTTTTGTGTCGTATTGAATTAATTAGCCTGAGTAGTTAGTTAATTTGTGGCATTGTAATAATTAGCTCCTATGCGAGGGCAAATTGTAATAATGTGTACGTCTTCCAAACCCTCATTTCTTTCTCCCGTTTATCTACTTGCTTATGATGGATAGTATAGTGCATCATGTTTTTCTTAGCTTTTTCCAGGATTTGCATCCATTTGTCTCGCATGTATAAGGTTCAGTTCATCATTCTAACGGCATTGTCATTTATTACTTCATTGAATACGTGTGGTACCGCATGCTATCAAATTGATTCACATGACATATCAAAAACTAAACCTATTAGTTACATTTTTGCATGTATGGCATTAGGCACTAGCATATTAGAGCATACATTTTTCTAACAAATTGGTTTCTTTTGGCTTGCCTCAGTTGAGTACTAGGTGAGTAGTTTTGCTTTAGCATATTGCATGCGTGTGATTATTGCCATATCTAGCATATCCATGAGGCTAAATGCTTAAGTGATATACCTGTTTGAATGCCTGTGGATGAAGGCTAATTGCTTAAATTGGGATGATTCGATTAATGTGCATATGAGATCACTTTTTCAAGTGGTACATATTTAAATGCTTTTTCAAAACAACATAAGATCAAAATGCTCCAACTTTTGCAAATTAGTCTATATTTGTGTGCATCACCTAGTAAAGATAGCCTAATAATCAGAACAAGAGCATATAATGTAAATAAGAATCACATCATGATTAGTAGAGGCCAATCTTTGATTGGGTGAGTGGGGTGCTCAATTCATGACCTTCCCCTCTCATACCTAAGTTCCCGAGCTGAGACACTTTGGTGATGATAGATAAGTGGCCTTTGGCACGAGTCTCACAATACAACCCTTCTCAAACTACCAAGTCAAGCACCCCCGCTCACCTGATCAAAGATCGACCACTACTAAACATAATATCTTGTTTTTGAAAACACATGCATTCTTATTCTGGTTAATTAGCTAGAATTACTATGTGATGCGCACAACACACAAGTATAGACTAGATCACCTAATTTGGAACAAAGCATCGCATATCCGTTTATTTGGAAAATGGTTTGAGGTTTACTACTCGCAAGTAGGTTAAAACACGAATTTCAATGAATTGGTCCAATTCAAGTAATCCAACCTTCACCCACAGGCATTCAGGCAGTTACATCACGTAAGCAAATAGCCTCATGGCAAGCATGCTTTCATGTTAACACTCACATACTTGCAAGATGTTAAAGCATAAACACTTATAGTGTACTCCGAGCTAAAACAAGAAACTAGTTAGTAATCAATGCATGATCCTAGTTCATGTTATCAATGGCTAACGCAACACATGCAAAATGCAATTAGAGTAGGCTCGGCTAATTTAAAATGGCATATGAGATGTGACAATTCGATACATGTATTCAAATCAGAATTGAAATTCAATGCAGTTAGTATGATGCGCCGAGCCCGGTGCATGCGATATAGATGAATGGATGCAAACATGCATAGCATAAGGATGCTAAATTAAAATATGCCCTAAAACTAACCATCGTAGGCGGTTAAGTAAAAGGGAGAAAGAAATGGAGGTTGGAAGTGATGCATCACACACACGCACGCTTATTACACAATTGCGCCCTCTCGACGGAGGGACCGAAAGAATAATATAAATCAAATAATTAACTAACTAACAAGCTAATTAATTAATTACAAAACCACTTAACTAATTAAACAAATTAATTAAGCTATGAAAACAGTAAATCAGCCTCGGGAAGAGGGACAAATGCATGCTTGATCAGCTTCGCTCGGAAATCCAACGCCATGCTACATGTTGCCTCTGTCTGCACTACTCTGCACCTCTGGAAATTGTGCCAACTTCTGTGACACTTCTGAACTACCTTGGGGGCATGCTGAGAGTCCATCGGCCAAGAGATAGGGCCATCGGCCAAGGAAAACTGGTAATCGACCAAAAATTAGGCTCTCGACCAACAATTTGTAGTCGGCCGGCACTGAAGATGGCCGATCGTCCATCCCTTCCTACTGACTGCTTCTTTTGCCGCAACAGAGGATAGACAGAGCATGACAATACATTTGCAAGACAATGTGTGAACAACCACCCTCCCTATCATGTTTGAGACTCAAGGGAGTGTGGTTCTCGCCTTCGGACCATCAATCACGCATTTCAGTGCATGATGGTCAAAGGAGCCAAATGTGCAATTCAATATGGAATGAAATGCACAAAAACACACAAGGGGCCCCCAACCTCTATCATGCTTGATCAAGAGGCAAGGGATGCACATATAATGCTATGCAACCTAAGCATGCAAGCAACTCAAGCATGATGCAAATTCAATGTAACATAAGCATGTTAATGACAATGCCATACAAGGCTAATGTTGACAAGCATGCCAAATGCCATGTAACCTAAACAAGTATGCAAGATGCAACATGAACATTCAAGCATACAAGGCATGCAAAGGTGGACAACTATGCAACAACATACAAAATGAGACAAGCATGTGACAACATGATAAAGGGATAAGTGTGCAATAAGCATGCAACATACTAGCATGCAACAACATGCAAGGTACTAAATATGCAACAAGCATGCGACAACATGCAAGGCAAGCATGCAATAACATGCAAAGGATGGACTTAAACCAAAATGGGCAGCTCTAAAATAGGCCCAAATCAGTGGCCAAAGTGATGAAACAAAGACATGAAATACACATACAAACATGCATCCTAATTAGACTAAAGACTAAGGCATAAAAGGGCAACTCTTAAGCACATTTAAAAGAGACAAATATGGACATGTGGCAAACATGTTAAGCTCTGAAATCATGCAAGGATGATGCCAAATCAACAAAATAATCATAAGCATAGCATGCATGAGGCTTAAAGCTTAAGACTAGTAAAGGGACTTAAGCCAAAGCTATACAAAACAAGGAGCATATAACACGTATAACCCACAACAGTCCCAAGACATGCCAAAGTGAGCCTAAAACATGTATTGAATGAGACCAAAACATGTTAGGAAGGTAAGCACTAAACATGAAACATGCAAAGCTACAAAGGGGTGTTACACTACACCTAATACAACCAAACATGGCATGATTTAAGCAACCAAAATCAGAGTTATGGCATGTCAAAGTAAGCCCAAAAACCCACTTAGATGGCATCCCAAAGACCTAAACATGATGGCATACACAATGACCCTTTCATGAGGCATAAAACATCAACTATTCAAAGCATTGAAAGGATGACAAATGCAAGTAAACAAGCATGAAACATGGACTGAAATAACATAACAAATGATGCCAAATCATTGAAATGAGCCAAGTAATACATGCTAGTGACTTGGATACTCAAAGCTAACAAGCTAGGATGCATGGTGGCTATACAAAGCATAGCATACATGGTTAAAAAAACTCAAATCAGAGCTCTAGCATGCTATAATCATGCGAGAAAGACATGTCAAAGCATGAGGCATGTTAAGGCAAATAAGAGGATTGCAAGGCAAGTACATGAAGCATGTAAGAGGCCATCAAACCAACTCAAAACAGAGGTGTATTATGGTAAAACAAAGCCTAATACATGCTGAAATGAAGCTAAAACAAGCTAAGCACACATGCTACCTACATAAGCCATTTATGCAAGCATTCAAGAAAACAAGGAGAGGGGATAGGACCTCAAAACCACCTTTCCACCACTGAAAATCCTCTAGATTTCAGTGATAGAAAGGTCATGCAAAGCTAAGAACAAGGGCCAAAAGGAGTGGCCTAAAACAAGGCCAAACAAGGCCTAAGAGGGGGGAAACAACCCCAAACCAAGGAGAGACCTTAAACAAAGATCTAAAGCATAAAAAAATAGAACTTTTACTAGTTATAATTTATGCTCAAAACAACATGCAAGATAGGCTAAAAGCTTAAGCAAGGACGGGGTATCTAAAGGTAAGAAGCTCACCCTTGTAGAACCTTTTCAAGAACAAAGCTCCAACAGGTTTTATGAGTTCAAACCAACCCAAGAACTCTGAAATCAACCTCAAGGGACCTCAGCTCCAAGAGGATGGTGTATTGCTAGGTGTTTGTGTGCAATAGTAAGACAATACTACACTTTTGAGCACAAAAAAGGATCAAACAAGGGAGTATAGATACAAAACTATATCTAACTCTCCTAACCTAATTTTTTTGAACGTCTGAGAAGGGAGGAGGAGCTCTCCTCTTATAGGAATTCAATTCCAAGGCTTCTAGGAGAAGCTAAGCAAAGGGTGCAAATCTCTCTATACACGTGTATGGAGGGGGGTGAATTGTGCATGCCAGCTGTGACAGCTGGCATAAAATATCTGCATAAAGCAGATGAACAGGGTTTGGCCAGAAAACATGGCCGATCGAACAACACAAGGGCCGGCCGACCAAAAAGTGTGCCGATCGGCCAACACTTTTGGCTGATGGAAAGAAAACAAGGCCGAAAGCCTCTAGCCTTGGCCGATGGGTTGAGGGGATGGCAAACAAGCCACCATCTTCCCTCAAAAGCAAAAACACAAGTGTTTGGTCCACAACCAAGCACAAAACAAACAAGTTGAGAGATCCTGAGGCAAGGCGCACTGCCGAGACCTCTGGGAACTCAAAACGAACACAAACATGGATGATCATCGAGTGTTCAAACGATGACGTCCAAGTCTTGAGGACGGTCAAAAATGGGGTCTCTACACAAGGTCCCACGGATTAACCTACTGTGGGAGCCGAATAAATAGAGGAACGAAATCTGGTATACCCGAGGAGCCGGTAACTAAACGGCTCCATTCTGCTCAACTAGGACGCCGAATACGTTCATAGGGCCGAATAGACTTGAGAAGGCATATGAGGACAAATGAAAGAATAATAAATAAAAAGTAGACTCTGGCCCCGAGGTCCAGAGAATGGATATAAATACAAGAGCTTCAGATTTGTAAAGGTACGTAAGAATGACTTCTAAAAACTTAGTAAACAAGCTTTCTTGAGTAGAGGAACTGACTTGTCTGTCGGAGTGCTAATTCCGGCACCCCCGACCGGAGTATTTGTATCTTTTTAGGTGACTAGCTGAGGATCATTGGCGTCTTTCAGGATCTGAGGAGTATTTCCAATCCACTTCCCCACAATTGGCGCCGTCTGTGGGAATACTCAAATATATCCATGAAAGACGTGACTGAAGATCCTCCGATAGCCACCGACGAGATCGCACAGAGAGACGACTTCACTCCGACAAATACACTCTGAAAGGAAACCGTCGCGCAGCGACGCGCCTCGAACTCTAGCCCATCAATGACTTCAACGACGGAGACAATGCAGGCGACCATAGAACAAGCTAGACAAACCAAACAGAGTTTGGACAACATCATCGCTGAGAACGAACGCCTTCGCCGCGATCTGGCCTTAGAAAAAGCAAAGTCCAAACGGGCAGGGCTCAAGGTTCCTGAGCGATTCCCACGGGCAGGTCCTCAACGACCTCAAGGCCAACAGCACAATGCCGACGGTCGCCGCGCCTTAACCGATTCCCTTGAGGAGGTGACAGAGGACGCACATCGCCCAAGAGGCGTCCCGCTTGACACCGTGCATATGATATACAGCCTGCCGATAGCCCCGACTGTACATGCAATCCAGTCACTTCCAAGCCCCCAGCATTAGCTTACACCAACAAAGCAACCCCGGCCCCGAGAAGCGCCAAGCATCACCTTCGATGACTCTGATTTGAGCAGCGTAACACTCCCTCACGTAGATCCTCTGGTTGTTGCGCTACGCGTAAACAGGTTCACCGTTGAACGCGTCCTTATCGACCAGGGAAGCACTTAAGAGGTTATGTACTATAAAATCTTCATCAAACTCGGGTTCAATGATTCGGATCTGACTCCAGCTCCTTATCCACTATTCGGCTTCAACGCCAACCCAGAGTACCCATTGGGAAAGATCAGTCTACCCGTTCGAGCTGGCTCCAAAACGGTGGACGTGGAATTCTTGGTCGTCAGGCTACCGTCGCCGTACAATCTCATCATGGGGCGATCATGGTTGCATACCCTGCAGGCCGTCCCAAGCACCTACCACCAGCTGCTACGTTTCCCAACGGAACACGGCGTTGAGCAGATCCGTGGCTCTCAACAGTCAGCGCAGGCATGTTACCTTCTCGCCGCCAAGACGCCGAAGGAACTGCAAGTAAACTTCATTGAAGTGCCCAGTCGAGAGATCTTGGATGACGTCGGGCGTCAACCAAACGAAAAGGCCACGGAAGATTTAGACCGGGTTGACATTGATGGAAGCCCGGAAAAGTTTTTTATGATCGGCGCCTCTCTGAGCCAGATCGACAGACAGCAGCTGATCACTTTCTTACTCGGCAACCTCGACGTCTTTGCGTGGACTCCATACGAAATGCCGGGAGTAGACCCGTCAGTCTCACAGCACCACCTCAATGTCGACCCCCGGTGCAAGCCGATCATTCAGAAAGGCCGGCGATCCTCCGCAGAACATACCGCCGCCGTTGTCGAAGAAGTTGATAAATTGCTTGACGCCGGGGCAATTAGAGAAGTCACATACCCCACGTGGCTCTCCAACACAGTGGTGGTGAAAAAGAAGAATGGAACTTGGCGAGTGTGCGTCGATTTCACGGATCTGAACAAAGCTTGCCCCAAAGACTGCTTCCCCTTACCTAGAATTGACCAACTTGTTGATGCGATGGCACGCCACCGGCGCATGAGTTTCCTCGATGCCTACAGAGGCTACCATCAGATCGCCATGAATCCGGATGATCAGGACAAAACTGCATTCCTCACTCCAAGAGAAACCTACTGCTACAGGGTTATGCCTTTCGGATTGAAGAATGCAGGGGCAACTTACCAAGACTGGTCACCACGATGTTCAAAGAATAGCTCGGACACACTATGGAAGTATACATCGATGACATGGTGGTCAAATCCAAAGAAGAACAAAACCATATAGCCGATCTAGAAAAGACATTCAACACCCTACGCAAATACAGAATGAAGCTAAACGTTTCCAAGTGCGCATTTGGGATCAGCTCCGGCAAATTCCTGGGTTATATCGTCAACCACCGAGGAATCGAAGCCAACCCAAGGCAAGTCACAGCAATTTTGGAACTGAGTTCCCCCCGTTCAGTGAAAGAAGTCCAAAAGTTGATGGGAATGGCTGCTGCACTCAACAGGTTCATCAGCTGATCTACAGATCGCTGCAGACAATTCTTTCAGACACTACGTCAGGGCAGAGCTTTCGAATGGTCCGCCGACTGCGAAGCAGCTTTTAACGGGCTCAAGACCTACCTCCGGACAGTACCTCTTCTAACAACACCCGCCACCGGTGACCCCCTTATTCTATATCTGGCAGTCTCCGACAGGGCCGTCAGCGCCATATTATTAAAAGAGGAGAAAGGGCAGCAACAGCCAGTGTATTATGTGAGCAAGGCAATGGTGGACGCCGAAACACGCTACCTACCGCTGGAAAAACTCGTCCTAGCCTTGGTCATGGCAGCGAGAAAACTGATGCATTACTTCCAAGGACACAGCATTAGGGTGCTAACAGACTATCTCCTTCGATCAGTACTACGGAATACAGAAGCATCAGGGCGTGTTTCGAAGTGGGCTCTCGAACTCGGCCAATACAACATTCAGTTTTTACCCAAAACTGCAATCAAGGGGCAGGTGCTTGTCGACTTTGTTGCCGAATTCACAGGAGGGCTTGCCGACCTCAAGCTTGATGATGTCCAGCCAAAGGCTGAAGTTCGGTCAAAGCCAGATTGGAGAATTTATGTTGGGGATATTTGACAGTTATACTGTGATAGATCGTCTAACCAACGGGGCAGCGGCGCCGACGTCGTAATTATGTCTCCAGACGGCGCAGTAATTGAGCAGGCTGTCAAGCTCGGCTTCGAAGCATCAAATAACGAAGCCGAATATGAAGCCCTTTTAGCCGGACTGCGGAACGCACACCTGCTCGGCGCGCGGCGGCTGTTGGTGTTTTGTGACTCAAAATTGATAATCAACCAGCTGAAGGGGGAGTACGCGGCACGAGACGTGCGTATGGCGGCCTATATGAAAACGGCTAACTCCTTGCTGACGAAATTCGACCATCATGAACTAAACCAAATAACACGCGATCAAAATACACACGCGGATGCCCTGGCTTGCTTAGCCTCCGCCATCAACTCCGAGCTCAAGCGTACCATCGAAGTAAGTTTCATCCCGGAACCAAGTATCGGCCTGTCGGAGGAAACCCACATCAACATTATAGAATCCGCTCCAAGTTGGAAGAACCCCATTACTGCATTCCTTTCTTCTGAGCAACTCCCAGAGGACAAAAAAGAAGCACATAAGCTGCGAAACAAGGCCCTGCGGTACTACTTAGATCCACAAGGAGGGCTTTACAAAAAGTCTCTCTCTGGTCCATACTTGGAATGCGTGCACCCAGACAGAGTGGAAGAGCTACTCACTGAGATACACGAGGGCAGTTATGGTGCCCATTTGGGGGGACGCTTCCTGGCCTATCGGGCGATAACACAGGGATATTATTGGCCGACGATGAGAGCCGACGCAGAAAATTATGTCAAGAAATGCGACAAATGCCAAAAGTTCTCCCCACTAACCCATCAGCCGGCAGAAGCTTTGAATTCTATCACAAGCCCCTGGCCGTTTGCTCAGTGGGGACTTGATATCGTAGGACCATTGCCGAGGGCCCCAGGGAACAAGCGATTTCTAATCGTAGCAACAGATTACTTCACAAAGTGGGTCGAAGCGGAGGCTCTAACCCATATACGAGATTCCGACATTAAGCGCTTTGTGTGGAGGAACATCATTACACGATTCGGCATCCCAAGAGCTTTGATCTCGGATAATGGTACTCAGTTCGATTGTGGCGTATACCGAGAATTGTGCAGTAAGTATGGTATTGAGCCTTACTTCTCTACGCCAGCCTACCCCCAAAGTAACGGTCAAGCGGAAGCTTCAAACAAATCCATCTTGGACGACATCAAAAAGAGGCTGGAAAGTGCCAAAGGCAGATGGGTTGAAGAGTTGCCGAGTGTACTGTGGGCCCATCGTACAACGCCAAGACGATCTACCAGAGAAACGCCGTTTGCCTTATGCTTCGGAACCCAGGCAATCTTACCCCCAGAGATCGGCTTACCAACTCTGAGATCGCAAGCCTTTGACACAAGCCGAAATGACATGATGCTCGCCCTGGACCTGGTTCTGATTGAAGAACGAAGAGACCGCGCCTTAGCATCCATGGCACGTTATCAGCAGCAGCTCGCTAAGTCATACAATCGGCGAGTTCAGTTGCGCCGCTACAACCCAGGAGAATTGGTCCTAAAGAAGGTACTACCAGCCGACCGAAGGTCGGCCGATGGAAAGCTTGGTTCGAACTGGGACGGCCCCTATCAAATAGATTCCGTTGCAGGCACAAGGGCATATCGGCTCTCAGACATGACAGGAAGAAGCCTGCCACGGCCGTGGAATTCAACACATCTACGTAAATTTTATCAATGACCCGACCTGTGGGCTTGATACTTGTACACACGTCGTTGTAATGCAAGGTTTCGTGTTTTTACATGTTTGAGCGCAACACCTTAGGGCCGAATAAGTCTCCGGATTCGGAGCGCCCTTCGTGGATGTCACGATTGGCCATAACAAGTCTCCGGATTCGGAGCGCCCTTTGGGGCATGACGCCTTAGGGCCGAATAAGTCTCCGGATTCGGAGCCCCCTTTGATGCATGACACCTTAGGGCCGAATAAGTCTCCGGATTCGGAGCGCCCTTCGTGGATGTCACGATTAGCCATAACAAGTCTCCGGATTCGGAGCGCCCTTTGGGGCATGACGCCTTAGGGCCGAATAAGTCTCCGAATTCAGAGCCCCCTTTGGTGCATGACACCTTAGGGCCGAATAAGTCTCCGGATTCGGAGCGCCCTTCGTGGATGTCACGATTGGCCTTAACAAGTCTCCGGATTTGGAGCGCCCTTTAGGGCATGACGCCTTAGGGCCGAATAAGTCTCCGGATTCGGAGCCCCCTTTGGTGCATGACACCTTAGGGCCGAATAAGTCTCCGGATTTGGAGCGCCCTTCATGGATGTCACGATTGGCCATAACAAGTCTCCGGATTCAGAGCGCCCTTTGGGGCATGACGCCTTAGGGCCGAATAAGTCTCCGGATTCGGAGCCCCCTTTGGTGCATGACACCTTAGGGCCGAATAAGTCTCCGGATTCGGAGCCCCCTTTGGTGCATGACATCTTAGGGCCGAAACAAGTCTCCAGATATGGAGCCCCTTAGGTGCATGACGCCTTAGGGCCCACTAATGTATTTCTGAACGTTTATACCATGACGTGCAAAATATTCTAATCAAAATCTAAATATTCCAATAAAATGAATCGACACGTTTGAACTAGAAATATTTTACAATCAAAATATTTTACGATGAAAGACGGACATTGAAAATGAAAGCCTATTTATTCATAGTGAAGTCTGTTGTTGCATTACACTCTAATTAATCGGCCTCCTCGTCGTCGCTCTTCTCGATTTCAAATTCAGAATAGGGAAGGTAATGTCGGTAATATAGGGGTGAAGCCGAATCTATGCCTAGGGACCCAATAACCTCCACGGTTTGAGGAGCCTTGATTCAGCCGTGCTTAAAACCGCGATTTTCGCATCGACAAACTTCCTCAGCAAGGTCTGTCTTGGTTTTATCAACCCCGGCCTTGAAACCTTCAAAGATGTCTCGGCCAGCCCACGAGTATGAACCATTCGGCTTGTCACGCTCGAGCCCTGGCCAAGGCAAGGGCAGATTGATTAATCCAATCGGCCGCCTTTTCAAAGATGCCTCGGCCAGCCCACGTGTGAACCATTCGGCTTGTCACGCTCGCGCCCTGGCCAAGGCAATGGCAGATTTATTAATCTAATCGGCCGCATTTTCAAAGATGCCTCGGCCAGCCCACGAGTACAAACCATTCGGCTCTTCACGCTCGCGCCCTGGCTAAGGCAAGGACAGATTATAGATCTATTAAGAAATACCACCATAAAATTACGGAAACATCAGCACATTGAGCAGAATTCATAACATTTTTTAACTACAAAAAAGTTTCGACATCCATTTCTGTATCATAAGCACATTGAGCAGAATTCATAATCAGCACATTGAGCAGAATTCATAACATTTTTTAACTACAAAAAAGTTTCGACGTCCATTTCTGTATCATAACATTTTATAATATCAGCCCGCATGAACAATGTCTGAAAAACAAATACAAAATAACAAAAACAAATGGAAAAAGTACTTGAAATCATAACAATTGTGTATCGTAAAGATCAACCCTCGGAATCAGTCTCCAACGGATCGATGTCCACTTGCTCATACGGTATTGGCATATTCAGCGAAACTCCAGCTGCAGCAAGGGCCTTGTGCCAACCATGTTTGAAGCCCCGATTCTCAAACCGAGAGACCTGGTCCACATATTCGGCGAGTCCAGCCTCTTTCCCGACTTCGAAAACTTTTGAATCGGCAATCACCTTCGTCGCCTTCATTTCAGCCAACTCAGCCTCCAGGCTGGTAACTGCCTTTTGGGAAAAGCCAAGTGCAGCTTCCATATCGTCGGCCTTCTTCTCGGCCTCCTCTCTCAACTTATCTGCATCACGAGCTTTCTCTACCGCGGCCTCTGCCCGAGAAGCCTCCTGGTTCGCTCTTAAAAATTCGTCCTCGGCCCCTTTCCTCTGGCCCTTAACTTGCTTTCGTAAACGACTAATCTGCTTGACGGCGTCGAGATGGCGGCGGCCAACATCGGCTATCCTACCAACGGCCTGCAAAAGCAAAATTCAAAAAAACGTAACGCGAACAATGTTTGGATGAAGTGAAGGAAAAATCAGAGTACGCACCAAAAGGGCCGACTGCGCGGCTAACATTGTCGCATTCAAATCCAGTTCCAACTGGAAAGCCTCTATATTAGACGGCAACGACAAAGACGTTGCCACGCCGAACGCGACCTCTGGGTCTTTAAGCGCCGAGGCGTCCGAAGGAACCGGCATGTTTCCTACCATCGGTCAAATCACAAAGGGCACAACCTCACTCGATCCCTCCATTCGAGGTCGTTTGCCGCCGTGATCTTCTAAACCGACCTCACGAGCCCTAGCGCGTTTCTCCGCCTTTCCCTCAACATCCTGAACGGCTTCCCCAACCAACGCGGATTCGGCATTCTTATTTTTCGCCGCCTCCTCAACAATTCCCAAGGATCTCGATTCGGTAACTGGGAGGGAATGTTGAGATTCACTGGTGGGTGGTTTAGTCGAAAGGCCCTCCGCTCTTCGCTGTGCGGCTAACCTCTCCGCATTCGCCTTCTTAGTAAGCTTTGTCAGGCTTAACCTAGCCATGTTGGTGGAGCCCGAGATGGGAAGACTGTCTGTACGTTGAAGAACGTCGTCAACAGAAAGGTTCCCCCGCCCCGAAGTAGAGGGAGGATCGGCAGAATCCAATACCTCCTCAGATTCGGCCTCGGACTGATCCGATTCGGCAGTATCGGATACTTCGGTACTCTCCGAATCGGACCCTTGAAAACCTACCTGTCTCAAGTTTTTGAAGTTAGATAAAATACGAGCGATGAGAAAATCTTCCCCCTTCGGAATCGGTATGTTCTCCGCTGCCGAAAAGGTTGTATATGTAGGCTCGTAGCAAAGCAGAACGTGAGCCGCTCTTCCCTGCTTATGAAGACTGCGACGGCCGAAATAACTAAGAGCAATCCTAATGTTCGAAAGAACGGCGTCGTCAGTTGAAGCTTGGACTTTTTTCAAATCGTTCCCTGCACAAGACAAGCCGTAAGACTCAAGAAAGCAGGGTATGGCAAATATGAACACACAATACGAGCAATAGGGCATTCGGCGACTTGGTTCGCCCCTACGTCTAGGAATAGGATCGACACGATCCTCTCCTTCGCCGAACTCCCAGTTGCCGCGGACAACGACCATGACATCATCAACTCGTTTCCCGGAGCTGGAAAGCATAATGATCAACTGATGATCTGTATCCTTAGCTCTGAGGAAGTAACGCCTGTGCCGACTAGAGGACTTGGCCAAAGCATAACAGTGCCGAATGGCAGGAATGCCAAGATTAATTCCAAGGCAACGGTTCAGCGCTACGACCCCCATTATAATTCTAAAGAAATTCACATTGGGCTGGGAAGGGATCAAATCCCAATGGCGAAGAACAGCCCTCAGAAACGGGTGAAGGGGAAAGCGGACTCCACCCTCTGCGATTGACAAAAGGGGAAAGACAATCGTGGTTTCGTCCTCCCTCTCCATGTCAAGAGTGTCGTCCGCCACAAACGACAGGTGGACATCGTCAGGAATGGAGAAGTGGCGTCTAAAGCCAGCAATTCGATCTGACGAAAGGAGGTCTTTCAAATGTTTCGCCATAACCTACTGACTATAAGAACATGCGGCGGAATAAACAAACTAGGAAAAGCTTCAGAGCAGGGGAGAGGAAAACTTACAAAAATGAAGAGAGTATCACAGATGGAAGAATTGCAAGAACGATTCGAAGAGCAACCCAGCAACCAGCATCATAGAACACGGATTCGAAAGGACATCAGATTTCAAATCATAATAAATAAGCGTGTACGAAGGGGCAGGAAGTTGAGACGACGATTAAAGGGGGAGTAATTAAACGACCGCGTGATAAGTCTAACCCCCAAACTTCGGTTCAGAGTATTTGAAAATCGGAACCAAGCATTTCACCCAACTGTCATTGACAGAACGCTTGGGGGGCAATTGTGGGAGCCGAATAAATAGAGAAACGAAATCTGGTATACCCGAGGAGCCGGTAACTAAACGGCTCCATTCTGCTCAACTAGGACGCCGAATACGTTCATAGGGCCGAATAGACTTAAGAAGGCATATGAGGACAAATGAAAGAATAATAAATAAAAAGTAGACTCTGGCCCCGAGGTCCAGAGAATGGATATAAATACAAGAGCTTCAGATTTGTAAAGGTACGTAAGAATGACTTCTAAAAACTTAGTAAACAAGCTTTCTTGAGTAGAGGAACTGACTTGTCCGTCGGAGTGCTAATTCCGGCACCCCCGACCGGAGTATTTGTATCTTTTCAGGTGACTAGCTGAGGATCATTGGCGTCTTTCAGAATCTGAGGAGTATTTCCAATCCACTTCCCCACACCTACAAACCAGCTCATACTTCTTTCCAGTCTTTTTTGGATTAATTCTCTCTCTCATTTCCTTTTTCTTTCCTTTTCCAGTCTCTTGTTGTTGGCTCATATCCCAACCTAAATACATGTGGGTTATGGGTTACCTCTGGTATCTCTGTAATGCCTTGTCGACCATTCTTTCCCAATCCAGATCCTGGGATGCATCCTAGCTTGCTCATTATATAGACTGACTGAGCACTCATATATTTACCCTCCTCTTCTGCCATGATTGTTTGCACCAGCTATGCCTCTACCAAGGTAAAACCTAAGAGAAAAACATCATCTTCTCCATGTTGTATCTCAGCAATGGCGTTGTGACTTCTAGAGGAGGATGGATCGTAGAATTTCCAAAAACTGTGGCAATCCCTCCATTGTGCAGGTACTTCACCAACGGGTGTACGATTGAAGAAACTGTTTTTGTCTTATGCAATCAAGGCCTGCCCAACAATAGGTTGAAAGTTGCCGGGACATCCATGACATGGAATTCTACCTCATACTTAGAGGGACCAACCAATATCTGGACTTTGAAAGTCCCTTTAATATCCCTGTTGGTATTATCATATGCCAAGGCAACTTGACTTGTTGGCGTGAAGTCAGCCGGTTTTAACCCGATCGCATAGGTAGTCCTTGCTGGACAAACATTGATGGTTAAACCAGTATTAACCAGAACTACCAAAATCCATTTCTTTCTACACTCCATATCTATATACAAAATCTTTTTATGATCATCGCCCTCAGGTGGTAACTCTTTGTCAATAAATGATAACATATGAATTATGTCTCCTAGCATGATTAAAGATAACAGCTGATTCGGTGTTGTTTCAATTGATAGCTTGGCCTTGTTTAAAGCTAAAAGCATTGCTTGATGGTGTTCAGGAGAAGCCATGAGCAATCCCCAGATTGATATGTTGGCTTGAATCTTCTTTAGTTATTTCAAGACCAGATTCTCCTCATATTCTTTCTCTTTCTCATTCTCTTTCTCAGCATCCTTTTCAGATGGCTCTCCTTGATCTAGGTGTGGGGGCTTGAAGTAATGCCCGCTCTTAGTTAAATGGTCAACCTCCTCAACATACCAAGTCTCATCAGGGGCATTGGTGCCCCATCCTTCGTCGGTGTAGGCAAAGTTCAGATCACTATCCTCCCACAATTTTCCTTCAATTATCGAGAGACAATTGTCTGGCTATGCTTGAATTATGCCTTTGTTATGAACCCCACCATTGGGCTGATCATTTTCTAGATTTTTTTACTTTAAGGAAGTGGAAGTAATCCAGGTTTCCCTCTATTTTTTCTAGAATATCCAGAGTCTGTACTACCACTACTACTACTACAGGAATTTGGGGTTGTGGGTGGGGTTAAGGTGCGTTTATCATGCACAGATTAGTGCTCTCTAGAATCAAGACCTTGGGTCTTGGTAGATGAGGAAGTGTGATATATATGCTGGGGTTAAAGGTGGGTAGTAGTGTGTGGATTAGGTTGAGATTAAGAGGGGGTGGTAACTTGTTATGGGGTGGCAATAGATTTGTGGTGACATTAGGCTTTTGTGATTGTGGTTGTGGTGGAGCTGTTGTTTTGTTGTCAATGAGATCTTGAATCTCATGATGAAGATGATAGCAATGATCGGTCTCATGATAGTGCTATTGATGAAAGGTAAAGTATTTAGTAGGATCATAGCTGGCTGGTAGAGGATCAAGAAGAGGTCGAGGGTCAAGAGGTTTAAGGTACCCTCTTTCTACAAAGACTTTCATGGCACGGGTTAGGGACATGTGGAGAGGGGTGAAGGTTCTAATTCGGGCTTAGGTTAAGTTGGTTGTTTATGGGCCAACATTGGCAAATGGATTGGCTATCTTAGTAGTGGTGGCGGTGACTATGTTGATTTGTATGGGTTTAGCATTGGCAGCTATGCTATTACTAGGAGTAGCATTGGAACTGCGAATGAATGGCTTTCTCATGGGCTCATTTCCTTCTACAATGATCCCCTATTTGATGGCATCCTCAATTTGAACCCCAATCTCATGCAGGTCCTTGAAGTTGAAGAGAGGGAGAACTATCATTTTTTGTAACATCTTTCCATGCAAATTTCTCATAACCATACGGACTTGATCTTTCTTTAGAGGCCTGTTTGTCATCATGGCCACTTTCGCTTTCCATCTGGTGATGAAAGCCACAAAACTCTCATTGGGCTCTTGACGGGTTGCCTCTAACTCTCGAGTAGTTACCTCAATTTGCGTGTTGTAGGAGTATTGAGTAATGAATGCCTCAACTAGCTCCTCTCAGCTTTGTTTAACTGAGTCCTCTAACTTAGTATACTAATGACAGCTACACCTGATAGAGTCCTCCCAAACAAAGACAACTTCTAGGCTCCAGTCAAGCCCATTGGTTTTAGAACATCCGAGAATAGACGGATATGCACCATAGGGTCCCCAGATCCATCATATTGATCAATATGTGGCATCCTGAACCTCTCAGGCAATTTCATACCAGTTTTATTATATCCCTCCTCGATGTCTGGGATAAAGTTGATATGTTGTGATTTCTTGAATAATTTCTCCGGCTTGGCTAGCTTTAGCATAGTTGGGTCATCGTTGGGATCAAGGAAAAAAAGTCCTTCAAATGGTTCTGCCAGAACCCTTGCAACTGGTTATACTTGAACTTTGAGATCTTCTGGTAGGTTTGGACTTTGAGGGTCCTCAATTGATGGAGGCAGATTTGGAACTCAATGATTGACTGGAGGCAAATGAATAGTAGAGGCCCCAGATGGGTGCTGCAATGTGGCGATGGTTTCAGCTAGGGCGGCAACTGCATGGTTAAGAGTTTTTATGCTCCACTGAAGAGACATAAGCATGTCCGCTATGTCTACTGGATTTTGAGCCATCACATAATTTGGTGATTTAACAACTAGGGAACTGAGTATGAATGATCTAAGAGGTGACTGAGAGATGCTCTGAACTGACTGCAACAATCTAACCCGTCTTCTTCTAACCACCTGTGGAGAAGTGGTTTGAAAATACTCTTCAGATCCTGGGAGACGCTGGTGATCCTCAGCTAGTCACCTGAAAAAATGGAAACACTCCGGTCAGGGGGGTCGGAATTAGCACTCCGACGGACAAGTTAGTTCAGACACTCAAGATAGCTTCTTGTCTAAGTTAAGTGAAGTGATTCTTACATACCTACTAAATATGTTGTTCCTGTATTTATACCTGTTTCCCTCGGTCCTCGGGGCCAGGGCCTACTTTTTGATCATTATCCTTTAGATTATCCGGCTCAATGCTACGCACCTATTCGGCCCAAATATTGTATTCGGATATAGTCGATCATTATCAGCCCTGTATTGCGTGCGACTTCTGCCTTTGTCAATTATTCGGCTCCCATAATTGCCCCCCGAACTCCCTATTGACGGCAGTTAATCGGCGTGTTTCATCTTGAATTGGAAAAGTTAAAACAAGTCAGGCGGCTTCGCGTATCCCAATATAGATGTCAGGACGTGTACACCTTTTCGTTCATCATTACGCTTTCCCGCCTCAATCGTGCGTTTCGCATTTATTGTGATTTGAAATTTCAGTCTTTTCGAATGCACAGTTCGTCGAGTATTCGAGATTCTTAGACTGCCAGCGGATATCCCTTCTCTGACTTGCATGCTCTGCAACTCTTCTCTGTCTACCCTCGTCTCCGTTTAATCTTCGTAAGTCTTCTTCTCCCTTCTTTACGATCCTATTTTCTGTTTGTCGTTTTGATTCCGGCGAAACCTTGAATCCCTGCGAACATGGCAAAACACTTGAAAGACCTCCTTTTCGAGGGTCGTATTTCCAGATTCCGGAGACATTTTTCCATTCCTGACGACGTCCACTTATCTCTTGTAACAGATATTACCCTTGATATGGAGAGAGAGGATCAGAATACGATCATCTTCCCTCTCTTATCCATAGCAGAGGGCAGAGTCCGTTTTCTCCTACACCCATTGCTTAGGGCCGTCCTTCACTATTGGAGTCTGATTCCTTCTCAACCTAACGTCAATTTCTTTCGAATCATCATGGGGGTGATTGAGTTGAACCGGCGTCTTAGGATCAACCTTGGTATTCTGGCAATTTGGCACTGCTATGCTTTGGCCAAATCTTCCGGTCGGCTGGGGCGATACTTTCTCAGGGCCAAGGACACTAACCATCACTTGATAACCATGCTTGCCAGTTCTGGTAAGAGGGTTGACGACGTAATGGTCAATGTCCAAGGTAATTGGGAGGTCGGTGAAGGCGAAGACCGCCTAGATCCTATTCCCAGACGAAAGGGTGATCCAGGTTGCCGCACAACGCCTTGTTGTTTGTTGACTTACCCTTCACTCGGCTTTTTCCCTTTAATCACCCCTTGTTCTTTGCAGGTGACAGATTGAAGAAAATTCTTCCGTCAACCGACGGGGCAGTTCTTGAGGAGATCAAGTCTGCGCTCAGATACTTTGGCCGTCCAAACGTACAAAAGCAAGGGAGAGCGGCTCACATACTCCTCCGATACGAACCGACTTACACTACATTCTCGGCTACGGAAGGCATTCCAATTCTATCCGGCGATCAACAACTTTCGGCTCTTATCTTTCCTAGCTTCAAGAGCCTTAGCCAAATTGGCCTTGAAGATTCGGATTCGAGGGCAGAGGCTGAGCCGGTGGTGGAGGTAGATGCCAAACCAACCGGAGAGGTTGCTGAGGAGGCCAAAGAGGTCGACGAAGCGATACGCTCGGCGTTTGAGGCTGCGGGACTTAACCAGCCTTCACCATCTATTTTGGGTCGGGCAGAGTTTTCGTCTGAAGATATTTTTGCAAATTTGGGGGACCTACTCGGTGATATTTTTGACGCTATGGCTGGGGAAAGCCTTACGCAGATGGCGCGAAGAAAAAATGCCAACCGAATCGTTGCTCGAAAGAAGGCCGAGGCCGCCCATTTTGAGCCCACCTTGATTAAAAATTTCGTACCCGTTATTGAAAAGATGATTCAGGTCGCTGAGGCCAAAACGGGGAAAGAGGTTGAGGAACAGGTCATTGATGAACGGCTGATTCCGGAGGAGCGAGGCGAAAAGCGTAGCGCCGAGGGAGAGGCTGGGTCAGAAATTAGCCTTGCTTTCAAACGGCCTCGTTTAGAAGAGTCGGGTGTGGCTGCGCCTTTTATTGTTCGGCCTAAGATCAAAGATACGTTGATCTCCTCAGATGCCTCAGCCATTGAGGATCCAGCCGTGGCGTTGAGCCTCGCGGCTTCAATTTCCTTGCCGGCTGACGTCGTAGCCTTTCGCACCGTGCCGGATGTTATGGCCGTAGCCCTATCTGCGCAGTCGGCGTTCCTGGTTAGTGACCATCTCAAATTCTCTTGACTTTGTTTTCCTTAAAGATATTTGACGATCTCGACTTGTTTTGCAGATTGTTAGCAGAATCGCGGACCTAGGTCGTCGCCTCCATGATGCCCTCGGCAGAGTTGATTGTTTGCAAGCGGAGGCGGACGGTCAAAAGAGTAGGGCTGAATTTGAAAGTATGAGAGCCGCGATGGAGGGTGCGCAAGCTAAAGTAGAGAAAGAGAGGGCTCACTCAGCTGAACAGTTCCGCTTTGACGCTGAGAGTAAGGCAAATACGAGCGAAGAATCGCTCAAGTTAGCCAAGGAGGCGCTGCCAAGGTGGAGGTTCAGTTAGCGGAGCTCAAGGCTGCCAAGGAGAAAGTCGATTTTGAAGCTTCTGCGGCATTTGAGGCAGAAAAAGCGCCACCTTCACGGAATATGTAGATGAAGTCCCCAAGTTCGAGAATCGGGGGTTCAAACATGGATGGCTCAAAGCCCTTGTTGCCGCTGGAGTTACATTGGCCTTGCCAATTCCCTACCAGCAAGTGGACGTTGAGCCACTTGAGTCTGACCCCGAGGATTGATCTAGGAGTCATCTCTTTTAATTTTGATTTAAGTTTTTGTTTGGTAAACTTTTGTTGGCTCAGGCTAGTTTTCATGTATAAATTGGTTACTATTTGCGCTCAATTTATTAATGAAAACTGCTTTGGTATTTCTCCACTACTTGCTCATGGTTTGTGAAGTTATGTTAATAAAGAATACTTTGCCTTTCACGAATTTGGATAAAATCATTACTGTGTTTTAGCTTTCAGAAATTGAATATCCTATGACAATATTGAATTATCATTCACGTGCCGCATATTGTGGGTACTGAGCCAAATCGATTGATGAATCTGCCCTTGCCCCAAGTGGTGCATGATCATTCGGGCGCCGTATGAAACAACCTTAAGATTTGTGAAGGATCGATTCATGGGCCGGCTGGGGTACACAAGCCAAATAGATTGATGAATCTGCCCTTGCCCCAGGCGGTGCGTGATCATTCGGGCGCTGTATGAAACGACCTTAAGATTTGTGAAGGATCGATTCATGGGCCGGCTGGGGTACATAAGCCAAATAGATTGATGAATCTGCCCTTGCCCCAGGCGGTGCGTGATCATTCGGGCGCTGTATGAAATGACCTTAAGATTTGTGAAGGATCGATTCATGGCCTGGCTGGGGTACATAAGCCAAATAGATTGATGAATCTGCCCTTGCCCCAGGCGGTGCGTGATCATTCAGGCGCCGTATGAAATGACCTTAAGATTTGTGAAGGATTGATTCATGGGCCGGCTGGGGTACATAAGCCAAGTAGATTGATGAATCTGCACTTGCCCCAGGCGGTGCGTGATCATTCGGGCACCGTATGAAACGACCTTAAGATTTGTGAAAGATCGATTCATGGGCCGGCTGGGGTACATAAGCCAAATAGATTGATGAATCTGCCCTTGCCCGAAGCGGTGCATGATCATTCGGGCGCCGGATGAAATGATGATCATTCGGTCGCCGGAGGAAACGACCTTAGGAGTTTTGATAGATCTGTCTGCCTTTGCCCCAAGTGGGTCGATCCAGTCGGCGCTGGGCGTTTGAGGTTTTTACAATTAATGAGTTGGCCTCGAGGGTGCTGCCTCTTTACCGGATAAATGATTAAAGGTAAAACTTTTATGAGCATAGCAAACAACTGACTCCAGCGTTTGAGGGTATCGAGTGAATGTCGAACAGACTCTTCTTTAATAGCAGAGGGGAAGTGAAGACGCTGGCTGAGCTGGGTGGAGACATGAATCGAGGTAGTGACCCTCCGTACACAAGGAGCAGGAGTTCCAAGGATTGAGAGAGGCGTCAGTCTCCTCGACGTCGAAGCAGGTCGCCCAGGCGGGACAAGCAGTAGCAGGGTAGAACTGCCCAACCTCGAGTCGAGAGGGCACCTGAGGCGAATCCGCGCCCATTAAGCTTCGCGGTATTTGTGGGGAATAGACCCATGACGGAGGCGGACTCGATCGTTCGCGACCCAAATGCAGCGGTCGAGTTTGCTCGACAAATTTTCCCGCCTGAGGTTCAGCAATCGATGGTAGGTTGCCAGGACTACGAAGTGTTTCGCGAAGGCGTTCATGGGGCGGTGAAGGGGCTGTACACTGCCTATGAAATCGGCATGCGGTTGCGCGCTGCCCGCCGAGAAATGGAGAAGAATGATGAATGTATTCGAAGTTTGGAGGCCCGCGCGGAGGCGGCTGAGCACGAGTTGAGGAAGACCAAGGCGGCCCAGGTACAACCCGTCGGGCAAGGAAACCCAATCGTGGAAGAGAGGGTTACCAGCCGGCTCATCAGTTCCGCACTTGCCGATCGTGAGACAGCGAGAATGTTCGCGATGGAGAGCGCGAAGGGAAGGGCCTATGAGAAAGGTTTCCATGAAGGCCGAAGAGTCGGAATCGAGAAGACCAAGGAAAAACTGGCCGAAGAAGTTTGCCGATGTGAGAATCGTGGATTTAGGCACGGTTGGATCAAGGCATCTCAAGCCGCAGAAGCTCTTCGAGCGGCAGGCATTGAGTCGGCATCACCACTCTATCACAGTAAACATTTTTCGTTTTCTGCTTTTGAAGTCGAGAAGAGTGATGATGAGGGTGACGCCGCATAGTTATATTTATTGTAAGGCTGAAACGCGGATCACGTTCAAAACTATGTAATTTATTGCTTGTTTTGTTGAATAAATAAAGAAAAACGTTTTGTCACAAATATTTTATTGCAGTTCGTATTCGGCATGTATGTGTTTCGTTTTATTGTGTTTGAATGAATATATAAGCGTTGACCGGCAGGGTCAATCCATATGTGATAGCCGTTTATTCCTGACAGGCTATTGTAACCTGAAGCCAAAAGCCGGTAGGTAGAGTGGCTCTGGCAAGTTCAACTTGGTTCGGGGCATAGATTTTCGGCCAATGCACGTGCTTCAAAAAGTCGTTTAGATAACTACACCGTGGCGAATGTCAACCGACGTTTTGCTTATGGAGTTTAGTGTTAGTGAAATCACCTCGGGATTAGGGCCTCGAGATCACTGCCAGTATTGAAAATAAAAGGAGTGGGCGCTTTGCGCAGATAAACAATCGCTTATGTGAGGTGGGTTAAGTGGGGATGTTAGTTGGACGCTGGGGTTCAGCCGACCTCGGTGTTACCATGGATCATGGCGGAGGGGCCATTCGTATGGGAAGTAGGGCGTCTGAAAGTTGGCATTAACCTTCAAGTCGTCGAAGCAGATCACCCCAAAAGGAAAGGCAACGACCGTTGGATTTATCCCTCATTGTCCTGGATCTTTGCCTTGACATTGTCAATGGTATCGAGGAAGGACTTGGGCACAGTTGGCTCGAGGCATTGCAAACCGCGGAGGACTTTCGGGTGATGGGAGTTGATTCGGCACTGCCACTTTACCAATGCGTCTTCTCTCCTTTTTAGCTTTTCAGACTGGAAATGAGTATTGTAGTGCTCAAATACGAGTTGCGTTTATGTAACAACTGTCTGATTAAATAAAAATTGTAATGCTCAAATGCGAATTGCGTTTATGTAACAACTGTTTGATCGAATAAAAAGTTGTATTTCAAACATTTGCGTCTTATGCTGAATTTTTTATTTGCGTCTTGCCTTGACATTGTCAATGATTGAAAAGTTTTGTTTTGTTCATGCCAAAGGGGATTCTGAATCCGGAGGCTTAATCGGCCCTAAGGTGTCATGCACCAAAGGCAGCTCCGAATCCGGAGACCTAATGTGGCCAATCGTGATATCCAGGAAGGGCGCTTCGAATCCGGAGTCTTAATCGGCCCTAAGGTGTCATGCACCCAAGGGGGCTCTGAATCCGGAGACATAATGTGGCCAATCGTGATATCCACGAAGGGCGCTCCGAATTTGGAGTCTTAATCGGCCCTAAGGTGTCTTGCACCAAAGGGGGCTCCGAATCCGGAGACTTAATCGGCCCTAAGGTGTCATGCACCAAAGGGGGCTCCAAATTCGGAGACTTAATGTGGCCAATCGTGATATCCACGAAGGGCGCTCCGAATCCAGAGTCTTAATCGGCCCTAAGGTGTCTTGCACCAAAGGGGGCTCCGAATCCAGAGACTTAATCGGCCCTAAGGTGTCATGCACCAAAGGGGGCTCCGAATCCGGAGACTTAATCGGCCCTAAGGTGTCATGCACGAAAGGGGGCTCCGAATTCGAACACTTAATGTGGCCAATCATGATATCCATGAAGGGCGCTCTGAATCCAGAGTCTTAATCAGCCCTAAGGTGTCTTGCACCAAAGGGGGCTCCGAATCCGGAGACTTAATCAGCCGTAAGGTGTCATGCACCAAAAGGGGCTCTGAATCCGGAGACTTAATCGGCCCTAAGGTGTCATGCACCAAAGGGGGCTCCGAATTCGGAGACTTAATGTGGCCAATCGTGATATCCACGAAGGGCGCTCCGAATCCGGAGTTTTAATCGGCCCTAAGGTGTCTTGCACCAAAGGGGGCTCTGAATCAGGAGACTTAATCGGCCCTAAGGTGTCATGGACCAAAGGGGGCTCCGAATCTGGAGACTTAATCGGCCCTAAGGTGTCATGCACCAAAGGGGGCTCCGAATTCGGAGACTTAATGTGGCCAATCGTGCTATCCACGAAGGGCGCTCTAAATCCGGAATGTTAATCGGTCCTAAGGTGTCATGCACCAAAGGGGGCTCCGAATCGTCATTATGACGAGCGACATAATGGGGTTTGTGAAATGAATTGAACGACAAAGAAAGATGGTTTGCATTGCAGAAGTGAAATATATACAAGTATCAAAGCCCACAGGTGGTCAGTGATATGGTTTTCATAAAATCGCTGCTGGTGCCGATTGGGGGGAGCCACGGATCTCTTCAATGCCACGGCCTATCGAGAAGCGCACGAGCTGATGATAAGTGCTTGGAACGGCCTTCATAATATGTATCTAGGTTCGCCCCGTAATGACATTATACGCTAAAGGGAGCTTTACAACCAGGAATTCTACTTCGATCGTTCTGGAGCCCGCTCGGACAGGTAGTATGATCTTCCCTAACGGGTATTCGGGAATCATATTAAAGTTGAACAATGGACGAGGCGCCGGACACAGATCTGACTCGTTGAGGCCGACTTTGATGAAAGTTTGGTAATACATAACCTCTGAAGTACTCCCTGGGTCTATGAGAATTCGTTCAATGGTGAACCGGTTTATGCGTAATCTAATGACCAACGGATCAATGTGGGAAGCTGTTGTGCCACTAAGGTCAGAGTCATTGAAAGCAATTGTCGGAGCTTCTTCGGGCCATTCAGTTGGAATACGTTGCTTCTGGGGAATTGGATGCAATTGAATTATGTGCATAGTTGGGGGTGTAGGCAGGCTATAGATTACATGGATCACGCCAAGTGGAGGAGAGTCCTGCCTCAAGGCTAGTGCCTTGGTTGGCTTCCCCTGTCTCACATACTGTTGCCGTTGGCCGTCTTGCACCAGTTCTTCCAGGTGATCTTTTAATGCGTAGCAACTCTCTGTTTCATGGCCGTGATCTTTGTGATATTCGCACCACCGATCCCTTCTTCCCGTGTCAGGTGGCCCCATCATCTTTGACGGCCATTTGAAGAATGGAAGGTGTTGGACTTTAGTCATTATTGCAGCGATTGGTTCTGACAACTTTGTGTACTTTTTTGTCGGCACGTCTCGAACGTCTGCTGTCGACTTGCAGTTGCTCATTCGTCCGGTGGGGACATTGATCGCTTGATCGGCGAGTATCCCGCCTTTTGTCTCGTTTAGTGCGCTGCCGAGGCTCTGGGCTAGGAGGTGACACTGAACTTATTGGTTGGGCAATTTCAGGGGGGGCCATTTTGTTGGACATTTGGCCGGCCTTTATTCTCAAGGCATCGTCTTCCACTTTGCAATACTCCTCAACTTTCTTCATCAACGCCCAGACCATTTTGGGGGGTCTTCTGGTCAGAGAACTGCGAAGAGGACTACCAAGATGTAGTCCCATTTTGAAGGCGGTGATGGCCATGGAGTCGTTACAAGCGTCGTCGACGAGGTTGAAACACTCCCAGTATCACGCCGAGTACACTCTGAGCGTTTCTCCTGACTGAATCTACATAGCCCAGAGAGAGTCAGCCTGTTTCGGCTGTACCTCGTTGGTGATGAACCTGGCCCTGAAGGATTTCTATAATTGATGGAAGCTTTTGATGGAGGCCGGCTCCAACTTATAATACCACCTGTTAGCTAATGGCCCCAGGCTGCTAGGGAATATTCGGCACATGAGGGCTTCATTGTCTGCATGCAATGTCATGGTCTGCTTGTAATGACGGATATGATCAGTGGGGTCTGATTTTCCATCGGAAAGAGTGAATGACGGAGTTTTGAACTTCTTGGGCAAGGCCGCCTTTGCAATCCGTCGGACAAAAGGATCATGCTGGTCATCTTCGTCTGAACTGCTCCTCCTGCACTTGTTACTTGTATGTAGACTCTTTTTGGAGGAGCTGGAAGTTTCAGATCATCCCTTCTTGGTGAGATCCGTGGATAATGAGTTGGAGTCGCTATTGGTATCCTTGGGCCGGGCTCGAGGTCGTTGTCCACCGGCCCTCGGAGGTCGTTCGGGATCTTGGCGCATGGCTTCTCTCGATTTTGCGACTTCGAGGGCCAAATCTTGACAGAGACGTTCATTTTCAGCGATCATGTTCTCCAGCCTCTATTCGTTCTGCTTTGCTTGTTCCATGATAGCTTGCATTGTCTCTTGTGCTGAAGTCGTTGGTGAATCAAAGTTCAAGGCGCGTCTTGCAGCGATGGTTTCTTTCCCAAGCATATTTGCTAGAGTGAGATCATCTCCCTGTACGGTCTCGTCAATGGCTACCAGAGGATCTTCAGCCACGCCTGCTATGGATGTATTTGAGTATTCCCACAGATGGCGCCAATTGTAGAGAAGTGGTTTGGAAATACTCTTCAGATCCTGGGAGACACTGATAATCCTCAGCTAGTCACTTGAAAAGATGGAAACACTCTAGTCGGGGGTGCCGGAATTAGCACTCCAACAGACAAGTTAGTTCAGACACTTAAGATAGCTTCTTGTCTAAGTTAAGTGAAATGATTCTTACATACCTACTAAATATGTTGTTCCTGTATTTATACCTGTTTCCCTCGGTCCTCGGGGCCAAGGCCTACTTTTTGATCATTATCCTTTACATTATCCGGCTCCAATGCTACGCACCTATTCGGCCCAAATATTGTATTCGGACAGCTGATTATTATCAGCCCTGTATTGCGCGCGCCTTCTGCCTCTGTCAATTATTCGGCTCCCACACCACCAGTGGAAGAGAAACTAACATTGGCTGACCCTGAACCAAATCTGCACTTTGCATAGTCTACCAACACGAGTCCATATAACTTGGGGGGTATCAAACCTTTTTAGAAGCTATGGTGCTACAACTGCCTTGCAAAAATAAAAGAAAATCCCTAATTAGAATGCTGGCAGCATTTTGGCTCAATCTTGAACATTTGAAAAAATGATCATTGCCAAATTACTGCGCACCCCACTAAAAAACTGAATTCAACCCTACAAACCACCTAAAACTGACATGCATGAACCATTAATACGGATTTACAAACCTCCGTACAGATCCATACAAAAGAGAACAAACACCTGTGCATACCAGATACTGTACTAAATGATCATGGATCGGAGCTTTGCACTTGATTGGACTATCCAAGAACTGTAACCCTGAAACAATGAGCACTGTTAGAGCTGCCCGGCCAAGGTTGGCTGGATAATCTCTCCGGTGTGGGAGTAAGTGATAGAAGAAGAGGGAAGATTCTCTCTAAGTGTAGAGAGTTATGTTTGGCTGGATAATCTCTAGGTTCTTTTGGCTCGGTACCGTTATGCCTCGGCTCGGCCCTTTGTGAGAGTGCTTATAGAGATGGGTTGGCCCAGCGGGATATCTTTGTATAGGCTCGGCCTATTTTGGTCTTTGGTGATGGGTTCGGCCTATCGTTTCGGTCCATAGATTAAGTCCTGTAGCTCGGCCCAATCTAGTATCACGGCTGGACTGGCTTTTCCACTGCGAGTTGGGCCTAAGTGCTTGAGGTCTTGGGTGGATTGTTGATGATGTAATTGGGCTTAACTGGCTAGCCCATTTGTTTACCCAGCTCCTTTGGACTTGGATTTAATGGATTGGGCCGGCCCAAGGCTTGGATTTGACCAATTTCATATTCAGTCCCTTTATTTTCCCCCTAGCTCATGCTAAGGTTCCCCTTGGAGGGAGCTACTACTTTGTACTCCAAGCATCGCGTCACTTCGGATCTGCTCCAGTTTGGCCTTGGTGGCCGTTCAATCCTGACACATGCCTCCTGTCTGTGTCTTTCCATGGTGACACATGGCAGCATGGTACTAGTGCACAGAGATAGTGCACCAATTCCACACAGATGGGCATAATTGTGTACCTTCGCATTGGTTAGGTGTAATAAATGCTTTGGGGGTGTCAATTCAAACCCCTTCGTCTATCTCCCAGCTTTAGAGAGTCCAAAAGCCTTTCGGTTCCTCTGCCTTGGTCCTGATGGTGCTCTGCCCAAACGTTTCGTTGCCATTACTGCTGCCATTCTCGCTCTCATTCTAGGGCTCTCTACTTGTCGCTGTTGTTTTAATCTCTATAAGTTCCCCTAAAATTTATCTTTTCTTTTATTTTTCCATCTTGATCGCCCTCTTTGGCCCTTGTGCCATTGTTTCCAACGTCTAGTTCTACTCCTTGCTTAGTTTGAGTTTTATCTTTGCCTTACTAGGTCTGAATAATGAGGAAATTTCGATCGTTAGTGGATACCCCTGAGGCCAGGGCCTCATTTCCCCAAGACTATGGTATCCCTGACGATGTGACCTTTTCGCTGGCGATGGTTGATGCCAAGTGCATGGGTACTAGAAGTATTGTTGCTTTCTCCGCCGCTGCCATTGTTGAAAGAGGGGTCCGATTTCCCCTTGTTCCCTTGGTGCATCATTTCCTACACCAAGTTCAGCTTACCCCTATGCAGGTGTCTGTCAATTTGTTTCGAGTTGTCTGTGGCATCTCCGCTTTTAACAGGCGGTTGGGTTTGAACTTGGACATCTGGGACATTTTGGGTTGCTATACCCTTTCACACAACAAGGATCATAGCATTTATTATCTTCGTGTTCGCTCGGCCGATTGTCATCTTGTAACTGGCTTACCTTATTCGGAGAAAGACATTGATGATTTTCTACAAGTCGGTGGTAATTGGGAGTTTCCTGTTGGGACTGAGTTCCAATCTGAACCGATGTCCCAAAAGGATGATTACCCAGGTCTAAATCCTTCTTTCTAGTATTTATATGTTTTTTTCCTTATTTTGAATGTTGTTTTAATGTTGTTCCTCATTTCTGTAAAAGCTTCCTGTTTCCAGCGCAGGCTGAACTGGAAGAATGCCGAGGCCATCAAGGCTATTTTGAGGTATAAGAAAAGGTTTGCGCCCGGATTGTTGGACTACCAGGCAACTTATTGTTCCACCATCCCGAAGAAAGTGAGGATTGCTGCATCTCTTCTTGATTCTGATACTGAAACTGACAAGTCCCTTACCCCTTTGGTCATGAACCACCACCGAGGCCAAAGCTTGCCATCTGAGAGGACACCTTCTCCTGCCTCCAGTTTCACAGGGGATGGGCCAATGTCAAAAAAGAGGGTGTTGGTAGATTTGGAAGCGGAGGCTTTTGGCACTTTTGATATTCTAGGAGCTCCTTTGATTAAGGCCGAACCAAAGAGCCTTATAGACGTGAAGTTGGAGATAGGGGCCTCTGGCCCTTATACTGCTACTGCCAAACCCTTTGCCTCAATTGCTGAAAGGGCGAAGAAGAGAAGGAGGGAGACCGGCAAGGCGATAATTGGAGAGGCTTTTGAAGATCCTGTTGAGGACGAGTCGTTTAAGAAATAGGAGCCGCCTATGTTGCATCAAGGTAGACCTATTTCTACTTCTAATGCAGTCGTTGCTTCTGGGGACTTTACTTTTGACCTAACTAAGACTTTGTTGATGGCAGTAGACATGGCAGATTACAACGGGCCCCATGATATTCTGATCCTAAAAAGGACCCTTCAAATGATGACTGTTGTAAGTGTTTCTGAATTTTTTTTGTGTTCTTTTACTGTTTTCTTTCTTTTAATATTTTTTTTTATCCACTGTAATGTATTCAGAGGATGCACCTATTAATCACTAGAGCTGAGGAACTAGAGAAGGCCATATTGGAGGCTGCCATGAATGCTGAAAGACTAACAGTGAATTTGGAAGCCAAGAAGGAGGGATGCAGGACTGCTAATAGGGAGGTATTCCATTTGAGCAAGGTTATCACCTCAGCTGAAAAGTCCAAGGAAGCTGTCATTGGGTTCCAGGCCCAACTTAAAGGGACAGTGGCTGAGCTGGGGGCAGTTATTGTAGTGATGGTCGCTGAACGCTCCACTTTAGAGGCTAAGTACTGGAAGCAAGGTTGGGATGAAGTTGGGGCCACTTATAAAGAAGTGGTGAAGTCCTTGGGTCCGAAGGTTGCAACTACCCCTACTATTCTTCCAGCTAAGATTTCCCCAGGGATTGATTCTGTAACCAAGACTCTGGAGAGCGATACTGCCAATGAGACGGTGAACGTTTAAGGGGGTGAAACCCTGGAAGCTGAAGCTATGGGAGATATGGTTAAGGAGGCTTTTACTTCTCAGGAAGTTGGAGCTACCTCTACTTTTCCTCCCCAAGATGGCTCGGATAAGATTGTGGATGCTACTCTTGAAGTTCCTTCTACTAATGAAAGTTGAAGTGACCTTCAGAACGATTTGAAGTTTTTTTTTTTTTTTTTTTTTTACATTTTGCTTTTTCTTTTTCTTTTTTTACTCTTTTTTTTTTTACTAATTTCTCTTTCTTCTAGCTACTGTTTTGTGGGGCCAGCTATGCCTTGGATAGAATTTTACTTATGATATTGCAGTCTGATATGTTTTGCTTTCATACTTGCGTTGTTCATATTGTTTGCCCCCGGCCGAGCACTGTTGGATCCACAGGGCCGAATAGATGCTCGGTCAGCATGGTTGCATTGATCTTTGTAATTGAATGGGAGTGACTTACTTGGGTCCAGGTTGGCTTTTAAGAAAAACAATTGTTTGCCCTCACCTGGAGCTAAGTAAGATTGGTACTGAAGAACTCGTTCTCTGGGAGAGCTGCTTAAGTGTTATTAAATGGGCCAAAAAGATTCAAAGGAAAGAAGTCATACTCAGGTCCAAGTTGGTTCCAAGAAAACAAGTGTTTGCCCCTACCTGGACCTGAGTAAGACTAACTGCTGAAAGCTTGGTCTTGAAAGAATTGTCCAAGTTTGTTCTAACTTTGGTTGGATGCATTAGTGCTGAAGTGTTGATGTGATGATACTGAAGAAATTTTGTGATTTCCAAGAAAACGAATTGGGCATTGAAAATTCCTTAGGGTGATTTCTGCCAAGCAGTTCCACTTGGCTAAGATCCATTTTGGTGGCCAAACACAACTCCACCAAGCAATCCCACCTGGTAAGTTTTAGTGCAGACCAAAACTAAGTTTCGTTTAGTCGTTCCGAAACTTTTTTTTCCGTTTGGTTAAAACCAAAGATAAATCCGTTTGGTAAATACCAAAGCTAAGTACGTTTATTTTTAAATATGCCCTGAGGGCTTGGATTATAAAGTCCAAGTGAAGCAATAATCTTATTCTGACCACAAAGGTTGTACAGGTGCTTGGAAATAAAAGTTCAAAGAAATGTGGAGGCATTCTCATTAAGAAAAAGATAGATACTTTTACACTTGAAAGATAATTGTGGGGTTTAGTCGATTGATAGTACTTTTTGAGGTTTGCTACATTCTAGGGCCAAGGTATGGCCTTGCCCTTGATATCCTCCAAGTAGTATGCTCCATTTCCAGCAACGACTGTAAGCTTATATGGACCTTCCCAATTAGGTCCTAATTTTCCTTCACCAGGCACCCTTTTTTGATCCATGACTTTCCTCAAAACCTGTTCCCCAAGTGTGAATTGCCTCGGGAAAACTTTTTGGTTGAAACTCTTGATGAGCTGCTGCTAATAGGCTACAAGTCTGATCAGTGCTGCTTCTGTTCGGCCTTCTGCCATATCCAGTGCTTGTGCAATAGCTTCCTCATTACTTGCATTTTCAAATAGTTCTGATCAGAGGGTTAGGAGACCAACTTCAAGTGGAATAACAGCCTCCATTGCGTAAGTTAAGGAGTAGGGTGTTTTCCCTATTGAGCGCCGTGCCATAGTTCGGTAGGCCCATAACACGTGGGGTAACTCTTCAACCCACTTCCCTTTTGCACTTTCGAGCCGCTTCTTTACTCCGTTGATGATGGTTTTGTTCGACGCTTCTGCCTACCCATTACTCTGTAGGTAGCCTGGAGAGGAGTTCCGATATTCGATCCTGAAGTCGGCACAAATTTTTTTGAAGTTCTTTCTATCAAACTGTGTTCCATTGTCTGCAATCAGTACCCGCAGGATGCTGAAACAGACCACGATGTTCCTCATGACAAACTGCTTTGTGTTTGCTTCCTTGATGCTTGCCAGTGCTTCAACTTCAACCCATTTGGTGAAATAGTTGGTTGCAGCAATGAAGAATCGTCTGTTCCCAGTGCCCCGTGCCAAAGGTCCAACGATATCCAGACCCCACTGGGCAAAGGGCCACAGGCTAGTGAGTGGAGTAAGAGTTTTGGCTGGCTGATGAATTAGTGGAACAAACCTCTGACACTTGTCACACTTCTGAATGTACTACTGTGCATCTTGCTGTATTCTTAGCCACTAGTACCCATGAGTGAGGGCTCGGTGCGCCAATGACCTTCTATTAACGTGGCATCCACAAATCCCGTCGTGAATTTTGTAAAGAACATTTTTGACTAGATTTGGATGCACGCATAACAGATAAGGACCAAGGTAAGAGCGTCAGTACAACTTCCCAGATTGTGAGACCCAAAACTAAGCTGATCTGTGTCGAACTTTGTTGGCTTCCTTCTTGCCTTCAGGGAGAGTGCCAATTTTCAGGAAAACAAGTATCGGATCCAACTAGCTCGATTCTAGGTTATTGCAGAGGACTAGAGATGCAATGCTTGGTTCTGGCACAAACTCAACCCAAACCTTTTTAGCATCTTTGGCATCTATTGATGAGCCGAGGTAGGCCAGAGCATCAGTGTGACTGTTTCTATCCCAATTGATTCGTTCGACTCGTATGGATTAGAATTTTTTAAGTAGATCCCTTGCCCTATCTGCATACATGGCCATTCTTTCGTCTTGTGTTTCATAGACCCCAGTGAGTTGGTTGACAACCAATTGAGAATCGTTGAAAACCAGGAGTTGTTCTACACTAAAGTGTTCGGCACTATGTAAACTAGCTAACAGTGCCTCGTATTATGCTTCATTGTTAGAAGCCTTCCAACTAAGCCTGAAAGCTTGCTCCCAGATAAATCCTTATGGGGATGTAAGTACTACCCCTGCTTCCAAGCCTCGGTTATTGGATGATCTGTTAGCAAAGAGCTACCAGATGTTACCAATGAAGAGTTTGCATGCTTCTAAAGCGCCTTGCTTTCCTAGTTTGGTGGTGCATGGCACCTGTACTGAGTTGGAGTTTTGGTGTTCAGTGCTCTGGGTGGGAGCGAATTCGGCGAAAAAATCCGCCAAGACCTGGGCCTTGATTGCTGTTCTGGGTTGATACCGAATGTCAAACTCACGAAGCTCAACCATCCATTTGGCTGTTCGATCGGAGAAATCGGCCCGGTTGAAAACAAATTTGAGGGGGAATTCGGTGAGGACATTGATGGTGTGACCCTGAAAATAATGTTATAACTTTCTTGAGGCGATAAGTAGTGCATAAGCCAGCTTCTCCAAGGGTAGGTACCGTGTCTCGGCATCTAAGAGAGTCTTGCTAACATAGTACACTAGTCTCTATTCCTTTTCAACCTCTCAAATTAGTACTACGCTTATGGCGTGATCTGAAACTGCCAGATACAGGGACAATTCTTTCCCTAGTTCTGGAGTGGACAGGAGATGTGGTGTACTGAGATACTTCTGAGGCCTTGCAGTGCCTCAGTACATTCAGGACCTCATTCGAATGTAGCCTTTTTCCTTAGTAGTTGAAAGAAAGGCTTCATTCGATCTAAAGACTTGCTAATGAACTGATTCAGGGCGGCTGCCATTTTGGCCAACTTCTGTAGCTCCCTTTGTTGGTATTTCAAGCTCCTGTATTGCTTTGCTTTGATCCGGATTTGCCTCGATTCCTCTGTGAGTCACCATGTACCCCAAGAACTTCTCTGTTCCTACCCCGAAAGCGCATTTCGAGGCATTGAGGCGAAGCTGATGGTTTTTCAAGATATTAAAAACTTCTCTCAGGTCTGTAAGGTAGTTTGTGCCAAGTTTGCTTTTCACTACCATGTCATCTATGTAAGCTTCCATAGTCTTTCCGAGCTTCTTCTTGAACATTCGAGTGATTATTCACTGGTAGGTTGCACTGCATTCGTGAGGTCGAATGTCATTACTTTATAGTAATAGGTGCCTCTTGGAGTAATAAATGCTCTTCTCTTGATATGGGCAGAATAGTGGTATCTTGTGATAGCCGCTATAAGCGACCAGAAAGCTCATACGCTCATGTCCTATTATTGAGTCTACTAGTTGATCAATATGAGGCAGGGGAAAGCTATCGTTGGGATAAACTCTATTAAGGCAGGTAAAGTCAACGCAGACTCTCCATTTTTCATTTTTCTTTTTTACTACAACTGTGTTGGACAGCCATTGTGGGTACTAAATTTCTCGAATTGCCCCCAATGCTAGGAGCTTGTCGACCTCCCCAAAAAATTGCTTCGGTATACTCAATTGAGGATCTTCGGCTTTTCTGCACAATGGGCCGTGTAGAAGGGTTGATGTTGAGTTTATGGCAAGCAAAATCTGGATGCAACCCCGGAGTGTCATATGCTGACCATGCGAATACCTCTATATTTTCCCTTAGCAAATCTAGCAACTAAAGTTTCTCATCAGTGCCTAGCGAGGTACCGATAAGGAAATACTTTTCTGGGTCATCTTCCTTCACTTGGACTTTTTCCAAATCCTCTACTATCTTCTTCGCTGGGGTTCCTCGGACATCCTCCAAGACCGACTGTTCGGCTACTTCAATTGTCCATACACGATTGCAGAGTTGTTTAGCCTTCATGGCTGCCATGAAGCAATGTTTTGATGCAACTTGGTTCCCTAAGATCTGCTCTACTTTGTGTTCTGTTGGGAAGAAGATGAGCTGGTGGTAGGTTGAGGGGACTGCTTCCATTTGATGAATCCAATGACGACAGAGTATGGCATTTTAAGGAGATGGTGTATTAATAACCAAGAAATCTATATGTGGGGTCTTTGTCCCAGCCACAATTGGTAACACTATCTTGCCAAGTGGCCATTTAGGTTGTGAATTAAAGCCGACCAATGGAGCTGCCGCTGGGGTGAGGTGCTGCTCAGAGAGACTGAGCTTCCTGAACAAGTCGTAATACAATATATCTGCTGCACTACCTTGAACTATCAGAACTCGTTTTACGTCAAATCATTTCCCAATTCTACCTTCTAAATCCTTCCTAATAAATGAAACAGTGCATAAGGGGGGCTTAGGTACTATTCGTACCGTTTTCGACACGGGCCCTATTGACATGACTTGCTGAATCTGCACAACTTTTGTAATTTCTTCTTGAAGTGCCTCTTCACGCTCGTGGCTGGTTGTACCATGAATTACGTTTATTACCAACCGAGACGGATGCTCGATGTTCGGTTTTGGTAGAAGGTTCTCTTGTTCGGTCACCACTTTGTCCTGATCAATGTACTCTCGAAGGTGTCCAATGGCTACCAAGTCTTCCAGGTGTTGCTTCAATGCTCTGCAATTCTGAGTCATATGCCCCCTGTCTTGGTAATAGGTGCATCTGAGCTTCTGGTTGCACCGAGCTGGATCTCCCAGCATTTTTGGCGCCCAAGTAAAGAATGGCTCTCTCTTGATTTTTTCCATAATACGATAGATTGGTTTCTTGAATACAATCACAATGGCTTCATGGGATTTAGACTTGTTTACTTCATTCACTGTGAGTCCTCGGTGTTCTACTCAGTCTGCTTTTCTTTTGTTCTGAGCTGTTTGTTCAGTTGATGCTACCTCGATGGGGATCTGATCATCTTCGAGGCAAGCATACTGTTCAATCCTGGCACGCAAATCCTTCAGTGCTGTGGATGGGCACTTGGAAAGCGATTGTCTTAGCTTGCTTTCTAGACGTAGACCGTGTTTAAAAGACATTATAGCCATTTGTTCACTACAAACATTTTCCTCTAGATCGTTATATTCTTCCCAATACCTTCCGACATAATTATGCAACGTTTTCTCCTATTCCTTTAGGAGACCGAACAAGGTGTCGGGCTCTTTTGGGATCTTAGTGTTGGAGAAGAATCTGGCCAAGAACTCTTCAGAGAGCTGTTTCCAGTTGTAAATCGATTCGGTGGGGAGACGATCGAACCATCGAAGTCTGGATTCTCCCAAGCTGGATGGAAAGACTTTGCACATCAGTGCCTCGTATCGGCTCCATAAGGATATCATCTGCCAATAATGGCTGATATGTGTTAACGAGTCAGATTTCCCATTATATGACGTGAACTTTTGTGGAGTGAATTTCTTAGGAGGTCTCATAGCTTCGATTTCTGGGGAGGAAGGAGAGGAGACGAGCCAATCCAATGCTTGGTGCTATCTTTGATGGACAATACGGTTAAGATGTTGAGCCTCATCGTTGCTCATTTTGTCTGTTGCCGATCAACTAAGTACAGAGATCCAGAGGAGGATACTCTATCTGCTGGCTGGCTATTTTTTGCCTCTTAGCCCTTTTCTGGTGAGAACCACGGGTGTGGCTGCTCTCTGCTTCACCTTGTACATGGATTGGCTGACTTTGCTGCCCAAATTTATTTTTAGAGGCCTTCTTCACTGGTGGTTCATGAGATGGGCTCCTCTAGTTCAGATGGGAGGGCTCTGCGTCGGTCTTCTTCTCTCGTCGGGTTGTCCATCACCCTTTTGACTTGTGCTTTCAGTTCTTGTATCCCCATTCCTATGGAATCGATGATTCAATCTCTATAATCCTTTTCTAATAGGAAATGGTGGAAAGAACCACCAGCAAAGGGCTATCGATGCTCAACAGATTCGGGAGTCCGGTCGTTATTTCCGGTCTGTTCTTCCAGAACTGTCGGGAGTGCTAAGCCTTTATCCTTCATCTTCTCTGTGTGTGGAGTCAATGCCGAGGGTGGAATGTCCTCAATTCCCATCGCCGGAATCAAGTGTAGAACTCAAAGATGAAGCCTTCCACATTCACCGCACCAATTGTGCCTACCGGATACCGCACTAGATGATTGTAGATCGGAGCTCCACACTTGATTGGACTATCCAAGAACTGTGACCTTGAAACAACGAGCACCGTTAGAGCTGCCCGGCCGAGGTTGGTCGAATAACCCCCCTGTTGTGGGAGTAAGTGATTGGAGAAGAGGGAAGATGCTCTCTAAGTGTAGAGAGTTGTGTTTAAGTGAGTATGGTTCAGCTTAGATTAGTTACCATCAATGTGGAGTAAGTGCAGTTGATATAGAGTTCCTTACTTGTTGCCCAAGATGGTTTCATGGAGCTTTGTTGCTATTGTAGACTTGACTTTTTCGCGTCCCCCTTTCGGAGAGCTAGAATTGGTCCTACAGTTCAGACTCCTGCCACGGTTCTGAATCTAATCTCACAAAGTGCAATGTGAGACTGATAAACACCGAAGAGTCCAATCCGGCAAATCATTTTAGAAAATCGATTTTAAATCAAATAATACCAAAACTAGACTGCTTTGCCAGACTACAGAGTGGCCACCTAAATATTTTATTTTGGAAAATTTAGGAAACCCTGACTCGTGCCAAAGGCCACGTGTCCGTCATCACCAAAGTTGCCTCGGCTTGGGAACTTGGGTACGAGAGGGGAAGGTCATGAAATGAGCACCCCCTCTCACCCGATCAAAGGATTATCGGCCTCTACTAATCATGATATGTTGTTTTATAAACACATGTGTTCTTATTCTGGTTATTTAGCTAACTTTACTATGTGACGCACACAAGTAAGTATAGACTAAGTCGTAAGATTTGGAACAAATCAACTCATGTTTGTTTTCGAAAATGGTTTGAAGTTATCACCCTCAAGTGGGTTAAAGCGCAGATTTTCCACCTCAAGTGAGCTTAAAACATGATTTTGCCACTTTGCAAAGTGGGCTTAAAACTTACATTTGTTGAATTGTTCCAATTCAAGCAACAAAGCCTTCATCCACAGGCATTCATGCAGTTTAGCATTTAAGCAAATAGCCTCATGGAAAGCATGCAAAACATGGCAACACTCACACTCATGCAAGTATACTAAAGCATAAAACTTACAGAATACTCCAAGCCAAAACAAAAACTAGTTAGAAATATGCATGATCCTAACTATACAAGATGCCTAATACGACACAGGCAATATGAAATTAATAGACTCGGCTACTAATATGGCATTTGCAACAATTTGATAACATGCTTTAGAACACATATTCAAAGAAGTGCATTTGAAATTGCAATGCAGTTTGAATGATGCTCCAAGACTCGGTGCGTGCAAGACAAATGAATGGATGCAAACATTCAAGCATAAGGTATGCTAATTGAAAATGATCCCTAATCTAACCATCAAAAGAGGGTGTAAAAAAAGGAGAAAGACGTGGGGTTGGAAGACATGCACACACGCACGCACACTTATTACAACAATACACCCTCGCGAAGGAGGGTCCGAATGAATAAGCTAAGCTAGCGACTGTAGACACCCCATTTTTGACCGTCCTCAAGACTTGGATGTCATCGTTTGAACACTCGATGATCATCCATACTCGTGTTTGTTTTGAGTTCCCGGAAGTCTCGGCTGCGCGCCTTGTCTCAGGATCTCTCAATTTGTCTGTTTTGTGCTTGGTTGTGGACCAAGGACTTGTGGTTTTGCTTATGAGGGAAGAGGGTGGCTTGTTGGCCATTCCTACAACCCATTAGCCAAGGCATGGTGCCATCGGCCATAAATGATGGCCGATCGGCACTCTTTTTGGTCGATCGGCACTTTTGTTGGTCAGTCGACCATATTTTCTGGCCGAGACCTTTCCATCTGGTTTTGCAGATATTTTTGTGCCATCTGTGACAGTTGGTATGCACAATTCTCATCCTCCATACACGTGTATGGGGGGATTGCATTCAAGACTCAAGCTTGTTTAACAAGCTTGAGAATTGAAATTATATAAGAAGGGAGGCCCCTCTCCCTTTCCAAGTTCTAAGAATTTGATATACAAATTCTATATCTCTCTCTATATATTTTACCTCTCTCTCTTATTTGGCCCTTGTTTGTGTTCAAAAGTGTAAAACCTTCACACTATTGCACATAAACACCTGCTAGAACACCATCCTTTTATTGCTAAGGTACTAAGGAGTTGGTTTTAGTGTTCTTGGATTGGTTTTGGTTAGAAAAGGGTGCTGGAGTTGTGTTCTTGAAGGTGTTCTTCAAGGGTGAGATTCTAGCTTTAATCCCCTATTTTGGCTTAAGCTTTTAGATCCACTTGCATATTGTTTTAAGCTTAACTCTAAACTACAAAAAGTTCTGATTTTTCATGCTTGTGATGTTTGTTTAAGGTCACTTTTGTGTTGGGGGTAGTCTACCCCCTCTTAGTCCTTGTTTGGCCTTGTTTTGAGCCATCCCTTTCGGTTGTTGTTCTAGCCTTTGCATGACCTTTCTACCACTGAAATCTATAGGATTTTCAGTGGTGGAAAGGTGGTTTTGGAGTCTTAAATAGGAGAGGGACACCCCCCTCTCCTTGTGTCTTGTATGCTAGTATAAATGGCTCACAATAGTAGCATGTTTGCTTAGCATGTTTTGGCCCCATTTCAGCAAGTATTTGGTGTTATTTTTCCATATTATACCTCTGTCTAAGGTTGGTTTAATAGTCTCTTGCATGCACCATGCACTTGTCTTGCAATCCTCTCTATTGCCTTAACATGCATCATTTATTTGGACCATCATTCTTGCATGTTTTGGCTCAACTCGAAGAACCTTTCCCTCATGTTTTACCATTCTTGAGCTCTGATTTGTGTTGTCTTGGTCATGCATACATTGTTTTGTATAGCCATGGTTCAATCTAGCTTGTTAGCTTTGTGTATCAAGTCCACTAGCATGCATCGCTTAGACTATTCTCAAGATTTGGCATCATTTGAAATGACATTTCAGTGCATATTTCATGGTCATACACTTGTGCTTGTCACTCTTTTAATGCTTAGGAGAGTTGGTGTTTTATGCCTTAAGAGTGGGTCATTGTGCATGTCTCTATGCTTAGGTCTTTAGGATGCCATCTCAGTGGTTTTTTGGGCTTATTTTGACGTGCCATAACTCTGATTTTTATTGGTTAAGTCATGCAATGTTTGGTTTTAATAGGTGTAGTGTAACACCCCTTGTTAGCTTTGCATGCTTCATGCTTTTGGTCTTTTGTTCTAGCTTGTGTTGGCTAGGTTCAAGCATGTTTTTGGTCTTGTATTGACCTGCCTTGGGACTGTTTTGGTTGCCCTTGGCTCTTTGAGGCTTGCTTTGCATGGCCATGGTTTAAGTCCCTTTGCTAACCTTGAGCTTTGAGCCTCTTAATATGCTATACTTGCATTGTTTAGTTGATTTGCCATTATTCCATGCTTAATTTTAGGACCTATAGTATTGTCACTTGTCCACACTTTTCACTCTTTAAGTGCTCTTAAGAGTTGGTGTCTTCATGTCTTAATTCTTGGGCCAATTGGCATACATGCTTGTCTTGCATTTCATGTCATCAATTCATCACTTTGGCCACTGATTTGGGCATGGCTGAGGTCTGCCCATTTTGGTTTAAGTCCATCTTTGCATGTTGTTGCATGCTTGTCACATTGCACGTTTGTTGCGTACTTGCTAGTTTACATGTTGTTGCATGCTAATCCATCTTTGCATGTTGTTGCATGCTTGCTAGTTTGCATGTTGTTGCATGCTAGTCCATCTTTGTATGTTGTTGCATGCTTATCCATCTTGCATGTTATTGCATACTTGTTAGATTGTATGTTGTCGCATGTTTCTTGTTGGTATTGTTGTTGCATGCTTATTACATTACATGTTTGCATGTTGCTTATTACATTACATGTTTGCATGTTTTAGGTTGCATTGCATTGTGCATGCTTGAGTCACATTGTGTTTGGCATGCTTATGTTGTATTGTACAACTTCTCTATATTGTATGCATGGCATTGTGTTGTGTTTGGTTTGGGTGTTGAACCAAACACGAGGAACGAGGGACGTTTCATACTAGAAGTGATGAAACGTGCCTCAATCCTCAGTCACCGACACTCTTGATCCAACATGATAGAGTGTGAGGCATTCATGTGTTTTCATGCATTCATTCCATATTGATTTGTGCAATTCGACCTCTTTGGCCATCATGCATCAAAATGCGTGATTGATGGCTCGAGAGTCGAGCACTACACTCCTTTGAGTCTCAAACATGATAAGGAGTGTAGTTGCACAACATTTTCTTACAAATGCATTTCCATGCCTCTGTTTGTACTCTGCTACAGCAAAAGGAGCAGTCTACAGGAAGAGATGGCCGATCGGCTAACAATTTTTGGCCGATAGCCTCATAATTGGTCGATGACCCTTATCATTTGGCCGATGACCATACCAGTTGGCCGATGGCCTCTCAGAGTGCCCATGAGATGGTTCAGAAGCATCATAGAGATTTTCACAGTTTTTAGAAGTCGAAAACAGTGCAAACAAAGGCAACATGAGGCATGGCAATGGATTTCCGAGAAAAGCCGACCGAACATGCATCTCTTCATCGCCTGCGAGGCCATTTCAGTATTCGTGATTAGTTTGTGTAATTTAATCATTTAATTGGTTTTGTAATATTCATTTAGCTTAGTGTAGCTATTTGTTTCAATTTGGATTGTAATAATTAATTAGCTTGTTAGTTAATTAGTTTTGGTGTTGTAATAATTAGTCTAATTAGATTATTAGATTAGTTGTTTAGCTTAGCGTAGCTGGCTTGTGTTATTTATTCGGACCCTCCGTCGAGAGGGCCAACTGTTGTAATAAGTGTGCGTGTGTGTGTGAATGTCTTCCAACCCCATATCTTTCTCCCTTTTACTTAACCGCTTACGATGGTTAGTTCTAGGTCATGTTTCGATTAGCATACTTATGATAGTATGTTTGTATACATTCATTCGTATTGCATGCACTGGGCTCGGCGCATCATACTAACCGTATTGTATTTAAATACATTTACTTGAATACGTGTTTAACAGCATGTTATCAAGTTGCATTTCGCATGACATCTTAGGATAGCTGAGCCTATTTCTAGTTGCATTTTGCATGTGCTGCATTAGTCATCTTAACATTAGCTAGGATCATGCATTAATTACTAACTAGCTATTGTTTTGGTTCAAAGTACTAGGTAAGCTTTTACGCTTTAACATCTTGCATATGTGTAAGTGACTGCCATGATAGCATGCTTGCCATAAGGCTATTTGCTTAACTACTATAACTGCATGAATGCCTGTGGGTGAAGGTTAGATTGCTTGAATTGGAACAATTCATTGAAATGTGCGTTTTAAGCCCACTTAAGAGTGGCAAAATCATGTTTTTTAAGCCCACTTGAGGGTGGCAAATCCACGACTTAGCCTATTTGCGAGTAGCACTTTCAAACGATTTTCAAACAAACAAACATGAGATGTTTTGTTCCAACTTAGGCGATCTAGTTTATACTTGTGTGTTGTGCGTATCACATAGTAAAGCTAGCCAATAACCGGAATAAGAACGCATGTGTTTTCCAAAACAAAATATCATGTTAGTAAAGGCTGATCTTGATCGGGCGAGCGGAGGTGCTCATTGCATGACCTTTCCCGCTCATACCCAAGTTCCCGAGCCAAGGCAACTTTGGTGATGACGGACACGTGGCCTTAGGCATGAGTCAGGATTTCTTAAATTCCCCCTAAAACAAAATATTTACGTGGCGACTTTGTATCTGGCAAAGCAGTCCATGTTTGGCACTTCTTTATTAAAATCAGTTTTCCAAAATGATTTCCGGATTTGGACTCTTTGATGATTTATCGGTCCTGCATTGCATTTTGCGAGATTAGATTCAGAACCATGACATTGAGTCCGAACTGTAGCAGCTAATGAACAAAACGGATTTCGCACCGTTTCGCGCGCGGAGCTGTGGACGTTCGGGCACGTCTACAGCTACGCCAATTAAGCTAATTATTACAAACCAAAACTAATTAACTATTCTAGTTAACTAATTATTACAACACAAAACTAAAGAATTAGTTACACTAACTAATTAAATACAACATCATTGAATAATTAGTTACACTAACTAATTAAAGAAATTAAGTGGCCTCGAGGGCGAGGGAGACATGCATGCTCAGTTGGCTTCCTCCTGAAAATCCATCGCCTTGCCATCGGTTGCCTCTGTTTGCACTCACTTTGATCTTTGAAAATTGCACCAACTTCTAGACTGCTTCTGCTCCAACACAGGAATACTTTTGCACAAAAAATGACTAGTGGCCGGTCGGCCACAAAAAGTGGTTGTCGGCCACCTTAACTGGCCGGTTGGCTAGTTGAAGTGGCCGGTCGGCCACCCCTTTTTCCGGACTTTTGTTTTTGCTGCAACAGAGAGCAACAGAGGCAAAGCAATGCATTTTTCAAGAAATGTGTGTACTGCCACCCTCCTTATCATTTCTCAAGCTCAAAGGAGTTTAGCCCTTGGCTCTCAAGCCACCAATCAAGCATTTTCAATGCATGATGGCCAAAGAGTCAAGCTTGTACAAGCTCAATGAATGGACAAATAAGACTCTAAGGCCCCGTTTGTTTTCAGAGGTAGAGTGGAGGGGATTGATAGTGAGGGCATTGTTAGTAAAGGGATTGATAGTGAGAGGATTAAGTAAAATTGTGTTTGTTTTGATGATAGTTGTTAGTGTAGGAATTGTTAAATTATTTTTATATAAAATAATAAAAAAATATAAAAAATTAAACATTAATATTTAAAAAAATTCCCAATATATAAAAAATAAAAAAAATAAAAAATTTTCTAATCCCCTCACTATTTTTCTAATACCATCTCCATCTCCTCTATCTTAATCCCCCTTCCAACCTCCATTTATATCACCTCCTCCATCCTAATCCCATCCACAACTCTACAAACAAACACAACACTAAATAACCCCACCTCCATCCTAATCCATTCTATATATTTAACCCCAAAACAAACGGGGCCTAAGGACTACCACCTTAGCATGCATGATCAAGGGTGACGGTGACCAAGAAAAGTGGCACGTTTCCTTACTTCGAGTATGAAATGTCCCATTTTTCTTGTGCTTGGATTAACGTCCGATCTAAACACGTGCAATGCAACACAAAGATGCTTATCTTGCTTCTTTTACTTTGTTCATTTTGTTTACACATTTTACATTACCGATTAGTCCTTTAATCGAATAAGTCCAAGGTGATTGTCCTCTAATGGAAAGAGGGCTTAAATTTCAAGTACTTTGAGCATGAAAGAGGCCTCATCCTCTTGGTAATGAACTCCCGAAGGAATTAAACAAGTAGGCATGAGGGTCTCAATTCCACACTCAAGCCAACAAGAGGCTCAAAGCCACTTTCAAAACAAAATAGAGAGTGAAGAAGAGAGGGAGGTTGCAGACATTTCAGTGCTGATATGGCATGCAAAATGACACTAAATCATGCAAGCAACACATGCAAGTGATGTTTAAGAGCCTAACTCATTAAGCTAGTGAAGGAGTTTGCACGACAACCATACAATACAAGCCTCAAAGGGTCAAACCAACTCAAAACAGCGTTAAAACATGCCAAAATAGTGGCTAAAAATTGCTGAGATTGGGGCACAAAATGCTAGAAAAACATGCTCACATGTTAGCTTGCAAACAAGACTCAAGGCACAACTCTCAATAGAAATGAAAGAGTGAAATAAGTGAGAGTGTGATAGAGCTATATGCACTGAAATCACATGTAAAATGATGCTACAACATGCAATCATCTCAAGCAAAACATGTTAGAGGCCTTAAAACACTAAGCTAGTGAAGGCATTTGCACTACAACCACGCAAGACAAGGCTCATATGACCAAGACAGCTCAAAACAGAGTTAAATCATGCCAAATCAGAGCCTAAAACATGCTGAGATCAAGTCACAAAAAGGTAGAAAAGCATGCTCACATGTTAGGCTATCTACACTTACAAACAAGACACAAGGAGGGAAGGCCACCCCCTCCTATTTTCACTACAACAAAAAAGGATTTTTACGACGCGCAATGCACACCGTGAAAACCTTTCTACGACGTACCAGTGCGCGTCATATTATGACCACTCATGGAAAGTCATTCACTTTCAACAACATGCTTCGTACGCCGTTAAAAACTATTTAACGACAGATTTTGTGCGGCGTTGTTACTTTTTCTACGACATGCTATAGTACGCCGTTAAAAACTATTTAACGGCAAATTTTATGCGTCATTGTTACTTTTTTTACGACTACTTTTGCACGCCGTTAAATGGTGAGACAAATAACGACATTGATTGCGCATCGTAAAATATGTAATACAATGGCTCATTATGCCTGCCATAGAATATGCATTTTAAAAATAATAATAATAATAATAATTCCGCAAGTTCTATTTGACCAATTTTGTACAATCTAACAAACATTACAAATAAGCATCACAAAACATCAATCAACTACCAAAATATTGTTTGAAACATCAAAAAGAAACTATATCCATAAATTATAAACATTCAACCATTGTCTATACATTCCCAACATTCGAAAACTATATCCTTAAGTTCTAAACTGAACAAAAAATTTAAACCATCCAAAGCTATGTACATCTAACTTTCCAAACATATCGACAACTATTAAGAGATTATTTAAAACTACCGACAATAGTTCCTATAACAGTTACAACTATAGTTGTAGCAAACCCACTTGCTCCTAGCACAGGGACGAGGGTGCCCAATGTATGTGTTAAGGCACCTAAACCCGCGACAATAGCTGGAGTAACTAACCCTGTTGCATTTCTTGTCTGCATGACAAAAAAAACTTCACATAAGTACAAAAACCAACGACTCAGTGACAAAAATATTTCTTGAGGTATTAAGAACAGTTTCCATCGTTCTAGCAAAAGGCATAGTATAAATATGAACAGAAAAGAAAAGTCCAAAATCTACGATGATCCAACAAAGGGTTATTCACATAACTGGGAACAAAAAATCAAAAAATGAGGACCAATCATTATTATTTTTGGGTAGAGGCTTTAACATCATCAGTTGTTGTTCATCAAATCCTGGGGCAATTAGCACATACTGCAACATTTTTACTGATGAATTTATCTCTCCATACCTTGTTAAATCTCCAAACTAATTCTCATTCAATTCTCTTAGTTTGTAACAAAGGAGGAAAAAAAAAAAAAAGACACCCTTTTATGTTAATGTAGAAAGTGCAAACAGTTCAACTATTCAGCAAGAACACCATTCATGGTTGCATTGTTGCAAAGAGAAATTCATAGACATAGAAAAAGAAAAAGAAGAAGAAAAATACCGTTGTCAATCATTCCAAGATCCACATCCCTCTCATAGTTATTTTATTGGAAAAAAAAAAAACAAAAACCAACGAAGTGAAAGATTTACTATAGCGGTATGTACTTACTTTTGCTGCATAACAAGATACTGCAAACAACTCATCATCGTCTTCAATGGCACAATGGTCTTTTAGCCTCTTCTTGATTTGGTCACAGGCACCAATACAAGTCACGCCATACACTGATGTCATCACTGTTTGCTTAACCAATTTCCTGTCTACCTGAAGATTTCCAGTTGCGAAGGTAGGAAATCAGTGATAGAACTAAATTAGGTTCAGGAAAAGTAATGAAATTTGGGAAGCACCTATCTGAATTAGCCAAATTCTTAAGAATGGTAGAGAATTATTGCGGCTTTAACAAGTTCAATGCATTTATTTTCAGTACGATATCTTATTCTTGAATTAAACACCATAAGAATTAAATAAACATGAGAAGCAATCAAACCTGATTAATTAAAAGCCTAGCACGTGATGCATTCGGATCAGTTGCGGGATCTTTTTCTGCATCTCTCCGCATAATATCAAGAACTCTACATCACAGCAAGAATATCAATAGTATTTACAGAGGAGATTTTCATAATTGTGATTCAAGAGGATGTCACAAGCCAAGGCATCTTTATCAGATCTGTCTAAGCACCTCCATGTAATACCACAATATAAATTTTCATTCATGAGCTCGACACAAGGACCATGAGGTAACTCCCTTGATCCATCTCCAAGCTGGTCATCCAGTGCACTTAGCACCTAAACAAAGACATGACCTCTATTCTTTTATGTTTCCAGTTAGTAATTTGTTTTTTAGAATCAAAGAAGAGACCATAAATGACATTGATCAGGGTATGTTCAGACTGGATCCAGACATTTCATTGTTATTGGTGATATTAATTTTCCAGAGTATTTTTTGTTGTTGTATGTTTTATGTTATTTTGCATTCAGGATACTATTATCACATTCTATTGTTCTAATATAAAATATGCTCTAAGGTGGAGGGTTTGACATACACCCAAACCTATTCATCGTATTCTCTTCTCTTCTTTATTTCTATCTTTCTCTCTTCTAATCCCAACACTAATTTTTCACACTTCACACCCAACTCATATGTTCCTAGAGAATTTAATCAAGATGGTTCACCTCTAAAGTTTACAGAACTAAAAATTAGCAGCCTCCCAAATACTGGTTAAGGGAAGCTAGTAGTCACGTACATGTCACTTACGAATTCCCTTCTGCCTTTGTTAATAGATAATATATATACACACACACCAACAAAAAGAGGGAAGAAAAAGAAACTAGAAAAGAAAACATATATATCTGAAGAGAATTGTGTATCTAGCAGCAATTCCCGAGTAAACATCTACAGGCTTCTCTCCTGCAACAAGATTGATTGCAGCTGCACCTAACTGAACGAAAGTAATTTTTTTCACTACAATACAAGAACAAGACAACCATGGCCAAAAGTGAACAACTTCATATGAGCTAAGCGATAGAGATTTTATTACCTTGTCCCTCCCAACGTATTGTAGGCCATTACATGAACCATCCTTGAAGAGGGAAAAATAGAGGGAAAAAATCTTAGATTAAAGCTTGGATAATGGTATATATTCCAGAATTCAGTATAACAACAAAAACAAAATGTAACTTGTACTTACATATCAAAATGTTTAAAAATAAAAATAACAATAAAATTGTAGCATCTGCTTGATGTTTTCTCAATTTCACAAGTAGCGACATTATGCAACAAGAAAACCAGGGAAAATCTATTATCTCCGTTACTTGTTGATGTCTTTAGTCTATGATCTGTCAACAGACAGAATGGGACACTCTGTCTCAATATAGACATGAAGTGTATTACATTGAAATTGTAATTGTAAATGTATTTTACAGCACAGTACACTGCTAGATGCAAAGTACACTGCTCACATAGGCATAAAATATTCATTCAAATGCTCAAAGCTCTTACAACATTAATCTAGTTCTTAGAACTCAAACGCCCAATATAAAAACAAACAGCAGATGTATTTCATTCATCCATCAGTTCAAGCACAGAAAGGGACAGATTCCACAGTGCATAAAAACAAACAGAAAAATAGAGAAGAGAAGGGATGAGGGGATATAAATATATATATACCGAGAGAGGGGAGAGAGAGAGAGAGAGAGAGAGAGAGAGAGAGAGAGATGAAACAAGGGTTTCAGGAAGAAGGAAGAGAAGAGAGAGTGCCTTACCAGTCAAAGTCGAAGCAGTCAAAGTAGTCGAAGTAGATTACAAATTGAAGCCAAGTCCAAGTCGAAGCAGTCAAAACAGACTGCGTCAATGGACCTTTCTTCTCGTAGTAAGTCAAAGCAGACTGCGTCAATGGATCTCCACCGATTCAATTGATTGAAGAAGTGTTTGAAGAAACCTTTCCCCTTCACCTGCGTCTCTCTCTCTTCTTAGAAACTCCGTGTTTTTTTTTTCTTTTCTTTTTTTCTTTTTTTTTTTTTGAATTGTATCAGTCTGTTTGATAATAAAAAAATAAATTAAATATATTTTTTTTTTGATAAGTGGCGCCAAAAAAATTGGGTTTTGGCGCCTGAAGTATTTTGGGATACCATTCACGACCCACATAGTAAGTCGTAAAAAAGTGACTTATTTTTAATGACTGGCAGACATGTCGTATATAACTGATGTATTAACGACATGCTATATGTATGTCATAGAAAGTTTTATTAATTATGTCGCGCAATGCAAGCCGTAAAAAAATTATCATTTTTATCATTAATGGCTTGCGCAATAGACACGTTGTGGTTAGTCTATTATTTACGGCATGCAAAAAAAACAAGATGTAAAAGTGAGAAATTACGGCTTGCATTCATTGTATGTCGTTGATGTGGTGCCGTGAAAACTCAATTTTGGTGTAGTGTTTGGACCTCAAAACCAAGTTTTTACCACTGAAATTCCCCTAGAATGCAGTGGTTAAAAGCGCCCAAAAAGTTGTTTCAAAAAGCTTTGAAAGATGGCACAAAAGGCTTCACAAGCCAAAGAGCAAGAAGAGGAGACAACTCCTTAACTCAACAAGACTTAAACCACCATTTTGAAACCTTAAAAACATAGTTTTTTTATGGTTGAAAAGCTAGGTCAAAACAGTGTAAAAAGATGGCCAAGTAATTGATTAAAACAAAGCTTAAATGAGGCAAGCCTTATACCTTTGAAGCACAACAGTAAATAGCCATAATTCTGAGCCAAAATGAGAACTTAAACTAAGCCTCAAAGAACCTTAGCTCCAAGATGTTTGGTCAAGGGTCTTAGTGCAAATGTGTAGAGAATTCTCACTTTCAAGCACAAAATAGGGAGAGAGAAAGGATTCTAGAGAGATAGAGAGGAAATTTGCTCACAAAATATTTCTAACCCCTCAAATGGGGGAGAGACCGGCTTGCATTCATCCCTCCATACATGTGTATGGAGATGATATTCAGTGATCAACAGTTGGCACAACTGGCAAAGAAAATATCTCAAAAAGGAGAAAAATGGCCATCGGCCACTTTAGGTGGCCGGCCGGCCACCTACCCTAGCCGACCAACCACTTTAAGTGGTCGACAAGGGGGAAAAGTGGCCGACAAGGCCCTTCCCCCCTCCAGGCAAGAGGCACCAAGGTTTGGGCCAAAAACAAGCACAAAGAAAGAGGGTTCAGAGGCTCAAAGATAAGGCGTTTCGCCGAGAACTTTGGGCACTCAAAATGAACACAAACAAGCACAATCATCGAGTGCACAAATGATGACGTCTAAGCCTTGAGGTCAGTCAAAAATGGGGTGTCTATAGCTATCAAGTTTCCTTTAGCATTGCTCAAGGTAGGGGACCATCTGGTAGTTGATAAGGGATGTATATACTCATTGTAGTCATGCTGATAACAAAACACATTCCCTTGATTAACCATTTCCCTAATTCTAGGTGAGGGGGACCAGCTGAGGTGGTAGCTTGCACATGCATGTACTCATAGCTCCCACGTTTCTCTGATAGGTTCCTTTGGCTCAGTACCGTTGTGCCTCAGCTCAGCCCTTTGCCAGATTGCTTATAGAGATGGGTTGGCCCAGCGAGATATCTTTGCATAGGCTCAGCCCATTTTGGTCTTTGGTGATGGGTTCAGCCCACATTTTGGTCCATAGATTAAGTCTTGCAGCTCGACCCAGTCCAGTAGTGTGGCTGGACTGGCCTTTCCACTACGAGTTGGGCCCAAGTGCTTGAGGTCTTGGGTGGATTGTTAATGTTGTAATTGGGCTTAACTGGTTGGCCCATTTGTTTACCGGCTCCTTTGGACTTAGGTTTAATGGACTAGGTAGGCCTGAAGCTTGGATTCAACCCATTTCATATTTAGGCCCTTCAACACCCCTATGGAGTGTAAGGTTACCCTATCCTACCTTTGAAATGATCTAGAGTTTTAATATTTAGACAAGTGGCATCGTTACATCCTAAAAATTAGAGAACATCATGTCCTAAGTTGAGAAGGTACTACAGCTCACTATATATACATGGTCAGCTCTACTCTAGGGGTTGAAGTCAAGGTGACATCACTAAAAAGTCCTTTGGTTAATAACCAAGTAAGATTTTAGGAAATCAGAAAAGTCAATATTGCCTCTCTTCTGAGTCTGACAACCTTAGATAGTAGAGCTACCTTTTTGACAGATCTTAGGAGGTATTGATACAAGGTCTCATAAGTAACACAGAGATAGGTATAGTGTCACAAAAAGATTGCTAATGTTCCCATTAGGATTTGGGTAACACAGGGACTTTAAGTGCACCAATGCATGAAATGCAGTGAACATGTAAATGAAAACAAAATTCATATCATGGAGTTCGAATAACGGTTTCTTAGTTTCCCCAACAAAGTAGCTAGAAACTGTCGCATGTCTGAGGGGTACCCGAGCGTGCTAAACAATTCGAACCCTCGATTTCCTTGATCTAGTTTCACAAATGCAATGTGAAACATAGATGAGAGTCCAAATCCAACAACTTTTATAGAAAATCTATTTTTTACAAATTTTTTGCCAGAAATAAACTACATCACCAGATCTCAGAGTCGCCACCTAATATTTTGAAAAAATTAGGAAACCCATGACTCGTGCCAAGGCCATTATTCGTCGTAATTGGAGATGTCTCAGTTCAGAACCTTAGGTATGAGGGGGGAAGGTCATTAATTGAGCACCCCAACTTACTAGATCAAAAGATCGGCCTCTACTAAACCATGATATGAATTTTATTGACTTTATATGCTCATGTTCCGATTAATAAATATAAAAATTACTATGTGAATCAATCAACTATAGACTGCGTCACTCATTTTGGAATGTTATGATCTTATGCATTTTGAAAAGCGACACAACTTCAATCCACCAGCAATCATGGAGTTATATCAATTAAGCAAGTAGCCGCATTGTAAGATGGTAGACATAATAAGCAAAACACACACAGACGGGATGCTAAAGCATAAACACTTACCTTGTATCTATTGATATCTCGCGAAAAGCTGCAAAACAAAGTTAGATAAATAAGCATGATCCTAGATTCAAAATTCTAATGCAATACATACACAAAAATGCAACTAAAAATTCAACTACTAATACATGACATGTGAATTATCTCAAGATATGGGATATCGCATAAAATCACATAAAAATTGATTAAACCCATAGATTCAAATGAGTCGAATTTGAATGTATAAAGTATGAATGCAAAGGATGGATATGATGAAAAAGAAAACATGATACTATTTATAGATATGGAAAACGAGTAAATGAAAGGAATAGAAAGAAGCTGGAATATTATTACAATATCAAATAATTACAAAAAACCAAATAAAAGAAAAATAAAAGACATGGGGCTAAAAATTATTATAGCAAAATCATAAAAATATGCAGAAAAGATTTAACATAAAACTACAATCATCCGCCCAAAATCGCCTTGTTCATTGCTTTGGAGCTACTCTATTTCACTTATCTTTGGAGGAAATGATGAATTTTTTGATTTATCAAACCCTCTTCTTCACACCCTCACAGTTATAGAGTATGCTTTGAAATCCCAACGACGTATTTCAAGTTTTAGCTTTAATGGAATTTTGGATGGAAATTTTGATTCTAAGCTTTGGTTGAAAAGGCCCTCTTGTTCTCAAAATAACTTAAAATTTTTGAAATTTAATTTCTCTCCCTCAAGATGTTTGAAACAAAAATTCTCTTAACTAAAATTTTCTATTTTTTTAATACTTTTGAAACAAAATTTCTCTTTCAAAAATTTTCTCTCCTTTTGAAGAAAAATTTCTCTCTTAAAATTTTCTCTCTCTTTTTTTTTTTTTTCTTTTTTTTTTTTTTGTTTTTAACAACAAAATGAGGGAATATTTGTAGAATTAGAAAACACCTAAAACACATGGCCAGCCATGTAGTATTTCCAAAAACACATGGCTTGCCATGTGGTATCTTAAAATCATGTGGCTTGACATGTGGTATGGGAGCCAATTTTCCAGAATTGCTAAAATTTCCCAAACAAGAAAAAATTCAGAAAAATATTTTTGAATAGGTCTAAAATAATTTGACAGAAACGGGTATAAGGTTGGAATTAAAATTTAAGCCCAACTTTTCTACTGAGAAATTTGTAAAATAACCCATTCCAATTTTCATAATCGGCTGTTCAGAAGAAAGCATCCAAGTCTTAAGGCCAGTCAAAATAGAGTGTCTACAGGTGGGTTTGGGCAAGTTTGAATGGGTATAACAGGTCAAAAGAGCATTAGCCCAAAACTATCAATTTAGGTAACGGGTCGAATATGAGCAAAATTGTCCATTTAGGTAACGGGTCGGATATGAGTGGGTTGTATACGGGACATTCTGGCCTTGACCCAGCCCTTTTTTTGGTTTTTTTATTTTTTTATTTTTTTGCATGTGCGCGTGGAAGGCATGCCTTTCACGAGTTTTGTTTCTAAAACATAACCACCTGCTGTAAATAAATGATTATTACTTTTTAGCATAACTTTCAATAGTTTGTATAATTTTAACTTGTCTTTCACTAATTTTGGTTTGAACACATTAATAAATAAGAAAAGAGAAATGCATTGACATGATGACATTAATGAGGCCATAACAAAATATTTATCAACCAATTCAGTATACTTCAAAATTTTCAGCCAAGCATTGTGAGGAGAAATCAACCTATACATTTCAAAAGTTTTTAATCCATTCAACAAAACATATCTAAATGGCCAAAAATATTAAAAAATAATCCAACCCAATCATTCAAACAAAATATAAATGTCAACATACTAGTATTTGATTACAGATTACTACTCAATGAGTCCATATCAAAATATATCCTACTCCATGAGTCTATCTCCATCATATATCTGTAAAAGGAAAAAAATTAAAAATTAAAAAGAAGAAGAAGAAGATAGAAATCACCAATTGATGCACAGTGAACACTTCTGGTCCACCAAGTTCGTACACTTTCCTCATGCTGGCGCCATCATCTTTTAAGGTTGTAACAATTCCAGATGCAACATCAACAACATATATAGGTCTCATTATTGTAGCCTAAAGACAAAAGTATATCAATAATTTCCCACAGAAAACACATTAATAACATCCAAAATGAAAATGTGGAAAGTACAAATACGACACTCTGCATCACTAAAGCAAAACCATTGCAGTTAAAGTCAACTCTTTTTAATTAACAACTGGTAATAGAAAAACTAGACAGACTCAACCTTCTGCTTTGAAGTGACAACATATCCTTTTTCCAATTCATCTAAAAGTCAATTAAAGTTTTCTAACCAGTATCACCCATGCTATCCCAACGTATCCTAATGACAATATTCTTTTGGCAAGTATGAGGTTGATTCATTTTTCCCGAAACAATTTGCATAAATGAAATGTAGTCTTTTACTCATAAACTTCATAAATCATAAACATTACATTATCAAAACATGCTACAACCCACCAAAATTAGATGGTTGCAAGGGCTAGATTACCCATCATTTTAACCAATAAAGTAGGACACTTTGTGACTATATCAAACCTTGATGGATTGAAGTCATGTCTAAAAAAGAACAAGCTCTCTAAAAGACAATCTTGAGAAGGGAAACTCCTAGTCCCATTCATACCAAGCCTCAGCAAAGTCTACATCCCAAAAAGAATAGGCATTCCTTCACACAACTCCTCTTTAAAAAATAAAAATAAAAAATAAAAAGTAGTAATCTTAGCTTCAAATCTAGTCTATGCATCACTGCTCTAAACCCAAGCTTCAAAATTAGGAACATGGTGCAAGTCAATTGGAGAATTAATCCTAATAACTATGTGAAAAATAAAGGGTATGTTTGGTTTGGTTTTGAGAGAGTAATTTTTAAAAATTATTTTGGGGAGAGAGTTTAGAAATTTTTTTGATTTGTTTGGTTGTGTATTTTGAAAGTAGCTTTGAAGTTTGGGAGTTTGGAATGATTTGATATTTTGTTGTAATTGAGTAGATGTGTGTGAGAGAAAAAGTGATTGAGAAGGAGAGAGGAGAGAGAAAAAGTGATTGATTGATGTGTAAAAGAGAGAGAGTGATTTTAGAAATTTTTTTGAAAAAATTACAAACCAAACAAGTTTTTTAGAAAAATTTTCCCAAAATCACTCTACAAAGCCAAACCAAACATACCCAAAGTTGTAATGCAGAAACACATCAAAAGAAAAGTCACATACTTCATAACTCTGCCACAAAATTCACATGTACAAATTCCAAATTATGCAAAATCAATCAAACATGAAGAAAGTGCTATCATTCCAAACTATGTATGAGAGGGGGAAAAAAAAGTATCATATTAAGGTTACCAAGTTAGACTTATACTTGGCAGAGTCTCGACTTGATAGGAGCCTAGATTTCAAGCCACGATGAACCCATCTAAAAGATCAACTTTGGAATGAGTCATCGCATAAAGAACAAATCCGATCGATACTAGACATAAGAACTCAATGATAGTTGTGAAAACATATTGTAGACATCCCATTTTTTACCGTCCTTAAGACTTGGGCACCTCAATTTGATCACTTGATGATGAAAATTACGCTGTACAAACGTTCAATTTCTTTAGCAAGAAGAGCTTCTAAATCCAAACCTTACGCCCCATTTTTGACCAAAACTATTTTAGACCTTAAAAACCCTCTCTTTCAAAATATTTTTGAAAATGTTTCTACGATATTCCGAGGCTCGCATTTCGTTTAAAAGTTGCACTTTTCGGTAAACTGACCAAGGACAAAGTGGAAATGAATGGAAGAGACGTAACTCTTTGAAAATCTTTAAAAACTTCTTATTCATAGGTTTGGAGTTGAAGAAAATTGGAGGAAAGGGAGGAAAACTAGTTGGGAAAGAAGTTGGGCATGAAACCGTTAAGAGAGAACTGAGCAGCCTTCCCTAAATCAGGCTTATCTTTTTGCACACTTAGACTTTAGTTGTGAGGCCACCACCATTGGAAAAGTGGACTTCCAGGCTTCAATTTAGACTCAAGAATCTGCTAAAGCCGAGTCCAGATGAGGGAGATATGGCCATTTGAAGTTAGGCATTAATCCGGTTAAGATAGAATTGAGCAACTTTCACTAAAATAGGCATATCACTTTGGACAATTAGACTTTAGATGTGAGGTTACCTCCATTGGAAAATAGACTTCTGAGCATTCAATTTAGACTTAAGAATGACCTAAAATCAAGTCCGGATGAAGGAGATATGCCCATTTGAAGTCAAGCCTGGAAGCCAATTTTTGTGGCCGGCAATTCACACTTCTGGCTTGCCGGCCACTTGTGAAAAATACAGATATTTTGTGCTAGCTATCTCCCAAAAGCTCTAACTGTTCCTATATGGATATTTTCGATCTGTGAGGCTATTTTTCTATATATATATATATATATCAAGCCTTTCCTCATGGTTTAAGGTTACACCACCAAACCTATGAGGACTAGTACACTACAAGCATGCAATACAAAGCACAAATGAAACTAACACATAAAAATAGTCCTAATATACACTAAAACAGTGCTGGAATTGAAGTAAAAATAGTTAAAAGACTAAGCTAAAATAATGGGAAATTTAAGCTAGTAAACAAGCCAAAGGAGAGGTGGCTAACGCCTCCATTTTTGGGACCTCAAAACATGATTTTTAGCCTTTGAAAAACTCTAAAATTCAGTGGTAAAAAGCCTAAAAAAAGTTGAGAAATGAATGGGAAACACAAGGGCAAAAGCTTATAGAACAAGGTTCAATGATGGGTGGTTAACCCCTTCACCTTTGGTAGCTTTAAAACACAAGTTTCAGCCAATAAAAACAGTTGAAAAATAGTTCAAAAACAGCAAGAAAATATAGGAAAGAAGTAGTGCAAAGCATTTGTTTATGGCTTTCCATGTTTGTTTTCACTCCTAATCACTTCAGCAACCTCCGTCCTTTCTTGGCTTTTGCTTTGCTTTGAAAGTTGTTTCAAGCCACTTGTTTGTTTAAGCTTGAGATTGAGGTCTTGTGCTTAATGGTTTAATCTCTTTGGGGGTTCATTACCAATGGCATGATACTTCTCTCATGCCTAAAACAACTCTTCGTTTGATGCTTCTTTCCATTCGAGGACTTAAAGCTCACCTAATTTACAAAGGAATGGTTGGTAATTTAAAATGGAGTAATAAAATTGGGGACTAAAAATAATGCAAGATAATAACGTGGTTGGGTTCAATCAGACGTTAATTGAACCCTTGAGTCTTGAGTCGTTCCATACTCATTAGTGATGAAAATAGTTCAAGGGTCATTGTTAACCATTTCCCTTGATCATCCATGATAAGGAAGACATTGGAGAGTCTTTATTTGTTGCATTTATTGAACTTTCACCCTTGATTCATAGGCCATCATGCAATGTAATTGCATCCATTGATGGTTTGTGAATCAAATTTACTATTCCTTTGAGCTTTTTGATGATAAAGAGGGGTAAGTTGTACAAATAACCATTGAGAATACCCTGTGCTTGCTCTGTTTGCTCTCTGTTGCAGCGGGAAAAAGCAAGCTACTTTTGTGGATGACAGGCCACTTTTGTGGACAGCAGACCATCATTTGTGGTCGGCAGGCCACCACTTCTAGCCTGCTGGCCACCTTTACAAAACCCAACAATGTACTTTTCTAGCAAAACAAAGTTGGTTTTGAGGTGAAAAACAATGCAAGTGTTCTACTATGCAACAAAGACATCTGGCAGCAGAACAGTGGCCTTTTTCGAGTGAAAATTTGTGCATGTATGAGCATTCCTCGTTTCCCGAGGCGGAGTAATTATAATAGCTAGCTTAGCAATCTTTTCATGTTGTATTCATGTAAATAATTACTTCGTTTTGATTTTTAATTAATTAATTAGTTAGTTAATTTGTTGTAATGATTAATTAGCTGGTTTAGTTGATTACTTCATTCGGTTTGTAATAGCTAGTTAATTAGTTTAACTAGTTAGTTTATTCGGATCCTCCTGCATGAGGGCGCAAATGTTGTAATAACGTGTATGTCTTCCAACCCCACATCTTTCTCTCTTTTATTTACTAGCTTATGTTGGTTAGTTTAGGGCATCATGTTTTGTTTAGCATATCTCATATTTGCATCCACTTGTATTGTATGCATCGACGCTCGACGCATCATTCTAACTCGCATTGTTAGTTTATATAGTTCTTTAAATACGTGCTTGGACCGTATGCTATCAAATTGCTTCATAAGCCGTATTAGTAGCCAAGCCTAGTAATTACATGTCGCATGTGTTGCATTAGTCATGTTGCATAGTTAGGATCATGCCTTATTCTAACTTTGTCATTTTTTTGGCTTGGAGTACTAGGTGAGCTTTTATTTGTTTTAGCATTTTGCATTTGTATGTTAGTGTTGCCATATCAATGCATGTTTACCATGAGGCTAAGTGCTTATCTGATATACTGTTTGAATACCTATGGATGAAGGTTAATTGCTTGAATTAGAATAATTTGAGTAATGTTCATATACGATCACTTTTTTCAGGTGGTACATATTTGAAACAATTTTGTAAACATACATGAATCAAATGTTTCAATTTTTGCAAAATAATCTATATCTTGTGTGCGCATCACATAGAAAGCTAGCCTAATAAATGGAACAAGAGCATATAATGTAGATAAGAATCACATCATGATTAGTAGAGGCCGATCTTTTGATCAGGAGAGAAGGGGTGCTCAATTCATGCCCTTCCCCTCTCGCACCTAAGTTCCCGAGGCGAGACAATCTTGGTGATGACGGACACATGGCCTTTGGCACAAGTCATGGGTTTCTTAAATTCCCCAAAAAATATTTAGTTGGTGACTCTGTATCTAGCAAAGCAGTCCATTCTTGGCAATTTGATTCAAAATCAATTTTTCCAAAAAGATTTGTTGGATTTGGACTCTTTGAAGTTTATCTATTTTACATTGCACTTTTGAGATTAGATTCAGAACGTTGGGAGTCCGATACTGTAGGGCTTATTTGTCTTCCGAAAGGAGCACGAAAAGTCAAGCTACACATATCCTTTTGGCAAATGAAACTTCTTGATTGGGCTGGAAATCAAAGAAACAATCAAAACTATGTTTATGGACACATTGTAGATCCAAAGGACCAACCCAAGATGGAATCGTCATTGAAATTCATCGTCGCCTTTCAGTTTAGAGAAAAGGAAATAATCAACGATGATAAACGCCATAGTTGTCATTCTTGGCGTCATCTGACATGATGGTGTATTATTTCTGGTTTCTTGGAGGGAGAGAAAATAATTGTCTGGGCTTGGGTTTCTTAGGAGGGAGAGAGAGAGAGAGAGAAAATAATTGTCTAGGTTTTTCTCCCTTCCAAGAAACCCAAGCCCAGACGATTATTTTCTCTCTCTCTCCAAGAATCCATAAATCATACACCATTATGTCAGACGACGCTGAGGATGACAATTATGGTGTTTATCATCGCTGATATTTTCCTTTCCCCTAAACTAAAAGGCGATGATGAATTTCAACAACGATTCCATCCTGGGTTGGTCCTTTGGATCAACAGTGTGTTCATAAATGTTGTTTTGATTGTTTATTTGATTCTTGGCCCAATCAAGAAGTTTCATTTGCCAAAAGGATATGTTTTCGCAACTGTCATTGAGTTCATATGTCTAATAGAGATCAGATTTGTTCTTTACGCGATGACTCATGTCAAAGTTGATATGTTAGATGGGTTCATCGTGGTGTGAAGTCTAGGCTCCTATCAAAGTCTAGACTCTACCAAGCATAAGTCTAACTTGGTAACCTTCATATGTTACTTTTTTCCCCCTCTCATATATGGTTTGGAATGATGGCACCTTCTTCATGTTTGACTGATTTAGCATGATTTGGAATGTGTACATGTGAATCTTGTGGCAAAGTTATAAAATAGGTTTTAAACCCATTTAAATCTAGAAATAAATTTAAATAAGCTGATCTTTACAAACCCAGTTAAAATTAAATTTATATAGGTTGGATATGAGTACCATTTCTTTCACAACTATCCATCCACCACAACCACCTCTCCTCCACCTCTACAGCTGGCACACCTCCACTATTACTTTACAATTACGTCCACCATCGCCATTGTCGCCATTGCCATTGTCACCACCTCCACCACCATGGTTTTGTCACTACCTCAACCACTGAGCCACCACCACTATTCCACCACCATCGTCACCATCTATTAGGAGAAAAATCGAGAAAGTAAATAGGTTAGTTTTTCCAATGCATATCTAATTCAACCCAATCCATTTAAATCCACTTACTAAATGAGCATATATGAATTGAATAATTTTGAATGCATAAACCTACTTTGAACTATTTAAACTTGCCCATGTACTACCTCTATACATATTATGTCATCTAGTTTATCTGCCTAAGTTGGTGTCTGCAATTTGCAACTTTTAAGAGTGTGAAAAAAGAATGTACACAAACACTAATACTTGATGTAAAACTTGGGCTAAATAAATATGAGCCCATCCTTTTAGCACAAGACCAACCCATGAGCCTAATGCAAACCCATGGGCTAAGTTTTAATGTTAAGGTCTCCTTGGTTAATTAACTTTTTGAATGAGGATCTATTTCATTTTTATATTTTGTGAGATACTGTATTTGTCAATAAAAAAAATAAATGGGCTCCTTGGATAATTAATTTTTTTAACTCCTTTGAGCCCACATCAACACTCAATTAAGGTTATGTTTGGATTTAGAATTTGGGAAAAGATTTGTGGAGGGGGAAAAATGAAAATGTGACCCCCCCAAAAAAAAACTTTTAAACCCACGTTTAAAAGGTTTTTTTTTTTTTTTTTTAAAAAAAAATTTCCGTTTAGCTTATTTTGAACTTTGTATGCTGAAAAAGCAATAAGTTGAAATTGAAAAATGAAACATCCAAGTAGTCTATTTTTTATTTTATTTTTTTATGTATAATTGTTTAAACATTTAAATTTTAAATTTTAAACTGCAAATATATGGAACCAAACGAGTGTAATGACCTTCATTCACTATGGTATAAGTTGAGTCTCACATCGGAAACTTGCACACAAATCTTAAATATATCAAATTAACGAACTCAAATAGCAATCCTTGGCTAACTCTTTTGGGTAGAATTCCTCTGATCCTTGCTTGTAATAGTATAGTTGATACAATTCTCCTACATAAACATGTTTCTTTCTTAAATAAATTGTACTCAATTTGGATATCCTACTCATTTTTTGCACTAACAATAGTACCAACACAGACTTAACTACCCAGAAATTATCCAGAGTTATTATCTTGTGGTTCAGATTTATTTTACACATGGACCTCACATTAAACAAATTTAATCTCCACTACACAACTCCTACCCAAAAAAATTTGGGTGGTTAAGTCTGGCACCACGTATTTTTTCTTTTTGCACCAACAATACATACTTCATTATGAAATATGAGAATGCATAAAATATTCATTTTCAAAATACTCATTTTCGCTATATGTGCACTATAATGTGGAATGTTAGAAGCTCTAAATGGAGTTCCAAATTTCCAATACTAAGGCCCTTTCTTATCTTTTATGCTGTTATAAAACTAAAATAATAAAGAGAAAGTGAGGACCAAAGAAAATAGATAATAACTTGGGCCAAAGGAGAATAAGTATTACAATTCTTATTCATTGTCATGCACACATATACACCTAGCAAACATTTGCTTTTATAGGCAAATTTTGGTGGAGAAAATTCAACACAACCTTATCTTCAAAGTTTCTCCAACCTTCTTCTATCTTCTACCTCCTTCTTTTTGTCTCCACCCCTTATCCCATTTCAAGTTTATCCTAGTTCATCTTCATCTCCATTATTCTACCTCGTTCCATCAATCTTATCTTCTTATCTTAAATCAAAATGATGTCTCTTTTTATGGTTATCCAAACATTACACAACATTCCCCCTTGGATAACCATATACTAAGAATATGCCTAGTTGAAACCTTGCCTAGGAAAACGCAGCGGGAAAAAAACCTTTGGTGAAGGAAAATAGTACAATATTCTTCTATGGCGTTTTGCGTAGATTGCCTCATTAAAACCTTGCTAAGGAAAACCCAGCGGGGAAAAAACCTTAGATGAAAGAAAAAGAGTATAATCTAAAAATCTTCTTAAATTGATGACCCCTCCCCTCCCCTAAATATTGCATAGTTGATATTTAAGTTGATGCATTCCAATGGGATGCATTAGTTTCTTGAACGTTGCTACAAGTAGTGTCTTCAGAAAGGGAGAGATAAACTGAGACTTTATGCTAGTTTCAGTGGAAAGAAGTAAATTGATACCTCATGATAGCTTTAAGAAGGTCAAATAATACTAGGGCTAAGGTAAGAAATCTATAAAATCTGTAATCTGATCTGTTCCAACCCAATCTGGTAGGTTTTGATTGGTTTTTTGAATCCGTGGTTCAGTTCCGGATTGAAAAATTAGAAATTCGTAGTCCACGGATCAATTTCGTCCGAAACCAATTTAGACAATATACAAATAGCCTATATCTATATTATACACTCTCCCACATAATATCTTCTCTTATTCCATATAAAACCTAAACCCGCATAGTATCTTCTTTTATTGCTTTTGTTTGTTGGTTTTTAGTTTTAATTTGTAATGGTCTAAATACTTATGGTAGAACTAATTTTCATATGGTTGTTTAAATTCTACTAATCATGATGTTAAATGCTTATCTACTATAAATGAATCTGGCTGGCTATAGCATAGAAGACTAGGACATGCTCATTTGGACTTGCTTTCAAAACTTTTAAAATTTGACTTGGTTGTTGGTTTACCAAAAATTGATTTTGAAAAAGATAGACTTGTGATGCTTGTCAACAAGGAAAACAAACAAGAGTTTCTTTCAAATCCAAAAATATTATTTCTACTTCTAGGCCTCTTCAATTGTTGCATATTGACTTGTTTGGACCTTCTAGAATTTTAAGTCTTGGTGGTAAATCTTATTGTCTTGTTTGCGTGGATAACTATACTAGATTTTCTTGGGTGATTTTCTTGGCACACAAAAGTGATACTTTCTCTGCATTTTCAGCCATAAACGTATTCAAAATGTGATTAGTCTTGCTATTTGTAGCATTAGTAGTGATCGTGGTAGAGAATTTGACAATAATGAGTTTATTCTATTTTGTAATGAGCATGGTATTGATCATAATTTTTCTATTCCTTAAACTCCTTAACAAAATGGTGTGGTAGAAAGGAAAAATAGAGTTCTTGAGGAAATGGTTCGTACAATGCTTTGTGAAAATGATTTGCCTAGATTTTTTGGGCGGAAGCCGTCAATAAAGCTTTTTATGTTATTGATCATGCCATGATTAGACCAATACTTAAGAAAACACCATATCAATTGTGGAAAGGAAAAAAACCCAACATTGGTCATTTGCGTACATTTGGTTGTAAATGATTTGTACTGAATAACAATAAAGAAAATCTTGGGAAGTTTGATGCAAAATCTGATGAAGCCGTGTTTCTTGGCTATGCAAACTCTAGTAAAGCATACCGTGTCTTTAATAAGAGAACTTTACTCGTTAAAGAATCTATACACATTACTTTTGATGAATCTAACTCCTTTGCTTCCAAGAATATTGTTAGTGATGATGTTGCAAATTCTAATCCAAGAATTGAAGGGATTTACTTATCGAAAAATGATGAACTTCACTCTTCGGAACCTAATGTGGAAGTCTCTATGGAAGATCTTTAGAAGGGGTATACCCATCCAGTGAAGGAAAACGATCTACTAAAAGAATGGAAGTATACTCATGGACATCGCAAAGATCTCATTATAAGAGATGCCATATAAGGTGTAAGAACTTGTTCTTCTATTCATAATGTTTGTGGCAATTTAGCTTTTGTTTCCCAAATTGAACCAAAAACTTTTTCTAAGGCTAAACATGATGAAAACTGGATTTTTGCCATGCAAGAAGAGTTAAATCAGTTTGAAAGAAATGAAGTTTGGTTTTTGACTACTCATCCTAAGGATCAACTCGTTATTGGTACAAAATCGGTTTTTCGAAAAAAAAATGGATGAATCCTATGTTGTTAGTCGGAACAAAGCTAGAGTTGTAGCCCAAGGTTATAACCAAGAAGAGAGCATTGATTTTGATGAAACTTTTGCACCCGTTGCACCTCTTGAAGCCATCTGCATGTTGCTTGCATTTTCTTGTTTTAGAGATTTTAAGGTTTACCAAATGGATGTGAAAAGTGTTTTTCTAAATGGGTACATTTTGGTGGAAGTATATGTTGAACAACCTCCCAGTTTTGAAAATCACAAACACTCGGACCACGTCTATAAACTTTCAAAAGCTTTGTATGTTTTGAAACAAGCCCCTAGAGCTTGGTATGAACATTTAAGTAATTTTCTTATTGAAAAATGTTTTTCTATCATGAAAATTGATACCACTCTTTTTATAAAAACCAAAAATGATGATATGCTTATTGTTCAAATTTACTTTGATGATATCATATTTGGTGCTACTAATGAATCTTTGTGCGAGGAATTTACTAAGGATATGCAGGACAAATTTGAAATGAGTATAATGGTAGAGTTGACATTCTTTCTCCGATTACAAATAAAACAAACCCAAGATGGAATTCGAATATCTCAAGCCAAATACATCAAAGACCTCCTTTAAAGGTTTGAATTGGACTTATCCGAACCTGCAGTAACTCCCATGAGCACATCGATTAAAATTGACAAAGATGAGCAAGGTCAACTGGTAAATGAAAAGAAATATCGAGGTATGATTGGTTCCTTACTTTATCTAACTGCTAGTAGACCCAATATCATGTTTAGTAGGTGTATGTGTGCACGTTTTCAATCAGCTCCAAAAGAATCACACGTCACCGCAGTAAAACGCATTTTTAGATATCTTGTTGGTACTCCACTTTTGGGTCTTTGGTACCCTAAAACAACTTTTTTTGACCTTTATGGTTACTCGGATGCCAACTTTGCAAGATGTAGACTTGACCGAAAAAGCACTAGTGGCACTTGTTATTTTCTTGGAAATTCACTCACTTCATGATTTTGCAAAAAACAAAATTATGTTGCTTTATCAACCACTGAAGCAGAATATATTGCTGCCGCTAGCTGTTGTGCTCAAATGTTTTGGATGAAACAACTTCTTCTTGATTTTGGACTTCACCTTGATCACATTCCTATTAAATGCGATAACACTAGTGCCATTAATCTTTAAAAAAATCCTATACAACACTCACGCACTAAACATATTGAAATAAGGCATCACTTTTTACGAGGTCATGTACTTAAAGGTGACATCGAACTTGAATTTGTGCCTACAAGCCAACAATTGGTTGATATTTTTACCAAGCATCTCAATGAAGAACAATTCTACTTTATTAGAACTAAGCTTGGCATGTTAAATATTTTTATGTGATGTTAAACTATGTGTTATAATGCTTCATTATGAAATTTGCCTTCTAAGACCCTTAAGGGTTAACCCCCTGCTCCCTAGGGTCAACACCTTGTGAACCAACCTTATGCTTTTTGTTGTTAAGGGTCAACACCTTTCTTCGCTGGTGTCAACACTAGCTGGTTTTTGGTTCACTACTTTTTAGGGTAGATGTGGACGCGCCCAGAACGTCCTGGGCTCCGCGGGCGAAGAGACGGCGTAGGATTCCATTCTGTTCATTGGGCCTACCACAGTTCGGACTCAAATGTCACGGTTCTGAATCTAATCTCACAATGTGCGATGTGAGACCGATAAATCACCAAAGAGTCCAAATCTGGCAAATCATTTTGAAAAACTGATTTTTAATAAAGAAGTGCCAAACATGGATTACTTTGCCAGATACAGAGTCGCCGCCTAAATATTTTATTTTAGGGGAATTTAGGAAACCCTGACTCATGCCTAAGGCCACGTGTTCGTCATCACCAAAGTTGCCTCAGCTCGGGAACTTGGGTACGATTGGGGAAGGTCATTTAATGAGAACCCCCGCTTGCCCGATCAAAGATCGGCCTGTACTGAGCATGATATCTTGTTTTTTAAAACACATGTGTTTTTATTCCGATTAATTAGCTAGTCTTACTATGTGATGCGCATAGCAAACAAGTATAGACTAGATCGCCTAATTTGGAACGAAATATTGCATATTCATTTGAAAATGGTTTGAAGTTTGCTACTCGCAAGTAGGCTAAAATGCGGATTTCAATAAATTATTCCAATTCAAGTAATCCAACCTTCACCCGCAAGCATTCAGCCAGTTATATCACATAAGCAGTTAGCCTCATGGCAAGCATGCTTTCATGGCAACATTAACACACATGCAGTATGCTAAAGCGTAAACACTCACAGTGTACTCCGAGCCAAAACAAAGAACTAGTTAGAAATCATCCATGATCCTAGTTCATGTTAAGATGGTTACTGCAACACATGCGAAAATGCAACTAAAATAGGCTCGGTTATTCTAGAATGTCATGTGAAATACAACTTGATACATGTATTCAAATTGGAATTGAAATACAATGCATTTAGTATGATGCGCCGAGCCCCGTGCATGCAAGACAGATGAATGGATGCATGCATGTGAAGCATAGGGTATGCTAAATGAAATATGCCCTAAAACTAACCATCGTAAGCAGTTAAGTAAAAAGGAGAAAGAAATGGGGATTGGAAGATATGCATCACACACACGCACGCTTATTACAACAATACGCCCTCTCGAAAGAGGGACCAAATACGAAGCTAACTAGCTAATCTAAGCTAATTAAACTAATTATTACACAACAAATTAATTAACTAATCCTAGTTAACTAATTATTACAAAACGAATTGAATAGCTAACGCATTAACTAATTAAGGTACAAACCAAAGCAAAAGCAAGCTATCTAAGCATGGCAGCTAAGGAAAGCAGTAAATCAGGAGCCTCAAAGGGAGAGGAATGCATGCAAGCCCGGTCGCCTCGTTCGGAAATCCAATGCGATGCCCCGATTTGCCTCTATTTTCATCTGTTCTCAGGAACTTACACCAAGCTCCAGAAAGCTAAAACTTCACCTTGGGAGTCTTGTGAGAGGGTGGCCGACCACTTTTGGTCTCTCCAGACACCTGCCGACCACTTTTGGTTGTTGAAAAACTAGAAAAGTGGTCGGCCAGCTAGTTTTTCTTACTGGCCGGCCAGTTGTTGCTGTTGAACTGTAATTTGCTGCAACAGAGAGCAAGAAAGGGCATGGCAATGTATTTGCAAGATATGTGTGCACAACCACCTTTCCTATCATGTCATGAACTCAATGGGGTGTGGTTCTCGACCCTCGGGTCACTAATCGCGCATTTCAATGCATGATGGCCGAGAGGCGAAGTTGCACAATTCAATATGGAAATGAATGCACAAGTAAACACATAAATCCTAAAACTCTATCATGTATGATTAAGAGCGTCGGCGACCGAGAATTAAGGCACGTTTCATCACTTTAAGTATGAAACGCCCCTCGTTTCCCATGTTTGGACTAACACCTATTCCAAACACAATGCAACAAGAAACATGGCAAACATGTAATGCAACTACATGGCATACACAATGCAAGGGACAAGCATGCAATAACATGCAATGCAACATGATCAAACTACCGATGCAAATGGCATGCAAACAATGTTAACACATCCATGCACAATGCAATGCCACAAGGGCAACTTGGCAATGTTAGGAATATGCATACTCAATGCGAAGAAACAACTTGGCATACACAATGCTATGAACCAGATAGCATACACAATGCAATGAAACAATATGGCATACTCAATGCAATATACATGGCATAATCAATGGACTTAAACCAAAAGGGGTGGACCTCAGTCATGCCCAAATTAGTGGCCATAGTGCTAAAATGAAGGCACTGAAAACACATGCAAACATGCATGCTAATTGGCTCACCAATTAAGGCACTAAGGTGCAACTCTCAAGAACACTTAAAGAGTGAAAAGCGTGGAAGTGTAACAACACTAAGTGCACTAAAATTAGACAAGAGATGATGCCAAATCACTTAATCAAAGCAAGTAAAGCATGCAATGGTCCTTAAAGCTTAAGACAAGCAAAGAGGACTACACATGAGGCATGCAATACATGGCACAAATGCATGAACTAAGCATGGACAGAGCTCAAGTAGGTCAAAATAAGGACCTAAACATGCTGAGATGAGGCATGCAAGCATACAAGCTAGGCTACAAGTAAGGCAACAATGCACAACCCTTAGAGGCACTCAAAGGATGATTGAGGTAGGAACATGGCAATGCTAAATGCTCTGAAATGTCATGTTAGATGATGCCAAATCAAGTACATGACACAAATGAAGCATGCAATGGTGCTCAAAACTTGAGGCAAGCAAGAGTATTTGTACTACAAGTATACAAAATGTGAAGCATGTGACTAAGGCAACCCAAAACAGTCCTAGAACATGTCGAAATGAGTCTAAAACATGCATCGAAGGAAGCCAAAACAAGCTAGCATGGTGAGCATGACGCATGATGCATATAAGGCAAATAAGGTGGATTACACTACACCTATGAGGACCAAGCATGGGATGACTTAAGCAACAAAAATTAGAGTTATATCATGGCATAATAAGCCCAAAAACACACTGAAATGATGGCTCGCAAGCTAAGGCATGACGACATACGCAATGGTTCATGTTAAGGCATAAAGGGGCAATCCCTCCAACGCATTGAATGAGTGACAAATGTGAATGCATGGCCATAAAACATGTCATTGCCTCCGAGGATTCGTCCTTTCAATCCGGAGAGGTACGACCCTCAGGAGCACGTCCTACCTCCTGCCACCTTCCATCATTTTACCGACTTTGAGCGACAAGCACCCGCGGACCTACTGCTACAGGAGCCTGAGTCTCACTTATCTCACCAGGCGCGGGAGGTACGTACTTCCCTTTTACATTCTCCGCAATGTATTCTGTATTTCCTGCACATTTTGTGCTTTCGCTATGTATTTTTTTGTCTGCTCGTTCTGAACACACACGCACCATTCGATCCATTTGGCACACAACTCATATGTAACCATACTTTGCTCATTTTAACATACAGCTCACAACACAGTATTCGGTCCATTTGGACACGCAACTTGTTCTGAACACGCGGTTCATTCTTATCACACAATTTGTCTCGAGCACACAGCACATTTTTGGGCACACAGCTCATTTTTTCTAGCACACAACTCATTCTTCTGGCACACAGCATACCTTTCGGGCACACAGCTCATTTTTCAGGCACACAGCTCACTTTCGGGCATGCAGCTCATTTCTCGGGCACACAATTCATTTTCGGGCACGCAGCTCATTCTTCGCACTGCTCACTTTGAACACACAGCTCATACATTTTCATTTGCACGCGGCTCATTCTTAATTATGAACACGCAGCTCATAAATTTTCATTTCTGAACACACAGCTCATTCACTTCATTTTGAACACGCAGCTCACACATTTCAATTCTGAACACGCAGCTCATACATTTTCATTTGCACGCAGCTCATTCTGAACACACAGTCCACTTACTTCATTTGCACGCAACTCATACTGAACACACAGTCCAATTACTTCATTTGCACGCGGCTCATATGTTTCATTCCGAAACTGAATATATCTGTTCGTTTTGAATGCAAGTATCTTCCCGTTCCACACGGGGCTATGGATCGATCCTTGCTAGGGTGTGGTACGCGGAGCTCCCAGATACTGTTCGCCATATCGTGGATGAGGCAGGATTTGGACCTTTCTGCGCAGGGCTATCTCATTATCCGGCGAACAGGACCCGGATTGGGGCACTTGTGGAGAGATGGTGGGACATCACTAACTCGTTCCACTTTTCTGCTACTAGGGACATGACGATGACCCTATTTGACTTTGCTATGCTGACTGGCCTTGACATGACTGGCCGATCGGTCCCTTATGACGCAGATATGGGCGAGTAGGAGGCGGCTTGGATTTATCTGCTGGGAGTCCGCCGGCCGATCGACAGATCATCGGGTAGAGTTAGATACACCTGGTTTCCCATGCAGTACAGGGGAACTATGCCCAAGACCATCAAGGAGATAGAGCAGTATGCTCAGGGGTTTTTGATGTTCCTCCTCGGGACCACTTTGTTCTCCGACAGGGGGAACACAGTTGGACTTTATCTACGCAGTGCTTTAGTAGACCTATCCCAGGTCAGCCAGTATGATTGGGGCGGCGCCGGCCTCGCTACCCTTTACTGTTATATGAGTGCGACCTCCCGTAGGTGGGGGAACATAGTCGGTGGCTACTGGAGAGCCTGGGAGATACTTTCTATCCTCTTGATTTACACTCCTGCTTTTTATTATCTGTACACTGCACACACGACACACTTTTCATTCTATACTCGACATTCTACACTCAGCATTCTGTATTTTTCGTATATTCTGTATTCACGTTATGCACTCAGCACTCTGTATTTTGTATACATTCTGTATTCTGATGGCCATTGTTTTGTTTTTCACAGCTATGGGTTTATGCATACTTCCCGACGTTGGCCCCAGAGCTCGAGGTGGAGGCACCTCTTGAGATCCCCTACTCTCGTAGATTCGAGGGTCGGTGTTGGCCGAGGACTCAGGAGACTCTGTCCTTCCTTCAGCAGTTCTTCGATACTGTACGGTCGACGGAGGTAATCCAAAACTCTCAGTTCGCCAAGTTTTTAGCTTTGGTTCATCTTGCATACTTATGACATCTAATTAGTTTAAACACTTGTTATCCACAGATCACTTGGCAGCCCTGGGCGCCCTTATTAGGAGATGCCCAAAATCGATTCCCTGGGGGTGTGGGCCACTTCTCGATACAGGACTTTATTTGAGAGGCCAGTTGGCAGGGCTTGGTTTCTGGGAGATCGCTTCATGCGTCAGACGATAGGCATCCCTGATCAGGGTATCCCCTCAGCACCCCCAGATGATATGCGATCGACTGAGAGACTCACTCCCCGGGAGGTCGAGGAGCTCATGTTGGGTACTGATACAGTTCTGTTGCTGGAGGAGAGGGATTACACGACCTATCGCCATATATACTTGATGCCTCCACTGACAGGTGTTTGTACTCCCACGAGGAGGGCTGCCGGCATGCCATTATCGAGTCGAGTCCGGGCTGCAGATACCTCTTCGACTAGCAGGGTTGGCACATCGAGGAGTGGGGCTAGAGAGATCCCCCCAACTTATCAGTATGCTGGGTGGCCGGATCTTCCTACTGAACTGACAGGCTGGCGGTATGGGACATCCTACTCGATTCCATTGGAGCCTTCATTGCCTAATCATCGATACGTCAGTGACCCTGACTCGCCACCGGTATACTTTACAGTTTTGATTTACTACCCAGATATTTAGACATTCATTCATTCACTAATGACTTGCACTTGCATCTGCAGCCTCCCAGAGAGTATACTGAGAGGTTACTCGGAGTGATGGCCTCACTCAAGGGCATGGTCCTGAGGAGGGAGACACAGCTGTTCATCACCGGCGTCTCGGTACTTTTCAATTTCCTTGCATTTAACATACTTCTGATGTCATACTGAAATTGAACATTCCAATACATTGGTTGACTGCATGTGTAGAGCACATTTGACACACCATATTCGTATACTACATCTACAAGCACACACTCTACGCAACATTCTCGCATCTGCATCTGATATACATACTTTAACTGATGTACTCAAAATGCCTTTCTTTTTTTCAGATGCAATCGCTACAGGCTGGGCCATCCAGGCCTTCTCGAGGAGCTAGGAGAGGGGACTCAACTCGCAACCGAGGCAGGCGTAGAGCGCCTATCAGAGATGACGAGGAGTCCAGTGAGAAGGAGGAGTCTGTGCATCCTCAGTCGGAGATATCCGTAGACAGAGAGGAGGACTCTGGCTCTGGTTCTGAAAATAGAGGTGATGCCAAGGAGGGTTCCAAGGATAGCAGCTGTAACAAGCCCGCGGGGGGGCCTCGCTACAGTTCGGACTCGATTATGTGTCACGGTTCTCAATCTGAACCAAAGAGTCCAAATCCGGCAAATCGTTTTGAGAAAAATAGATTTTTGTAAAGAAGTGCCAAACATGGACTGCTTTGCCAGATATAGAGTCGCCACCTAAATATTTTTTATGGGGGAATTTAGAAAACCCTGACTCGGTGCCAAAGGCCACGTGTCCGCCATCACCAAAGTTGCCTCGACTCGGGAGCTTGGGTACGATTGGGGAAGGTCAGCTATGAGCAGCCCCTCTCGCCTGATCCGAAGATCGGCCTCTACTAACCGTGATATCTGTTTTTTAAAACATTATGTGTTCTTATTCCGGTTATTAGCCTAGAATTACTATGTTATGCGCACAGGAAACAAGTATAGACCAAATCGCCTAAATTGGAACAAAACATTGCATATCCGTTTGTTTGGAAAACGTTTCGAAATTTGCTACTCGCAAGTAGGCTAAAATACGGATTTCCGTGAGTTGTTCCAACTCAAACAATCCAACCTTCACCTACAGGCATTCAGGCAGTTATATCATATAAGCAACTAGCCTCATGGCAATCATGCTGTTATGTTTAACATTCACACTCATGCGAGATGCTAAAGCATAAAATACTTACAGTGTACTCCGTGCCAAGACAGTAAACTAGTTAGCAAACATGCATGATCCTAGTTCATGTTTAAAAATGACTAATGCAACACATGAAAGGATGCAATCTGGACAGGCTCGGCTATCCTAAACATGGCATGTGAAATGCACAGATAGCATGTATTCAAGTTAGATTTGAAATGCCTATGCGATTAGTATGATGCGCCGAGCCCGGTGCATGCAATACTGATGAATGATGCACGCATGCATAGCATAAGGTATGCTAAAGTAAATATGCCCTAATACTAACCATCAAAGCAGGTAAGTAAAAGGGAAGAAAGAAGTGGGGGTTGGAAGACATGCACACACGCTCCCACACTTATTACAAATTTTGCCCTCGCTTGGAGGGACCAAAAGAATAATACAATTTAACTAACTAACTAGCTAATTAAATATTACAGACAATGAAATTAATTAAGCAAATTAATTAATCTAAGAAGGCAGAAAACAGCAACCTCGGGGAGAGGGCTCAATGCATGCGCGCTCGGTTTCGCCCAGAAATCCACTGCCATGCTCAAGTTGCCTCTACTTTGATTGTTCTACTCCTCTGAAAATTGCACAACTCCCAAGGTATGCTCTCTGGGCACTGTGGAACACAACCGGCTGGGAGGGATGGCCACCAGCCATGTATGATGGTCACCAGCCACAAATTAAGTTATTGGCCACTGATGGATGGCCGGTCGGCACTGTATATGGCCGGTCGGCCGAAACTCCCTGCAGAACCTGTAGTTGACAGCAACAGAGGGCAAACCATAGCATGGCAATGTATTTCAAGCCATGTATGCACCAATCACATCCCTTATCATGTTTATGGCTCAAAGGGACATGTGCCTCGATTCTCGGACCACCAATCATGCATTTCCATGCATGATGGGCCAAAGAATCAAGTGTGCATTTTAATATGGAATGCAATGCACATAATCAAACAATGGGCCTTAACCTCTATCACGAGCAATTCAAGAGGCCAAGCATGCATGCGAATGCAATGCAATCTAAGCATGCGAACTAGTATGCAACATGGACAATGCAAGCAAGCAAAGCATGTTAGGCACACAACCTAAGTAAAGAAGCATGAAAGGCATGAAGCGATGCAACCTACAAGTAGGCAAGATGCAATGTCGGTGTTCAAGTATACAAGCCGACATGTGACTTCATTCAATCATGCAAGTTCAAACATGCAACAACACAAATATGCAACAACATACAAGGTGAGCATGGAACAACATGCAAAGGAGGGACTTACACTAATTGGACAGCTCTATACTAAGCCCAAAACAGTGGCCAACACTATAGAAATGAGGGCCTACACACACACACACACATGCACATGTTAATGGGCCAACACTTAAGCTTATAAAGACAACTTGTAAGCACACTTAAAAGAGGCTAAATATGGACTATTAGCATGCAATGAAAAGCTCTAAAATCATGCTAAAAATGGTGCCATACCAATTAAACAAAGGCAAGCCAAGCATGCAACATGGTCCAAAGTCAAAGGCTAACAAGCCAAAATGCAAAGGGGCTATGCAATGCATGCTATGGTCGACCAAAACAACTAAGGATAGACCTTGAGCATGGCAAAACAAACATAAAGGCTTCACAAAGCTAGGCCTAAACATGCTTGAATGAGGATTCAAAGCATAAGACATGTTAAGGCCAAGACAAGGCATTACAAGGCATGTATGCTAAGCAAGCATGGTGGACCAAAACTAACTAAAAAAAGAGGCATATTATGACATAATAAGCATGAAAAACAGCTAAGGCAAGGCCAACATGAACCTAAACATGGTGCTCTCTCAAGAGGCAAAAAATGATCCTTTTCAAGGACAACAAGGAGAGAGGGTGGCCCTCTCCTTCCTAGGACCTCAAGGCACCATCCTCACCTCTGAAATCCCTCAAGATTTTAGTGGTGAGGAGGCCCAAACACAATGGTCCCGAAGTCCACTCAAAATGGCACAAAATGGAGCCTTACAAGGCTTAAGAGGGGTCAAACAACCCCAAAGCTTAAAGAAACCTTAACCAACTATTTAGAGGGCTAAAAAACAGAACTTTTTTATGTTATACACTAAGCCTAAAAACAGCTGTAAGGTAGGCAAAAATACAATGCAAAAATGGAGGATAAAGAGACAAGCTTCTTACCCTTGAAGACCCTCTTCACCAATGGAGCTCCAGCAGCTTCTTTAGGTTGAAATCAGTCTAAAACCTCCAAAAATAACCCTCAAGGGCCTCAGCTCCAAGGGATGGTGTAATGGTGGGTGTTTGTGAGCAATACTAAGCCTAAACACACACAAGACAAAGAGAGGGGAAGAAATAGAGATAGGATACACACAATATTCAAACCCTAGAACTCAAACCCTAAAAAAAAAGCTGTCTAAAATGTCTAACCCCTCAAAACGGAAGAGAATGCTCCTCTTTATAGAGCTTTTAGTCTTGTAAGCTTACAAGACAAGCTTCTAAAGAAAGAGATCCCTCCATGGAGGGGAGCCAAGTGCATGCCAGCTGCACCAAAATATCTGCAAAAGCATATGCACAGTAGTCGGCCGTCCAAAGAAGCAATTGACCAAAAAAATAAAGCCGTCCGGCTATCTATAGTGCCGATCGGCCAAACATTTGGCCGGTGGCAACAAAACACAGCCGGTGGCCTCAAGCCATGGCCAGTGGAGTGTGGGGATGGCTCACAAGCCATTCCCTGCCCCTCCTAGGCAAAACACAAGTGTTTGGTGTAAAACCAGACACGAAACAGTCGAGTCGAGAGATCCTGAGGTAAGGTGCGCAGCCGAGACCTCCGGGAACTCAAGACGAACACAAACATGGATGATCACCAAGTGTTCAAGCGGTGACGTCCAAGTCTTGAGGACAGTCAAAAATGGGGTGTCTAGAATTGCCCCTCTTTAACAGAACTCGAAAGTCATAACAATGACGGGAGTGAATGTCAAAGCTCAGAGACGACCCATTTTTGACAAGGCCGAAGACTTAGACAAACATGCAAGACAAACAAGATATGCGCCCGAAAGCAGGGGCAAAATGCAAGACAATGTACAAAGTCGGGCATAACTTATGATCATGCAAAGAAAGCTGTAATGAAGCATCACGTGCGACAGTTTTAAGCTAGCATACACCAATCCAACTACACTACAATGCAGAAAGGATGTAAGAGAATTATGCAATTCTCAATACGTCTCACGCGGAGGATAGAATACCTGTGCGGTTCGTCTGGTTGCACCAGCCTCAAATGAACCGTACATACAATATCGTGTCTGAAAAGAAAGCAAACTTAACAGGTACAATATTGTTAACAACATGCATGACAATGCAAAATGAATGCAAAATGATATGCAATATATACAAAACTATGTATAATAATGAAAATGAAAATGCAATGCAATTGAAACAATGCAAATGATATGCAATGCAATTGAATCATGATCCAATCATGAGCGGTTCGAAACCACACAAATGTCAAATAGATTGATGGAAGTAACAAGTCTGCCTTCCATAGAAAAGGTGCCGCAACCCTCAAAGCGCGTACACATGCAAAACTATGAGTGATGTAGACGGACACAAGAACAAGTATTGGGTGGAATGACATAAGTGGGGGAACAACCCGCTAACGAAAGGACAATGATCCTAATGTTGGATGCAAAAATTACACTGCAATGCAATATATATAGTGGATATGGCATGCAACCAAACCAAATCTCACCTAGGAAGGGCATGTACACATACAAGCCATGTTTAACACAGAAAAGGTGCCGCCACCCTCAAACCAAGTTCATCAAGGAATAGGCGCGTACACATGCAGAACTGTGCTTCAACGTGAAAAGTATGAGCACATACCAAACCAAGCTCAACAAGGAAGGGTGTAAGCCAAAGATGGAGGTGATGTAATGAATGTATGCAAGCTACAATGCAATATTTACAATATGCAGTGGAATGAAATAGATACGATGGATAAGGCACGCAGGCCAAACCAAATCTTGCCTAGGAAAGGCATGTACACAAACGAGACGCGTCTAACACAGAAAAGGTGCCGCCACCCTCAAACCAAGTTCATCAAGGAATAGGCGCGTACACATGCAGAACTATGCTTCGACATGAAAAGTATGAGCACATACCAAACGAAGCTCAACAAGGAAAGGTGCGAGCCATGGATGGAGGGGGTGATGCAGTGAATGCATGCAAGCTACAATGCAATATTTAATATGCAATGAAATAGATGTTTACAGGGGAAATGCATGACATATGCACTATTTTTTTTTTTTGTTATTTTTTTGTTTTTTTTTTTTTTAGATGCATGACAAATGCAGTATTTAAAATGATGCATGACAATGCATGTGTGGTGTTTTTTTTGTTTTTTTTTAAATGCATGACATATGCACTATTTACAATGGGATGCATGACATATGCATGTTTTTTTTTTTTTTGTTTTTGTTTTTGTTTAAATGCATGACAAATGCAGTATTTATAATGGGATGCATGACATATGCATGTTTTACAATGCGTGGCATCGCGCGGCTTTTGAAATGCATGACAATGCAAATGAATCGTGCACACCAATGCACCGAAGGTCTTGCACATTCCAAGGATTTAAGGTCTCCTAGACCGGTTACTGGGGAAATGCATAATAATGCAAGTGAACTTAGAACGCGTCACAACGCGTGACTTTGAAATGTACGATAATGCATGCGAGTTTGAAATGCATGGCAATGCAACCGAGCGGTTTTAAGGTCTCGTTAGACTAAGCGGGTTTAAGGTCTCGCCAGACCGTGAAGTACACAAGACGGTGTGATCCTCGAAATAGCGTGATCGAATGTATGCAAAATGCAATGAGATGCACAACATAGCGCGATGCATTTAGACAACGCGAGTGCACGAGATAGGGCGATACAATGCATGCAAAATGCAATGAGATGCACAAAGCAGCGCGATTGAATGCATGCCAAATGCAATGAGATGCGCAAAGTAGCGCGATTGAGATGCAATGCACAAGACAGTGCGATTGAGGTACGCAAGATAACGCGAATGAGACGTGATGCACAAGACAGTGCGATTGATTTGAAATGCACAAGGGGCAACTTTTGAGTTTTCTAAAAGACAAAAGGATACGGAAAGGATACATCGTGCACAAATTCAAGTGCCACGCACTGAAGACACAGTCCGAGGTCAAAACAGAGGCCGGTTAAGCTTCGAAAATGCCATGTTCTTGTACTATCTTAATCAATGAAGGTCCCAAACCACAGATCTGACCCAAACAAGGTTGTAGGAGGCTCACCGGCCACATTGGGAGGCCACCGACCATGCACTGGCCACCAAAATACATCACCGGCCAAACATTTGGCCGTCCGGCCAAAAATGCCTGGTTCGGGGCAGTTTTGACTTTTCGCCTTGGGTCTTTTAAAATAGGGCTTCAAACCCTATTTCACTCATTCCCCCTAGCCGAAATCACACACTCTCCATTTCGTCGTTCGATTCGCGTATACCTTTGCGTTTCGAACATTTTCGTCCGATCGAAATTTTGTTTCGGTACTTCCTTTTCGATTTTCGCTTCTTGCGGTTTGTTTCCCCAAGTTTCCCTTGATTTTCCCACATTTCCCATACTCCGGCTTTTCCGGCCATTTCCCACCCTCCCGAGGGTTGACTTTTCGTTGACCCTTCGCATTCTAGCTTTGTTTTCCTTTTCCGACCATTTTTCTCGACACATTTGACATGGCCGACGATATTCCATAGGGCGAGACTCCCCCGGATCACGAGATGGATCCCGGGGTTGAGCTTCTACCCCTGAGCGTCCGTCCATTTGACTCGGCGACCTACCAGCCGGCGATCCATGTGCTACCTCCTGATGGACTTCGCCAGTTTCGGAGCTTCGATAGGGCGATGCCTCCAGAGCTTCTTTTGCGTGAGCCTGCATCTCACCTATCCTTCGGCGCTTCCGAGGTAACATTTCTTCCTCTGTTTTATTTTCCGCAATGTAGAATATAAAACTGCCATAGCTGATTATACTCTTTAACTGCTTAACTCAGACACACTGATGCACTGTACATCGTAGTTGATCGCAACCACTCTTGCAACTGATATCTGTTTGAGACCGACACGTGCACACACACTGCGATGGCTCTGAATCACTCAAATACACCGACACAGTACACACTGCACACACTATAATTTATTGCAATCACACCGGTACCCGATATCTGTTTGAATCTGAAAAACTTGCACACATGCTATATTTGTACTGAACCATGCAAACACACTGACACATCACACGTTGTAGTCCACTGTAAGCACACCGGCACCCGGTATCTATTTGAATCTGAAAACATGCACGCATGCTATATCTGTCTCAATTCTGAATGCCTTTCAAAACTAGTATATTTAGCATTGCTTCGCAATTGTTTGCTTGAAAATAGGGAGATTCCTATACCGTCCGGGGGTATGGGAACATCGCCGCTCGTGATTGGTATGCCGAGCTACCCGATGTGGTTCGCCACATCGTGGACCAGGCCGGTTTTGGCGCATTCTGCAGAGGACTGTCCAGACTTACCATGAGCAGGCCTCTCATCGCTGCTCTAGCAAAGAGGTGGTGGAACACCACCGACTCGTTCCATCTTTCTGCGATGGGAGATATGACGATGACTCCCTACGACTTCTCGATGCTCACAAGCATCGGGGTAGGGGGTGATCCGATCCCCTTCGACACCGATATAGATGAGTGGACTGCCGCTTAGATCTATCTGCTTGGCGAGGTGCCATCTCTCGCCTGTCCAGGCTTTGTTCGTTACTCCTGGTTTGAGGTCCAGTTCCGGGTCCAACCAGCTCTAGTGGAGGAGGCTCCGATGACTCGGGAGGCTGTAGAGCAATACGCGCGTGGCTTTCTCATGTTCCTGTTAGGGATAACTATTTTCGCCGATCGGGCGAACACCGTGCCCCTCTATCTACTCAGCGCTTTAGTGGATGTCACTCAGATCCTACACTATGATTGGGGTGGCGCTGCTCTGGCTACGCTTTACGGGTATATGAGCTCGGCTTCCCGTGGCAGCAGACAGTTGCTCGGGGGCTACTGGCGCGCTTGGGAGGTACAATTCCTTTTCGGCTTTTCATTCTCGCTTTCTATTATCTGTACTCTGTACACTGCACACACCGTAGTCTGCTTCACACTGGCTGTATATTGTACACATGGCACACATATACTCTGCTTTACACTGACTGTACACTGCTCACACTGTACACTCTGCACAACACATTATCTGCACAATACACTGCATGATATATGGCCCTGTTATTTCTGTTGTATTCTGCATTCTGCTTTATCTGATAAGCGTATTGGTATTTACTCTGCAGTTATGGGTCTACACCTACTTTCCCAGACTTGCACCTCTGCCAGACATGGAGACCCCTCTCGTCGTCCCTTTCTCACGCCGTTTCGACAGGAGATGCGGGCGGAGGCCTCGGGAGACGTTTAGTTTCTTCTGCCGCTATTTTGACACCATCACTCCGGCCAAGGTATGTTTTACTTGCAGTTCATTTAAGCTTCGCTTTACACTGTATTTTCAACAACAGTAGATAACAAACCGTATTTCATTTTCAGATCACCTGGCAGTCTTGGGCTCCGTTGCCAGTGACGATTCGAGACCGATTTGCCGGTGCTGAGGAGACCTCGCGTTTTCGGATTTTGCTAGAGGGCCCGGTCTGTCGGGCTTGGTACCTGGGTGAGCGTTTCCTACACCAGACCCTAGGGTTACCAGAGCAGATAGTCCCGGTTCACCCTCCAGAGGACATGAGGGAGACCGAGAGATTCACGGCCGAGCAGATGGCCGAGTACACTATTGGCTGGGAGGCAATCTGCTTCAGAGGCATTGGCGATTACAGAGAGTACGTGCAGACGTACATCATGCGGCCTCTGAGCGGTGGCCGTTGAGCTGAGGGAGAAAGGCTCGTGGCGGCAGCTAGGGCAGGAGCGGGAGCTGGAGTGGGAGCATCGAGGAGGGCCCGGGTTCGTGGTGGGGTGGAGCTCAGAGAGGGCGGGGGGCTGGTTGGCCCGCATTGCCCTCCTCGCTGACATACAGAGAGTAGGGTAGGGCGACCTACCAGATCCCCTTTGCCCCTCCTCCGGCTGATCACGAGTTGGTCGGTGTCCCCGACTTGCCTCCGGTATGTATTATTGCATTTCGCATCTTGCATTGTCATTTCATTTCATTTCTTTGATATTCTGCAGAATATTGATGCAGCGGACTTTCGACCTCCTGGCCCTCTACAGTATTCCGATATGTTCTTCTGACCACGGTCTCAAACCATACATAAACTGCTTCACATAATCTGATGCACAACACAACACTTGACATACTGATCTCACAGCATTCATACACTGTACTCATACACTGCATTCTACACTGATAAACTGTTCATGGCATACTGACACTGTGCTCATACGCTGCATTCTGCACTGATAAACTGTTCACAGTATACTGACGCTGTACTCATACACTGCATTATGCACTGATAAATTGCTCACAGTATATTGATGCATTTGCCTTTTGTACTTTTCAGCCTCCCTTCCAGATTCCCAGTGTAGGAGGTGTTCCAACCAGGCCTACTGTTCCTGTCCGAGGGAGAGTTGAGGAAGGCAGAGTATTCCCCCGCACCAAGGTGGGGCGCACTCACGTCGGGAGTAGCTCACGGGCTCCAGTTCCAGATGATGATGAGAAGGAGTCGTCCGAGGCAGAGGCAGAGTCATCTGGGGAGGAGACCGGAGATGACTCGAACTCGGGCTCAGATGACAGCGCTGATGATGCTCCTGGACCTTCGTCCAAGAAGAAGACTAGGACAGACCGGTAGCCCTGGAGCCACTCTGACATTTGATACAGATTTTTGCTATTTTTCTTCTTTTTCGTACTTTTTCCTTTTTGTTGGTAGCTAGGATACTTTGTACTGCCGCAGGCAGATTTTTTTTTTTTTTGTTTCCAAAACTATGTATTTGAAAAAGATGATGAAATGAAACAAACCTTTTTGTCTAAAAAAGTGTTACATTTGTATATTTCATACATTGTATCGCATCACATCATGTTACATCTCAATGTAAATGAAATTGATCTGTTGTTTGAAAAATTGAACACTTGCACTGTAATAACTAGATAACGAACCAGCTAATGGCAAAAACTGCCCAAGCAACCCACTGTTCTATTCTGAACGCACAACCCTTACTCTACTGAGGACTAATCTGCATGCAACCCATAACATAGCACTCAGTTCATTCTGCGCACGGCAAAGCCTGAACAAATAGCCCAATCTGACAAGACGGACTACAAAAGTTGAAACCTGCTGAAGTTGAAGTGTACTCAGATTCCCCAAATTTTCCCTTTTCTTCTATTGCTTCGCATAAATGTAGAGAATGGCACAGCACTCTGAGCATAAACGATTTTAACTTTTGAAAACGGAGTTTCGCAACCGGGGTATCGAGCCTAAATCTGAACACAGCGGGAAAGACTCAAACAAAAGGTACACGACCTAAACACAACGAGACACACTCGGAAAAGACTCAAAACGAAAGTTGAAGTAAACAAGACAAAAGACATGACACACGGACGTGTTTACAAAAACAAAAGACCTCAGATCTCGAGGAGCCAGTTCTTCCGGGTGTTATTCCCACCCTTTCTGATTTGTGATTCTCACATCACTCGGCCCTCAATCTCGGTTTTTCCCTCAAAACCCTTTTCTTACTTTTCCCTCAACTTACACCTCTCTATTCTTTATTCTCTCATTTCTTGTCCCTCCCAAGGGTTATTAATGGGTGAATAGGAAGTTGCGGGTTCACGCCCAATACTATTAGCTCGTGGCTATTTCTTCCAGTGACGTCTAGTCGATGTTCCAGGTAAGGGAACGGAGTATCTCGATCCACTCCGATTCATACTCCACACTTGGTTCAATACCTCGTTGCTCGGAGGTTGTTGAAAGCTTTCAGCCCTTTACAGACAGCTTCGGTTGTGCCCTCTTCTGGTGAATAGAGTGCCCTTCTAGTAAGTATGTTGATGACGGGGGAAAGATAGAACACCTGACTCGACTGTGTCCCTAGTTCATCACTTTGACCATTTTTTGGTTTTCTACTAAATAGTTTTGACCAAAATGAGAGTCGGATTAACATACTTGTTCGATTTTTTATTTGAAAATCATGCAAGTCAGGCTGTAAGCACTGAAAATTTTCCCTTTTGGGTCCCAGAAATGGTCTAGTTTTGGAAAATGAAATAGTTTTTCAGAAAATAGTCAACCTCAGTAAAAATTCTCAAAAACTATTTTTGTAAACGGCCACTTGCTCAACGAGCATGAAACCTACTCCTGAGATGCACAACCTCGGATCGGAGGCAATCGAAATTGCCCCTTGCTTGAAAGGGGTGCGTGGCAACAGAAAGTTGCCCCTGGTTTAAATGGCGACTCATAGCAACTTATGGTAACGGAAAGTTGTCCCTTGTTTGGATGATGCCACAGCATGCTGAAGACCAGTCCTCATCGGTGATGATTGCAGACGGACTCTCGGACACGAAGAAGACGATGATGGTCAGGACCAATATATGGACACAGTCACTGTGACAGCGTTGGTGGCTGGACTTCAGGATGAAGTTGATTGCGTGGTTCCGGTTGTCACAACCGAACCATCGGATTTAGAGGAAGCAAAGGTAATCAAAACCATTACATGGACTGAGACGCTATGAAAGCGTTGGGGGCTGGACTTCAGGATGAAGTTGCCTACGTATCCCAATCATGGGAATCAAGCCTTACGTAGTTCCGGTTAAGGTACACTCGGGTATTTTAACCTTCACTTTTTAGGCTCTAACTTTTGCCAAGGCGCCCGTTGCGGGTTTTCGACCTTGCGAGCTTCTTTTTCTCTTCTTTTTTTTTCAATTCTTTTCTTTTTCTCTTTTTTTCTCCTTTTTTGCACTTATTATTTTTTTCTTTTTCTTTTCTTTTGCATTTTTTATTTTTTGTATTTTTCTCTTTTCTTTTTCTTTTGCATTTTTTCTTTGCTCTAACTTTTGCCTGGGTCGCCCTTCCAGGTTTTCGGCCCAGCGAGCCTCTCAAAGGGTAAAAGCGTAACAAGTCCATGCCAAATGGTTTTCAAATTGAAGCCCTCTGTCTCTAGGGGAGTGGCTATTGTATTAATCTGCAGAAGGATTCATCACAGTTGCTTCACGAGCTTCTTGCAGTGAGATCCGGCCTTCTTGATCTGATATTGGTGCCTCTTGCTCGAGGGCTGCTTCAAATCTGGCCACACAGGCTTTACGTGGCGGTTGACCGTTTGAACATTCTGCTTCGAATCTAGGATTCAAGGTTAAAAAACAAACGGATTGAGCCTTGAGGCTGAGAGCGATCCTAGGCTGCACAATCTCAAGAGCGATTCCACACAAGTCTTCACAGGACCGCACAAAACATTTTGTTTTGAAAAGTTTTTAAGAAAGCGACAAATCGCTCGAGCTGAAGATAGTGTGGAACCAGTCTGGGTCAAGCCAGGGTCCTTCTCAGTACTCACGCTAACAAGCACGATTTCATTCGTTAAAAGCTTAGCATGTCTATCTTTCTTTCAAATTGATTAAAGTTTTGCAAAACCTGAGGAATTCCTTCCTCTTCGTTTTCATCACCGCAGTGTTCAAAAATAGTTTTGAAAAACTAAAGGTCATTACAATGATTTTCAGGATATGAGAGAGCAAGTGGAAGGTACTGCCGTTTGATCCAAATCCTCTGGCACAACTAGCTCAAGGTAACAATAAGCACGGAAACATGATTAGCCGTAGCTGTTTCATTCAAATTTCCTAGTTACAACTGGCTCCATAGCAGGGACAGACTCAAAAAGAAAGCAAAAGGAGTAATTACAAAAAAAACGGTGTTCGAGGCAACAACCCCAGAATCACCTAGCATTCTATACAAGGGGACTGACTTTCTACAACAAGACAGACCCTTAAGCAAAAATGACTGACTCACGACAATGAGACAGACTTAAAACGAAACAAAAGACTGACTCAACACCCAAGCCAGAATTTGCAAAACTAGCACTCGCAGATGCTCAAAAATGCGTGCCAGACGTCAGATCCAAAAAAAATATACCAAGCGCCGCCCGCAGGTGGTTCACTTCCTGCCTACATACTCGCAGTATCAATATCCTCAAAATCCAATAGCTGAGTAGTAACGGACTTGGCTGAGGTGGGCGGGAGGATGACCTCATTGTCGATCAAATCTTGCACCTCATGACGGAGGCGGAAACAATTATCAGAAGCATGTCCTGTTTGCTGGTGGTACGCACAGTACAAAGCAGCATCATGTGTGGGAAGGAGATTCTTCGGGAGAGGCCTGGGCTCCAGGGGTTTAAGATGCCCTCTTTCGGCCAGGATCTGAAGTGCCTTGGACAGAGGCATGTAGAGAGTATGAAAGACCCTGCACCCTCGGGGCAGGTATTTTGAAGGCTGAGAATTCTTGCTAGACGTACTAGCGAAAGGATCGGTAGGCACTGCCTTGACTTTCTAATCTTTCCCGGGTGCAAGGTTGGGAGTGGAAGGACCTGTTCTGGCATGACGGAGCCTATCCCGGTTTTCTGACTGACTGGTACTGCCTTCAATTGGAGCAGGGAAAACATCATCCACAATCTTGGTCAGGACTGCGAATACTTGCTGTTTACTCATTCCCCCGGCTTTCAAAGCCTCGGCTGCCCACAGCAGTTGTTCCATGGGATCGGCATTTGCCTTTACTTTGTCTTTACCTCTGGCCTCAGCCTGATCGAGGGTTTGGGTTGATGTCGGCATATCATTGCTATAACTTGAGACTACCTCAGGTTGACTGAGTTTGATCACAATCCGTCCCAGCAATGGGGGCTCCTGGGGTACAAAGCTTCCGGCATATGGTGCGGCTGGTGGCAAAGCCGACATTCCGTAGGCGAGATCCGCCACGGACCTCTAGAGGTCACCTATCATCCCTATCAACTCGAATGTGGTGGGCTCACGAGCCTGATACAACTGGGGTTCCCAGATCGGGCACGCAGCAAGTGACCTGGGCGGATGCGGTAACGTCAACATTGGTCTCACTTTGCAGAGCGATTCCTTGATCTAATGCGGCTATCATAACCACGATTTCCTCTGAATTCTGTGTCATGATAAGTCCGCTAATCTGAACGGTGACTGACGAATTAGATGTCTGCCTTGCCTCATCGAGGGAGAATACCGGCTATTCTGTACTGAATCTCTGAACCTTGAAAGAGAAAACACACAGCATTTCGGCTCAATCAGAACAAACACAGACGTAGCTGAACAGCTGTACTCTAATACTGATCATTGTTTCCCAAAAATCACTACCCCAAAACACTGAGTCGGATACCCACAGATATAACTGTTTCTCAGAAACACTGATACTGATGCCCGCAGGCCTGATACTCAAACTTGCGAACTGATATGCGCGTTCCTGTAGAGATACACTCTAAAAGCACATAGCGAGTAAAAGAGAACCAAAACACCCCTATGTTAGGGTAGGGTTTCCCTGTCCTATTTTGTTAAGTGCTAGGGTTTTACTACGCACACAGTGGTTTTAGACAACCTATAATCGGGTAAGCAACCTGTCCTAGCTTGGAATGGTCACTATGGATTCCGAATATGCACTAGGTCGAATGGTCGAAAGGGTGCCCCGGTAAACCCAGGGTTTGTGTTCCCATACTGGCAGAGCCCACAACCGGTCAGCCTTATGGCACGCTTTGACAAAGTCAAGCCTCCAGCAAACCGCTCAGGAATAGCAGATGGCCAACACGGTGTCCTAGGTGCACCAATCCACATGCAATGCAAAGAGACACATAAGCGAAATCAAAACAGGCTATCACGCGTTCGAGTCAAGCTCTCTATATCCCCAGCAGAGTCGCCAGAAACTGTAACAAGCCCGCGGGGGGGCCTCGCTACAGTTCGGACTCGATTATGTGTCACGGTTCTCAATCTGAACCAAAGAGTCCAAATCCGGCAAATCGTTTTGAGAAAAATAGATTTTTGTAAAGAAGTGCCAAACATGGACTGCTTTGCCAGATACAGAGTCGCCACCTAAATATTTTTTATGGGGGAATTTAGGAAACCCTGACTCGGTGCCAAAGGCCACGTGTCCGTCATCACCAAAGTTGCCTCGACTCGGGAGCTTGGGTACGATTGGGGAAGGTCAGCTATGAGCAGCCCCTCTCGCCCGATCCGAAGATCAGCCTCTACTAACCGTGATATCCGTTTTTGAAAACATTATGTGTTCTTATTCCGGTTATTAGCCTAGAATTACTATGTTATGTGCACAACAAACAAGTATAGACCAAATCGCCTAAATTGGAACAAAACATTGCATATCCGTTTGTTTGGAAAACGTTTTGAAATTTGCTACTCGCAAGTAGGCTAAAATACGGATTTCAGTGAGTTGTTCTAACTTAAACAATCCAGCCTTCACGCACAGGCATTCAGGTAGTTATATCATATAAGCAACTAGCCTCATGGCAATCATGCTGTTATGTTTAACATTCTCACTCATGCGAGATGCTAAAGCATAAAATACTTACAGTGTACTCCGTGCCAAAACAGTAAACTAGTTAGCAAACATGCATGATCCTAGTTCATGTTTAAAAATGACTAATGCAACACATGAAAGGATGCAATCTGGACAGGCTCGGCTATCCTAAACATGGCATGTGAAATGCACAGATAGAATGTATTCAAGTTAGATTTGAAATGCCTATGCGATTAGTATGATGCGCCGAGCCCGGTGCATGCAATACTGATGAATGATGCACGCATGCATAGCATAAGGTATGCTAAAGTAAATATGCCCTAATACTAACCATCAAAGCAGCTAAGTAAAAGGGAAGAAAGAAGTGGGGGTTGGAAGACATGCACACACGCTCCCACACTTATTACAAATTTTGCCCTCGCTCGGAGGGACCAAAAGAATAATAATACAATTTAACTAACTAACTAGCTAATTAAATATTACAGACAATTAAATTAATTAAGCAAATTAATTAATCTAAGAAGGCAGTAAACAGCAGCCTCGAGGAGAGGGCTCAATGCATGCGCGCTCGGTTTCGCCTGGAAATCCACCGCCATGCTCAAGTTGCCTCTGCTTTGACTGTTCTACTCCTCTGAAAATTGCACAACTCCCAAGGTATGCTCTCTGGTCACTGTGGAACACCACCGGCCATGTATGATGGTCCCCGGCCACAAATTAAGTTATCGGCCACTGATGGATGGCCGGTCGGCACTATATATGGCCCGTCGGCCAAAACTCCCTGCAGAACTTGCAGTTGACAGCAACAGAGGGCAAAGCATAGCATGGCAATGCATTTCAAGCCATGTATGCACCAATCACATCCCTTATCATGTTTATGGCTCAAAGGGACATGGGCCTCGATTCTCGGACCACCAATCACGCATTTCCATGCATGATGGCCTAAAGAATCAAGTGTGCATTTTAATATGGAATGCAATGCACATAATCAAACAATGGGCCTTAACCTCTATCACAAGCAATTCAAGAGGCCATGCATGCATGCCAATGCAATACAATCTAAGCATGCGAACTAGTATGCAACATGGACAATGCAAGCAAGCAAAGCATGTTAGGCACACAACCTAAGTAAAGAAGCATGAAAGGCATGAAGCGATGCAACCTACAAGTAGGTAAGATGCAATGTAGGTGTTCAAGTATACAAGACGACATGTGACTTCATTCAATCATGCAAGTTCAAACATGCAACAACACAAATATGCAACAACATACAAGGTGAGCATGCAATAACATGCAAAGGAGGGACTTACACTAATTGGACAGCTCTATACTAAGCCCAAAATAGTGGCCAACACTATAGAAATGAGGGCCTACACACACACACACACATGCACATGTTAATGGGCCAACACTTAAGCTTATAAAGACAACTTGTATGCACACTTAAAAGAGGCTAAATATGGACTATTAGCATGCAATGAAAAGCTCTGAAATCATGCTAAAAATGGTGCTATACCAATTAAACAAAAGCAAGCCAAGCATGCAACATGGTCCAAAGTCAAAGGCTAACAAGCCAAAATGCAAAGGGGCTATGCAATGCATGCTATGGTCGACCAAAACAACTAAGGATAGACCTTGAGCATGGCAAAACAAACATAAAGGCTTCACAAAGCTAGGCCTAAACATGCTTGAATGAGGATTCAAAGCATAAGACATATTAAGGCTAAGACAAGGCATTACAAGGCATGTATGCTAAGCAAGCATGGTGGACCAAAACCAACTAAAAACAGAGGCATATTATGACATAATAAGCATGAAAAATAGCTAAGGCATGGCCAACATGAACCTAAACAAGGTGCTCTCTCAAGAGGCAAAAAATGGTCCTTTTCAAGGACAACAAGGAGAGGGGGTGGCCCTCTCCTTCCTAGGACCTCAAGGCACCATCCTCACCTCTGAAATCCCTCAAGATTTCAGTGGTAAGGAGGCCCAAACACAATGGTCCCGGAGTCCACTCAAAATGGCACAAAATGGAGCCTTACAAGGCTTAAGAGGGGCCAAACAACCCCAAAGCTTAAAGAAACCTTAACCAACTATTTAGAGGGCTAAAAAACAGAACTTTTTTATGTTATACACTAAGCCCAAAAACAATTGTAAGGTAGGAAAAAATACAATGCAAAAATGGGGAATAAAGGGACAAGCTTCTTACCCTTGAAGACCCTCTTTACCAATGGAGCCTCAGCAGCTTCTTTAGGTTGAAATCAGTCTAAAACCTCGAAAAATAACCCTCAAGGGCCTCAGCTCCAAGGGATGGTGTAATGGTGGGTGTTTGTGAGCAATACTAAGCCTAAACACACACAAGACAAAGAGAGGGGGAGAAATAGAGATAGGATACACACAATATTCAAACCCTAGAACTCAAACCCTAAAAAAAAAGCTGTCTAAAATGTCTAACCCCTCAAAAAGGGAGAGAAAGCTTCTCTTTATAGAGCTTTTAGTCTTGTAAGCTTACAAGACAAGCTTCTAAAGAGAGAGATCCCTCCATACACGTGTATAGAGGGGAGCCAAGTGCATGGCAGCTGCACCAAAATATCTGCAAAAGCAGATGCACAGTAGTCGGCCGGCCAAAGATGCAATTGACCAAAAAAATAAAGCTGACCGGCTATCTATAGTGCCGGCCGGCCAAACATTTGGCCGGTGGCAACAAAACATAGCCGGTGGCCTCAAGCCATGGCTGGTGGAGTGTGGGGATGGCTCACAAGCCATTCCCTACCCCTCCAAGGCAAAACACAAGTGTTTGGTGCAAAACCAGACACGAAACAGTCGAGTCGAGAGATCCTGAGGTAAGGTGCGCAGCCAAGACCTCCGGGAACTCAAGATGAACACAAACATGGATGATCACCGAGTGTTCAAGCGGTGACATCCAAGTCTTGAGGACAATCAAAAATGGGGTGTCTACAGCAGCTCTGATTCGGATGGTGGTGCAGGTGGAGGTGGTGCAGAGGCTGCTCAGCCGAAGAGTATGAAAAGAACCTCCCAATTGTGAGCCTGACAGCACCGATGCAGATGTTCTTGCTTTATTTTCTTTTCTTTTTCGTTTACTAGTAGTTGTAGCACACTAGCTTTTGGCTGTTTTATTTTCTTTAAAACTTGTACCCTGTTGTAAAGTGTTGTAACAAAAGAAGTTATGATGGAATGAAACAGGTTTTTGTTCAAAAAGTGTTGTATTTTGCATTCTTAGCATCGCATCGCATCATTTTGCACAAAAATGAGATTGAATGGAAATCGAGCATTGTACATTGCCAAGTCAGGAAATGAGCCAACATAGCAAACTAAACAGCTTAACTCACTGAGAAACAACAAAACCTTAGCAAGTTTACAACTCGACAAGCAAATTTCGACAATGTTGATAAACAAAGAGCAACAATTCGATGAACAAAATTCGACGACTCGATAAAACTTAACAACTTGATAAGCAAAACTTAACAACTCGAAAAGCAAAACTTAACAACTCAACAAGCAAATGCATTTCGGACAAACGGGGCGACGGAACGCATCTGAAACAGTGGTAAACTCGGACCTTCAACACTCCCAACACATGGAAAGGCTAGGAGCTTTCTTCTAGAGAGTAGGAAAAGGCCAAAAACCAGCTTTTCTCCATAGCCGACCACCAAAAGTGGCTGGTCGACCAGTTTTTTGCTCAGTAGATCGGGCATGTGGTCGGCCGACCAGAAAAGGTGGCTGGCCGACCAGAAAAAGTGATCGGCCGACCAGTTGGCATGGCGACCTCTAGATTTTTGACACTTGTCCTCCAAACAGTGCCTTATCCTTCATAAAAGTTCTAGCTTCGTGGTTCTCTCATTCCATCTCAGTTTTACATCAAAATGGAGGCATTTCTCATCCAAAATCTCATAACTTGGATTGCTACCTTAGATGGCTCGGAAAAGTTAAACTTCCGAGGCTTCGGCATAAATGCACTATTCATACTGAGTCGCACTCCGCTGCAACTTCCATTTCTCCATGCCGCGGTAAGGTTTTGGAACCCGGTAACACATGCCTTTAGTTTTGCGGACAAAAGATGTGTCCTACCTTCGAAGACTTCCAAGCTTTAATGGAATCCGAGCGTAACGAAAAAATCTTGCCCAACTTCGCTTCGGCCACATCCAAGCCTTAGGAGGAATGTGTGGGTTCACTATGCATGACGCTCGGTCATTGATTTGTGATGGAATGCTGGACATTCCGAGTTTGATTCGTCAGTTTTCCGAAGCCGGTGACCGCGGTGACTATCATTGGCAGGGCTTTCGGCGGCATGCTCTTTGCTTGTGCATGTTGTCTCACTTTTTGCTTGCCCTATGCTTCAGTGGGCCTAGCGTTCGTTTGATCGAAGTTGCCCAAGGCTTGAAAGAGGGCAAGAGCTGCATTGCCATGACATTGGCCGAGACATTGATGGGCTTGGATGCTTTCCATCGCCGGAAGACAACCATATTCGCGGGGAGTCCACTACTGCTGTAGGTAATGTTTCCCACCCTGTCTAACATATATATTGCTCACATCACTCGGCCCTCAGGCTCGATTTTTCTCTCAAAACCCTTTTCTCACTTTTCTCTCATCGTACATCTCTCTATTTTTTAATCTCTCATTTTCTATCCCCCCCCAGGTGTGGTTGATGGACAAGTTGCAGGTTGTGGACTCTTGCCCAGCATACTCAGCTCGCGGCTACTTCTTCCGGTGACATCTAGTCGATGCGCTTGATGAGGGATAGTGGTTTGACTGGATGTGCAGTTGGTCCGCAGACCGTATTGCTTGGCGTTGTCCTTGGCTCAATCTACCGGTAATGAGCTACAGTATGTCCCGACAGGTCGGAATTCAGTCGATTGGCCTGACACACTGCGTGTTCTACTTTCCTTTCCGGTTCCAACACCAGTTTGGCCATGATCAGGTTTGCCCGGCAGAGGGGATAGAGTACCCAACTGCATTTTCGATTTGAGGCGCACAGCTAGCTCGGTATGCCACGGCATGGAAGATGAGAGAGCTTCTGGCCCCCACTTCCACTTTCAGTTGCACCCACTTTGATGAGTGCATAGATTGGCTTAATGAAGAGGCACAGATTGGGCCCAGCTTGGCATCAGAGGCTTCGACCAGCTCTGGAAGGGGACGTGGGAACACCTGACTATGCCCCTGATTTATTTGCTTTAATCAGAACTTTCAAGTTTTCTTTATGAGTGTAATAAAAAAGCAACTTCAATTGGTATTCAAGAGTAGGAGAACTCTGCACTGAAATCAATATAATTGAAGGTTGTGGGTACTAAAAATTTCCCGTTTGGTCCAAAAATGGTCTAAGTTGTAAAAGATTCATTTGAGCAAAATCAACTTTTATTAAAACTTTTCAAAACCATTTTCGATGTGGATCAGAACTGGACACGCCTGAGATCTGTCACTGAGATGTACAACCCCGGATCCCGACAACTAGAAAGTTGCCCCTAGTCTGAATAGCACTGCACTGGAGATCACAACCGAGCTCTTAAATGCAGAATGGACAAAGATGACCGACATGATCACATGGACAAAGTTGATCGGGGAAATGTTTATGGTTGGACTTCACGATGAAGTTGCCTACGTATCCCAAAGATGTGAATCAAGCCTTATGTAGTTCGGCTCAGGTTCACTCGTGTATTAACCCTCACCTTTTACGCTCTAACTTTTGCCAAGGCCGTCCTTTGTGGGTTTTCAACCTTGCGAGCTCAGTTTTTATAATTTCAAATTTTCTGTGCTCTAACTTTTGCCTAGGTCGCCCTTTCGGGTTTTCGACCTAGCGAGCCACTCAAGGGTAATATTTCTTCAACTTGTCCATATTGATCGGCTGTGAGAACCCTAGGCCATCTAGGTCCATCAGAATGACAGCTCCACCTGACCAAATAGACTTAATGATGTAAGGACCAGTCCAATTGGGTCTGAACTTGCCCCTAGGGTCGTGGATGAGAGCTCGGTTATCTTTGAGCACCAAACCTCCTTCTTTCAAATTCCTGGACTTAACCTTCTTCTTAAAAGCCTTGGCAATTCGTCGTTGATAACCTTGAACATGGTATAGTGCTTTCAGCCTTCGCTCGTCAAAGAGCATGAGTTCTTCAAATCTGCTCTGCTACCAATCTGCCTCAGCTATCTGGTACTCAGCCAGTACTCATAATGACAGAACCTCAATTTCGATAGGTAGAGCGGCCTCCATCCCATAAACCAATGAATACGGAGTCGCCCCAGTAGAAGTTCTAATTGAAGTTTGGTAGCCCCACAGAGCAAATGGCAACTTATCTGGCCAGTCCCGGTAGGTTTCCACCATCTTCTTCAAAATACGCTTTATGTTCTTGTTGGCGGCCTCAACTGCTCCGTTGGACTACGGCCGATATGTAGATGACTTGTGAAAAGCCACGTTGTATTTCTCCAACAAGTCAATCACTTCCTTCTTAAAGTGGGAACCATTATCTGAGATAATCTTGTTCGGGACCCCATAGCGACAGATGATGTTGTTCCTGAGAAACTTTGCAACGTGCGATGTTTTCAACACCGCATAAGATTGGGCCTCAACCCACTTTGTGAAATAGTCTATCGCGACCAGAATGAACTCATGCCCATTAGACCCCTTCGAAGTGACGGCCCCAATCACATCAATTCCCCAAACTGAAAACGGCCATGGCGAAGTCATATTGTACAGCTTCGACGGCGAGATGTTCATGCGGTTTGCATGGATCTGACATTTGTGGCATCGCGGAACAAAGCCGATACAATCCTCCTCCCTGGTGGACCATTAGTAACCTTGTCTGAGGATCTTTTGAGCTAGCATCACCCCGTTCATGTGCGCTCCGCACTCTCCTCCATGGATGGCCTCCATTAGGCTATTCGATTCTTCGACGTCGACACACAGTTGATGCATTCCCAGATGACCTCTCTTGTACAGTTTACCTCCGCAGATGATGAACTGAGCAGCCAATCTTCTGATTGCCCTTTTATCCTTGGCATTTGCCCCTACTGGATACGCTTCTTTCTCCAAGAAGTTCCAGACATCGTAATACCAGGGGTTCTCATCTTAAAACTCTTCTATGGCAGCAATTGATTCGTAAGCCGGCACAAATTTCTGGTCAATGATGATCGGATGCATCCAGACTCCAAAAGGAATGTCTATCATGGAAGATAGAGTTGCTAGTGAATCTGCGAACCTGTTGTTCTTTCTTAACAGATGAGCGAAGTTCAGTTTCTCAAACCGAGGAATCAGCAAGTCCAAGGTCTGATGGTAGATTCTCATCTTTTCTTCTTTGACTTTCCAATCTCCTTTAGCTTGAGATACAATAAGGTTCGAGTCCCCGATGACGTCCAACCGTTTTGCCCCTAGTTCTAGGGCGGCTTCTAAACCAGCAATGCATGCTTCGTATTTTGCTTCGTTGTTCGAGACTTTGAACCGGAGTTTAAATGCAAAAGGGGATACGGGAATTGTCGGGTGCTATCAGCAACACCCCTATCCCACACCCGCACTGGTTTGACGCTCCGTCAAAATACATCATCCAAAACTCATCTTCGATATGCAAAATAGCCTCATTTGGGAATAAGTACTCAACTGCTTCATCCCCCTTGACTGGGTGATCGGCTAGGAACTCCGCTACCACTCTTCCCTTTACTGACTTGCGAGTCACATACTTCAGATCGAATTTAGAAAGCAGAAGTAACCAACGGGCTAGCCTACCCGTAAGTGCCAGTTTCTCGAAGAGATATTTGATGGGATCTAATCTTGAAACCAACATTACAGAGTGAGCTAATAGGTAGTGCCGTAGCTTCCTGGTAGACCAACCAAGGCTAAGCAAGCCTTTTCCAGTGGAGTGTAACGGGTCTCGAAATCCAGCATCTTCTTGCTCAGGTAGTAGATAGCCCTCTCCACCTTGTCCTCAGACTCCTATGTAAGCATGCAGCCCAGTGTAGTTTCAGTTACTGAAAGGTACAAAATCAACGATTTCCCCAGCTCAGGCGGTGACAACACGAGTGGGTTCTGTAAGTATTGCATGATCTGTTCAAAAGCAGCTTGGCATCGGCCGTCCCATTGGAATTTCTTTCCTTTCTTCATAAGACCAAAGAGTGGTTCACAAGTCAAAGTTAATTTTGCAATAAACAGTCTTTTGAATTGCACTTTACCCAGAAAGCCTCGCATCTCCTTTTTAGTCCTTAGTGGTGGCATTTCTAAGATGGCCTTGATTTTGGAAGGGTCGACCTCGATACCTCTCTGTGTAATCAACAACCCCAGCATTTTCCCTGCTGTAATACCAAACGTACATTTCTGAGGATTCAGCCGCAACCGAAATTCTCTGATCCTTTGGAAGAACTTTTGCAAGGAGGTGTAGTGGCCCTCTCTTTCTTTGGACTTGACAATCATGTCGTCTACGTACACCTCAACCTCTTTGTGGATCATGTCATATAATATCGTGGTCACGGCCCGTTGATATGTAGCTCCAGCATTCTCCAAACCAAATGGCATCACCCTATAGCAATATGTCCCCCACGGAGTGGTGAAAGCAGTCTTCTCCCAGTCTTCGGGTGCCATCACAATCTGGTTGTAGCCCGAAAAGCCATCCATGAACGAAAGCAAAGCATGCCCCGCTGTGAAGTCCACTAACTCGTCGATATGTGGTAAAGGAAAGTCGTCCTTTGGACTGGCTCTGTTCAAATCCCTGAAATCCACGCATAACCAGATCCTTCCATCCTTCTTTGGCATCGGAACGATGTTGGCCAACCAAGTTGGGTACTTAGATACCAGCAGGAACCCTGCATCAATTTGCTTGGTGACCTCTTCTTTAATCTTGAGAGCTCAGTCCGGGTGGATCCTTCTGAGTTTTTGTTTAATGGGTCGGGCCTCCGGGTCAAGAGGGATCCGGTGCTGTACAATCTCAGGATCGATTCTAGGCATGTCTTCGTAGGACCATGCGAAAACATCTTTGAAATCTTTTAATAAAGCGACTAAGTGCTCGCGTTCCTCCGAAAATAACGTGGACCCGGTCTGGACCAGCCGTGGGTCCTTCTCAATACCAATATTAACTGTAGTGATTTCATCAACCAAGGGTTTAACAAATCTCTCCTGCTCTTGATCAATTAATCGTTGTAAAACTTGAGGAATTTCTTCCTCGTCGTTTTCATCAAAATTTGGAAAGTCCTGATTAATACAATAAATCAAAGGCACAGAAAAGTACTCAGAAACCACAGCCATTCCATTCTCATTAATCACTTCCAAATCGTCTGATTCCTCTGCTACAACAGACTCAAAAGAGAAAGAAAAAGACAACCTAGATAGGATTGTGGCATCCGGGTTATCACCCCTAGGAATACCGGACTTAGACTCAAATGAGCTGGAACCTGATTCCGACTCCACAGACTTGGTGGATTCAGATTTCGGCTCACTACCTGACCCGGTGCTGCTTGATAAAAATCCCTCCTCGTACTGCCAGATGAGGGAGGGTGCTATGGATGCATCCAAAATGTTTGAAGGTGGGCTCGCAGCCATTTCATTCCCGATCAGAGACACCGAGAAGTTATCCCCTAAGCACTTCTGTACGATCGGAGGATCTGAAAGTAGACAAGCCAGCGCTACCCCCATTTCAATTTCGATGTTCTCAGAATCCACTTTCTCATTCTGCTCAACCTCAGCTGATGGGTCTGTCTGCTTCTCGGCAACATTATCCCCGGATAACTGCAGGTCAAAGAAGATCTCAAACCCTGGCAAGCGACGCTTCTCTGCATTCAACCATGGCTCTGGGAAGCCGCAGAATGGAAAATCCTCCCCCTCCTAGACAAAGCGTCTGTTTAGGGTACCCTGGATGGGTCGGTGCATTAATTCATAAGGCTTCCCTGCCTGCTTTGCTCTAGCTCTCTCGGCCATCTCCTTGCCTTTCCTCACCCAATCCTCTTTGGTGGGCAGATAACCCAAGCCAAAGGTATGCGGGTTGTGCGGCACTTCGGCCGATATTACGATGCCCTTCCGGCAATTCTTCCCCAATCCCATCCCGAGGATGTGTTGGAGCTTATTCATGAGGTACACTGACTGTGCGCTAACATACAACCCCTCATCAACAGCTAAGATGTTCTGTACGACCTGGGCCTCGGCTAGGGTAAATCCGGATAGGAACACATCCTCCGTGCCGTGCTCGATTTTCAAAACCGGTGTAGACACTTCTGGCGACGGATGGATTGACGAATTCCCAAAAACAATAGCCACCCCATTCCCGTGGGGGTATTTCAACATCTGATGCAAGGTGGAAGAAACTGCCTTCACCTGGTGCAGCCACAGCCGCCCCAGGAGTAGATTGAAGGTTGCGGGATCGTCCAAGACATGAAAGTCAATTTCGTGCTGTCCCAGAACAACTTGAGTTTGAATTTTCACAGTCCCCATCACCTCTCTGCTTGTGTTATCATATGCCCTTATCACCTGGGTTATTGGCACGAAGTCCGTGGGCTTCAACCTGATTGCATATGTCGTCCTCGATGGTCACACGTTAATAGCGGATCCCGTGTCGACAAGAACCACCGGTATCCATTTGCTTCTACATTCCACCGAGATATAGAGTGGTTTGTTATGATTCGTGGCCTCAGGCGGTAGTTTCTTGTCGGAAAAGGTCAGCATCAGGAAAGGCCCTCCTGGAAAAACCAATCCCACCAGCTGTTCAGGCGTGGTGTCTATTGAGAGTTTGGCCTTGTCCATTGTCGATAGGACAGCTTGTCTATGAACACGTGAAACCATAAGCAGTCCCCAGATGGAGATGTCTGCCTGTATCTTTTTCAACTACTTCAGCACGGCCTCTTCTTCAAGTATCTTCTCTTTCTGCTTCTTCAACTTCTTATCTTTCCCAGACGCCTCTGGTTGGTCTAGCTGTTGGGGCTTGAAATACCGCCCGCTCCTAGTCATATGATCAACTTCGCCAATGTACCAGGTATCATCCGATTGGTTACTCCTCCAATCCTCATCTGTGTGGACAAGACATAAATCATCGTGTTCCCACCACATGCCATCGGCAGCCGACAGACACCTGTCCGGCTGCGTTACAACTATCCTTGTATTCGCAGTACCTTCCATCCATGTGCTCGCAGTATGCTCTATCTTTGTGCACACAGCAAGTTCAGTCCCCACAGGGGCCTTGGCTTTTCTGGCTCTCTCAGAGTCTTCGATTCCTTCCGATTCTAATTGCGTCAATGCAGCCTGCTGTTCAAAATTTCCTATATTCAAAATGTCCAAATCCTGAGCGAAATTCTTAGCACCAGCACTTTTTGGCGACGCATTCTGATCCCTGGCCCTTCCGGCCACAATTGATGTCCTTACCCCTGACGGGCCCTTTTCCAGCTGAGATTCTTCAACAATATCTAGTTGGTCGTCTGGCCAACCTGTAACCTCTGCTGACTACTCAAAATCAAACAAGTTGACTGTCATGTCTCCCAAATCTTGTTCGTTGAAAAACTAAAGGTTAGCAATGTCCCCTTCCAGAGCTATTAAGTCATCTATCCCCTGATCAAGTCCTTTCCCCCGTATTACACAAAGTTCTTCCCCTGCTGGCAATTCCAGATTCAGCCTAACCTGACTTGCTGATACAATGTAGCCACTCGGATCATATACCTCCTCAGCACAGCTCCAAATTTCCTCAGATTCTGAATCAACAGCCCCACTTTCCTCCGAAATCATCCCTTTCCATCTTCGATGATCACCACCATTGGTTCAGGTTGGGCTCGGGAGATGTCCAACATGCACAAGTCAGTGCTGTCAGGAATGAACACCTCCGACTTGGGTAGGTGAGACAGGGTGATATATATGCTAGGGTCGTATGACACGACCCTAGTTTGGATTGAGTTGATGCGTTTGGGAAGTGGGGCTTGGCTGTGTGGTGGAAGAGGGTTGGTTGTAACGTTCGGCTTCTCCAGAGGTACGATCACCCTGTTGTCGACGAGATCCTAAATCTCGTGATGCAATCTAAAGCAATGGTCAGTGTCATGACCATGTTGCTGGTGAAAGGCGTAATATTTGGCTGGGTTATGGGAGGGGGGAAGTGTTTCTGGCAACGGCCGCGGCTCTAGGGGCTTCAAGTTCCTAATCAAAACCCCCAAAGCCTTGGACAAAGACATGTATAGTGGGGTGAAGGTTCTTTAGCCTCGAAGTAGGTACTTGGTTGTTTGTGAGTTAGTTCTGGATGCACTGGTGAATGGTGTAGCTATAAGGGTTCTTGGGGTGGTAGTGGTGACCATACTCACATCTAAAGCTCTGGCAGTTGCAGCACTACCTGTGCCTGCATTCGTATTACGATTGAAAGTCCTCCTGGGCTGCTCTCTTTCATTGTCAATTCAGACCCTACTTCAAGGCAGTCCTCAATCTGCACCCCAATCTCATGTAGATCTACAAAGGTGGGGAGAGGGAGGACGATCATTTTCTGCATGAGTTTGGGCTAGGAGGTTGCGCACAACCATCCGTATTTGATCGTTTGTCAGTCGGTCTAATGGTCATCATTGAGGCTTTGGTACTCCAGCGGGCTACGAAGTCAGAAAAGCTCTCCTTCGGCTCCTGTCTAGTCGTCTCAAGATCACGAGTTGTGATCTCGATTTGTGTATTGTAGGAGTATTGAGCTACGAAAGCCCCGGCTATCTCATCCCAGTTTCTCTTGACAGCATCTTCCAATTTTGCATACCAAATGGCCGCTACACCCGACAGGGTTCGGCCAAATAAAGAAAGCTTCTGTAATCTGGTGAGGCCCATAGGCCTTAGTATGTCCGAAAACAACCTCAGATGTACCATAGGATCACCGGATCCATCAAAACGGTCAATGTGTGGCATCTTAAACCGGTCCGGCAACGTCACGGCTGCGTCGGTGTACCCATCTTCGATATCTGTAATGGACTTGACACCTTGAGATTTCTTGAACAGCTTTTCAAGCTTGCTCACTTCTAATGTTGTGGGGTCCACCTCAAAGTCAAAGGGAGAATCCGGCAGGTTGATAGGTGTTTTGGATAGCTGGGGTAGAATTAGGGGCGGAGCCAGCCCTGTCGGAATGTCCGTATCTTCCTGGACATTTGGTGTCTCCCCGGGTATTGGAACCTTTGGCGGAGGAGGAGCTTACTGTGAAGCGGATGCCCCGGCTTGCTGCTGTAGTCTGGTGATTAGCTCTGCCTATTGGGCCATGATCTTAGCCTGCTGTTTGGCAAATTCTGCTTGACAAGCAGTGTCTTACTGCATGGTTTTCATGCTCTTCTAGAGCTGACGCATCATTTCTTCGATTCCTGCCATATTGCCCTGATCTAGTTGAACTACCGGTATATGGTCCCTCTTTGCGGGAGAAATAGAACTCTGATCCCTACTATACTCAGGTGGGGTAGACAAAGCCCTCTGAAATAACTACTGAACTGATATCCTTTGCCTAACTGCCCTCCGTCTAGTAACCGGGGGTAATGAGGGGAACACTGGTTGTCCGTCTACCAGATCCTCAGATCGATGGAGTCTGCGACCTCTAGTCCAGAGTGCTTGGGTAATATCTGCTTGGTCGGAAGCAATTGTGCTAAACTACCTAGCAAAAAGATAAATAAAGCATAATAAGGAAATAAACAACCAGAAAAACGGACAGCATAACGGCTTAAATAAACACAACACACAGTCGGTCATGACAACACACAGTTGGCATTTGTAAGCTGAAGATACTGTTCTCAAGTACTGATCATTGTTCCCAAATCACTACCTCAAATCTGAATCTTATATCCACAAGTAAAACTGATTCCCAAATACTGATACTGATGCCCCGCAGACCTGATACCCAGACTTGCAAACTGATACATGCATTCCTGTAGAGACACACTCTAATAGCACATAGCAAACAAGTGAGAGCCAAAACACCCCTATAGAGGGGTAGGGTTTCCCTGTCCTATTTTTTCAAGAGCTAGGGTTTCGCTACGCACGCAGCGGTTTCAAACAACCTACAATCAGGTAAGCAACATGTCCTAGTTTGGAATAGTCACTACGGATTCCGATATGCACTAGGTCGAATGGTCAAAAAGGGTGCCCCGGTAAAAATCAGGTTTGTGTTCCCATCGTGGCAGAGCCCGTAACTGGTCAGCCTTATGGCACGCTTCTCAAAGCGAGCCTCCGGCAAACCGTTCAAGAATAGCATGGCAAACACGATGTCCTAGGCGCACCAATGCACATGCAATACAAAGAAACAAATGAGTGTAGTCAAAACAAGATATCATAAGTTCGAGTCAAGTTCTCTAACTCCATAGCAAAGTCGCCAGAAACTGTAGACGTCCCCGAATGTCCTGGGAAAATCTCGTTTTGTTCATTGGGCTTGCTACAGTTCGGACTCAAATGTCACGGTTCTGAATCTAATCCCGCAAAGTGAAATGCGAGGCCAATAAATCACCAAAGAGTCCAAATCTGGCAAATCGTTTTGAAAAACTAATTTTTAGAAAGAAGTGCCAAACATGGACTGCTTTGCCAGATACAGAGTCACCACCTAAATATTTTATTTTGGAGGAATTTAGGAAACCCTAACTCGTGCCTAAGGCCACGTGTCCGTCATCACCAAAGTTGCCTCGGCTCGGGAACTTGGGTATGATTAGGGAAGGTCATGCAATGAGCATGCCCACTCGCCCGATCAAAGATCGGCCACTACTAAACATGATATCGAGTTTTTGAAAACACATGCGTTCTTATTCCGATTTATTAGCCTAGGATTACTATGTGATGCACACATCATACAAGTATAGACTAGATCGCCTGAGTTGGAACAAAACATTTCATGTTTGTTTATTTGAAAATGGTTTGATGGTGCTAATCGCAAGTAGGCTAAGACGTGGATTTGCCACCCTCAAGTGGGCTTAGAAAATAGGGTGATTTGCCACTCTCAAGTGGGCTTAAAACTAGCAATCGATGAATTGTTCCAATTCAAGTAATCTAACCTTCGCCCATAGGCATTCAGGCAGGTATATCACATAATCAGTTAGCCTCATGGCAAGCATGCTATCATGGCAGTCACTCACACACATGCAAGGATGCTAAAGCATAAACACTCACCGCGTACTCCGAGCCAAAGAAAGAAGCTAATTAGAAATCATGCATGAATCCTAACTATGCTGAGATGCCTAATGCAACACATGCAGGATAAAACTAAGATAGGCTCGGCTATTCTAAAATGGCATATGAGATGTTACAGATAACATGTATTCAACTTGGAATTGAAATACAATGCAGTTAGTATGATGCGCCGAGCCCGATGCATACAAGACAGATGAATGGATGCAATCATGCGAGCATAAGGATGCTAATTAAAACATGCCCTAAAACTAACCATCATGAGTTGGTAAATAAAATGGAGAAAGACGTGGGGTTGGAAGACATGCATCACACACACGCACACTTATTACAACAGTTCGCCCTCTCGACGAAGGGTCCGAATAAATAATACAACACCAACTAGTTAATCTAAGCTAATCTAATTAAGCTAGTTATTACACAACCAAAATGAATAATAAATTACAGCTAATTATTACACAACTCCAATTGATTAACAAACTAACTAAGTAAGCAATTACACTAGCATGCAAACTACATGAATGTGGACTGCCTCAGCTCTGCCTTGAATGATAAAGGATGCATGCATGCTCGAGTCGCCTTGTCGGGAAATCCATCGCGATGCCCCGGCTTTCCTTTATTTGCAATTGATTTTAGAAATTTGCACAAAGCTCCAGAGAGATGAAACTCCACCCCGGGGAACTGTGGGAAGGCTGCCGACTAGCTTATAGGCATGGGAGACCAATTACCAACCACCTTTTTGTGGTGGAAACCAAAGAAGGTGGTCGGCCTACCAGAAAACCTGGTCGGCCGACCAGTTTCTTCTCCTGGATTTTGTTTTTCTGCAACAAAGGGAAAGAGAGAGGCACGACAAGGTATTTGCAACATGTGTGCATGACCACTCTCTCCGTCATTGCATTAGCTCTAGGGAGTGTAGTCCTCAACCCTCGGGCCACCGGTCATGCATCTCGATGCATGATGGTCGAGGAGTCGAATTGCACGACTCAATGTGAAATAAATGCACATACAAGCACCTAAAGCCAACAACTCCGTCATGGGTAGTCAAGAGCGTCGGCGACCGGGAATTAAGGCACGTTTCATCACTTGAAGTATGAAACGTCCCTCATTTCCCATGTTTGGACTAACACCTATTCCAAACACAATGCAAGTAACATGGCAAACATGCAATGTAACTACATGGCATATAGAATGCTATGGACAATATGGCATACTCAATGCAATATGATCATGGCATGCTCAATGCAAACAATAACATAACATGCCCAACGCATTATGACATGGCATACACAATGCAACAATGGACTTAAACCAAGATGGATAGGCCTCAGCCATGCCCAACTCAGTGGCCATACATGATGAAAACAAGACTCCAAAACTCATGCTAGCATACACAATGCAAGGACCTAAGCCCAAGGGCACAAAATGCAACTCTACAAAAGCATTGAAAGGATGAAATATGGCATACAATGACACATGTTCCAGCTCTGAAATGACATACAAAATGGCTCCGAATCATGCAAACAACTCACACAATGCATGTTGAAAGGCTCAAGTACCGAAGCTAGTGAAGCACATTACAATAGAGGCATGCAAGGCGATGCTCAAATGACAAAACCAACTCCAAAAAGACCTTAAGCAGGCCCAAAACAGTGGCAAAATGAGCCAAGATGGTGGCTTGAAAGGCATATGAATGAAGCTCAATGCAAAGGCTCATAACTGGGGTATAATGATGCAACTCTCAAACATATTGAAAGTGTGACAAACATGAGAATATGGCCAAGAAATAAACTCTAAAATATCATGCTCAATGATGCTAAAACATGCAAACACCTCAAGTTAAGCATGTAAGGGGATTCAAAACTCAAGGCTAAGCAAGGCTATTACACTACAACCATACATGGAAAGCATCATTCGACCAAGGGACCTCAAAACAAAGCTAAGGCAGCCCAAAATATGAACAAAATCAGTTTGGAGCATGGCCAAAATATGCTAGCATAGAGGGCCAAAACAACATGCATTATAAGGTAGTGAACATGATTTACACTACAAGCATGTGAAGCATATGAGAGGCTACCAAACCAGATAAAAACAGAATCATGGCATGCTAAATGATGGCCAAAAACCCACTGAAACATGACCAATACATGCAAGAATGAGGTGTTACTTTGATAGGCTATGCAAGGGATTGTTCTACACATGCAAGAGGCAAACAAAAGGTGACCAAACCAGCCATAGACAGAGTCTAGGCAGGTCCTAAAAATCACTAAAAATGGCCTGAACCAAGGCTAGGAAGTGTGGAAATATATGCTCCCTTGGAAAGCCAAAAATGCAAGCAAACAAGGCCAAAAGGGAGAGGGTCACCCCTCTCTGATTTTGGCCCTCAAAACCACATGCCAACCACTGAAAATCCACTGGATTTCAGTGGCTAAAGGGCCAAGCAAAGCTCAATACAAAGGTCTCATGGCATGGCTCAAAACAAGGCTAAATAGAGCATGCAAGAGGGTAGATGACCCCCAACACCAAAAGAGCCTTAAACAAACATGAAAATCACTTAAATATGAACCTTTTTTCAGTTGACAACAAAGCTCAAATAAGCATGCAAATGAGGCTAAGAGAAGGATCAAAATAATGCTTAAAAGAGGGAAAAGTGATTACCCTTGAAGCTTAGCAAAACCAGCAAACTTTGGGACCAAAAACCAGCTCTTTAACCTCTGAAAACAACCTCCAAGAACCTCAAATCAATGGTGGAAGTGTATGGCTATGTGGTGTAGTGTAAAAGGGTCAAGAACAATGCACCTTATGAGCCAAAATATAGAGATATAGAAAGATATGTATTGTTTTGCCATAGAGAAATTCTGAACCTGGTTCAAGGATGGGAGATGGCCTCTCTTATAGACAAACAAGGCCAAAGATTCTTCAAGAAGCTAAAAAAAAGGCTCAAGATCCTTCATACGCGTGTATGGAGGATACAGTCTGTGCCTTCCAGCTGGCACAGCTAGTACCCACTCAAACAAACAAAATAGGAGGGAGCTGGCAGACTAGAAAAGGTGGTCGGTCGACCACTTCCCCTGGTCAGCCGACCAAGGTAGGTGGTCTTCCACACAAAAAAGTGGTTGGTGGCTCCATTTGGTGGTCTCCACTTTGAAAGCAAGCTAGTGGTGTGGTGGGAGACCAGCAAATGTGGCCCAAAGACCAAGAAAACTAGCTTCCCGACAAGAAAACCGGCTGTCGGGGAGAAAGTGGTCTCCAAGGAGAAAAGGTGGTCTCCCACCCTTGTACCACCTCCCAAACAAGGAAAACAAGGTTCATGCCAAAAATGAACTAACACGGATGCAAAACGAGAGTTCGGGGGGCAAAGCGCGCTGCCGGGTGCCCCGACAGCTGGCTGTTGAGCACCAAAAGTGGTGTACGGCCACAAAAGTGGTCTCCCAGACCACAGTGTCCCTCTAGATAGAGGAAACAAGGTGTGTTCCAAAAACCATGCCAAACGGAGAATGTTAAGCAGTCTCGAGTCGAGGCGCGTGGCCGACGGCTCCGAAAACCAAAAACAAGTCTCCAAACGGGAACAGTGGCCTACGACCACGAAAAGTAGCCTATGACCACTAAGGGATGGTCTACAAGACCTCTCCCTCCCTTCAGGAAAAGAAAACAAGACCTGGTCCGCAGACCGAGTCAAGGCACAAAAAGTTTCGAGGCTCGGAGGGTAAGGCTCTCAACCAAAACTCCGAAACTTCAGAACGAGCACAACATGCACCATCACCAAGCGCTCAATTGATGACATCTGCGTCTTAAGGTCGGTCAAAAATAGGGTGTCTACACATGGACAGAGCTCAAGTAGGTCAAAATAAGAACCTAAACATGCCGAGATGAGGGCTTAAATACCTAGGCATGCAAGCATACAAGCTAGGCTACAAGTAAGGCAACAATGCACAGCCCTTAGAGGCACTCAAAGGATGATTGAGGGAGGAACATGGCAATGCTAAATGCTCTGAAATGTCATGTTAGGTGATGCCAAGTCAAGTACATGACACAAATGAAGCATGCAATGGTGCTCAAAGCTTGAGGCAAGCAAGAGCATTTGTACTACAAGTATACAAAACGTGAAGCACGTGACTAAGGCAACCCAAAACAGTCCTAGAACATGTCAAAATGAGTCTAAAACATGCATTAAAGGAAGCCAAAACAAGCTAGCATGGTGAGCATGAGGCATGATGCATACAAGGCAAATAAGGTGGATTACACTACACCTATTAGGACCAAGCATGGGATGACTTAAGCAACAAAAATCAGAGTTATATCATGGCATAATAACCCCAAAAACACACTAAAATGATGGCTCGCAAGCTAAGGCATGAAGGCATACGCAATGGTTCATGTTAAGGCATAAAGGGGCAATCCCTCCAACTCATTGAATGAGTGACAAATGTGAATGCATGGCCATAAAACATGGACTGAAATCACATAATAAATGATGCCAAATCATTGAAATAGTCCAAGTAATGCATGTTAGAGGACTCAACACACAAAGCTAACAAGCTAGGTTGAACCATAGCTATACAAAGCAAGTCATGCATGACCAAGACAATACAAATCAGACCTTAAACATGGTAAAACATGAACAAAGTCTTCTCAGAGCTAAGCCAAAAGCATGTTAAAATGACATGTTACAACATGATGCATGTTAGGCTATTTCATGGAACAACACTACAAGTGTAGGAAGCGTGCAAGGGGCCAACAAACCCACTCAAAACAGAGTCATTGCATGCTAAAACATCACCAAAAACATGCCAAAATGGAAAGAAAACAAGCTAGAATGACATGCTATTTCATGAAGCACATAAATCTAGTTTGTGTGATTTGCACTACAAGTGTATTAACCATGCATGGAGTGGCCAAAACAAGCAAAAATAGTGTTATGCCTCAGCAAAACAAACACAAATACATGCTAACAACAAGCTAACACAAGCTTATCAAAGGTGCTCAAACATGAGACATATGAAGCTAGTAAACACAATACAAGGAGAGGGGATGACCCTCTCCTATTTAGGATACCAAAACCACCTTCCCACCACTGAAAATCCTTTGGATTTCAGTGGTAGAAAGTTCATGCAAAGGGTTTACCAAGAGCTTAAAGGAATGGCTCAAAACAAAGCCTAACAAGGCCTGAGAGGGAGTAAATCAACCCAAACGAGAAAGTGACCTTAAACAACTATTTTAAGCATGCAAAAATAGAAATTTTTCTAGTTAAGAGTTAAGCTTAAAAACATATGCAAAATGGTCCAAAAGCTTAAGCAAAAATGGAGGTTTTAAAGGTCAAAGACTCACCCTTGAAGACCTTCTTCACTTCTGCAACTCCAGCCACTTCTTTTAACTTAAACCAGTCCAAGAACACCAAAAACAACCCCTTAGCACCTCAGCAACCAAAGGAAGGTGTTTGAGTGTGTGTTTGTGTGTTAAACTAAGACAAATCTACACTTTTGAAGCACAAAAATGAAGAAACAAGGCAAGATAGATACAAGATAATATGTATCACTCCAAGGTGATTTTTCTAAACCTAGAGGAGGGAGGAGGAGTCTCCCTCTTATAGAAGACAAAAGGCAAAGCTTCTCCAAGAAGCTAAGCCTCAAACAAATCCCTTCATACACGTGTATGGAGGATGGTTCAAAAGCCCTCCAGCTATACCTGCTGGCCCAAAATATCTCCAAAAAGGTGCCAAAAAGCAGCCGACCACTTGAAGTGGTCGCCCTGCTACTTAAAGTGGTCGGCTGACCACTTTAAGTGGTCTTCCAGAGCAACAACTGGACGGCCATAGGTGGGAGAGGTATAGAGCATGAAAGAAAGCTAGTGGTGTGGTGGCCGACCAGAAAAGATGGTCCAAAGGCCAAGAAAGCCAGTTATCCGACCAGAAAACTGGCTGGCAGAAGGAAAAGTGGTCTCCAAGGAGAAAAAGTGGCCTTCCACCCTTATACCACCTTCCAAACAAGGAAAACAAGGTTTGTACCAAAAAAAACCAAAGCGGATGCAAGACGAGAGATCGGAGGGCAAAGCACGCGGCCGAAAGTCCCGAAAACTAGCTGACGAGCACCAAAAGTGGTATGCAACCACAAAAGTGGTCTCCCGGACCACAGTGTTCCTCTAGGTAGAGGCAACAAGGTATGGTTCAAAAACCATGCCAAACAGAGAACGTTAAACGGTCCCGAGACAAGGCGCGCGACCAAAGGCTCCAAAAATCGGAAACTAGTCTCCAAACGGGAAAAGTGGCCTACGACCACAAAGAGATGGTCTACAAGGCCACTCCCTCCCTCTGGGAAGAGAAAACAAGGTTCGGTCTACAAACCGAGCCGAAGCACAAAAGAGTTCAAAGGCCCGGAGGCAAGGTTCTCAGCCAAAACTCCGGAGACCTCTAAACGAGCACAACATGCACCATCACCGAGCGCTCAAACGATGACGTCTGAGTCTTAAGGTCGGTCAAAAATGGGGTGTCTATAGTAGACACCTCTCTTCGAGGGTGTCGACACTTGATGTGTCTGAAGACACTGTTTTTTAGTGTCGATCCCCCTTCATCTAAGGATCGACACTTGCCTTTGGCTAAAGTTTTTTTTTTTTTTCGCACAGTCATTTCAACTTCGAAAGGTTGACCCCTCTCTTACCAAGGGTCAACACCATCTCAAGGGTATTTATATACCCCGCGACCCTTTCATTTCTTGCGACACCAAACAAATTCCTAGTCCTAGTCCATTTTTTTTTTTTATTCTGGCAACCCTCACCGTCAATCCACATTCTGATCTTCATCCATCTCTCTCGTAACCTCTCTTCATTCTCTCTATGGATTCTCAAGCCCCTCCTCCTGTTCCAACAAGAAAGCGACCACACACCTCCTCCTCTTCCACCGCCATCGCTGCGTCTCCTCCTGTGCAACATTTCAAGAACAATGACTCCATGTCTGCTTTCAACAAGGATTTCAACCTAAGAAAGGTACTCTCTGGTAGAACCATTGATATGCCTTCTTTGAAAAGCACTTCATTCCAGTAAAAGCTTGGTTTGATAACCAAAAATGGTCATCTCTTTTGAAACTTGACTGTGACATCTATCCTACTCTCATTAAAGTGCTTTTTGTAAATCTCTCATATGATGAAGAATCTTCTCCTCATACCCTAGACTACTTTGTTGAGGGTGTTTCTTTCACTTTAAATCCCATGGTCATAAACTCCATTTTGAAAACCACTAATAATGGACACAGGGTCACTCCATCGATTGCTCTTGAACCACCCTAATACTCTCATCTTATTGGTCTCAGAGTCCTCACAAATAACCCTGACTTAACTCATCATATCACTGTCTCTGGGAAGGACCTTTCCCTTAAATTGCGTCTGTTACATCACATCATCACACACAACATTATTCCTCGTTCCGGCCGCTTTGATGCCATCACTTATGGTCACACTTATGTCATCTGGGCCCTATCTACTAGTTTTCTCACTGATTTCAATTTTTTGGTGGTTCACTGTATCATCAATGCTCATAAACAAAATAATCAAACCCTTCCCTGTTGAATGATTTTCACAAAGATTTTCAAGCATTTCAAAATTCATCTTAAGGGGGAAGAAAAAGTCCCTAGAAACCCTTTTTCTTATGGGTCTGAAACACTGAGAAATATGGGGTATTCTCTGATCAACAACGTTTGGACCAAGACCAAGAAAACTAGTTCTTCCCCTGGCTCTTTCTTTCCCAGTCCTTCCATCCTTCATTTCTCCACCCCTGGTCCTTTTACTCCACCACCTCCTTCTAATCTCTCATCTCTCTCATACAAAATTGACCATCTTGACTTCATGGTTCAGGGTCCCTTGTTAGATGGGATTACTTCAATCAATTCACGGCTTAGCAGTCTAAACCTGAATTCCCAATCCATCCCTGCTTCTGACATTCCCCCATCCTTCCACTCTGCACCTATGTCCTCCTCCCCTGCCCTTGAAGAAAAGTTGGATCAGTTGACCTCTATGATCCAACAACTCCTCTCTCAGCAGGCAGACATGTAGCACGACATTCATCTCATGAAGCTTCAGCAAGCCCAAGTCATTAAAGCTGCTAAAGCCAGTGTGGAGAGCATGGTGATTACGGTCTATGGCATCAAGGACTCAAATGAAGAATTCCACCAAATTTTCCAACAATGATGGGTTGATGATCTGGGGAAACAAATTCAGAAATTCATATTGTGGTTCATGCAAGGCTGGCAAGAAGCTGCCCTTCACTGGCAGCGCACTCCTCCACCTTTCCGCTAGAATCTACCCCCTTTTTTTTATAATGACAAGGTTGGAGAAGTCTGAAGATCTAATTATGGATAATTGTTTGTATTTTGAATGGATAATAAATATAGATGATAGATATCTAGATTATAGCTTTCTAGATATATCTTTTATTTTGCACAATTAGTTTGACTCAAAATGATAGAAGAATAGATGTATATGCATGCTTTGGTAAAAACACTTTTTGATTCCACCAATTGGGAAATTGATGTTTTTGGAAACATAGATACATTGTGCTAATCTTTTTAGTGGTATGAAACGTGTTGTTATTTAAGTGTTAATTGCGATTGGTTATGAATGCTTATGATTTATTATGAATGTTTATATATATATATATATACGCACTTGGAGCATTTATGGAATTTGTTTTAAAGAGCTTGTGATTTCATTCAATGAAAATAAAATAAAAAAATTAACTTAACTAATGAATGGTTCAGTGCATATTGACAGGAGGAGCTTACTCTATTGTTGTATCTATTGAAAATCTCCTTGACATTACATATTTCTTGTTATATTTTGAGTTATCTTTGTTATGGCCTCAAAGCCCTTTTAATAGGGGGAGTTTTCGATCTCATTTTTCAAAACCTTTATTTACAAAACTTCTTGCAAAACACTTCTTAATGTCTCAACTTAGAGAAGAAAAGAGAGCCAAGGGTCGATACTCAATCTGCAGGGGTCGATACCCGTAAAATTTTGGTTTCAAAAATCCAACTACCAAATCAAATCTAGACTGACAGAGCCCTTTTCTCAGCCACTTTTTTTCAGATTTATGTGCATAACATGTCATCTTTTCTGACCCTTGAGCAGATCTTTTAGTACCATATCTTCTACCAAGAAGTTGACTTATGAAATTGAGCATTAAATAAAAGCTTGTGCATTTAATGAACCTTCTCTTCCCAAGACTTGCCTATAGTCTGCATTCACCATACTCTGATCAAACACAGCTAGAAGATATCCTCCATGATTTGCTCTAACGACTAGAAGATTCAAATCTCCTCTCTCTAACAGAAGCCATTAATGCTATAAAGATGAAGCTCTCCTTGTTCAACCAATACACTTCTTCAATACAAAAAATCCAAAGCATTCAAGAGCATTTAATTCACTCCATTATACTTTCACTTTCATATCTGAGTGAGTCTTTCATATCCATCTTTTGAGAGAGAAAAATTTGTAAAAGAGAACAATTGTACCTCTTACTCTTATTCTTATTTTCTGAGTGAAATACTTGTAAAGTGCGGCATTTTAGTTGAGAGGTTCTCAATAGATTGAAGTAAGTCCTTTGTAAAAATCCACAAGCTAGGTGAAGCTTGGTGGTGCATTAACTCATAGCGAAGAAATTCCCAAGAAGGTACCTTGAGGAGTGGACATAGGCCAGTGAGCCGAACCACTTTAAATCTTTGTGTGGGAGCCGAATAATTGACAAAGGCAGAATTCGCGCGCAATACGAGGCTGATAATAATCGGCTGTATCCGAATGCAATATTTGGGCCGAATAAGTGTGTAGCATTGGAGCCGGATAATGTAAAGGATAATGATCAAAAAGTAGGCCCTGGCCTCGAGGATCGAGAGAAACAGGTATAAATACAGGAACAACATATTTAGTAGGTATGTAAGAATCACTCCACTTAACTTAGACAAGAAGCTATCTTGAGTGTCTGAACTAACTTGTCCGTCGGAGTGCTAATTCCGGCACCCCCGACCGAAGTGTTTCTATCTTTTCAGGTGACTAGCTGAGGATCACTAGCGTCTCCCAGGATCAGAAGAGTATTTCCAAACCACTTCTCCACAATTGGCGCCGTCTATGGGAATACTCAAATACATCCATGGCAGGCGTGACTGAAGATCCTCCGGTAGCCATTGACGAGACCGCACTAGGAGATGACCTCACTCTAGCAAATATGCTCGGGAAAGAAACCATCGCTGCAAGACGCGCCTTGAACTTCGATTCACCAACGACTTCCGTGCAAGAGACAATGCAGGCGATCATGGAACAAGCAAAGCAGAATGAACAGAGGCTGGAAAACATGATCGCTGAAAATGAACGTCTCCGTTAAGATTTGGCCCTCGAAGTCGCAAAATCGAGAGAAGCCATGCGCCAAGATCCCGAACGACCCCCGAGGGCCGGTGCACAACGACCTCGAGCCTTCCAAAGGATGCCAATAGCGACTCCAACTCATTATCCACGGAGCTCACCAAGAAGGGATGATCTGAAACTTCCAACTCCTCCGAAAAGAGTCTACATACAGGGAACAAGCGCAGGAGGAGCAGTTCAGACGAAGATGACCAGCACGATCCTTTCATCCGACAGATTGCAAGGGCAGCCCTGCCCAAGAAGTTCAAAGCTCCGTCATTCACTCTTTACGACAGAAAATCAGACCCCACTGATCATATCCGTCATTACAAGCAAGCCATGACATTGCATGCAGACAACGAAGCCCTCATGTGCCAAATATTCCCTAGTAGCCTGGGGCCATTAGCTGTCAGGTGGTATTACAAGCTGGAGCTGGCCTCCGTCAAAAGCTTCCATCAATTACATAAATCCTTCAGGGCCAAGTTCATCACTAACAAGGTACAGCTGAAGCAGGCCGACTCTCTCTGGGCTATGCAGATTCAGTCAGGAGAAACGCTTAGAGCGTATTCGGCGCTATTGCGAGTGTTTCAACCTCGTCGACGACGCTTGCAATGACACCATGGCCATCACCGCCTTCAAAATGGGACTACATCCTGATAGTCCTCTTTGCAGTTCCCTGACCAGAAGACCCTCCAAAACAGTCTGGGCATTGATGAAGAAAGTTGAGGAGTATTGCAAGGTGAAAGATGATGCCTTGAGAATAAAAGCCGGCCAAATGTCCAACAAAATGGCCCCCCCCCCTCAAATCGCTCAACCAATAAGTTCCGCGCCACCTCCTAGCCTAGAGCCTCGGCAAACGCGCTAAACGAGACAAAAGGCGGGATGCTCGCCGATCAAGCGATCAATGTTCCCACCAGACGAATGAGCAACTGCAAGTCGACAGCAGATGTTCGAGGCGTGCCGACAAAAAGTACACAGAGTTGTCAGAACCAATCGCTGCAATAATGACCAAAGTCCAACACCTTCCATTCTTCAAATGGCCGTCAAAGATGGTGGGGCCTCCCGACACGCGAAGAAGGGATAGGCGGTGCGAATGTCACAAGGATCACGGCCACGAAACAGAAAGTTGCTATGCATTAAAAGATCACTTGGAAGAACTGGTGCAAGACGACCGACGGCAACAGTACGTAATAAAGGGAAAGCCAACCACAGCACTAGCCTTAAGGCAGGACTCTCCTCCACTTGGTGCAATCCATGTGATCTATAGCCTGCCTGCCACCCCAACCATGCACACAATTCAATCGCATCCAATCCCCCAGAAGCAACGTATTCTAACTGAATGGCCCAAAGTAGCTCTGATAATTACTTTCAATGACTCCGACCTTAGTGGCACAACAGCTTTCCACATTGATCCGTTGGTCATTAGATTACGCATAAATCGGTTCACCATTGAACGCATTCTCATAGACCCGGGGAGTACTTCAGAGGTTATGTATTACCAAACTTTCATCAAACTCGGCCTTAACAAGTCAGATCTGTCTCCGGTGCCTCATCTATTGTTCGGCTTTAATATGAATCCCGAGTACCCGTTAGGGAAGATCATACTACCTGTCCGAGCGGGCTCCAAAACGGTCGAAGTAGAATTCCTGGTCGTAAAGCTCCCTTCGCCGTATAATGTCATCATAGGGCGAACCTGGATACTTATTATGAAGGCCGTTCCAAGCACTTATCATCAGCTTGTGCGCTTCCCGATAGCCCATGGCATCGAAGAGATCTGTGGCTCCCCCCAATCGGCACAAGCAGCGATTTTATGAAAACCCTATCATTGACCCAACCTGTGGGCTTTGATACTTGTATATATTTCACTTCTGCAATGCAAACCATTTTTCTTTGTCGTTCAATTCATTTCACAAACCCCATTGTGCTGCTCGTCATGATGACAATTCGGAGCCCCCTTTGGTGCATGACACCTTAGGGCCGATTAAGACTCCGGATTCAGAACGCCCTTCGTGGATATCACGATTGGCCACATTAAGTCTCCGGATTCGGAGCGCCCTTTGGTGCATGACGCCTTAGGGCCGATTAAGTCTCCGGATTCGGAGCCCCCTTCGGTGCATGACCCCTTAGGGCCGATTAAGTCTCCGGATTCGGAGCCCCCTTTGGTGCATGACACCTTAGGGCCGATTAAGACTCCGGATTCGGAGCGCCCTTCATGGATATCACGATTGGCCACATTAAGTCTCCGGATTCGGAGCCCCCCTATGGTGCATGACACCTTAGGGCCAATTAAGTCTCCGGATTCAGAGCCCCCTTTGGTGCATGACACCTTAGGGCCGATTAAGACTCCGGATTCGGAGCGCCCTTCGTGGATATCATGATTGGCCACATTAAGTCTCCGGATTCAGAGCCCCCTTTGGTGCATGACACCTTAGGGCCGATTAAGTCTCCGGATTCGGAGCCCCCTTTGGTGCATGACACCTTAGAGCCGATTAAGACTCCGGATTCGAAGTGCCCTTCGTGGATATCACGATTGGCCACATTAAGTCTCCGAATTTGGAGCCCCCTTTGGTGCATGACGCCTTAGGGCCGATTAAGTCTCCAGATTCGGAGCCCCTTTTGGTGCATGACGCCTTAGGGCCGATTAAGTCTCCGGATTCGGAGCCCCCTTTGGTGCATGACCCCTTAGGGCCGATTAAGTCTCCGAATTCGGAGCCCCCTTTGGTGTATGACACCTTAGGGCCAATTAAGACTCCGGATTCGGAGCGCCCTTTGTGAATATCACAATTGGCCACATTAAGTCTCCGGATTCGGAGCCCCCCTTTGGTGCACTACACCTTAGGGCCGATTAAGTCTCCAGATTCGGAGCCCCCTTTGGTGCATGACACCTTAGGGTCGATTAAGACTTCGGATTCGGAGCGCCCTTCGTGGATATCACGATTGGCCACATTAAGTCTCCGGATTCGGAGCCCTCTTTGGTGCATGACACCTTAGGGCCGATTAAGACTCCAGATTCGGAGCGCCCTTCGTGGATATCACGATTGGCCACATTAAGTCTCCGGATTCGGAGCCCCCCTTTGGTGCATAACACCTTAGGGCCGATTAAGCCTCCGGATTCGGAATACCCTTTGGCATGAACAAAACAAAACTTTTCAATCATTGACAATCTCAAGGCAAGACGCAAATAAGGTCCTTAACGTAGCATATCAAAAATTCAGAATAAGACGCAAATGTTTGAAATACAACTTTTTATTCGATCAAACAGTTGTTACATAAACGCAACTCACATTTGAGCATTACAATTTTTATTTAATCAGACAGTGTTACATAAACGCAACTTGCATTTGAGCACTACAATACCCATTTCCAATATCAAAAGCTAAAAAGGGGAGAAGACGCATTGGTAAAGCGGCAACGTCGAATCAACTCCCGTCATCCGGAAGTCCTCCGCGGTTTGCAATGCCTCGAGCCAACTATGCCCAAGTCCTCCCCTGATAGCATTGACAATGTCAAGGCAAAGATCCAGGACAAGGAGGGATGAATCCAACAGTCGTTGCCTTTCCTTTCGGGATGATCTACTTCGACGACTTGAAGGTTCATGCCAACTTTCGGATGCCCTACTTCCCATACGAATGGCTCCTCTGCCATGATCCATGGCAACCCCAACGTCGGCTGAACTCCAGCCTCTAACTAACATCCCCACTTATCCCACCTCACATGAGCGATTGTTTATCTGCGCAAAGCGCCCACTCCTTTTATTTTCAATACTGGCAGTGATCTCGAGGCCCCAATCCCAAGGCGATTTCATTAACACTAAACTCCATGAGAAAAACATCGGTTGACATTCGCCACGGCGTAGCTATCCAAAAGACTTTTTGAAGCACGTGCACTGGCCAAAAATCTAGGCCCCGAGCCGAGTTGAATTTGCCAAAGCCACTCTACCCACCGGCTTTTGGCTTTAGGTTACAATAGCCTGTCAAGAGTAAACGGCTATCAAGTATGGATTGACCCTACCATTCAATGCTTATATATTCATTCAAACACAATAAAACGAAACACATACATGCCGAATACGAACTGCAATAACATATTCGTAACAGAACGTTTTTTATTCAACAAAACAACAAATAAATTACATAGTTTTGAACGTGATCTACGTTTCAGCCTTACAATAAATATAATTATACGGCGTCACCCTCATCATCACTCTTCTCGACTTCAAAAGCAAAAAACAGAAAATGTTCACTATGGTAGAGTGGTGATGCCGAATCAATGCCTGCCGCTCGAAGAGCTTCTGCGGCTTGAGATGCCTTGATCCAACTGTGCCTAAATCCATGATTCTCACATCGGCAAACTTCTTCGGCAAGTTTTTCCTTGGTCTTCTCGATTCCAACTTTTCGGCCTTCATGGAAACCTTTCTCATAGGCCCTTCCCTTCGCATTCTCCATTGCGAACATACTCGCCGTCTCATGATTGGCAAGCGCAGAACTGATGAGCCGACTAGTAACCCTCTGTTCCACGATTGGGTTTCCCTGCCCGACGGGTTGTGCCTGGGCTGCCTTGGTCTTCCTTAACTCGCATTCAGCCGCCTCCGCGTGGGCCTCCAAACTTCGAATACGTTCATCCTTCTTCTCCATTTCTCAGCGGGCAGTGCACAACTGCATGCCGATTTCATAGGCAGTGTACAGCCCCTTCACCGCCCCGTGAATGCCTTCGTGAAACACTTCGTAGTTCTGGCGACCTACCATCGATTGCTGAACCTCAAGCGGAAAAATTTGTCGAGCAAACTCGACCACTACATTTGGGTCTCGAACGATCGAGTCCGCCTCCATCATGGGTTTGTTCCCCACAAATACCGCAAAGCTCAATGGGCGCAGATTCGCCTCAGGTCCCCTTTCGACTCGAGGTTGAGAAGTTCTGCCCTGCGACTGCTTGTCTCGCCTGGGCAACCTGCTTCGACGTCGAGCAGACTGACACCTCTCTCGATCCCTGGAACTCCTGCTCCCTGTGTATGGAGGGTCATTACCTCGATTCATGTCTCCACCTAGCTCAGCCAGTGTCCTCGCTTCCCTTCTGCTGTTAAAGAAGAGTCTGTTCGACATTCACTCGTTACCTTCAAACGCTAGAGTCAGTTGTCTGCTATGCCCATAAAAGTTTTACCTTTAATCATTTATCCTTTACAGAGGCAGCACCCTCGAGGCCATCTCATTAATTGTAAAAACCTCAACCGCCCGGCGCCGACTGGATCGACCCACTTGGGGCAAAGGCAGACAGATCTATCAAAAATCTTAAGGTTGTCTCCTTCGGCGCCCTAATGATCATGCACCGCCTGGGGCAAGGGCAGATTCATCAATCTATTCAGCTTATGTACCCCAGCCGGCTCATGAATCGATCCGTCACAAATTTTAAGGTCGTCTCCTCCGGCGCCCGAATGATCATGCACCGCTTGGGGCAAGGGCAGATTCATCAATCTATTCGGCTTATTTACCCCAGCCGGCTCATGAATCGATCCTTCACAAATCTTAAGGTCGTCTCCTCCGGTACCCGAATGATCATGCACCGCCTAGGGCAAGGGTAGATTCATCAATTGATTCGGCTCAGTACCCACTACGCGGCACATAAATGATAATTCAATATTGTCATAGATTCGGCTCAGTATTCATCAATCGATTCGGCTCAGTACCCACTACGCGGCACATAAATGATAATTCAATATTGTCATAGATTCGGCTCAGTACCCACTACGCGGCACATAAATGATAACTCAATATTGTCATAGGAAATTCAATTTCTGATTCAGCACGCGAATTTCTAATTCAATTTCTGATAATTCAATTCCTGATTTTATCCAAATTCGTGAAAGGCGAAGTATCCTTCATTAACATAACTTCACAAACCATGGACAAGTAGTGGAGAAATACCAAGGCAGTTTTCATTAATAAATTGAGCGCAAATAGTAACCAATTTATACATGAAAATTACCCTGAGCCAACAAAAATCTACCGAACAAAAACTTACATCAAAATCAAAAGCACTTAATAAAATCAAGATGACTCCCAGATCAATCCTCGGGGTCAGATTCATGTGGCTCAACATCCACTTGCTCGTAAGGAATTGGCAAGGCCAATGTAACTCCAGTGGCAACAAGGGCTTTGAGCCATCCATGTTTGAACCCCTGATTCTCGTATTTGGGGACTTCATCTACATATTCCGTGAAAGCGGCGCTTTTTCCTACCTCAAATGCCGTAGAAGCTTCAGAATCGGCTTTCTCCTTGGCGGCCTTGAGCTCCGCTAACTGGACCTCCGCCTCGGCAAGCACCTCCTTGGCTAACTTGAGCGATTCTTTGCTCGCATTTGCCCTACTCTCAGCGTCAGAGCAGAACTGTTCAGCTGAGCGAGCCCTCTCTTTCTCTGCTTCAGCTCGCGCACTCTCCATCGCGGCTCTCATACTTTCAAATTCGGCCCTACTCTTTTGACCGTCCGCCTCCGCTTGCAAACGATCAACTCTGCCGAGGGCATCATGGCGGCGGTGGCCTAGGTCTGCAATCCTGCCAACAGTCTGAAATATAAGTTGAGATCGTCAGATATCTTCAACGAAAACAAAGTCAAGAGAATTTGAGATGGTCACTAACCAGAAAAGCCGACTATGCAGATAGGGCTACGGCCATAACATCCGACACGGTGCGAAGGCTGCGACGTCAATCGGCAAGGAAATTGAAGCCGTGAGGCTCAACGCCACGACTGGATCCTCAATGGCTGAAGCATCGAAAGAGATCGGCGTATCTTTGATCTTAGGCCGAATAATAAAAGGCGCAGCCACACCCGGTTCTTCTAAATGAGGCCGTTTGGCAGCAAGGCTAATTTCCGACCCAGCCTCTCCCTCGGCGCTACGCTTTTCACCCCGCTCCTCCGGAATCATCCGTTCATCAATGACCTGTTCCTCAACCTCTTCCCCCATTTCGGCCTCAGCGACCTGAATCGTCTCTTCAATAATGGGTACGAAAGTTTTAATCAAGGTGGGCTCAGAATGGGCGGCCTCGGCCTTCTTTCGAGTAGCCATTCGCTCGGCATTTTTCTTTCGCGCCAACTGCGTAAGGCTTTCCCCAACCATAGCTTCAAAGATATCGCCGGGTAGGTCCCCCAAATTTGTAAAAATATCTCCAGACGAAAACTCTGCCTGACCCAAAGTGGATGGTGAAGGCTGGTTAAGTCCCATAGCCTCAAACACTGAGCGTATCGCTTCGTCGACCTCTTCGGCCTCCTCAGCAACCTCTCTGGTTGGTTCGACAACTACCTCTACCACCGGCTCAGCCTCTGCCCTTGAATCCGAATCTTCGAGGCCGATTTGCCTAAAGCTCTTGAAGCTGGGAAAGATAAGAGCCGAAAAGTGTTGATCGCCGGATGGAATTGGAATGCCTTCCGTAGCCGAGAATGTAGTATAAGTCGGTTCCTATCGGAGGAGTATGTGAGCCGCTCTCCCTTGCTTTTATACGTTTGGTCGACCGAAGTATCTGAGCGCAGACTTGATCTCCTCAAGGACCGCCCCGTCGATTGAGGGAAGAATTTTCTTCAATCTGTTATCTGCAAAGAACAAGGGGTGATTAAATGAAAAAAGCCGAGTAAAGGGTAAGTCAACAAACAACAAGGCGTTACGCGACAACCTAGATCACCCTTTCGTCTGGGAATAGGATCTAGACGGTCTTCACCTTCACCAAACTCCAATTACCTCGAACATTGACCATTACATCGTCAACCCTCTTACCAGAACTGGCAAGCATGGTTATCAAGTGATGGTCAGTGTCCTTGGCCCTGAGAAAGTATCGCCCCAGCCGACTGAAAGATTTGGCCAAAGCGTAGCAGTGCCAAATCGCCAGAATGCCAAGGTTGATCCTAAGATATCGGTTCAACTCAATTACCCCCATGATGATTCGAAAGAAATTTACGTTAGGTTGAGAAGGAATCAAACTCCAATAACGAAGGACGGCCCTAAGCAATGGGTGTAGGGGAAAACGGACTCCGCCCTCCGCTATGGATAGGAGAGGGAAGACGATCGTATTCTGATCCTCCCTCTCCATATCAAGGGTACTGTCCGTTACAATAGATAAATGGACGTCGTCGGGAATGGAAAAATGTCTCTGGAATCCGGAAATAGGACCCTTGGAAAGGAGGTCTTTCAAGTGTTTAGCCATGTTCGCAGGGATTCAAGGTTTCACCGGAATCAAAACGACAAACAGAAAATAGGATCGTAAAGAAGGGAGAAGAAGACTTACGAAGATTAAACGGAGACGAGAGTAGACGGAGAAGAGTCGCAGAACATGCGATTCAGAGAAGGGATATCCGCTGGCGGTCCAAGAGTCTCGAATACTCAACGAACTGTGCATTTGAAAGGACTGAAGTTTCAAATCACAATAAATGCGAAACGCACGATTGAGGCGGGAAAGCGTAATGATGAACGAAAAGGTGTGCGCATCTTGACATCTATATTGGGGTACGCGAAGCTGCCTGACCTATTTTAACTTTTCCAATTCAAGACCAAACACGCCGATTAACTACCATCAATAGGGAGTTCGGGGGGCAATTGTGGGAGCCGAATAATTGACAAAGGTAGAAGGCGCGCGCAACACAAGGCTGATAATAATCGGCTGTATCCGAATGCAATATTTGGGCCCAATAAGTATGTAGCATTGGAGCCGAATAATGTAAAGGATAATGATCAAAAAGTAGGCCCTAGCCCTGAGGATCGAAAGAAACAGGTATAAATATAGGAACAACATATTTACTAGGTTTGTAAGAATCACTCCACTTAACTTAGACAAGAAGCTATCTTGAGTGTCTGAACTAACTTGTCCGTCGGAGTGCTAATTCCAGCACCCCTAACCGGAGTGTTTCTATCTTTTCCGGTGACTAGCTGAGGATCACTAGCATCTGTAACAAGCCCGCGGGGGACCTCGCTACAGTTCGGACTCCCTTTTTTTGTTTGTTGCGGTTCTCAATCTGAACCAAAGAGTCCAACTCCGGCAAATCGTTTGAGAAAATAGATTTTTTTGAAAAGTAGTGCCAAACATGAACTGCTTTGCCAGATTACAGAGTCGCCACCTAAATATTTAAAATGGGAAATTTAGGAAACTCTGACTCGGTGCCGAAGGCCACATGTCCGTCATCACCAAAGTGGTCTTGGCTCGGGAGCTTGGGTACAATCGGGGAAGGTCAGCTATGAGCACCCCCTTTCGCCCGGTCCGAAGACCGGCCTCTACTAACCGTGATATCTGATTTTGAAAACGTTATGTGTTCTTATTCTAGTTATTAGCCTAGAATTACTACGTTATGCGCGCAGCAAACAAGTATAGACTAGATTGCCTAATTTGGAAATAAACATTGCATATCCGTTCGTTTTGAAAACAGTTTGGAATTTGCTACTCGCAAGTAGGCTAAAACACGGATTTCAATGAGTTTTCCAACTCAAGCAACCCAACCTCCACCCATAGGCATTCAAACAGTTTATCTCATATAAGAATTTAGCCTCATGGTAATCATGCAATCATGGCAATATTCACACGCATGCGGTATGCTAAAGCATAAATACTTACATCGTACTCCGTGCCAAAACAATAAACTAGTTAGCAAACATGCATGCCCTAGTTCATGTTAGAGTGACTAATGCGTCGCATACAACATGTAATTAGGATAGGCTCGGCTAACCCTAAAAATGGCATGTGAAATGCACTTTATTCGATGCACGTATTCAATTTGGAATTGAAAATACAATGCGGTTTGTATGATGTACCGAGCCCGGTGCATGTCAACAAATGCATGGATGCACGCATGCATTGCATAAGGTATGCTAATTTTAAATATGCCCTAATCTACCATCATAAGCAGGTAAATAAAAGGGAAGAAAGAAATGGGGGTTGGAAGACATACACACACTCACCCACACTTAATACAAATACGCCCTCACTCGGAGGGACCAAATAAATAATACAAATAATTAACTACGCAAGCTAATTAAAATATTACAGGCCAACTAAATTAATCAAATACATTGATTAATCTGATTAAAGCAGTAAACCGCCTTGAGATGAAGACCGGATGCAACGCGTGCTCGGGACTTGCTCGGAATTGCACTGACATGCTTAGATTGCCTCTGTTTTCCCTACTCTACATCTCAGAAGACTGCCAAAGTCTCAGGAGTGCCTCCCAGGACACTGAGGGATATCATCGGCTGAGTAGGACTTCCACCGGCATCAGAATGAGGCCATCGGCACAAAATTCATCTATCGGCCATCTATAGACTGCCGGTCGGCACTAAGAGCATCTCCAACCCATCCTCCATATCTTCAAATATGGAGGATTTGCTCCTCCAACCCACCCTTCAAATTCATCTCCATTTGGGAGGAGAATGAGTTCATCCTCCATATATGGAGGGAGGATGAAAAAATAGAGGATCCTCCAAAACACTATTCATTTATATATTTGGTATCATATTACAAATAACTTTTAATTTATAAATTTAATTTTTATAAAATTGACATCATTAAAAAGTATAAAATCATACCTTTAAAATGAGTATAATATTAAATATATTTTACAAAAATTTTAAAATTAAATATTTATTAATGAATAAAAATTACTTTTTGAATAGAGTTTAAATGAAGAAATGAAGGATTATGGTTGGAGTTTAAATGAATAGTGACTTCCTCTATATTTACTTTTTGAATAAAAAATATTATTTTCATCCTCTTAATGAGAGTATTGCATTGGAGATGCTCTAAACACTGCCGGCCGGCACTGAATGTCTGCAGAACCTGTAACTCACAGCAGCAGAGGGCAAAAACTTGCATGCAATGTAATTCCAACAATGTATGCACTAATCATGCCCCTTATCATATTTGTGACTCAAAGGGGCATGTGCCTCGATTCTCGGGCCACCAATCAAGCATTCCCATGCATGATGGCCCAAGGAACCAAATATGCACTTTCAATTTCAAACGCATGCAAACCATATAAACAAACAAGGGTGCCAAACCTCTATCATGTTTATCTCAAGAGGCCTAGCATGCATGTGAATGCAATGAAATCCTAAGCATGTTGGCTAGCATGCAATATGGACAATGCAAGGCGCTTGTATAAGCATACAAGCAAACATGTAAGGCAAGCATGCAAACCAAATAAAAGGTGGACTTAAACATGATCTAGGCAACTCTAACTAGGCCTAAAATCAGTAGCCAAAATGCTAAGTATGAGAGCTAAATACACATGCACATGTACACATGTTAAGGTACACAACTTAGGCATTAAACAAACCACTCTCAAGCACACTTGAAAGGAGATAACATGGATGATTAGCATGCAACATGAGCTCTAAAATCATGTCAAAGTATGGTGCTAAACCAACTCAAGATAGGCCAAACAAAGCATGCAAATGGTCCAAGACTTAAAGCAAGTCAATGAGGCATTGAACTATACTTATGCAAGACAATTATGGCATGCATTAAACAACTAAAAATAGGTTTTTAGCATGTTAAAACAAAGCCAAAAGGCTACTTAGATGGCATCTAAGAGGCTTGAAACCAAAGGCATGCACAATGACCAAAACATGGAGCATTCAATACATGCTTTTAAAGCATTAAAGAGGCAACTAAGGCAAGCATACAAGCACACCAAAGGGATTGAAATGACATGCCAGATGGTTCCAAACCATCAAAATGAGGTAAGCAACACATGCTACATATGCATGCTCAAAGGCTAGCAAGCCTAAAATGCAAAGGGGCTATATAATGCATGCCAAGATCAACCCAAATGACTATGGACAGAGCTAAAACATGTCAAAATAAGCACAAAACATTCATAAGTCTAAGCCTAAAGCATGCTCAAATTAGGGCTAATAACCTAAGGTATGTTAAGGCAATACAAGGCATTACATGGCAACTATGCTAAGCATGCATAAGGGACCAAAACCAACACATAGCAATGTTAAATCATGATATCCTAAGCATGAATAACAGTCCATACATGCTCAACACACACTCAAGCACAATGCTCCCTCAAGAGGCAAAACTTGCCCTTTTCAAGGACATCAAGGAGAGGGGGTGACCCCCTCCTTCTTAGGACTTTAAGGCATCATCTTCACCACTGAAATCTCTCAAGATTTCAGTGGTGAAGAGACCCAAACACCAAAATCCCGGATCTCAACAAAATAGCACAAAATGAGGCCTTTTCAAGGCCTAAGAGTGGTCAAACCTCCCCAAAGTGCAAAACACTCTTAATAGACAATAAAGAGGACTAAAAAACAGAACTTTTATGTGTTAATCACTAAGCACAAAAACAGTTCTAAGCTATGCAAAATGGAGTGCAAAAATGGGGTAAAAATAGAGAGTTTCTCACCCTTGTTGACCACCTTCACAAGAGTTGATGTTGTTGCTTCCTTGAGCTCAAATCCAGCCAAAAACCTCCAAGACAACCTCTTGGAACCTCAGTTGCCAAGGAAGGTGAAACACTAGGTGTTGATGAGCAATAGTAAGTCACAAACACCTAGTGTACAAATAAAAGGGAAGAAGAGAGATAGGATAGATACAAAACTTCTAACCTAGAACCAGAGCTTCTTCTCTGTCTTTTCTCTCTAAAAATGTCTAATTTTTGCTAACCCCAAGCCAAGAGAAGAGAGCCTTCTCTTATAGGCAACAAAGCTTACAAACTAAGCAAAACAAAGGCTCATCCCTCCATACACGTGTATGGAGGGGAAACAAATGCTATACAGCTGCTTCAAAATATCTCAAAAAGCAACTGAACAGTAGTCGGCAGGGCAAAATTGTCATTTTGACAAAATTGACTGCCAACCAGCACAATATAGTGCCGATGGCAACACCACCCAGCCGGTGGCCTCTAGCCACTGCCGGTGGTGTGTGGGGATGCCTCACAAGGCATTCCTTGCCCCTCCAAGGCAGAGCACAAGTGTTTGGTGCAAAACCAGACACAAAACAGTCAAGTTCGGAGGTCCTGAGGCAAGGCACGTAGCCGAGGACTCCAGGAACTCCAAACGAACACGAACATGGATAATCACCGGGTGTTCAAGTGGTGACGTCCAGGTCTTGAGGACGGTCAAAAATGGGGTGTCTACAGCGTCTCCCAAGATCATAAGAGTATTTCCAAACCACTTCTCCACACTTTGTGTTTGAGCTCTTCTTTCCCTTTCCTCTATTTTCTATATATCAAATACCTGCTGCATTTACCCACTTAGTTATTTAAAATTTACTTTATGTTCAAAATTTTTAATTACCCAATTCACCCCCCTTCTTGGGTTGCTTTCCAGTGTAACAATACTATATATCTCACTTTTAAAATAACTTTTTGAATAAAAATTATGGTTACGTCGATTTTTCCAAATTGCATTCAAGTGGCCAATTGCACATTTAAACATTTTTCCAAAATAAAAATAAAAAAATTAGGGCCTACTGTACTTTTAAACATCTTTATGGGGCAATTGGGAACATACATACTTTGCAATTTTGTTTGTTAAAAATATTCCAAATATACTTTTTAGATTAAACTTCATAATGAAATGAACAAAATATTCCAAATATACTTTTTAGATTAAACTTCATAATGAAATGAAATACAGATTGCAATTGAACTGCATCATGATATGGAAATAGTGTTCCACCCTCTACAAATTGGATGTGTTTTCCAATTCAAAACCTCACACAAAGATACATTAATTATAGAAGGTTTAACTTAAAAGCAAAAACTTTTACATTTGTCTATAAAAGGAGAATGGGTTCAACAAGTAGCAAACATGCACGCTCTTTGTCCTTGCCTCTCACATATTGGCCGTGGCTGTCTCCATGCTGGTACATGAACTTCGCAACCCTAGCAAGGTTAGTAACGATCTCCACAAAAATTGGGTTGAAGGGAGAACTCACATGTATATGTTTAGAAGGAAGAAAAAATAAAATAAAATAATAATAATAATAATAATAATAATAATAATAATAATAATAATAATAATAATAATAATAATAATAATAATAATAATAATAATAATTCAGATTAATGGTAGATTTTACAATTTTTAATTATTTAGGGTATAAATTTTTCTATAAGTATGCAACTATTTCAAAAAGGTACAATTGATTTCTAATTTTCTGTATTTATTTTGAGAATGGTTCAATGACTTTTGGGGTAATTTAAAAAAAAAAAAAAAAAAAAACTTTTAACTGAAATTGGAAAGATAAAATTATTTTCAAATTAATGGAAATCACTTATTCAATTTTCAAAAATGTTATTATCATTTTCTTCTTCTTCTTTATTTGTTATTTCTCATTTTTTTTAAACTACAAGCACCTGTTTAGGCTATCAACGATCACTCCCAACCTTTCTTCTGCCACTCAAAACCCCTCATCTTCAAATCAATTACAACTATTTCTATTTCAATAATTGGTCACATTCAATTTTCTTTTTAACTTGACACTTATTATATTTATTGAGGCAAAAGAATAATGGATACATTTGTCTGAGTAATTTGATTTATTTTCATCTTTACTATCACATTCAAAATCCCTTTTTTATCATTCAAAAGAAGAAATAAACTCACTTATTGGTTGGCATGTCCAATGGAACCATATATGAGTGTCAAATATAGTGAGAATGAAAAAAACTTTAGAACATGATTTAGACCGTAAAAGAGAGGTTAGGGCTTTTAATTAGGCCTAAAACCTGTTGGTGGAAGTGAGGTGCAAACCAGTTATGGTGGTTCACAAAAACAAATACAAAAAAGAGAATTTATAATCTGAAAATAGATTTATTTCACTCAAAATAGTTAGAATACATTGAAGGGAGGAAGCCCACTCTTACTCTCTAATTCTCTTCTTTCTCCCACACAGTGAATCTTCAAGATACAATAGCTATATATGGATAAAACTAGTAATGTGAAGGCATTAAATGCATATACAACAATACAATCTTATTTTGACATTAAGCCTTCAAACTTTGAATTTTCATGCCTCAACAATCTTTGAACACAGATTTTTGATGGCTAGGGTGGCTATCTAGGGTGGTGGCTATCAAGCTTACTTTCCAACATCCCCCCTTAAGCTTGATTCTCCATGCTACTTCATCCCAAGCATCGTCTTCATTCTGTTGAACAAGTCATTTTTCAATGGCTTCATGAAAATATCTGCAAGCTGATCTTCAAATTTGCAAGAAGCTAACTCCACCTCTATCTTTTTCACATGCTCTCAAATGGAATGATAACGGGTATCAATATGCTTGCTTCTTTCATGGTAAACTAGGTTCTTTGCTAATGCAATTGCAAAACAATTATCAACATAGATTTCAGTAGGATTTTCTTGTGGAAATCCTAAATGCTTCAGTACATTTCTTAACCAAATTGCATGGCACACAATTGAGTTAGTTGCAACATACTCAGCTTCGCAAGTTGACAGTGTCATAATAGCTTGCTTCTTAGATGACCAAGTGAACACTGTTTTTCCCATAAAGAAAGCAAACCCAGTATTGCTCTTCCGTTCATCTAAGTCATGTCCCCAGTCACTATCAGAGTGGCCAGCAAGACTAAAATTATCAGTTGGTTTATAGAATAAACCATCATTGACTGTACCTTTGATGTAGCGAAGAATCCTCTTTGCTGCATAAAGATGTGAATGATCTGGTGTTTCCATATATCTACTAATCAGTCCTACTCCATAGAGTATGTATGGCCTGGTGCCAGTAAGATAGCGAAGACTTCCAACTAAGCTCTTGAAATAAGTTAGATCCACATCACCTACCTTTATACCTTTTTAGAGCTCCACTCCACTATCTACAAGAATGTTCACTGGATTACAATTCTCCATTCCATATCTCTTGAAAATTTCCTTGGCATAGTCACTTTGGGAAATAAAAATTCCATCTTTTCTTTGTGCCACTTCAATGCCAAGAAAATGAGCCATCAATCCAATATCTGTCATTTCAAATTCTTGGACCATACTTCTTTTCAATTCTTTGAACATGGCTGGATAGTTTCTGGTGAAAATTAGATCGTCAACATAAAGACAAGCAAGCAACATGCTTCTATAAACTTCCTTCTTCAAATATAGTGCGTGCTCATATAGACATTTTTCAAAACCATTGTCATGAAAATACTGATCAATTCTAGTATTCTATGCACGCGGAGATTGCTTCAATCCATAAAGTACTTTCTTCAATTTGTACACTTTGTCTTCGTGCCCATTCTGAACATACCCCGAAGGTTATTCAGTATAGATTTCTTCTTCAAGAAAACCATTAAGAAATGAAAATTTCACATCAAGTTGATAAATCTGCCACTAGTGCTGGGCAGCCAAAGAAATCATTAGCATGACAATCTCCAACCGGGCAACTGGAGCAAACACCTCTCCATAATCAATTCCAGCTCTCTGCTTGTAACCTTTTGTCACTAATCTTGCCTTATAGCGTTGCACTTCGCCTGGTGCTTTCATCTTTGTCTTGTATATCCATTTCACTCCAATGGGTTTGTGCCCCTCCGGTAGACTAATAAGCTTCCATGTGTCATTTTTCTCAATGGCATGAATTGCTTCATCTATTGCTTTCTTCCATTTATCTTCTTGTATGGCTTCTGAGAAAGTAAGTGGATCACTATCTGCGAGTAGCCAGAACAAATTCAGATCTTCTTCTTCTGTGGCTTCATATATCTCTTGCAAATTTCTCATTGGTCTTGGTTGTTTGAAAAAACTATCATCTGATGATGACGATGATGATGCATCACTTCGGTCTAAAATTGGCGATCTAGGTGCAGGTATTCTATGTGGAGGAGTTTGTAGCTTATCTTGAACTTCTCTTATGATTTCAACCAGAGCTTTTGATATTTTATCTTCAAGAATGAGTTCTGCATCTTTAACAACTTCATCTTCATTCTAGTTCCAAGCTTGTTCTTCTTCAAATATCACATCTCTACTCATAATCACCTTTCTGGTAATGGGATTATACAACTTGTATCCCATTGCTCTATCTCCATATCCGACAAGGATATATTTTTCTCCCTTATCATCAATCTTGGTTCTTCTTGCTTCTAGAATCTTAGTGTATGCAACACGCCCAAATATTCTGAGATGGTTGACACTTGGTTTATGGGAACTCCAAGCCTCTTTTTAGAGTCCTAGAGTGAAGACTCCTGGTTGGGCATCTATTTAGTAGATACACAGCACATGATACGGCTTCAGCCCAAAATTGCTTGAGTAATCTTTTTCTTTTCAACATGCTCCTTGCCATATCTAAGATTGTGCGATTCTTCCTTTCAGCAACACCATTCAGCTGTGGCATATAGGATGGTGTTGTTTGATGCTTGATTCCATGCTCTTTACAAAATCTTTCAAAAACATCAGTTATATTCTCCACCTTGATCTGACCGCAATGTCTTGATGTAGTAGCCGCTTTGTTTTTTTACAAAAGCTTTGAATTCTTTGAAGATACTGAACACCTCTGACTTTCTTTTAAGAAAATACACCCATGTCTTCCAATTATAATCATCAATGAAGGTGAGAAAATATCTATTTTGTCTATTTGACATTGGTTTCAATGGACCACACACATCAGTGTGCACTAGCTCCAGCGGCTTTATTACTCTCCACTTCACTTTTTTGGCAAAACTAGTTCTATGGTACTTGCCAAGAATGCAGCTTTCACAAACTTCATTAGTATGAGCAATATAAGGTAGCCTTTTCACCATATTCTTGCTTGACAATAGCTTCAAGCTTCCAAAGTTGAGATGTCCAAACCTCAAGTGCCATAGCCAGTCCTTGCCTTTGATGATGGCACTTAAACACTTCACAGTATCATGTTAGATGTTCAATGCAAACATCCGATTCTTGGACATTCTCACTCAAGCGATCAAATTACCATGATTGTCTTTGATGGTAAGATAACAATCTTTCATGATGATGTCGTATCCTTTCTCTAGGAGTTGTCACATACTCAAGATGTTCTTCTTCATGGCAGGAACATAATAAACATTGGAGATGTAATCATGATCTCCATTCTTGAGCTTGATCAGAATATTGCCTCTTCCTTTCACTGGAGTCTTTGAAGAATCACCAAATGAGATTGGAGAAATCTTGAACTTCTGAGAAGCACTGGATAATTTCTTTGGATAGGATGATGTCAGCAGCGCGGTGGCATGGCTTGGCTCGGTTTGCAGCTTGGCGGTGCGGCTCGGCTCAGCTTAAAGGCTTAGCTTGACATTATCAATGACGTCGTCAATGAAATCAGCTCCTAGATACGGATTCGGGCTAATGGATCGGATCGTACATCTGACGGTCGAACTCTACAAATCCGGGCGAAGAAGACACGCGGAGGCGCGTTGGCATGTTTCTGCACATGGTGACGGTGTCGACAGCACGCGTGGCGCGTGCAGTCTTTCTGAGACTCAATTTTCGACGTGGTTTGTTTTAGTATGATCGTCTCGATGAGCACTACACACTGGTGTGATCAAAAGTTGATTTTAACAACTTTGATTTCTGGGCAAAATTTGAAACGATGCTCTGTTCTACTGTTTTTTTGAAAGAACAGGCCCTCTTGGTGCTCTAATACCACTGTTGGTAGGAGTGAGGTGCAAACCACTTATGGTAGTTCACAAAAACAAATACAAAAAAGAGAATTTATAATCTGAAAACATATTTATTTCACTCAAAATAGTTAGAATACACTGAAGGGAGGAAACCCACTCTTACTCTCTAATTCTCTTTTTTCTCCCACACACTGAATCTTCAAGATACAATAGCTATATATAGATAAAACTAGTAATGTGAAGGCATTAAATTGATATATAACAATACAATCTTATTTTGACATTAAGCCTTCAAACTTTGAATTTTCATGCCTCAGTAATCTTTGAACACAAATTTTTGGTGGCTAGGGTGGCTATCTAGGGTGGTGGCTATCAAGCTTACTTTCTAACAAAACCAAGAAATCCAAAGTGTGAATGGCCAAGATCCAAGACTTAGCTAGAATAATAAGGACTGAAATAATTGTTGGTGTCAAATTTAAATTGGAGCATTTATTAATAAATCGTATTTTCATGATTTATGGACATTAAAATATTTTACATGAAGCATTCTTATATTTAGAAACGTAATAAAACAATAGTGCACACATTAGAAAGATGTTTCATTGTCACGTTTTAATAATTACACATTTAACAAAATTTTAATAAGACAATAGTACACAAATACCCCATTATCACATTTTAAGAAGAATGACATATTTGGTAAAACTTTAATTAGACAATAGTGCATACATTAGAATGATGCCACGCTGTCACATTTTAAGAATGATAGATATAACAAAATTTTAATAAGACAATAGTGTACAAATAAAGCATATCCATATTTGTTATCTTCAGAAAATATAGTGAAGGCATCTCACGGTATATATTTTCAAATCAATGGGACTTATTAATCTATAAGAAAATTCATAAGACTTTTCGATATATACTTTTTTGGAATGAGGCTTTTGGGTAAATTTCTCAATTTAAATTCACTAGTAAAGGCTGGACACATAGCAATACAAATATCCTTAGAATAGATGTAATTGCAATTGGACCCAAATGCTAGAAAGACAACTCAATACGAGAGACATACTAAAAGAGAAGAGTAGGTGGAGGTAGTCATTGAACTGCACCAATCCAAACATTGTCATTCTAGGAGCTGAAAGTTTTTACAATTTATAACTTACACAAAGATACATTATTGTTCAACTTTAACATTTAAACATCGTTAGATTTGTCTATGGGAGGGGAAGGGGCTCGATGAGTAGCAAAGACGCACGCTCTTTGTTCTTGCCTCCAACATCATGGCCATGGCCATCTCCATGCTGGTACATGAATTGAGAAACCCTAGCAAGATTAGTTGCAATCTCCACAAAAATCCGGTTGAAGGGAGAATCCACAAGTCGAGCTTCATTCAACTTCTTCCAGGCCTCACTAATCAAATGTTTAACGTGATTATGAGCATCTTCTGCAGAGGCACCAGTTTCATGCATGTAAATTTGGATCGATTTTGGATTGTCACCTCGTTCTACCTCATCCTGAGCAAATAATTTTTAAAAAGAAGAAAATGTAGATCATTACACAAACCTAATTTCCTAAAATCATTCCAGAGATATGGAATCGATCATATAATCAATCACAAAAAATACAAATATAATAATGTGAGTGTAACATTTATTCAAAGTTGCCTAATACTATCTCGTGTTGATTTTCTGTCAACATTACGTTTTCATTTTTTTTTCATTTCGCTTTTACTGTTTTTTAAAACAAAAATAAGAAACAGTTTGAAAATACCATTCATTTTCATTTATATATATATATATACATTTAAATTTGAAAATAACTTTTTAAAGCTTCTAAAAAATAGAAAACAAAAAAAACATAAGCAAGAGTACGAAGACAGGCTACCCACCCATGATGTGCCCAAATCATCAGCAAGTCGAACAATCAATGAAGGCCACTTGATTAAATCATGGTAGTTCTCTAAGGAGTCCAACTCTTCTTGGGCAATGGGATTTGATAAGGGATTTGTGCTTAGAAGATAAGCATGTGTTAGCATCACAGGAGCAGCAACAGATGTCCATGCATGGTTCACATACTCCTCCATTGTTGGTATTACTCCATTGTGGGCCCAATTTACCTCCTTTACATAACAGTGAATTAAGTCTTGCCACTGCAACATTTACAAATACAATATTAATAGCATCATGATGAAGATGATGATGATCAAATACAATCAATCTTCTACAATTCAAATAAGCTCACAAGGTATGAGCACTTTTTTTGAAAACATCTATACATAATTTTTTTATTAAAATGATATGAAAGTGATTTAGTATAAGTTTTATATTTGTATATGATTACTCTTTGATTAAATAAGATAAAAATGATAGGTATATATACACACATAAAATTTCCAATGCAACTGAAATTCATTTTAAATGTGTAAGAAATATACTTTAAATGAATCTAAGTCACGTATTAATTTTTACAAGAAAGATACAAACACAAAATTTATTCCAGGAATTTTATTCAGAATTAGAAAGGGTGGTTGTGATTCAACTGATATATTGTGGAATCTATGTATAAGATGAATTTGGATCACACGTTGAAAATTTTGAATAAATTTTTAAAATTTATAGTATTATTGTAATTTTTACATGTATATTTGTTTGATTTTTCTATTTTTTTTCTTTCAAGTACAAGGAAAATGTGCAACACCTTTCTTTTCAGGTATGGGAGGATGTGAACTCCATGCTCCTTAAGAGTGTCATAAGCCATTTCATTAATCCAATTGTAGTAACCAAGGAAACATATCTTCATATAATCTGGTAAATGTTCTACTGCATTCACATCCCATTTGAGAAACAAAAAAATTGTGTCAAGTTTTATGTTAAAAATGATAGTCGTGCTTAACTGAGAATGAAATGCTTTTAACTTTTACATATAAATTATTAACACTTGGCTTGCCAAAAACTACACCAACCTGTCAACAGCATTTGTGAAGAGCTCGAGTTCATCCAAGGTACCGTAAGCATCATAAACATCATCCAAACATGTTGTTAGGATATTGATCCTTGTTTCCATTCTTCTATAATATTGGAATTGAGGCTCATAAGCCTCTCCCAGAGACCATAAGTAATTCTCCATCACCCTATCCCTCATAAATGGCAACCTTTTCCTCCAACGTGTACTCTCCCACCACCTATATTCAATGAAACCGATGAAGAATGATAAATATAAGAGAAATTCTAGAGACAAAAAGCAAAAATAAGAAATAATACATAATTATGGTTCTGTTGAGTATGGTTTAATTAGGATTCCTTAGGAAAAATTTTCACTAGATCAATTTTATTGATTTATTTCACCTCCTATGTGGACCACTATTTTCAAACTATGGTGCATCTAACGTGTCCATATGATGCTGTGTGAATGCGCATAGCAGGTGAAATAAAAGTTAGAACCGTTAAACTCTTTTACTTTGAAATGTGAACCATATAAGTTATCTTACCTTGACACGTGTTTTAGATCTTCTTGATGAATTGCTTGTACCATGTTGAAATCCAATTTGGCAAACTCAAGCAATGTAGGGTTCATGTCCGATCTCCTCTCATATGCATCAATGAACCACCTAGCTTCCATTCTTGGCATGGTCCAATGTAGTGGAAGCTCCAAAGCATGACTCACTAGCATGGCTAGATTTGGATCTGTGCTCTTCTTGAGGTATTCTTTGAGATGTTTAGTTGTAAAATCTCTAGCCTCTTCTAATATGCTTTCACCCTCCATTAAAAGGTACGATGATTCATACAAGGATAGCAGCCCCTTAATGTCCTCACTCAAGGACTCCTTGAATTGCCCAAACTTGTCCTTAAAATTATTGAAAACATCTACAAACAATAAAGTATACTTTTAATTGCTAATTACAAGGGATAAGCTCTCGTGTATACTTGCATTTCTCTATACTCATTCATACTTCTCTTTTGAGTTCAAATTTGGATTAAAATCGATAATCTAAACCGTCTATTTTATAAGTTTCGTAATAAAGGTGATTTATACAAAAAATAAATTCCATTGAACATCTATAAATACAAGAACAAATCAAATTTTATTTTATAAAATTAATTGCAAATATGATTGTAAACTTAAGTCATTCATTTTGTAAAATAAAACATGATTTGTTTCTATGTTTATAATTGTCTGATAAATTTAATTTTTTATATGAATAACTTTTATTATCAAACTTATGAAATGGACAATTTATACCTTCAAAGTGAATTCAAATTAAGACTCATAAAAAAATATAAATAAATAGAGAGAGAGAGAGAGAGAGAGAGAGAGAGAGAGATGGATGAATTACAATGACTAAGACAAAAATATATTTATATTGTTGTTAGGGGGTTCAAGATTAAAGAGGAGATTAGAGAGGCAAAACTATGCTAATGATCCACTGATGGAGAAAATGGCTTGAGAGTGAACAATAGTAATTATCTGGGAGTTGAAGAATGTGTAGCTGGGTAAGGGTGAAGCAAGTGGCTCAAGAAGAAGTATATGGCAGTATCAAATTGGGCAGCATCTCCCCCAAATCCCCAAAATTCCTCCCTTGAACCTTGGGAAATGGGTCCTATTTATAGGCTTTTCATTGGTGTCAAGGAGACACCAAGTGGCCAAATAGAGAAAAGACATGTGTCCTAGAGGATCACATGGAATATTCTGCCTTGAGCCACCAGGCTGAAAGTGCCACGTGTCCCTCTGCATGTACTATGTACTATCTGTTTGCCTCCGCAACTACCTTTTTTGAGCCTCAACAAGTGTAGTTGCAATGGGAGTGTTTGGCGTTGCAACTCCCTTTTGAGCCTCAGCAAGTGCAGTTGCGGCGGGAGTGCTTGCCTTTACACTTGCCTTCTCAACTTGAACCTCAACAAGTGCACTTGCAGCGGTGAACCTCGCCGCTGCACTTACCTTCTCAGTTTTACTTGGCCAGTACATGCATTCTCAGGACTCCATTAGTCTGCTATCGACTATGTTCGTGCTCACTTCAGCAAAACCTCCACCCTTAGCCACCTAACCACAAATTTCCCCAGCTTCCCAGGGCGAAGGCCACAGCAAAGCCTGCTATCAACCATGTTGTGCCTAGGTACCAAGCCCAAGGGGGCTTCCTTAGTCCTTCTTGTGCGACTAAGGCAAGTCCATGACCTGGGTAATGGAAAGGGAGTGCCTTATGCTCAGGTTACCCTGTTCCCATCTTCGCGAGGTTGCCGCGGTAAATTGGTATTTTTGGGCCTGATATCAGCTCCAACCAGTAAGTCTTGGGAGCTGCTATCAGCGTCAAGTTAATAAACTATGGGGCCTGCTATCAGTCCTAGGCTAGTAATACCTTGGGACTTGCTATCGGCGCCAAGCATTAGTCTCTACTTGCAGAGGGAAACCTCTCTCAAAGGCTGCCATCACCTTGGCAGGGTATTCCCTTTGCAACTTAGTTGCTGCGGTAGTCGTTTCCCGTGGCAAGTTCGGACGGCATGACCAAAGATATTAGAGATGGCGGCGCCGGCAGAATGCCTCCGCAACTTAGGCGCTACAAGTATTACCTCAGCGACTTAGTTGCCTCGGTCTTCTCTTTCCTTCTGCAACTCCAAATGATCGTGACACTGACATTACTTGGGATGGCAGTGGGACCGAAGATACTTCGACTAGTGGCGTTGAGACAAAGTGCCTCAACAACTCTGCGCTGCACATGTTCCCTCGGCAACTCCCAATGGCGGCGGACTCGAAGTTAATAGAAATAGCGGCGCTAAGACAAAGTGCCTCAGCAACTCTGCCACTACACATGTCCCCTCGGCAACTTCACCGCTGCAGGTGTTGCCTCTACAACTTGACTTGGGCATTTTTTCTCACTAAGTCCATCTGAGGCCTTGGTGGGTCAGACCTGCCTCGGCCCACTTGTTGGCCCACTTCACTTGGGCTTTGGCCCACACTCCTCTCTTATCCCCGGTCGCCTTCTCAGGGTGATCTCATTGCTTAAGTCCATACTTAGTTTGGGTTTTGATTTCTAACCCTCTACATTTTGCCCCGTACGCGCGTGGGAGACACGCTCGCTATTTCCCGCACGGGCATGACGTCAGCGGGCAACCCAAGGGTTACGTCGGTTGGGTCAGAAGTTGCGTCGACTCTGAAAAGGTACCCTTTTGACTGCCAGGTCATAATGGACCTAGGGCAGTGTGCTAGCGCCCTTTTCTGATTGTTCTTATAAATAATGCCCCTTAGGTCCACCGGTCCCCCATTTCTTTCCAATACACTTTTCTGTCTCATTTGTCTTCTTCTCTCCCTTGTCCCCTCTTTCCAAAGCTTTTTGACTTTCTTTACTCCCTTTTATGGCCAGCACGAGGTTTCTTGCTGATAGGGCTGCCCCATCCCCTACTGAATGGAGGCGGGCCCTTTACTTCGAAGGGTTAGTCAACCCCTTCTGGAAGGTGGTTGATTCCTTTGTTCCTGACACCCCTTCTCTAGAGGAGCCTTTGCTTCCTTTTGCGGAGGCCGCCTTGGAAGACGCAGACATGGTAAATCCGGTTTCAGTGTTGAGGTTTCGTATGGAGCGTGGCAACTTCGCACGTTCTTACATCTACTACCATACTCATTCGAGCCCTCCAACAGATTCATCCCTTTGGGTCGATGATGTCATGGCGAATGGCGGCTTCGAGCAGTGTCTGCGTGATGTTCACCTTTTCAACGCCATCTTAATCTCGAGAGAGTTATCAGTGCGTAAGGTGCAGACCAACACTGAAATGATTGTCTCCCGTTGGAGTCGTGACACCCACACTTTTACCTTAGCATGGAGGGAGATAACCCCGACCCTGGAAGATGTTGCTGTCCTCTTGCGCCTCAGCACTTGCGGAGATTTCCCCTTTGATCCGGAGTCTCTGACCCCTGTAGAGCAAGTCACTGTCACTGCTCTTCAGATAGCCTTTCAGGAGGCGCGGAAGTTTGGCTCCTGGAATGATCTTAGAACTGGGGAACTGCTCCAGGAGAGGCCCAAAAGGGATAAGACTACCTATCTTTCTTGGCTGAACCATTTCTTTAAGGACTTGTAACCAGTCGTAGGGGACATCACTGAGGAGAGCTGCGAGTCCATAGTTGGTTCGGGCTACCGAGGTGACTTGTATTTGGCGGCATTCATCAGCCATTTTATCTCATTCTTCGTTCTACCTAGTAACCCTGCCGAAAGTATCAATCCCCTAGTATTTCCTTTGGCTATAAAGCTTTGCAGCAGTAACTAGATCCCTCTAGCTCCCCTCTTTCTGGGTAACTTATACTTTCGTCTTGACCTTATCCATTCGGACATGGAGCGATCCATGGGCCGCTATAACGTGTGGAGTTTCGTGCATACCCAGTTCCTGACTGCCTTTTTCTATGAGAGGTTTCCTGCCATGGGCCCCACCCCTAAGGAATACGAGCCATTCTTTACTAAGGAAGTCTTCGATGCAAAGGGCCACCATGTCCTAGATGCAGAGGGTCGGCCTGTCCCGAGACAAGTGCGTCAGTCCTACCCTTGTATCTCTCAGTGGTCTGGCCTTGGCACCAACAGGCCTTTTTCAGACTATGTTGACCATATGGAGGAGTGCGTCTTCCGCACTTTCACTCAGCCTCTCCCAGGCATTTTTGTTGTCCCCTTTTATTTTTCAGAGTCCCGCCACGTTGATTTTTCCCTTGACAGTATTCAAACTAATTCTCTCCTTATTGTCGCCATGATTCGCCCTGGGTTTCTGCCCATGTGGAATGAAGAAGGCATGTGCAGTGTCGTCTATCGACCGGACAGGGTCCTCATGCAATTCGAGATGGATCAGGGCGTCCCATATGCTCCCCCGCCTCAGGCTAATTTCCACTAGAGCTTCCAACGATTTACCCAAGACTACACCGCTCTACTTGTAGAGGACCTAGGAATCGTGGAGCTACCTTCACTTGGGAGAGAGGGTGCTTGTACTCTCGACAATAGGCTATTCTGGCATCACAATCTTAGTTCCTTCCTCAATTTTTGCAACAGCGCCCCGGTCATCCCAACAATGGAGCCTATCCCACAGCCTGACCAATCCCTTCATCTGCCTTCTGGCCGAGGAAAACAATCCAGCATATTCTGCTACTTCAAGTTTCTGTACTCGCACGTTGTGGAGAAGTCTCACCCTTCTGGGGCAATGTTTGTTCAACCCTTGCAGACTGCTCCCCCTGAAGTGAGTGCAATAGTACACATGACTCATTCCAGGCTAAGGGCAGCCCACGCAGCGTCGGCATCAATTCCCGAGGCACATGTCTCGCCCAGCAGAAAAAGGCTCCGAAAGGTATGCATATTTAGACGAGTATTTTTCTGTACTATCTCTTTCTACTCATCATGTTTACTATAATAACCGCATGATCTTCTTCTTCTTTTAGGGGCCACAGAACATACTGCCCTCTGGTCCAAGGGGTTTCTTCTACTGCCATTGGCATTTCTTCAGACTCAAAGGACGATAACAACCTCCCCATTACGACTAGGGTAACAAAATTCAAGACTCGCAGGACAGTTCTTCCAGGTGTTGAAGAGGAGCCAATTATGGGACGTGATTCGACCGCTGAGGCCGAGGCAGAGCCAGTTGTGCAGACTGCGGACAATGTGCAATTTCCCTCTGTTGCGGAAGTTGCAGCAGGTGATATAGCCGCTGAGGGTTCAGAGCCTCTGCATCCTTCTAACTCTATGCACTCTGACCGCTACTTTGTTGGCGGGGATGACTTTGTACCTGAGACCCCTAGAGAAGATCGTGGCATGAAAGAGCTGCTGGAAGTTGTGCCACCTACCCTTGGAGCCGCATATGGTGGTTCCTCCCAATCTACTGACTCCCCGCTAATTTAGTAAACTCCACTTCCAGACATTCAAGCGGCTGGAGAGAGTGCAAGTGCAGCAGCTGCTTCTACTGTCCCTGCTGTGACCCCTCTGGACTTAAACAGACTTGCAGATGTAGCTGTCACTTTAGCCACCCACAATGTTACTACTGCTACTGGGGCCTCTGATCCAGTTGCTTCGGCGACCTCTAAACAGCTGGCAGACTTGTATCCCACTCATTTTCCAGAGGTGCCAGCTAACCTTGGAATGTCTTGTGACTTTTATACTAGGATGGATACCACTGCAATTCCGGATTTGATTGCTGGAGATAATGAAATGGACGACCTCTTCTCGGAGCGACGTGACGATGCAGGCAGTTTTGGTCTTTCTCGTAAGGCCAGTTCACTACTCACTCCATTCCCGTTGGGCAATCATCTTCAGGGGAGGTGCGGCGCCCTTAGACCTTCGGTCGCTCCATCATCCTCCCTCTAGTGATCAAAGTGAGCGGTGGTGTGAGAGAGTCTCCCCGGTCCTTAGAGAAAGTATCCTTCCTAAGTTACTGGGTTTCCTCCGAAGCTGCTGCAACCCTTGCTTGTATCCAAACACTATATCCGGACACCTTTACCGCCTTTAATGTCCCTGGGTCAATAGTTCAGACGGCACTACTAGAGTCACTTGCTAGCTTTATTCGTGATCTTGCCACCAAGCAGATCCTGACCACTCCTAGCAAGTTCGTGGAGAGTGTCGAGACCAATCTGAGAGGCTTTGAGAGGAGTGGTTTTGACCTATCATGGATAACGGCTAGGCTCCAGACGGTTGATGGCTTCCTTGAGCACGCTAACAATGTGGCAATCATTGCATCCCTGGAGGAAACTATTAAGGAGTGTGAGGATGCCTTGGAGCAGCACCGGCAGAACCTGGCTCGACTCAAAGAGAAGGACTTTGCATTGGTTGCCCAATTACCTCAAGATGTAACTCTGATGGACTCCCTCTTGAAAGGTTTGATTTGATGTAACTTTGTGACTTTGCTATGGTTTCTTCCGTTTTTCTTTATTTTGTTGTTGCATCGCACTTGGTGCGCCTTTTCTTCTCTTTTTCTCCGTCATAACTTCTTTTTCAAACACTGTAATCATGTTCTGGAAGTTTGACTTCAATGAAAAAAGTATGGATGCTTGGTAATACTCTTGAGTTTCATTTCATTATTTTCCTTACATTGCTTTCACATAGCTTCTAAAGATAAGGCAAGCTCTTTACAAGTGCAAAAATTCCATTACGACTAAGCTTTGACAAGGATAAACTTTCATTAAGTATGGAAAACTTATCTCACCCTAAGTGTACATAAGAGTAACATGTTCACTAAGTGTACGACTCTTTCTTTACACTTTGCTTTAGAAGTATTAACAAAGAAACTAACAACTCTTTTCAAAAGAAATTAAGGAAAATATTCTTTGACATACTTGGCGTTGACAAGGCCAGTTCTGAATCCATCATTTGCTCTTGTCAACTTGCAGTACCCGCTGCTGCTTGCCTCAGCAACTTTGTAGGGACCTTCCCATCTAGGTGAGAACTTGGGAATTGGCTGCCCCTACATGATTGCATCCACTGTTTTCCATACTAAATCCCCTTTTTCAAACTTTCTGTGTTGAACAGATTGATTGTAGGCATGGGCTATAGATTGATGATACTTTTCCATTGCTCGTGAGGCCCGATCTCTTCTTTCTTCAGTCGCCTCTATGTCGTTGTTCTTGCTGTCTGGAACTAAGTGTGCTGACATAGCCATTTTTGCTGAGGGTACTGCCAACTCAACTGGTAACACAGCTTCGGACCCATATACTAGGGAAAATGGGGTTGTCTGAGTTGGCTTCCTTTTTAACGTTCTATACGCCTAGAATGCTACGGGGAGTTGATCAGACCATGTGCCTCCTGCTTCATCCATCATCTTACTCAATATTCGGATGAGGGTTTTGTTGGTTGCCTCAGCTTGTCCATTCCCTTGGGGATAGTACGGACTAGACTTATGATGCTTAATTTGGTAGGCATCCAGCAGTCTTCCTATTTGGCGATTTACAAAAGGAGTTCCATTGTCAGGCAGCATTACTTTGGGTATGCTCTCTGATGAAGTTGGCTACCCCTGCCCTATCTGCCTTCCTCATTGGTATAGCTTCTACCCACTTGGTGCTAACTTTAGTTGCTGCAAGTATCCATCTATATCCTTTAGACTGCTGTGCTATAGGGCCTACCAAGTCAAATGCCCAAGTATGGAATGAACAAGGAGTCTTGATGTTGTGCAGTTCAACCACTGGTGCATGTATCAGATTCCCAAACTTCTGACAAGACTGGCACCTCCTCACAAAGTTTTTAGCATCTTCTTCCATTGTTGGCCAATAGTAGCCGAGGTGAATGAGATGTCCATATAACCACTGCCCTCCTTGATGCTCTGTCTTGTGAGCTTTCCTCAGCACCTCGTTTGCCTCATCTTTTGATAAGCATGGTAAAGGTTCCCCTTCGAAGCTTCTTCCGTATAGCTTGCCTTGGTCAAGGTATAAGCGGAGGGCTCGCCTTTTGACTCTGATTGCATTGGCTTTATTCTCAGGTAGTGTGCCATTCTCAAGGTAGTTAATATATGGTTGCCTCCATTTTTCACTACTTAAGAAATGGGCTTCCTCTTCCTTAAGATGGGACTGACATTTTGCGCATTGCCTCTGCAACTCAATACTTTCCTTTTCCATCTCTGGCCAGTAGTACCCTTGCCCCTATATTCGTCGGTATAGGCTGAAATCACAATCTCCACAAGACTTAGCATGGATTTGCTTAAGTTTGTCAGTTGCTTCTTGCCTACCGACGCACCTTGCCAGCAAGTTGTTCAGACCGCGAAAATACAACTCTCCTTTGAGGAGCAGAAATGGTGCAAGTTTTGCTGGTCTAATTGCTCCCTGGTCAGTTTTCAGCTGCTGGATTATATCTGATTTCCACCCCTCAGTATCTTACCCTGTATGTTCTTCAGTTAGCACTGCTAGTGTTGTCCTTTTCTCGATGACGATGGCTATACTATCGTCTGGTATCTCTACCTTTGTCCCCAGTGTAGCCAAGGCATCGGGAAAACGATTATGTGCTCGAGGGGTATGCTGGATTTGGACATCGTCAAACTGAGCAAGCAACTTTTGGACTACAGTGCGATATGAGGCTAACAGAGGTTCATTCAAGGCAAAATCACCCATTGTTTGTTTGACAACTAATTTGGAGTCGCCCCAAATTCTCAACTTGTGGAGGCCCTTTTTTGGGGCAGCTATCAGGCCCAGTATCAACGCTTCATATTCGGCCTCATTGTTTGAACACTCAAAATCAAGCTTATATGATAGATGGAACTTCTCTCCTTCTTGACTGGTTAGTGTGACACCAGCTCCACCTTTTCCAGCACCGGAAACTCCATCAAATTTTAAGTCCCAATAAGTTTCAACTGTAGCTGCTGAGACATGGAATTCACCTAGTAGAGGTACCTCTGCAAGTTCATGTTCACCAGATGGAAATTAGGCCAGTGGGTCTGCGAGTGCTTGGCTCTTAATAGCCTTAGGAATGATACAAGCGATATCATATTCCGCTAGAGCCAAGAGCTGTAGACATCCCATTTTTGACCAACCTTAAGACTCAGACGTCACCGATTGAGTGCTTGGTGATGTTGCATATCGTGCTCGCTCAGAAGCTTCGGAGTCTCGGCCGTGAGCCCTGCCTCCGAACTTCCAGGCTTTTCTGTGCCCTGCCTCGGTTTGCGAACCAAGCTCGGTTTTCTCTGTTTCTCTTCCCAAAGGGAGGGAGAGGTCTCGTAGACCATCTCTCAGTGGCCGTGGGCTACATTTCGTGGTCGTAGGCCATTCTTTCCATTTCGGAGCCCGGTTCCCGGTTTTCGGAGCCGTCAGGCCGTGTGCCTCGGTTCGGGACCGCCTAACTACCTCTGTTTGCTCCGATTTTTGGCATGCATCCTATTTACTCCCTTTTGAGGGACACTGTGGTCTGAGAGACCCACTTCGTGGTCGAACACCACTCCCGGTGCCTAACAGTCAGTTTTCGGGGCCTCAGACTACGCGTTTCGGCCCTCGAACCTTCATTTTGCATCAGTTTTCGTTCATTTTTGGCAGGGACCTCTATTTCATCACCAGGAAGGTCATAGAAGGGTGGGAGGCCAGTAATTGTTTCAGCGACCAGTTATATTCCTTCCTCGCCCTCCGATGCCCATTTTTCTCACTCCAAAGCCAATGTTGACCACCCTAAGGCCACTTTCTTCAGCTCCAAACCACATATTTGTGTTGTACACACCTGGGAGGACACAAATATCACATGGCCGGCCAGTAATTCCATTTGAACCTTTTGAACCCCTTTGAAAAGTGGGTTGTTCTCTCTCCTGGTTCACAGTTGCCAATTCTGGACCACAGGGTTGTGTTGAGGGCACCTGGGAGGACATCAATTGGTGATGGCCGGCCACTAATTCAACTTGGCCTTTTTGACCCCTGGCCGGCCGGCCATGGGGGGTGGCCAGCCGGCCACCTGCAACTCCAATACTTGGCCGGCCTTGATCCTTACAGGTGGTACATTACAGCTGTATACTTTTTTTCCCCCCAAAATCTGTATCCGGGGGGGAAACTTTTTGGGGGGAAACTTGGCTTGTTTTCCCCCCCCCCCCCCATTTTTCCCTCCTTTTCTCCCCCTCTTTGGTCCATATAACCAGCCTCCAGTATTGGTCCAAGGGTTGAAAAAATTTGGTCTTGAAGCCTTGCATACATCCCTCCATTCATCTCCCACTTCCAAGCTCCAAACATCCAAGTCCCTACACCCTTTCTTCACCATCACCTAGCACCACACTACCACTTCCATTTACAGCAGCTTGGAGGTCTTCTCAGAGGCTAGGAGGCACCATTTTTCAGTCCAAGTGGCAGCCAAGGCTTGGTCTTCAAGGGTGAGTGCCATTTCCCTCTTTTCTAGCTCATTTTTGTACCATTTCTTAGGCCCTTTTGCTTGCTGTTTTGAGCTCCGGCCATAAATGAAAATGTCATTTTTTTGAGCTCATTTTTCTATTTCATTAAGGGTCTTACCCTGTTTGGGAGCCCCATCTTGCACTTGCTTCAATATCCCTTTGTATGCCATTATCTTGCATAGTATTTTTTGCCTATGTGTAATCTGTTTTGGAGCATGATGTAAACTGTAACTGAGCTTATTTTGAGCCCCTCTTCAACATTGAAGAAGGGCTCACCACTGTTTGGGACCTCCATGTATCACTTGCCATTGTACCCCTCTTTGGTCCCCATTTTTGCATGGTTTATTAGCTTATTGGGCTTCTATTTTTGGACCTTGGTCCAAACTGAAAAGAGGCCTATTTTGACCCCCTATTAATTCTTTATTAAGGGTCTATGGCTATTTGAGACACCCTTTGTATACTTCATGTTATAGCCCTCTTGGTTGCCTCATTTTGCATGATATTTTGAGCATACTTGTATACTGTTTTGGGGCTGGTGATAAACTGTAAAAAGCCATATTTTGGTTCTCTCTTCAACATTGTTGAAGGGCCCTCACTTGTTTGAGACCTCCAGCCACTACTTGCTTCTTTACCCCTTGGTGGGCTCATTTCTTGCATGAGATCTTTGGCATAGTTGCATCTATTTTTGGGACCTGTCATAAACTGTAATACATCATATTTTTCTCCCCTCTTAAATATTGTAGAAAGCCCCTTCTCTGTTTGGGGCCATCATTTGTGACTTGCCTCATTACCTCCCTCGCGGAGCCATTTTTGTATGCTAATTTAGCCCTACTTGGGCCCACCTTTTGGCCTCACTGTAAAAATTCTTGTCTCGGGGCTTCCTTGCTGCTGTCTTTTCATCTCATATTCAAATTATGTATGCATTGTATAATTACAGGCCATTTCATGCACCAAAACCCGTGTTTCGGGACTCGTTTCATGCATCGGGTTTCATTTTACCGGGTTTCGGGGCTGTTTTTCATCTCATTTTACCTCTGATTTTTGCATGATCATATGCCATATTCCATGTTTTGCCATGTCTTGTTAGAGTGGCATTCTGTGCCGTAGGTTCGGTCCTCGGTTTGCGTGCACGCACTTCGAGTTGTCTCATTTTCATCTTATGGCCTCTTGTGTGAGTGTGGCTGAGGTCCACTCATGTTGGTGTAAGTCCATTATGCATTGTATATGCCATTTCATTCCATGGCATTGTATATGCTAGGTTGTATATTAGAGCATTGTGTATGCCATGTTGCATCGTGCACCGTGTATGCCATTTCATAACATTGTGCATGTTAGGTTGTATCTTAGTTGCATTCATGCATGTCATGCATATTGCATTGTGTTCGGGATAAGAGTTAGCCCGAGCACGGGAAACGAGGTACGTTCCGTACTCCGAGTGACGGAACGTGTCTCAATTCCCCAGTCACCGACACTCCGGATTACCCATGATGGAGTTAGGTTTTGTTGTATTTTCATATGCATTCATTTCATATTGAGTTGTGCAATTCGACTCCTCGGCCATCATGCATCGATATGCGTGATTGGTGACACGAGGATCGAGGCATGCATACATTTGTCAAAATACATTGCCATGCCCCTTTCCTACTCTCTGTTGCAGCAAAATAAAGAATCAGCAACTTTTCGGAGCTTGGCACGCATTTCAAAAACAGGTGCAAACAGAGGCTAATTGGGGCATCGTCATGGATTTCCACACAAAGGCAACCCGAACATGCATCATTCATCACCCGGAGCGGAATCAAGGCAGTCCCTGGCTTGCATGCCAGTTTTACAGCTTTCTAAGTTAATTTGTTAATTAATTAGGAATTTGTACATTATTTGGACTGTATTATTCTTTTATTCGGGACTGTATATTTATTCGGACCCTCTGTACGAGTGCAAAATTGTAATAAGTGTGGGTGAGTGTGATGTATGTCTTCCAATCCCACATCTTTCTTCCCTTTTATTTACCTGCTTATGATGGTTAGATTAGGGCATGTTTCAGTTAGCATACAGTATGATAGCATGTTTGCATTCATTCATCTGTTTTGCATGCACCGGGCTCGGCGCACCATACTAACTGCATTTGTATTTCAATTCCAAATTGAATACTTGTTAGTTGTAGCATTTCATATGCCATGTTTAGAATAACTGAGAATGCTATAGTTGCATTCTTGCATGTGTTGCATTAGGCATTTCTGTATATTTAGGATCATGCATGATTTCTAATGTAGTTTCTGTTTTGGCTTGGAGTACTCGGTGAGTTTTTATGCTTTAGCATCCTTGCATGTGTGTGAGTGACTGCCATGAATAGCATTCTTGCATGTGTTGCATTAGGCATTTCTGTATATTTAGGATCATGCATGATTTCTAATGTAGTTTCTGTTTTGGCTTGGAGTACTCGGTGAGTTTTTATGCTTTAGCATCCTTGCATGTGTGTGAGTGACTGCCATGAATAGCATGCTTACCATGAGGCTATACGCTTATGTGATATAACTGCCTGAATGCCTGTGGGTGGAGGTTGGGTTACTTGGATTGGAACAATTCATCAAGTGTTTTAAGCCTACTAGACAGTGGCAAAATCATGTTTTCTAAGCCCACCCGAAGGTGGCAAAATCTGCATTTTAAGCCTACCTGCGGGTAGCAAACCATCTTTCAAAAACAAACATTAAATGTTTTGTTCCAATTCAGGCGACTCAGTCTATACTTGTATGCTGTGCGCATCACATAGTAACCTAGGCTAATAACCGGAATAAGAACATACAATGTTTTCAAAAATAGATATCATGGTTAGTAGAGGCCAGTCTTTGACCGGGCGAGCGGGGGTGCTCACGAAGTGACCTTCCCCAATCGTACCCAAGTTCCCGAGCCGAGGCAACTTTGGTGATGACGGACACGTGGCCTTTGGCACCGAGTCAGGGTTTCCTAAATTTCCCATTAAAAAACATTTAGGTGGCGACTCTGTATCTGGCAAAGCAGTCCATGTTTGGCACTTCTTTTCAAAAAATCTATTTTCAAAATCGATTTGCTGGATTTGGACTCTTTGGTTCAAGATTAAGAACCGTGACATTTGAGTCCTTGAACTGTAGTGACCCCAATATGAACGGAACGGGACTTAACCCTCCCGGGGCGTTCGGGGACGTCTACAGTTTCTGGCGACTCTGCTGGGGATTTAGAGAACTGGACTCGAACTCATGATATCTGGTTTTGACTACACTTGTGTGTCTCTTTGCATTGCATTTGCATTGGTGCGCCTAGGACACCGTGTTTGCCATCTGCTATTCCTGAACGGTTTGCCGGAGGCTTGTCTTGTCAAGGCATGACCATAAGGCTGACCGGTTGTGGGCTCTGCCAACATGGGAACACAAACCCCGTTTTACCGGGGCACCTTTTTGACCATTCGACCTAGTGCATATTCGGATCCGTAGTGACTATTCCAAACTAGGACAGGTTGCTTACTCGATATAGGTTGTTTGAAACCGCTGCGTGCGTAATGAAACCCTAGCTCCTGACAAAATAGGACAGGGAAACCCTACCCCAACATAGGTGTGTTTTGGCTCTCACTTATCTGTTATGTGCTTCTAGAGTGCATCTCTACAGGAATGCATGCATCAGTTTATGAGTTTGGGCATCAGGCCTGCGGGCATCAGTCAGTATTTGAGAATCAGTTATCTGCGGGTATCCGATTCAGTTTTGGGGACAGTGATTCAGGGATATTGATCAGTGTTTGAGGACAGTGTGTATTCAGCTTACCAGCCGTGTGTTGTTATGCCCAGCCGTGTGTTGTGTATTTAATTTAAGCTGTTATGCTGTCCGTTTATCTGGTTATTTATTTCTTTTTCGCTTTATTTATCTTTTTGCTAGGGACAGGGTTTTTAGCACAATTGCTTCCGAACCAGTAGATATTCCCCAAGCACTTTGGACACGAGGTCGCCGACTCAATCGATCTGAGGATCTGGTTGACGGACATCCAGTGTTCCACTCCCTACCCCCAGTTGTTAGAAGAAGGCCAATGAGGCACAGTGTGTCAGAGCAGGGATTACCAAGACAGCGGGCTACTTTAGCAGCAAACAGTCAGGTTGGGATTTCTGTTTCCGCCATAGAGATACACTTACCGGTCAGTCAGCTGGACCAACAGAATATGGTCGGGATAGAGGAAATAATGCGTCAAATGCAAGAGAGCATGAGACAGATGCAGGAGGATGCCATCCGCCAAGCGGAATTTTCTAAGCAACAGGCCACAGTCATGGCCCAGCAGGCCGAGCTCATTACTAGGCTGCAACAGCAGAATGCGGCATCTGCTTCACATCAGGTTCCTTCTCCACCAGGGCCCCTATTACCCGAGCAGGCTCCTACTGTTCAGAATGCTCTGCCAAACACCCAGAACACCGTGCCAAATGTCCAGAATATCCAAGAGGACACAAACCTTCCAACGGGGCTAGCTCCGCCCTCGCTTCCACCTCAACTGTCCAAGACTCATACACCCAACCACCCGGACTCTCCCTTTGAGTTCGAAATCGACCATACAGCCCTAAAACTGAGCAAGCTTGAGAAGCTTTTCAAGAAATCACAAGGGGTAAAAGCCATTCCGGACATCGAAGATGGGTATACCGATGTAGCCGTAACATTGCCAGACAGATTCAAGATGCCAAAAATTGACCGCTTCGACGGGTCCGGAGATCCCATGGTCCATCTTCGGCTATTCTCAGACATCTTGCGGCCCATGGGCCTAACCCGACCACAAAAACTTTCTATCTTTGGCCGAACTTTGTCGGGTGTGGCGGCCATCTGGTACGCGAAGTTAGAAGATGAGGTAAAAAGAAGTTGGGATGAGATGGCTGAGGCCTTTGTTGCACAGTACTCGTACAATACACAGATCGAGATTACAACCCGTGATCTCGAAACAACGAGGCAAGAACCCAAGGGGACTTTCTCAGACTTCGTAACTCGTTGGAGGGCAAAGGCATCGATGATGACCTTGAGGCCTACAGACAAAGATCAAATCAGGATGATTGTGCGCAATCTCCAACCGAAATTGATACAGAAGATGATCGTACTTCCCTTTCCCACCTTCTCAGATTTACACGAAATGGGGGTACAGATCGAGGATGCCATAAAACAAGGTCTGATTGACCAGGATAAGCAGCAACCCAGAAGGACTTTCAACCATAACAATAACGCAAGCCCGAGTGGCACTACAACCGCACGAGCTTCAGAGGTGAGCATGGTCACCACCACTCCCCCTCCCCCAAGACCCACGACAGCCACGCCTTTCTCTGGCGTATCTGGAAGCAATACCCAAAGCACCAAATATCAACCCAGAGGCCAAAGAACCTTCACCCCCCTATATATGCCCCTGTCCAAAGCTCTGGGGGTATTAATCAAGAAGAAGCATTTGACGCCCCTAGAGCCGAGGCCACTACCAAATCCACTCCCTCCCTCTCATGACCCAGCAAAATACTGCGCGTATCACCAACAGCACGGTCATGACACCGACCGTTGTTTCAGATTGCGTCATGAGATCCAGGATCTTATTGACAAGCAGGTGATCGCACCTCCCGAAAAACCCAACGTCACGACAAATCCCCTCCCACCACATAACCAAGCCCCTCCTCCCAACAGAATCAACTTCATCCAAACTGGGGTCGTGTCTTACGATCCTAGTATCTATATCACCCCATCCCACCTGCCTAAGCCGGAGGTGATCCTTCCTGTCTGCACTGACTTGTGCATGATGGACATCTCCACAACCCAATCTAAGCCAGTGGTGGTGACCACCGAAGATGGGACAGGGCAGATTTCAGAGGAAAAAGGAGTTGCTGAGTCTGTGATTGAACAGTCTGGGAATCTTACTGAAGGAGCCTATGATCCGAGTGAGTACATCCAGCAGTGGGCCAGTCTGAGCTGAGTGTAGAGCTGCCAGGAAAAGCAGAGTTATGTGTGATTCAGGGGGACAGATTTGAATGGGGAACAGATGATCTAACAGCTGTGGCAGAGGACTTTGCCAACCTCCAGTTCTTCAGTGACCAAGAATCAAGGGATACAGCAATCAACTGGTTTGACTATGAGGAGTCGGCAGAAGTTACCGGATGGTTAGATGATCAACCAGACATTGTAGAATTTCAACCAGAACAAGGCCCGGCAAGGGCAAGAGTATCAGTGGTGACCGGAAGGGCCGAGAGTCAAAATACACCGCCGGAGAGCGCCGGTACTAAGAATTTCGCTCAGAATTTAGGGATTGTAAATGCAGGGAATATTGACCAACCAGCTGTACTGACGCATTTAATACAAGAAAGATTGGAGGATTTCGAGAGAATCAGAAAGGCTAAGGCCCATATGGGGGTCGAGAGTGCTGTGTGCACGAGAACAGGAAATGTTGCGGGCATGAGGACTGAAGGTGCTGCGAGCACGATCATACCGGAGCCGGACAGGTGTCTGTCGGCTGCCGACGAGATGTGGTGGGAAGACGATGACTTATGTCTTGCCCACACAGATGAGGATTGGGGAAGTAACCAACCAGATGATACCTGGTATATTGACGAGATCGCTCATATGACAAAAAGTGGGCGATATTTCAAGCCCCAGCACTTAGACTAACCTGAGGCGTCTGGGAAAGACAAAGAAGCTGAGAAACAGAAGGAGAAACAGATTGAAGAAGAAGCTGTGCTCAAGCAATTGAAAAAGATACAAGCAGACATCTCCATCTGGGGACTGCTTATGGTGTCACGAGTACACAGACAGGCTGTCTTATCTGCTATGGACAAGGCCAAACTCTCTATAGATACTACACCAGAGCAGCTGGTTGGGCTGGTCTTTCCGGGAGGAGGTTCCCCGGCATTAACCTTTTCAGACAAAGAACTACTGCCTGAGGGCACAAATCATAACAAACCTCTCTATGTTTCCGTGGAGTGTAGAGACAAGTGGATACCGGTGGTACTTGTTGATACCGGGTCTGCCATCAATGTCTGCCCAGCCAGAACAGCGTATGCAATCGGACATTGATATCGGGTCTGCTATCAATGTCAACTCGATTGCATACGTTGTTCTGGCTTGGCAGACATTGATGGCAGACCCGGTATCAATAAGTACCACCGGTATCCACTTGTCTCTACACTCCACGGAAACATAGAGAGGTTTGTTATGATTTGTGCCCTCAGGCGGTAGTTTTTTGTCTAAAAAGGTTAATGCCGGGAAACCTCCTCCCGGAAAGACCAGCCCAACCAGCTGCTCTGGTGTAGTATCTATAGAGAGTTTGGCCATGTCCATAGCAGATAGGACAGCCTGTCTGTGTACTCGCGACGCCATAAGCAGTCCCCAGATGGAGATGTCTGCTTCTATCTTCTTCAATTGCTTGAGCACAGCTTCTTCTTCAATCTGTTTCTCCTTCTGTTTCTCAACTTCTTTGTCTTTCCCAGATGCCTCAGGTTGGTCTAAGTGTTGGGGCTTGAAATATCGCCCACTTCTTGTCATATGAGCGATCTCGTCAATATACCAGGTATCATCTGGTTGGTTACTTCCCCAATCCTCATCTGTGTGGGCAAGACATAAGTCATCGTCTTCCCACCACATCCCATCGGCAGCCGACAGACACCTGTCCGGCTCCGGTATGATCGTGCTCGCAGCACCTTCAGTCCTCATGCCCGTAGCATTTCCTGTTCCCGTGCACACAGCACTCTCGACCCCCACATGGGCCTTAGCTTTTCTGATTCTCTCGAAATCCTCAAATCTTTGTTGTTCCAACTGCATTAGTACAGCTGGTTGGTCAATATTCCCTGCATTTACAATCCCCAAATTCTGAGCAAAATTCTTCGTACCGGCGCTCTCCGGCGGTGTATTCTGACTCTCGGCCCTTTCGGCCACCACTGATACTCTTGCCCTTGCCGGGCCCTATTCTGGTTAAAATTCTACAATGTCTGGTTGATCATCTAACCATCCGGTAACTTCTGCCGACTCCTCATAGTCAAACCAGTTGATTGCTGTATCCCTTGATTCTTGGTCACTGAAGAACTGGAGGTTGGCAAAGTCCTCTGCCACAGCTGTTAGATCATCTGTTCCCCGTTCAAATCTGTCCCACTGAATCACACATAACTCTGCTTTTCTTGGCAGCCCTACACTCAGCTCAGACTGGCCCACTAGCTGGATGTACTCACTCGGATCATAGGCTCCTTCAGCAAGATTCCCAGACAGTTCAATCTCAGACTCAGCAACTCCCTTTACCTCTGAAATCTGCCCTGTCCCATCTTCGGTGGTCACCACCACTGGCTTAGATTGGGTTGTGGAGATGTCCATCATGCACAAGTTAGTGCAGACAGGAAGGATCACCTCCGGCTTAGGCAGGTGGGATGGGGTGATATAGATACTAGGATCGTAAGACACGACCCCAGTTTGGATGAAGTTGATTCTGTTGGGAGGAGGGGCTTGGTTATGTGGTGGGAGGGGATTTGTCGTGACGTTGGGTTTTTCGGGAGGTGCGATCACCTGCTTGTCAATAAGATCCTGGATCTCATGACGCAATCTGAAACAACAGTCGGTGTCATGACCGTGCTGTTGGTGATACGCGCAGTATTTTTCTGGGTCATGAGAGGGAGGGAGTGGATTTGGTAGTGGCCTCGGCTCTAGGGGCGTCAAATGCTTCTTCCTGATTAATACCTCCAGAGCTTTGGACAGGGGCATATATAGGGGGGTGAAGGTACTTTGGCCTCTGGGTTGATATTTGGTGCTTTGGGTATTACTTCCAGATGCGCTAGAGAAAGGCGTGGCTGTCGTGGGTCTTGGGGGAGGGGGAGTGGTGGTGACCATGCTCACCTCGGAAGCTCGTGCAGTTGCAGCGCCACTCGGGCCTGCGTTATTGTTACGGTTGAAAGTCCTTCTGGGTTGCTGCTTATCCTGGTCAATCAGACCTTGTTTTATGGCATCCTCAATCTGTACCCCCATTTCGTGTAAATCTGAGAAGGTGCGAAAGGGAAGTACCATCATCTTCTGCATCAATTTCGGTTGGAGATTGCGCACAATCATCCTGATTTGATCTTTGTCTGTAGGCCTCAAGGTCATCATCGATGCCTTTGCCCTCCAACGAGTTACGAAGTCTGAGAAAGTCTCCTTGGGTTCCTGTCTCGTTGTTTCGAGATCACGGGTTGTAATCTCGATCTGTGTATTGTACGAGTACTGTGCAACAAAGGCCTCAGCCATCTCATCCCAACTTCTTTTTACCTCATCTTCTAACTTCGCGTACCAGATGGCCGCCACACCCGACAAAGTTCGGCCAAAGAGGGAAAGTTTTTGTGGTCGGGTTAGGCCCATAGACCGCAGGATGTCTGAGAATAGCCGAAGATGGACCATGGGATCTCCGGACCCGTCGAAGCGGTCAATTTGTGGCATCTTGAATCTGCCTGGCAATGTTACGGCTACATCGGTGTACCCATCTTCGATGTCCAGAATGGATTTTACCCCTTGTGATTTCTTGAAAAGCTTCTCAAGCTTGCTCAGTTTTAGGGCTGTATGGTCGATTTCGAACTCAAAGGGAGAGTCCGGGTGGTTGGGTGTATGAGTCTTGGACAGTTGAGGTGGAAACGGGGGCGGAGCTAGCCCCGTTGGAAGGTTTGTGTCCTCTTGGATATTCTGGACATTTGGCACGGTGTTCTGGGTGTTTGGTAGAGCATTCTGAACAGTAGGAGCCTGCTCGGGTAATGGGGGCCCTGGTGGAGGAGAAACCTGATGTGAAGCAGATGCCGCATTCTGCTGTTGCAGCCTAATAATGAGCTCGGCCTGCTGGGCCATGACTGTGGCCTGTTGCTTAGAAAATTCCGCTTGGCGGATGGCATCCTCCTGCATCTGTCTCATGCTCTCTTGCATTTGATGCATCATTTCCTCTATCCCGGCCATATTCTGTTGGTCCAGCTGACTGACCGGTAAGTGTATCTCTATGGCGGAAACAGAAATCCCAATCTGACTGTTTGCTGCTAAAGTAGCCCGCTGTCCTGGTAATCCCTGCTCTGACACACTGCGCCTCCTTGGCCTTCTTCTAACAACTGGGGGTAGGGAGTGGAACACTGGATGTCCGTCAACCAGATCCTCAGATCGATTGAGTCGGCGACCTCGTGTCCAAAGTGCTTGGGGAATATCTACTGGTTCGGAAGCAATTGTGCTAAAAACCCTGTCCCTAGCAAAAAGAGAAATAAGGCGAAAAGGAAATAAATAACCAGATAAACGGACAGCATAACATCTTAAATTAAATACACAACACACGGCTGGGCATAACAACACACGGCTGGTAAGCTGAATACACACTGTCCTCAAACACTGATCAATATCCTTGAATCACTGTCCCCAAAACTGAATCGGATACCCGCAGATAACTGATTCTCAAATACTGACTGATGCCCGCAGGCCTGATGCCCAAACTCATAAACTGATGCATGCATTCCTGTAGAGACGCACTCTAGAAGCACATAACAGATAAGTGAGAGCCAAAACACCCCTATGTTGGGGTAGGGTTTCCCTGTCCTATTTTGTCAGGAGCTAGGGTTTCACTATGCACACAGCGGTTTCAAACAACCTATATCGAGTAAGCAACCTGTCCTAGTTTGGAATAGTCACTACGGATCCGAATATGCACTAGGTCGAATGGTCAAAAAGGGTGCCCCGATAAAACCGGGGTTTGTATTCCCATGCTGGCAGAGCCCACAACCAGTCAGCCTTATGGTCATGCCTTGACAAGACAAGCCTCTGGCAAACCGTTTAGGAATAGCAGATGGCAAACACGGTGTCCTAGGCGCACCAATGCAAATGCAATGCAAAGAAACACACAAGTGTAGTCAAAACTAGATATCATGAGTTCGAGTCCAGTTCTCTAAATCCCCAACAGAGTCGCCAGAAACTGTAGACGTCCCCGAACGCCCTGGGAGGGTTAAGTCCCGTTCCGTTCATATTAGGATCACTACAGTTCAAGGACTCAAATGTCACGGTTCTTAATCTTGAACCAAAGAGTCCAAATCCGGAAAATCGATTTTGAAAATAGATTTTTTGAAAAGAAGTGCCATACATGGACTGCTTTGCCAGATACAGAGTCGCCACCTAAATGTTTTTTAATGGGAAATTTAGGAAACCCTGACTCGGTGCCAAAGGCCACGTGTCCGGCATCACCAAAGTCGCCTCGGCTCGAGAACTTGGGTACGATTGGGGAAGGTCACTTCGTGAGCACCCCCGCTCGCCCGGTCAAAGAGCGGCCTCTACTAACCATGATATCTATTTTTGAAAGCATTGTATGTTCTTATTCCGATTATTAGCCTAGGTTACTATGTGTTGCGCACAGCATACAAGTATAGACTGAGTCGCCTGAATTGGAACAAAACATTTCATGTTTGTTTTTGAAAGATGGTTTGCTACCCGCAGGTAGGCTTAAAATGCAGATTTTGCCATCCTCGGGTGGGCTTAGAAAACATGATTTTGCCACTGTCTGGTGGGCTTAAAACACTTGATGAATTGTTCCAATCCAAGTAACCCAACCTCCACCCACAGGCATTCATGGTAAGCATGCTATTCATGGCAGTCACTCACACGCATGCAAGGATGCTAAAGCATAAAAACTCACCGAGTACTCCAAGCCAAAACAGAAACTACATTAGAAATCATGCATGATCCTAAATATACATAAATGCCTAATGCAACACATGCAAGAATGCAACTATAGTAGGCTCGGCTATTCTAAACATGGCATATGAAATGCTACAACTAACAAGTATTCAATTTGGAATTGAAATACAAATGCAGTTAGTATGGTGCGGCGAGCCCGGTGCATACAAAACAGATGAATGAATGCAAACATGCTATCATACTGTATGCTAATTGAAACATGCCCTAATCTAACCATCATAAGCAGGTAAATAAAAGGGAAGAAAGATGTGGGATTGGAAGACATACATCACACTCACCCACACTTATTACAATTTTGCCCTCGCACAGAGGGTCCGATTAAATATACAGTCCCGAATAAAAGAATAATACAGTCCAAATAATACAGTCCAAATAATGTACAAATTCCTAATTAATTAACAAATTAACTAAGAAAGCTGTAAAACTGGCATGCAAGCCAGGGACTACCTTGATTCCGCTCCGGGTGATGAATGATGCATGTTCGGGTTGCCTTTGTGCGGAAATCCATAACGATGCCCCAATTAGCCTCTGTTTGCACTTGTTCTTGAAATGCATGCCAAGCTCCGAAAAGTTGATGATTCTTCATTTTGCTGCAACAGAGAGCAGGAAAGGGGCATGGCAATGTATTTTCACAAATGTATGCATGCCTCGATCCTCGTGCCACCAATCACGCATATCGATGCATGATGGCCGAGGAGTCGAATTGCACAACTCAATATGAAATGAATGCATATGAAAATACAACAAAACCTAACTCCATCATGGGTAATCCGGAGTGTCGGTGACTGGGAAATTGAGACACGTTCCGTCACTCGGAGTACGGAACGTACCTCGTTTTCCGTGCTCGAGCTAACTCCTATCCCGAACACAATGCAATATGCATGACATGCATGAATGCAACTAAGATACAACCTAACATGCACAATGTTATGAAATGGCATACACGGTGCACGATGCAACATGGCATACACAATGCTCTAATATACAACCTAGCATACACAATGCCATGGAATGAAATGGCATATACAATGCATAATGGAATTACACCAACATGAGTGGACCTCAGCCACACTCACACAACAGGCCATAAGATGAAAATGAGACAACTCGAAGTGCGTGCACGCAAATCGAGGACCGAACCTACGGCACGGAATGCCACTCTAACAAGACATGGCAAAACATGGAATATGTCATATGATCATGCAAAATTCAGAGGTAAAATGAGATGCAAAACAGCCCTGAAACCCGGTAAAATGAAACCCGATGCATGAAACGAGTCCCGAAACACGGGTTTTGGCGCATGAAATGGCCTGTAACTATACAATGCATACATAATTTGAATATGAGATGAAAATACAGAAGTAAGGCATCCCCGAGAAAAGAATTTTCACAGTTTAGAGTGAGGCCAAAAGGTGGGCCCAAGTAGGGCTAAATTAGCATACAAAAATGGCTCCGCGAGGGAGGTAATGAGGCAAGTCACAAATGCTGGCCCCAAACTGAGAAGGGGCCTTCTAAAATATTGAAGAGGGGCCAAAAATATGATGTATTACAGTTTATGACAGGTCCCAAAAACAGATGCAACTATGCCAAAGATCTCATGCAAGAAATGAGCCAACCAAGGGGCAAGGAAGCAAGTAGTGGCTGGAGGTCTCAAACAAGTGAGGGCCCTTCAACAATATTTAAGAGGGACCCAAAACATTGCTTTTTACAGTTTAGCACCAGCCCCAAAACAGTATACAAATAGGCTCAAAATATCATGCAAAATGAGGCCACCAAGAGGGCTATAACATGAAGTATACAAAGGGTGTCTCAAACAGCCATAGACCCTTAATGAAGCATCAAGAGGGGGTCAAAATAGGCCTCTTTTCGGTTCAGACCAAGGTCCAAAAACAGAAGCTCAATAAGCTAATAAACCATGCAAAAATGGGGACCAAAGAGGGGTACAATGGCAAGTGATACATGGAGGTCCCAAACAGTGATAAGCCCTTCTTCAATGTTGAAGAGGGGCTCAAAATAAGCTCAGTTACAGTTTACATCATGCTCCAAAACAGATTAGACATAGGCAAAAAATACTATGCAAGATAATGGCATACAAAGGGATATTGAAGCAAGTGCAAGATGGGGGTCCCAAACAGGGTAAGACCCTAAATGAAATAGAAAAATGAGCTCAAAAAAATGACATTTTCATTTATGGCCGGAGCTCAAAACAGCAAGCAAAAGGGCCTAAGAAATGGTACAAAAATGAGCTAGAAAAGAGGGAAATGGCACTCACCCTTGAAGACCAAGCCTTGGCTGCCTCTTGGGCTGAAAAATGGTGCCTCCTAGCCTCTGAGAAGACCTCCAAGCTGCTGGAAATGGAAGTGGTAGTGTGGTGCTAGGTGATGGTGAAGAAAGGGTGTAGGGACTTGGATGTTTGGAGCTTGGAAGTGAGAGATGAATGGAGGCATGTATGCAAGGCTTCAAGACCAAATTTTTTCAACCCTTGGACCAATGCTGGAGGCTGGTTATATGGACCAAAGAGAGGGAGAAAAGGAGGGGAAAATGGGGGGGAAAACAAGCCAAGTTTCCCCCAAAAAAGTTTGCCCCCCGGATATAGATTTTGGGGGGAAAAAAAGTATACAGCTGTAATGTACCACCTGTAAGGATCAAGGCCAGCCAAGTATTGGAGTTGCAGGTGGCCGGCCAGCCACCCCCCATGGCCGGCCGGCCAGGGGTCAAAAAGGCCAAGTTGAATTAGTGGCCGGCCACCACCAATTGATGTCCTCCCAGGTGCCCTCAACACAACCCTGTGGTCCAAAATTGGCAACTGTGAACCAGGAGAGAGAACAACCCACTTTTCAAAGGGGCTCAAAAGGTTCAAATGGAATTACTGGCCGGCCATGTGATATTTGTGTCCTCCCAGGTGTGTACAACACAAATATGTGGTTTGGAGCTGAAGAAAGTGGCCTTAGGGTGGTCAACATTGGCTTTGGAATGAGAAAAATGGGCATTGGAGGGCGAGGAAGGAATATAACTGGTCGCTGAAACAATTACTGGCCTCCCACCCTTCTATGACCTTCCTGGTGATGAAAAAGGAGGTCCCTGCCAAAAATGAACGAAAACCGATGCAAAATGAAGGTTCGAGGGCCAAAACGCGCAGTCCGAGGCCCCGAAAACTGACTGTTAGGCACCGGGAGTGGTGTTCGACCATGAAGTGGGTCTCTCAGACCATAGTGTCCCTCAAAAGGGAGTAAATAGGATGCATGCCAAAAATCGGAGCAAACGGAGGTAGTTAGGCGGTCCCGAACCGAGGCACACGGCCTGACGGCTCCGAAAACCGGAAACCGGGCTCCGAAATGGAAAGAATGGCCTACGACCACGAAATGTAGCCCACGGCCACTGAGAGATGGTCTACGAGACCTCTCCCTCCCTTTGGGAAGAGAAACAAAGAAAACCGAGCTTGGTTCACAAACCAAGGCAAGGCACAGAAAAGCCCAGAAGTTCAGAGGCAAGGCTCACGGCCGAGACTCTGAAGCTTCTGAGCGAGCACGATATGCAACATCACCACGCGCTCAATCGGTGACATTTGAGTCTTAAGGTCGGTCAAAAATGGGGTGTCTACAAGAGCCATCTTGCCATTCTCCCAGTTAGAGCAGGCTTGCTTAGCAGGTAGCGGACTGGATCACTCCAGGTCATAACCTGGATCGGATGTGCCAAGAAGTAGTGGCGCAACTTCTGCGCTATGAAGAATAAGGCTAAACAATGCCTCTCAATTGAAGTGTATCGCAACTCGGCACCATTGACTTTGCGACTGATGTAATAGACTGGTCTCTCAATTTCATCTATGTCTTGGACAAGTAGGGCTTCAATAGACCGAGGAGCAGAGGTCAGGTACAGTAGCAGAGGTTTTTTAGGCTGTGGGGCAATCATTGTAAGTGATGAGGTAAGCGCTTTCTTCACCGTATCAAATGCCCATTGGTGTTCTTGCAACCATTCAAACTTGTGATTCCCTTTTAGCAGTGTCCCAAAGGAAAATGTTATCTCAGTAAGGGCTAGAATAAACCTCCTGAGGTATGACACCTTGCCTAGGAATTTTTTCAAAGCCTTTTCAAAGTGTGGCGGTGGCATCTCCATGATTGACTTGACCTTATCCCCATCTACTTCAATCCCCCGTTGGTGTACAAGGAAGCCAAGGACCTTGCCAACAGTAACTCCAAATGCACACTTGAGAGGGTTCATCTTGAGGCAGAATTGGTGGCAGCATTGAAAAACCTTTTCCAAGTCATAGAGGTGGCGGTTTGCCTTAGTAGACTTGACCACCAGATCATCTACATATACTTCCACTTCATGATGCAACATGTCATGGAACACTGCAGTCATAGCCCGTTGGTAGGTTGCCCCTGCGTTTTTCAAACCGAAGGGCATCACTGTATAGAAAAAAAATTCCCAAGGGTGTCCTGAAAGCCGTCTTTTCTACATCTTCTGCTGCCATTTTGATCTGGTTATAACCACTGAACCCATCCATGAAGGAGAACATCTGATGGCCTGTGGTTGAATCAACAAGTGCATCCACATGGGGCAATGGAAACTCATCTTTTGGGAAGGCCTTATTCAGGTCGCGAAAGTCTACGCAGACCCTGATCTGATCGTTCTTCTTCTACACAGGAACAATATTTGCTAGCCAAGTTAGGTACTGTATAGGCTCAATGAATTTGGCCCTGTGCAACTTTTCTACCTCTGCTTTAATCTTTGCTTCAAGATCAGGGTGATACTTTCGAGCGTGCTGCTTGATGGGTTTAGAATTGGAAAAGGTGTCCAAATGATGAGTGACGAGGGATGGGTCAAGACTAGGCATCTCATCATATGTCCAAGCGAAGACATCACTATATTGCTTTAGTAGTGTTATCAATTTTGCCTTAGCTGTTGGAGCCATTGTAGCACTGACAAACACCGACTTACTCTACCTAGGTAAGTCACTGAGGTTGACCTCGACGAGTACCTCTTGCTGGGGTTTGGGCCTATCTTGCATGCATTCAGGGACGGGCTCAGGCGTGTCCACCAATCCTTATTGGGACTCACTTCCGTCACATTTATTTGTCTCGGGGCCATCCTCTCGGGGTATGAAGTCTGGCCCCCAAAACCGTCATAGGTAGTAAACTGTCTTCCCGCCTTCACGTACCTTGACAATCTTGGATGAAGGACTTGTGGATTCGCTGCTCCTTTTATGTCTGCTGCTTTCTGGAGCAACCTCTGCATCTCGAATGTCTTCCCACAATGGCAATTTTACCCCCGCAATTTTACCAGTCCTTGGGCTTCATCCATGGAGAACTCAATAAAGAAAACTACATCCAAGTAGTGTGCCTCTTCCACTCCGAATAGCTTTTCAAAAGCGTTTATGGTAACTGTGCGCTTTTCCAACTTTGCCTTCACACGTTGGTGATAGCTGGACAGGATAGCCCCATATCGGTATATCCAGGCTATGCCAAGTATTATGTGGTAGTTTGTATCTGCTTCAATCACATGAAATTTGGTCGCGGAATGAATCTCGCCAACTGCTAAGTCCACCACAACATGGCCCTTAGTGACCTTTTTCTCACCACCAAAACCTGTTATAGTAATGGGTTGGTGAACCATTCTAGACTCTGAGATGCCATTCTTTACGAAGGTGTCAGTGGTAATGATGTTTATGGATGCCCCACCATCGAGGAAAACACGCTTAAACTCCACATCATTGATATAAGTTGTGACAAAAAGAGGCCGATTATGGGGAATAGGTATGCTCTGTCTGTCTCTGAAAAGGTAATGGCCCCATGATCTTCCTGAATGCGCCGAGGCACATATTCCTTGGCCTCAGCAACTTCAGCATGGTGCACTTCAGAGATGTTGATGAGAGCCTTTGTTGCTTCCCTCCTGGCGGCTTGGCTCAGCCCCAATTGGTCAAAGAAAGTGCGAAACTTAACGGAATTTTACAAGGCTTGAGCATGAGTATCCTCTGTGAATTTCACCTCTGCAAGTGCTGTTTCAAGGAGTTGGCCAGTTGCAATTTCTTCTAACTCATCATAGTAGGACGCCATGTGCACTTGATCATGCACAGCCCCAAGGTAACTGATCATGTGTACATTTTTTCCCTTCTCCTTATGGTTAGGATAAGGGTCTTTTCATACATCATGATTACTGGCATCTTTGAACTTCAGCTCATTCGCGTCAACTTTCTTTTTGAAGATATTTCTTAACATCCAACAATCCCTGGTAGGGTGTTTGGTGGTTCTATGATAGACACAATAATCTGGGCTTTCTTTATCCTTCTTGGATGGAGTAACCTCAACCGGAGGTAAAGTAAGTTCACCATCAGCGACACATTCTTTAACCAAGGCCTTAACGTTCTCAAGGCTGCAAGGATATGGATTCCTGTCTTCATAACTCTTCCTCTTTCGAGAGGATGAAGCCTCTGCTTGCGAACGGCTCCCTCCTGTGGAGGTTACCGCAGAAACTCTACTGTTGTGGGAGTAGTGATGGCTGTCACGAGATCTGTGTAAAGGACTAGTGGTACTAAGATTTCTAGCTGCCTCAATCAAGGCAAAAAAGGTAGGTAGATTATGGTTCACTAAGAAAATCTTGTAGTCGCGTATGGCACCTTCCACACATATGCTGACCAAGTGAGCTTTATCCACTGGTTCATGACAGTAAATCGCCTTGTCTTGGAACCACTTAACATAGTCCAGTATATCTTCACCTTCTTTTTGGACATCTCGCCCAAGTGTGAGGGTTGTAACTTTCTGCTGGACTTGGAAGAACTTCGTGTGGAACTTGTTCACCATCTCCTCCCAACTCTTGATCGAGTTGGGAGCCAAGTTCATATACCAACTGTAAGCTCTTTCACTAAGTGATTTGGAGAACTCCCGAAGGTGTAGAGAGTGGTCACTGCCATGGACACTAAGAGTTTCAATGAACCTTACCACGTGTTCTCTGGCATTGCCTTGTTTTCCATCAAACTTAATAAAATTGGGCACCGTATACCCAGTTGGGTAAGGCATGGTCAATATCTCTTAAAAGTATGGGGGCTTTACATCTGGGTCTGGGAGAGATGGCAATTGTTTCTTCTTGCGCTCTTGTTTGAGCATAGCTTGTACATCAGCTAGAGTAACAAAGTGAGTGGGTTGGAATGGTCCAGTCTGTTCATGGGCAGTTGAACCAGCGACTGTACCGTTCCCCTAAGGTACCACCAGAGGCACCTGGATCGGAGCTCGAACCTCAGGGAACAAGTTAAGTGCTAGGTTTGGAACTGCTACAGGTGGGGGTGCTTGCACTGGAGCTGGTTTAGAAGCCATGGCCATAATAGAATCAGTGAGAGTTTGCAAAGCCGCCAGGATCTCCCTCTACGTATCTTGGAGTGACTGAACTGCCTCAACCATGGCACTATGGTCATGGTCTTCCGCATGTGCTACTCCGCCATTGGAAGAGCCCTGCTGCTGCAGGAGTTGCTGAACTTCATCTTCTATCATCTTTTCTAGCGAAGTGTGTAAGCCACTACGGGTGTGAATCATCAACAAAGCAGCCTTCGCAGCAGAGTTGCCAGAAATGTAAAGGGGTTCAAGATTAGAGAGGTGATTAGAGAGGCAAAACTATGTTAATGATCCACTGATGGAGGAAGTGGCTTGAGAATGAACAGCAATAATTATCTGGGAGTTGAAGAATGTGTAGCTGGGTGAGGGTGAAGCAAGTGGCTCAAGAAGAAGTATATGACAGTACCAAATTGGTTAGCATCTCCCCCAAATCCCCAAAATTCCTTCCTTGAACCTTGGGAAATGGGTCATATTTATAGGCTTTTCCTTGGTGCCAAGAAGACACCAAGTGGCCAAATAGAGAAAAGACATGTATCCCAAAGGATCACATGGAATATTCTACCTAAAGCCACCAGGCTAAAGGTGCCACGTGTCCCTCTACATGTACTGTGTACTATATGTTTGCCTCCGCAACTACCTTTTTTAAGCCACAGAAAGTGTAATTGCGACGGGAGTGTTTGGTACTGCAACTCCCTTTTAAGCCTCAGCAAGTGCAGTTGCAGCGAGAGTGCTTACCTCTACACTTGTCTTCTCAGCTTGAACCTCAGCAAGTGCACTTGCAGCGGTGAACCTTGCCGCTGTACTTACCTTCTCAGTTCTACTTGGCTAGTTCATGCATTTTCAGGACTCCATTAGTCTGCTATCGACTATGTTCGTGCTCACTTCAGCGAAACCTCCACCCTTAGCCACCTAACCACAAATTCCCCCAGCTTCCCAGGGCGAAAGCCACAACTAAGCCTGTTATCAACCATGTTGTGCCTTAGTACCAAGCCCAAGGGGGCTTCCTTAGTCCTGCATGTGCGACTAAGGCAGGTCCATGACCTAGGTAATGGAAAGGGAGTCCCTTATGCTCGGGCTATCCTACTCCCATCTTCGCGGGGTTGCCGCATTAAACTGGTATTTCTGGGCCTGCTATCAGCTCTAACCAGTAAGTCTTAGGGCCTGCTATCAACGCCAAGTTAATAAACTATGGGGCCTACTATCAGCCCTAGGCTAGTAATGCCTTGGGACCTGCTATCGACGCCAAGCATTAGCCGCTACTTGTAGAGGGAAACCTCTCTCAAAGGCTGCCATCACCTTGGCAGGGTATTTCCTCTACAGCTTAGTTGCTGCAGTAGTCGTTTCCCGTGGCATGTTCGGACAGCATGACAGGAGATATTAGAGATGGCGGCGCCGACAGAATGGCTCTGCAACTTAGGCGCTACAAGTATTGCCTCAGCGACTTAGTAGCCTCAGTCTTCTCTTTCCTTCGGCAACTCCAAATGATCGTGACACCGACATTACTTGGGATGGCAGTGGGACCGAAGATACTTGGACTGGCGGCGCTGAAACAATGTGCCTCAGTAACTCTGCTGCTGCACATGTCCCCTCGGCAACTTCACCGCTGCAGGTGTTGCCTCTGCAACTTGACTTCGACATTTTTTCTTGATGAGTCCATCTGGAGCCTTGGTGGGTCGGACCTGCCTCGGCCCACTTGTTGGCCCACTTTCCTTGGGCTTTGGCCCACGCTCCTCTTTTATCCCTGGTCGCCTTCGCAGGGCAATCTTAGTGCTTGAGTCCACACTTAGTTTAGGGTTCAATTTCTGACCCTCCCCTCTACAATTGTATAAATAGTGGTGGAGCCACTATAAGGGCAAGAAATGTACGGCCTCTCTACTTTATTGTAATGATATCAATGAAATGGGGATAGGTATAAATTCTCGTCTTCCTCCTTGAGATTTCCGATACCTCCCCCTTAGGCTATACTAGATTTTGGTTTTTTTTAAACGAAGATTTGTGTTTCTAAGATATCTCCTCTATGTTATAGAATCTAATTTTTTGTGTTATCCCTTCTCATTTGCTCTTACATAGTAGATGAGGTGTTCTCCATTTTTTGTGTGCGAGTTTTCATGGTGAGAATTAACAACCCACTTTGGTTATCCAAATTTGCTAAAGAAATATCAAGATATTAATATTGTGATGATTCTTATTGATTGGTAAATTTATGTGTATTTTTTGAAAATTTTTGATTTGCCATTAAGAGCCTTGAGTTTGTGGTCTTCCATGACACGTTTATATATGTTAGAGATGGTATTTTTGTTCCAACACAGCCGGAGTTTTGGCTGATTGATCTTTATGTGTGCCTGCTATTGTTACTGTTGAATTGCTAAGGAGCTGCTACAGTGTTGTTGCTGCTAGTTTGTTCAAATCCATGCTGGGTTTTGTAATGGGTGGTTTGAAAGCCTTGACTAGTTTTCTTATCTTAATAGTGTTGCTTGGACATAACTTTATTTAAAATTTCAAAAATAATATAGATCTTTTTTTCTTTTCTTTTCTTTTTCTTTTTTTAACCCTCACAATCCACAGACACATGTCAGTCAAAGATAGGGAAAAAAACAAAAAATAAAAATAAACAAAAAAATAAACAAAACAAAACAAAAAGTTGGCCAATCACAATGCATTGGTGGTGTTGGGGGTTTTCTAAAAAGGTGATCCTAACCTTTTCCCTTAAAATTTATTTGTTCAATGTGTTATACTATTTTAGTCTAATTATGAGCTTATTTAAATTTTATTGTTTGAGAACATATTATTTTAATAATTTTTTTACGAAATTATGCGCAGAAAAGTAGAAAGAGCAATGTGATAACTTATAATGATTTTTTAATTTTTTTTGCTAAAATTGAAAGTTGCCAATCAAGACAAGTTGTGAGTTAGTAGCTATGAGTGTTTCTCTTTTTGAAGGGTGTATTGCCTTTTATACATGCAATGAACTTTATCGTAACATTTAATTTTTTTAGTGTAAAATGTATGACTTACCTACCAAAAAAAGAAATTGGGATAGTTTTGAAATATTAATAATTGATATTCTTAGGCTATGTTTGGCATACGTTATTTTGGGTATTTTAGTCGACAAAATAGATTAAAAAGTCCATAAAATAAAATGTTACGTCCAAACCATAACAATTTTATTTTTTCTCTCACAAAAGCCAAAAAATTCAAAAAAAACTCATCCCAAAGGCGGCCTTTTAGCCACAAGCTAAAATAGTTAAAAAGTCAATCCACATCCTAAATGAAGGCTTACTAGGTTGTTTTGAGAAAATTGTTAAAAGTTGATTTTTTGACTTTTTTTGAAAAAAAAAATGTGCAAAAAATGTAAGAAATGATGTGATTCAAAATGAGTTAAAAGTTTTGAAATGACTTTTACCTAACCATTGTATCCTAATTGATAAACTAATTAATGTATTAATGGATGATGTAGCATAATTTTAAAAGTTTTGGTTTTTATAATTTGTATAATGGTGGTCTATAATTTTAAGGAAGAATTACACTAACAGTCTATATAGTTTGGGATTCGTGTCACTTTGGTCTTTGACCTTTCAATTGTGACATATTTGACCCTGAATTTTGAATCTTGTTTCAAATAAGGACAATTGAAGATACCATTACTTAATTTTAAGGGCAAAATCGTCAATTTGATAAAATATAAACTAATTTGACAAAAATAAATGAAAAAAAAAATATTTTTAAATTTTTAAAATTATTTCTACTCACCAAAAATAAAATTATGTAGAATTGATAAATCTTTTAGACATTTATTTATTTTTTCACAAAATTAATTTTTATTATGTGTTTGGATGAAAATCATGTGATGAACAATTGTTAGAGCATCTCCAACGGTGAACCAAACTTTTCACCAAATCTGAGTAAAAAAATCACTATTTTCCCAATTTGATATGGCTTGCTCCAACGGTGAGCATCAAAAGAGGAAGGGGCAACCGGTTGGTCAACCGATAAGGCCATTTTTTGCAGATACTCAACAAACCCAGCAACGTTGAGATCCTGCAACTTCCGGTCAGCAAAGATTGTGGAGGCTTTTTTCACCTAAGCCCTCATTTCGTCTCCTTCCTTGGAAACAATAGCTTTTCTCAGACACAGAGCTATGTCATTCCCACTAACAAACCATTTTCACCTCTCTCCACTTCAATCGCCAAACCTTTCTCCACCAACAACCTCGCATTCAATCACGAATGGCAACACAACCATACAATGCCCAAATTGTAATGTTTCAATCATTGAACCCCACCCCGAATGAAACAACGAGCCTCCGATCGACGGAAAAAATGAAGAGAGAAAACTGTTGCGATTTTCAAGGATCGAAAGCTGCATGATCAGTATGCTGTTGAGTATATTAAAAATGGCAAGTGAGATTTGGGTCTTTAAAGCTAAATAAATGAACAAGACGAAATCAGTACGCAATTCACCAATTTTGTTTGCAGGTGGGTGACCGGTTGGTTGACCGGCCGGTCAACCGGGTAGGCTAATTTTTTTTTTTTTTTTTTTTTACCTGTTTGAACCTTTTGAACCCACCAAAAATAAAGGAAACCGGGTGACCGGTTGGTCAACCGGCCGGGCAACCGGTTGGTTGACCGGTGTCCCTCCTTCAACGGTCAGTAACAGTGATTTCACCAAATCTGGGTCTGCTTCTCAGTTTGATGAATTTTTTGGTGAAAACTCATTTTGATATCAATCTGATGAAACGGTTGGAGCTTGAAAAGGGGCATTTTTCATCAAAATTTAAATTTGGTGCTGGGTTTGGTTAACCGTTGGAGATGGTCTTAGAATTTTAATGTGTAATCGATATATTTAATATATGAAATATTTTTAGTTTTAGATTTTTTGATTTAATGGATTGGCTTAATAATGATATTAAAGTTATTGCCATATTTGACTTTTGAAAGAATAAAAACTAATTTAATGAAAATAAAAGCAACCATTCATTACATGATTATCATCCAAACACATAATAAAAATTAATTTGGTAAAAAATAAATAAATAAATAAATGTCTAAAGATTTATCAATTTTATATAATTTTATCTTTAATTGGTAGAAATAATTTCTAAAAATTTAAAAATATTTTTTTGATATTTATTTTTGTCAAATTAGATTATATTTTATCACATTGACGATTTTGTCTTTGAAATTAAGCAATAGTATCTTTAATTATCCTCATTTAAAACAAGAATCAAAATTTAAAATTAAATATATCACAATTAAAAAGTAAATAATCAAAGTGACACAAATCCCAAATTATAGAGACCGTTAATATAATTCGTCTTAACACTAAAATGATAATATCATAACATATTAATTATCAATTAATAGGGGTAGCAATACTGCATAAAAGTCAAACTTTCCACACGTAGCATTATTGATTAGGAAATGACTAGTTACCTTTAGGGACATCACACCGATGATGCCTCAAAAGTCTAAATTCGAGAGCAATAGCATACAAATCTCCTTTGTTGCGCGAATTCATTTTGTGATCAATATCAGTGTGTATGCTCTCCAAAATTCTCTTTATTTCAGCCTCAAAGTGATAAGATACTCCGAGTCTTTGCAATGAATCTACCAACTCAAGTTTCTCCAATGGCTCCTCCAGCTTCTCTATCATCATTTTCACATCTTCCTTCAACTTAGCTGCCCATTTTTCATATGACTCTCCCTGCATATATATATACATAATATACTATTTTAAATTATCAACATTACAAGTGAAACGATATGTGTGTGAGAGAGGAATGAGGAAGAAATAACTATGTGCATTAATCTTTCATTGTTTGATCAAAAAAATAAAAAAAACAAAATCTTTCATTGTTGAATTTTAGATGAAATTATAAGTACTGTGAGATTGACGGATGTAACTAATAGTATAAAGTATTAGATTGCAGATGTAAAATAAATTATATTTATTTGTATGCTATGTGTGATGATATTAATTGATAGTGATTAAATTTATAAAATTATGTAAAAATCTTTATTATAAGATGACTATCATTTTTAGGAAAAATTATAACGACGATCCTTATATTTTACCCCTTTTGTCATCGTGATCCCTATACTTTCAATTGGTTCAATTTTGATCCTTAATTTAAAATTTTGTTTTAATGTGTATTAGTGTTTTTTAATAAAAATTATCACTAAATTGATTGAAGTTAACAAAATGAGTTCAGTGAGTTTTTAATTTTTTCTTTAAAAAATATAACACGTGACACTTATGTGCATATTTTTCATTAAAAAATGTTAAGAATTGTAATAAATTAGACCAAATTGAAATAGCATCATAAATTTCGAATCAAAATTGAGTCAATTGAAACTACGTAAACTAAAATGACACAAGAAGTAAAGTACAAAAACTACTGTCATAATTTACTTTTATTTTTATAAAGTGGAAACAAAATATTCTTTTCACATTAGCAATCAAAAATCTATCCACTTAACCTAATATATATGAAAAAATTATTAGGTACTTTCAGAGTATCACGTGAAAATTATTAGTCATACTTTCTCACCAATCATTATTTATTATGTCATTTTATATTCCTCAATCATTCAATATCAATAATTAATACCTTACTTTTTTCTTCAATCATACTATCATAGTCATATTCTCAAATTACTGAATAACCACCTATAGATATGATCTATTAAATTTTTTTTTAAAAAAATTTATCCCATCTGACAGTTGTTAAAAAGTTGTCAAAAAAATTAATTTAAGGACCAAATTTTAAAAATATTCTTAATAATATACTTTTAAGAATAAAACAATTTGGTGTCAAAAGATGTATTTTTTTACGAAAAAAATATGATCACAAAGAGATAATAATTTATTATTAAATATCCAATTTCATCACTAAAATATAGTAATAATATTTTTGATAATTAAAATATTTCTTACTTAAAAAGTAATTTTGTTCTTAAATTTCTATTTCTAAAACGTGAATTTGTTGTAGCAACTTGTTGATGTCACTTTTTGCTTCCCAAAAATTGTAAAACAGTTGAAAAAAATTATTAAATTTTATAAACATAAAAGTTAAAATTAATTTCATTTGCTTTTTAAACAAAATTTCCTTCCTTCCTCCCTCCCTTCCTCGCCCCTCCTGCCACCACCACCCACTATCTATCGCTATCGCTATCGCTATCGCCACAGGTAATGCCACTGCCGCCACCGGCCACCACCTCCGGCTTGTCCTCCACCTTCCACCACCCATCCAGGCCACAAGCCATCAAATTTGGCAAATTCCCCTCACCTCCAACCCTCCCCCCAACCCCTCACTTCTTTTCAAAAATAAATTTTTAAAACACATTTATGTATCATATATATATTATCAAAAACAAATAAATTGTACGTACCACGTAAGTGCTAGTGAGTGACTGTAGATAATCGTATTTCCAAACAGGAGGCTTGTAGTTTGCTGATCGCCTAACGATAGTTTGATCACCAGGTTGAGTCTTCTTCTTGGTAACACTACTACTACTAGTATTACTAGACATGCAATTGCACTAGAACCAGAGAGTTTTTGAAACTTGGGTTTTACAGATTGATGGAGATTCCAATGAGAGTTGGCTTCTTTTATGCAATGGAAATCGGGAACTAGTCAAACTACGAACTGGGTGTGGAACAACAAGGTTCAAAGCCATTATTGTTTGATCTTTTTTCTTACTGCACCTTGTGTTTGTTTTACCTATACTGCCTAGTGGCTCTACTTCATTTATAGGGAAATTTTGGCTTCAATTTCTGAATTTAATTTTTTTTAAATTGCGTTTTATCTTCTTCTTTTTTTCTTTTTTTATATTTTTGTATTTGTAGTGATTTTTTTTACTATTTAAATAATTTTTTTATTTTTTATATACACTTAATATAAATATAATAAATGCAAAAATTCAATATATTTTTATATTCTTGTGTGTTTATTGATTTTTTAAAATATTTTTTTATAAATATTTTACTTGCTAATTATATTTAGGTAAGGTGCATTTAAAAAGTAAAAAAATTATTTAAAATATTAAAAAAATACTAAAAATATAAAAAATAAAAAACTCAATTTTAAAAAAATTAAATTATGAAAATTGGAATCAAACAATGTCGTCTTTCTACAAAACATTTATAAATTTATAAAAAAAAATTATAACTTTAATTATTAAAATTGATAAACTTTTTTACTGATTTTAAACTTTTTAAAAAACTTACACTGAAATGTAATTTTTCCTTATTTATAGCATTGGTTAAGAAGTAGCTAAAAGTGATTTTTTTTTTCTTTTTTAGATATTTGAAATATGTAAAACGTGCATATGTATTATAAGAAAATATTTGGAATAAATTAAATAAGTACATTTTTTGATTTTTTATAATTAAAAAAAATGTGTAAAAATGTAAAAAAAATAAATAGAAAAGTAGAGAGGAGATATTGATAGATATTAATTGATGTGACCCGAAGGTTTGGTTTTGGGGTTTTTTTTTTTTTTTTTTTTTTCCACTAAAAGACACAGTTTTTGCAAACCCAAAAAAAAAACAAATTTACACAAAATATCACATTCAACTCTATAATAATTTCACTTTTTTTCTCACAAACATCACATCTAACCACAAAAAAACTCAATTATCTTTTCAAAAATAAAAAAAAAAATTTATACAATAATATTCTACAATTAAAAAAATCTATATCAAAACTCATTTCCCAAACACCCACTATACATATAAAAAAAAAAAATTAGCATATTCCAAACAAGGACTAAATTTTTTACTAGCATTTTATAATTCTGAATAGCAGAACGCTTTTACATTATTGATTTGAAGAATAGTTTTTATTTATTTATTGTCCTCTTCGTTACGCTCATTCTCTAAATAGTTATTTTGCAATCTAAGAACATCAATGTTAAAAAATTAATGTGACTTGTTATTAAATTTCAATCACACAATACATCACTCTAAAAAACTTAAATAAAAAAAAAAAAAAAAAAAAAAAACCTTGCCCATATTCCAAGACCACCAAATAACTTATTCTATGTGACATCCCATCAATAACAAAATCTATAACAAGACGCACCAAAAAATCATTGATATATTATAAAGTAGTACTAGAGACCTACCATTTGTATATTTAATTTGACCTATAATATTATGATAAGAGAGATAAATTCTAAACAATTCACTAATGATAAATTAAAAATTAAGGTTTGGTTATGGTGTGCAATTTACACCTTACATCTTACACCTTATACCTTATATTTACACCTTACACTTACACCTTTTGTGAAAAATTAAACCTTACACTTACACATTTTTTGAGGTTGCACACCATATGCAACCCACTTACACCTTACACCTTACACTTATACTTACACCTTACACTTACATTTTTTGTGTAAGTGACACATGGTGTGCACTTGCACACTTAAGAAAACTCCTAAAAATTAACATATATCTAGCAATATCATTGTGGGTCCATTATAATTATTTTTTTGAGTTTCAAACATTTTTCATGTACTATATGTCTATTTATTTTTTTTATGCTAATCTATCACTTCCCTCTAAACTTTTATATAAAATAAAGAGTATTAGATTTGGGGTTGTTTTGAAAAGTGGATAAAAAATTAACTTTTAGCTTTTTATTAAATTTTTTGGCTTTTTTAGAAGTGATTTGAAAAGTTGGTAAAAAATTAACTTTTTACTTTTTAGTTTAATATTTATTTATGATGTCAAATCAAATTAAAATGACCAAAATACCCTTACCCAATATAAGAGATTTATTTTTTTTATTTTTTTTTCATAGGCCCTAATTTGTAATTTTAGGACTGCGTTTTTGACACTTCCCACAAGAATTTTGTTGCGTTTTTGACAGCCGCGTTTTTAGACATTTTGTCAAAAAATGTGACTTTTTAGTATGTTCCCAAAATGGCACTCGGTGTAAATGTTACAATACTCATAAAAGTGATTACAAGAACATTATGCCATTATTTATTTGTATTTTTGGGTTAAAAAAATAACTTTCAAAACATAACTTTAAATTATTTATCATAACAAAAATTTAAATTGCATTTATAAGATTTTAAAAGCACAATTTCATAAAACAACATGATGAGTTTAAGAAATAATTGAAAACTACTTTAAATTTGAGAAACTATTCTAAACCTCATAAATTTTTATTTTTTTTAAAAAAAGAAAAAATCATTTAGTAAACCTCATAATTTTTATTACTACTATGTCAGTAAGTGGCCTTATCCAGGGCCGACCTTGGACTAAGACCATTAAGACCTGTGCCTAGAGTCCCTAAATTTTGACTCAAAATAAGGCCTCAAATTAGTTTTATATTATATTAAAAGTTCAAAGCTTCATCTTTTTATTATTTGAGGCCACTTTAAAAGGCTCCTAAAAAAAATCTATTGGGCCAAATTAAAAATTTATATATATATATATAATCATTGTTAGGCTCAATTAAAATTTTGTATAATTAATCCAAACAAATATATATGATATAATGAGTCCAAATAAAGTCTAATGTCAAGATTTTAATAGAATAAATAACTCCATCTTTATTTTTGTGCCCTCTTTCTTTATCATATTTTAATTGAATAGTTTTACTCTAATTTATTTTTCTTAATTTTGTTTGTCCTAATTTTTTTGCCCTATCTCTTTATCATAATTTAATTGAATAATTTTGTCTTAATTTTTTCTTCCAAATTTTTTTCAATAATTTGTGTTTTGTTATCAAATAATTAGTGAATTGTGATTTGTGTAGATTATGATTGTATTATTAGATATTATATTATAATAACATAATCATTACGTTATCAGATATCAGTGAATTAGATTGTTTATGTTAATTATTGCTAAACCATAAAATAAAAAGACCCTATTTTATCTTTTTTGAGTCTTTGTAATATTTTTTCGTATCTTAATATATGAAAATAAATTTTAATTATTATATATGTAAGGAAACTTTTTGTAACTACTAAATAATAAAAAAAATTATCAATAACTTATTACTTTGGCCCCGTTTATTGTCAGAGATAGAATGGAGCGGATTGATTATAAGGGAATTGTTAGTAAACGGATTGATAACGAAGAGATTAAGTAAAATTGTGTTTGCTTTGATGATAGTTGTTAGTGTAGGAATTGTTAAATTATTTTTATATAAAATAAATATAAAATAATAAAACAAATAAAAAAAATACAAAAACATTAAACATTAATGTTCTAAAAAAAAATGCCCAACATGTAAAAAATTAAATAAAATAAAAAACTTTCAGAAAAAAATAAAAGAAATAAAATAATAATTTTTACTTAACAAAAAATACAAAAAAAATTAAACATTAATATTCAAAAAATGCCCGACATGTAAAAAATAAAAATAAAAAATAAATATAAATAAAAAATTTCAAGTCCGCCGGACAATTTTTCTAATACCAAATCCTGGAGGCTCATCCGAATCCTCTTAGGAAGGCCCATCCTAATCCGAAGCTCACTATCAATCCCCTCCCCATTTCTCAAAACAAACACAATGTTAGTGAGTTTCGCCTCACTACCAATCTCAATCCTCCCTCTAACTCTCCAAACAAACGGGGCATTTATCTTTAATTTATGTATAAAAATATATATATATATATATATATAATGGCTCCACTTTCAAAACTTTTCTAAGGCCACGTTTAGAAATAAGTTTTTTTAGTAACTTTTAACTTTTTAATTAACATGTGATGTAAAAAAAATTAGTATGTTTAGAATGACTTTTTAACTTTTTACAAAAAGATATGAAAAAAATAAAAAATAAAAAAAAAATCTTTAACTTTTTAATATGAATTATTAATTTTTTTATTTTTTAAATAATTTTTTAACTTTTTAACTAAAAAAATTAGTTGCTAAACGAGTCCTAAGCCCCCATAATTCTGCCAACCAGCCGTGCCATTGTCAGATGACACCTTATTATAGCCACAGGCCTTACTTTTTCTTCCCTTCCATTATTGAGTCCAGTACATGATGTGATTAATTTTGTGGGTTTATTTTACAATAAATTTAGAGAAAATAACTGTATAGTAATGTAATCAAAAAACAAAAAAATACAAAAATATGAAAAAATATAACATTTTAATTATTAACTTTTTTTCATACTTGTGTGATTTTTTTGCTGCACTCATTGTTCAATTATTTCCCTATAAGTTTACCATTTGTTACAAATAATAAATTTTAAATTTCACAATAAAAAATATAAATTACAACTTAACCATAATATGAAAACACGACTGTTTAACTTCGAAATTTAAAACATAAGGGGGAATGGGCTCAACACTCTTTGTTCTTGCCTCCAACATCATAGCCATTCCATCTCTATGCCAATACATGAATTAAGAAACCCTATCAAGATTAGTTGCAATCTCCACATAAATCGAGTTGAAAAGACAATCCATGAGTCGAGTTTCATTCAACTTCTTTCAGATCTCACAAACCAAATGTTCGACGTGGTCACGAGCATCTTCTGCAGAGGCACCAGTTTCATGCATGTAAATCTGGATCTATTTTGAATTGTAACATCTTTTTACCTCATGCTAAACAAATTATTGACAAAAAAGAAGAATAAGAAGACCCTTCGGTGTTATAGTGAATCAAATAAATTACTTGGAATCAGGAACAGAACTAGGAAAAGACTTGGGGGGCCATGACTCCCTATTTCTGTGAATATTATTATTTGCCATAAAACTTTAAATACATACATATATATATATATATATATATAATTTTATGTATAAAATAGCCCTCCAATATAAAAAAAATATGTCATTCTTCTTCTATCTTCAATTCTCTTTCTATTTTATATGGAAAAAAAAAACTAAGTAGTTATTTGGCATGTACTAAAATAGCACATGCTATTTTAGCACATTAACCAATTTAAGTCACAATCATCTTCTTTAAGTCACATTACCTCTCTACCACATCATTTCAAACACAATTCATATTTCATATTTTTTCATAAAAATTCAAAAAAGTATACTAATCTAACACTTCCTAAACAACCATTTATTCATCATACTAGAAATTGCTTCTATAGTATTTAATTCTTTTTTATGTATATATAATTCATATTTATATATCAAATATATATATAAATATTTTATGTATATGGTGAAAAAAATTTATTTTCGATTTAATCTCTGTGATAATGAAATTTTGGTTCCATCTATACTTAAAACTAATTTGCTACAATAGTTCTACTATGATAGCACTAATCACAAAATTAGCAATAAAAAGTACAGATAGCAACGTGAGTGGAATAGTTTCTTCGATGGCTGACCCATGGTTACGGCCCAATATATATATATATATATATATATTAAAATTTTGTGTAAGCATTGTGTCTTCATTTTCATTTTTTTTTCATTTTTGTTTTCCTTTATGTTTCTTGCAACAAAAGCAAGGAAAATTGAAAAACACCCATTGTTTTCATTTTTTGGCTTTTTTTTTTTATTTAAAAAAAATTACTTTTCGAGTTTAAAAAAATGAATTGTTCAATAATTTTCAAAAATAATTCACCAAATAAATTTTAATTCTTAGAAAAAAAAAAATAAAAACACAAGCAAGAGTAAGAATAGAGCTAGGAACCCACCCATGATGTGCCCAAGTCTTATAATCAATGATGACACTTGATTAAATCATGGTAGTTCTCTAGACATTCCAACTCTTGCTTGGTAATGGGATTAACAAAGGGATTTGCACTTGCAAAATAAGCATGGGCTAGCATTAATAAAGGGATTTCAGTAGTGTGTTTTGGGGATAGGCGTTGTCACAATCCAAACTCGTCTCTATAGGTTTAGCGTTAGAACCGACCAGTAATCTTTAGATTATCAAAGGCCTCTGAACAAATTAACTCATAATAAGGGGCTGCAGAAGCAGATATATAAAACATATATAGTCCATTAAGCTGTACTGACATATATGGAACCGAAAATTTAAAACTTACAATTGCAACCTTATATGATATCATCAGACTATCAGTTCTACGTCACCAGAGATACAGATAAACCCAAAATAACTGACCATACAAATAAAATAAAATAATCAAACTTGCATCGTGTTCACAAAACTTGACCACTTGACTTTTTCCGAAACCTCCTCGGGAGGCACAAAGGTTGGCTAACAAAACAGAATTTCAGGCGATCTTCACTGAGCCTGGCCACGCGCCTGGTCACCTACATACATAAATATTACAGTGAGCTGAAACCCAATGACTAATAACAGAGTAAATATTTTAATGAATGATATCCATAATAGATTCTGAAATTATATTTCAAATCCCTTAACAATCAAAAACGTAATCACGTTCGTATTTGTATCAGAAACAGAGTCACATTCATATTCATATTCAAATCATGTGTGGTACATCCATTATCGTTAACAAATCACATTGGTCATTCATATCAAGTCCCATAACAGAACCTCCGGTACTAGGTGTCATATAACATACATAGGCAACGGAATTGTTTCCCCCGAGCGATGGCCTTATGCCACGGTATTGTTTCCCCCAAGCGAGGGCCTTTGCTAAGAATACCACGAATACATTTTAAAGAATTGGGCCATCATTCATGTAATCTCAAAATAGCATTTTCTACCGTTGTTTTCAGAAACAGATCATATCATAATGTTCAAATAGTATTTGATATTGAACATAGCTTTATAGAGTTATTACTCGCAGATAACTTTGATAACAGAATAAATGGATCAACAGCTCACGGTGCGTGACCTACACATATTGAAACACACAATCGGATAGTACTTAACTTATTTTGTTCCATTCTCAATGTGTTTCTAGCCTTTATCCTCATTATTATGTCTTAATTAGGGCTTAGGAATACTTAAGATGTAATGAGGATGCCAAACTATACTTCAGAACACTTAACAAAATTTTCAAAAACGGGGCAGTCCGCTTGAGCGCAACTTCCGTCGCTCGAGTAGTCCGTAAAGTCTACAAAAGTTCTAGTTGCATATTTTTCCACTCGACAAATGCTCAACAGTCGCTCGACCACAAAACCGGGTAAAAGGGGTCTCTGCTCGAGCTCAACTTCGGTCGCTCGAGTGGTCTGTAAAACTGTGGAAACTTCTGCGAGCAAGAATTTTACGCTTGGGCTTAGATTTCTTCACTCGAGCAGAAGTACAAAACAAATGGTGGCCGCTCGAGCGCAACTTCGGGCGCCTGAGCAAAGATGAAGAATTCTAGAATTTCCAAATTTATGTTCAAGCTGCAAAACTGTGGACGCCCCGCGTGAGGGCCTCACCCCACAGTTCGGACTCAATTTGTCACGGTTCTTATTCTGAACCAAAGAGTCCAAATTCGGCAAATCGTTTTGAGAAAATAGATTTTTAGAGAAGAAGTGCCAAACATGGACTGCTTTGCCAGATACAGAGTCGCCACCTAAATTTTTATTTTGGGGGAATTTAGGAAACCCTGACTCGTTTGCCTAAGGCCACGTGTCCGTCATCACCAAAGTTGCCTCGGCTTAAGAACTTGGGTACGATTGGGGAAGGTTAGCTATCAGCACCCCCTCTCTCCCGATCCGAAAATCGGCCTCTACTAACCATGATATCTCGTTTTTGAAAACACATGCGTTCTTATTCCGATTAATTAGCTAGAATTACTATGTGATGCGTACAGCAAAACAAGTATAGACTAGATCGTCTAATTTGGAACAAAGCATTGCATATCCATTCGTTTGGAAAATGATTTCAGATTTGCTACTCGCAAGTAGGCTAAAATACGGATCTCAATGAATTATTCCAATTCAAAAATTCTAACCTTCACCCACAGGCATTCAGGCAGTTTATATCACATAAGCATCTAGCCACATGGTAAGCATGCTGTCATGTTTAACATTCACACTCAGGCGAGATGCTAAAACATAAATACTTACGTCGTACTCCGTGCCAAAACAGTGAACATGTTAGTAATCATGCATGATACTAGTCCATGTCAAGTGGCTAATGCAGCGCATACAGAGTGTCACTAGAATAGGCTCAGCTAATCCTAGGATGGCATGTGAGATGCAACAAGTAGCACGTATTCAATTTAGATTTGGAATACTATGCTGTTAGCATGATGGGCTGAGCCCGGTGCATGCAATACTGATAAATGATGCACGCATGCATAGCATAAGGATGCTAAATTAAACATGTCCTAATACTAACCATCAAAAGTAGGTAAGTAAAAGAGAGAAAAAGTGGGGGTTGGAAGACATGCACATACGCACCCACACTTATTACAAATTTGCCTTCGCTCGGAGGGACCGAAAGAATAATACAAATTTAACTAACCTACAGGCTAATTAAATATTACAGACTAATTAAACTATTTAAGTAAATTAACTAATCTAATAAAACAATAAACAGCCTCGGGAAGAGGGCCCAATGCAAGGCGTGCTCGGCTCCGCTCGGAAGTCCATTGCTATGCACAAGTTGCCTCTATTTTCCCTGCTCTGCTCCTCTGATCATTGCAAAATTCCCAATGTATACCCTATGAACCCTAAGGGGCACCACCAGCCAAGGGAATTGGTCACCGGCCAAAAAAAATGGTCATCGGCCACTGGAAATGATCACCGGCCATCAATTGTTGGTCGGTCGGCACTAAAGATGGCCGGCCGGCCAAGTCTTCCTGCAGAATCCTGTTTTGACAGCAGCAGAGGGCAAAACAGGGCATAGCAATGCATTTCAAGCAAATGTGTGCACCATCACATCCCTTATCATGTTTATGACTCAAAGGGACATGGTTCTCAGTTCTCGAACCACCAACCACGCATTTTAATGCAGGATGGCCCAAAAAAACCAAGTATGCATTTTGATTGCAAATGAAATGCACACAAAAACACCCAATAAATCCTAACCTCTATCATGCTCAATCAAGAGGTAAGGAATGCATGCTCAATGCAATGAGACCTAAGCATGTGAACTAGGCATACAATATGAACATGCAAGTAAATTATGATGCTAGGCACACAACCTAAGGAGTCAATCATGCAAGGCATGGGATGACAAGCATACGAAATGTAATGTGGGCATGCAAGTAGGCAAGACTTGTGATAACATGTTAGGCAACTTGACCAAGATAAATGCATGCCAAATGCAAAGCCACTTAAACATGCAACAACACGTGATAAGCCAAGTATGCAATCAACACACAAAGGGTGGACTTAAACCAATTTAGGCAGCCCTCAAGCAAGCCCAAAACAGTGGCCAATGCTATGGAAATGAGGACCAAATAACATGCAAGCATCCATGCACACAAGGACCAACACTTAGGCATTGAAGAGCAACTCTCAAGCACACTTAAGAGGATGAAAACATGGACAAATGGCATGCATCATAGGCTCTGAAAATCAAGTCATGAAAGGTGCCAAACCAACTAGACAAGACAAACAAGGCATGCAAGCAAAGCCAAAATTCAAAGCAAGCCAAAGGTGTATTGAACTACACTTAGCAAAATCGAACATGGCATGAATTAAGCAACCAAAATCAGAGTTTTAGCATATTAAGACAAAGCCAATAACATATCTAGATGGCATCTAAATGGCTTAAACATGCAAGCATGCACAAGGGCCTAAACATGGAGCATAAGATGACAACCTTATAAAGCATTAAAGGGACATCAAATGCAAGCATACAAGCATGCCATGAGGACTGAAATGATGCTATAAGTGGTTTTAAGCCACTGAAATGATGCAAGAATGGCATGCTAGAAGGGCCAATGCTTAAGGCATACAAGAGAGGTTACATGGTAGCTATACAAAACAAAGCATGGACAACCCAAATGACCAAAAATAGTCCCTAAGCACATCAAAACAAGCATAAAAGCTTCACAAAGCTAAGCAAAATCATGCTAGAACAAGGGTTAAAGTCTAAAGCATGCTAAGGCAAAAAGATGGCATTACAAGACATGTATGCAAGACAAGCATGGTGTGTCTAAACCAAGTAAAAACAGAGCTATATTATGACATAATAAGCACAAAAAATAGCTAAGGCATGGCCATCATACACTTAAACATGGTGCTCACACATGAGGCAAAAATGGCCATTTTCAAGGAGAACAAGGAGTGGGGGTGGCTCTCTCTTTCTTGGGACCTCAAGGCACTATCCTCACCACTGAAATCCCTCAAGATTTCAGTGGTGAGAAGGCCCAAACAAGGTGGTCCCAGAGCTCACCAAAATAGGACAAAAATAGGGCCAAACAAGGCCTAAGAGGGGTCAAACAACCCCAAAGCTTAAAACACCCTGAACCAACTATTTAAAGCACTCAAAAATGGAAATTTTATTAGTTATATGCTAAGTCTAAAAGCAGTTGCAAGATAGGTGAAAAAGCTACGCAAAAATGGGGTAAAAAGAGTGAAGTTCTTACCCTTGTTGATCCCTTTCAAGAACACAAGACCAGCTGGTTTTTCAAGCTTGAATCCACCCAAAAACTCTTAAAACAGTCCCTTAGAACCTCAGTAGCTAAGGGAAGGTGTAATGGTAGGTGTTTGTGTGCAATTCTATGAACAAACACACACTAAACACACAAGAGAGAGATATAGAGATAGGTGATATGTAAACCCTAACCCTAAAACTCAAAGCTCTGAAAAATGGTTCAACCCCAAACAAGGGAGAAGAGGCTCCCTCTTAGAGAGCTCCCTCTTGTAAAGATTTCCAAACAAGCTAGTCAAGAGGGAGATCCCTTCATACACATGTATGGAGGGGAGCAAAGTGTATGCCAGCTAGCACAGCTGGTATAAAAATATCTGCAAAAGCAGATGAACAGTGGTCGGCCAGCCAAAAATGCAATTCGACCAAAATAGATGGTCGGCTGGCCACAAATAGTGCCGGCCGGCCAAACATTTGGCCGGTGGCAACAAACCAATGGCCGGTGGCCTCAAGCCATGGCCGGTGATGTGTGGGGATGGCGAACAAGCCATTCCCTACCCCTCAAAGGCAAAGTACAAGTGTTTGGTGCAAAACCAGACACAAAACAGTCAAGCTGAGAGATCCTGAGGCAAGGCGCGTGGCCGCGAACTCCGAGAACTCAGGACGAACACAAACATGGATGATCACCGAGTGCTCAAGCGGTGACATCCAAGTCTTGAGGATGGTCAAACATGGGGTGTCTATAATTGCCCCTCTTTGACAAAACTTGAAAGTCATAAAAATGACGGGAGTGAATGTCAAAGCGCAGAGACGACCCATTTTTGACAAGGCAGAAGACTTAGACAAAGCATGCAAGACAAACAAGATATGCGCCCGAAGGTAGGGGCAAAATGCAACTGACAATGCAAGAAGCCAGGCATAACTTATGATAATGCAAAGAAAGCTGTAACAAAGCATGGCAATGCAACAGTTTTAAGCTAGCAAACACAAATCCAGCTACACGACAATGCAGAAAGGATATAAGAAAATTATGCAATTCTCGATACGTCTCACTCGGAGAATACAATACCTTTGCGACTCGTCTGGTTGCACCAGCTTCAAATGAACCGTACATACAATATCGTGCCTGAAAAAGAAAGAAAACTTAACATGTACAATATTGTTAGGAACATACATAGCAATGCAATCGAAAGCTGCACGACAACGCGAATGTAGGATTTAAGGTCTCCTAAGAGCAAGGGGTGCACAAACAGTGCGATGATATGCAATTGAATCTAATGTAATGCAAATGATATGCAAAATTACAAAACAAATGTAAAAACAATGCAAAATAAAACTATGTATAAACAATGCAAACGATATGCAATGCAATCAAATCATGATCCAATCATGAGCAGTTCAAAACCACACAAATGTCAAATAGATTGATGGAGGTGCAAAGTCCGTCTACCATAGAAAAGGTGTCGTAACTCTCAAACCAAGTTCAACATGGGATAGGCACGTACACATGCAAAAAAATGAGTGATGTAGACAGACACAAGGACAAGTAATTGGGTGGAATGACATAAGTGGGGAATGACCCGCTAACGAAAGAACATGATCCTAATGCTGGATGCAAAAATTACACTGCAATGGAATATATACAATGGATATGGCACGCGGGCCAAGCCAAATCTTGCCTAGGAAAGGCATGTACACAGAACGAACCGCATCTAACACAGAAAAGGTGCCGCTACGCTCAAACCAACTTCAACATGGAATAGGCGCGTACACATGCAGAACTGTGCTTCAACGTGAAAAGTATGGGCACATACCAGACCAAGCTCAACATGGAAAGGCGCAAGCCATAGATGGAGGTGATGCAATGGATGCATGCAAGCTAAAATGCAATATATACAATAATATGCACTGGAATGGAATATACAGTGGATAAGGCACGCAGGCCAAACCAAATCTTGCCTTGGAAAGACATGTACACAAACGAACCGCGTCTAACATAGAAAAGGTGCCGCCACCCTCAAACCAAGTTCAACAGGGAATAGGCGCGTACACATGCAGAACTGTGCTTCAACATGAAAAGTATGGGCACATACCAGACCAAGCTCAACATGGAAAGGCGGAAGCCATAAATGGAGGTGATGCAATGGATGCATGCAAGCTATAATGCAATATATGCGACAATATGCATTGGAATGGAATATACAGTGGATAAGGCACGCGGGCCAAACCAAATCTTGCCTAGGAAAGGCATGTACACAAACGAACCGCGTCTAACATAGAAAAGGTGCCACCACCCTCAAACCAAGTTCAACATGGAATAGGCGCGTACACATGTAGAACTGTGCTTCAACGTGAAAAGTATAGACACATACCAGACCAAGCTCAACATGGAAAGGCGCAAGCCATAAATGGAGGTGATGCAGTGGATGCATGCAAGCTACAGTGCAATATATACGACAATATGCACTGGAATGGAATATATACGAAAAATGCATGACAATGCAATATTTACAGTGGAAATGCATGACAATGCAATATTTACAGTGGAAATGCATGACAATGCAATATATACAATAATATGCACTGGAATGGAATATACAGTGGATAAGGCACGCGGGCCAAACCAAATCTTGCCTAGGAAAGGCATGTACACAAACGAACCGCGTCTAACACAGAAAAGGTGCCGCCACCCTCAAACCAAGTTCAACATGGAATAGGCGCGTACACGTGCAGAACAGTGCTTCAACGTGAAAAGTATGGGCACATACCAGACCAAGCTCAACATGGAAAGGCGCAAGCCATAAATGGAGGTGATGCAATGGATGCATGCAAGCTACAATGCAATATATACGACGATATGCACTGGAATGGAATATATACGAAAAATGCATGACAATGCAATATTTACAGTGGAAATGCATGACAATGCAATATTTACAGTGAAAATGCATGACAATGCAATATATACAATGGAAATGCATAATATATGCACTATATACAATGGAAATGCATCATATATGCTTTTTTTGGAGTTTTTGTTTTTTAAGATGCAAATGATGCATGTTGTTTTTGTTATTTTCTTTCTTCCTTTTGAAATGCAAATGCATGATGATGCATGATTTTGAAACGCGTGACAATGCGTGGCTCTTGAGATGCATGACAAATGCAAATGATCTTGAAGTGCGCGACACCGTGCAGCTTTTGAAATGTATGACAAATGCAAACGAGCTTGAAATGCGCGACACCGTGCGGCTTTTGAAATGTATGACAAATGCAAACGAGCTTGAAATGCCCGACACCGCGTGGCTTTTGAAATGTATGACAAATGCAAACGAGCTTGAAATGTGCGACACCGTGTGGCTTTTGAAATGTATGACAAATGCAAATGAGCTTGAAATGCGCAACACCGCGCGGCTTTTGAAATGCATGGCGATGCAAATGAGGTGCGCATGACAATGCGACACAAGAATGTGCACACTAACGCAAGTATGGCATGCGCATGACAATGCGAGACGTGTGCATAACGGTACAAGCGCGACGGCATATAACCAACGCGCGTTTCACGACAAAACGTTACAACGTATGCATGCAGGGCAACTTTTGAATCTCTCAGGAGACAAAAGGATACAGAAAGGATACGCCACGCACGTACTTGAGTGCTTCGCACAGAATAACACAGTCCGAGGTCAAAACGGAGTCCGGTTGAGTTTCAGAAATGCACTGTCTTGCTCTATGTTGAGAAATAGAGGCCACAAACCACATATCTGACTCAAACAAGGTTGTAGGACGCTCACCGGCCATGATAGGAGGTTACCGGCTGCCCACTGGCCACAAAAACATTCCACCAGCCAAATATTTGGCCGACCGGCCAAAAGAGTTGCCGATTGGGCAAACATGCCTGAATCGGGGCAGTTTGGTCTTTTGGCCTTGGGTCTTATAAAATAGGGCTTCAAGCCCTATTTATTTTACTTCTCGTTGGCCGAAATTCCTTCCCCTTTCTCTCTAGGATATTTTCCTCCCTTCTTTCCTCCATTTTCCTTGATTTCCGCACCTGTTTCATCGTTCGATTCGCGAATACCTTCGCGTTTCGAACGTTTTGAACCAAACATTTCTTCGTTTCGGTGTTTCTTTTGTGATTTCCACTTTTTTAGGGTTTGTTCCCCTCGTGTTTTTCTTGGTTTTTGTGCCCTTTCCGTATTTCGACTTTTCCGGCCATTTTCCACCCTCCTAGGGTTGACTTTACGGTTCACTTTTCACATTTTCACTCGGTTTTCACTTTTCCTGCTATTTTTCACACCACTCTAAGATGGCAGACGATCTTCCGCGGGGTGGGAGTCCCCCAGATCATGAGATGGATCCTGAGGCCGAGCTCCTGCCTCTTAGCGTCCGTCCGTTCGATCCAGCAACCTACCGGCCAACGATTCACGTACTACCCCCTGACGGACTTCGCCAGTTCCGGAGTTTCAAGAGGATGGTGGCTCCAGAGCTTCTCTTGCGCGAGCCGGAGTCACACCTATCATATGGCGCTTCTGAGGTATGTTCTTCCCCGTTTCATTTTCTGCAATGTAGAATGCTTAACTGCCATAGTTGATTCTGTTGTTTAACTGCTTAACCTGGATACACTAATACACTGTATACTATAGTTAACTGTGAACACACTTGCACTTGATATCTGTTTGAATCTAAACACGTGCATACGCACTGTATTTGCCCTGAACCACTCAAACACACTGACACTCCATACACTGTATTTCACTGCGAGCACACTGGCACCCAATGCCTGTTTGAACTTGAAAAACGTACACACACGCTATATCTTGTACGGAACCACTCGAACATACTGACACACCACATGTTGTAGTTCACTGTGAGCACACCGGCACCCGATGTTTGTTTGAACTTGAAAAACGTGCACACATGCTATACCGTCACCAATGTTGGATGCTTTTCATAACTTTACATTTTACATTGCTTCGCAACTGTTTGTTTTCGAATACAGGGAGATTTCCATGCCTTCCGGGGGTATGGGAATGTTGTCACTAGAGATTGGTACATGGAGTTACCGGATGCAGTCTGCCACATCGTGGACCAGGCCGGCTTTGGCGCTTTCTGCAGAGGACTCTCGCGCCTCACTGCGAGCAGGCCTCTCCTTGCCGCTCTAGTGGAGAGGTGGTGGAACACCATCGACTCCTTCCACTTCTCTGCTACGGGAGACATGACGATGACTCCCTATGATTTCACGATGCTCACCGGCATCAGGGCAGGGGGTGATCCAATCCCCTTTAACACCGATATGGATGAGTGGCAGGCCGCTCAGGTTTACTTACTCGGCGAGATGCCGCCTCTTGCACGCCCCGGCTTCGTCAGATACTCATGGTTTGAGAGCCGCTTCCGGACTCAGCCAGGCTTGGCCGAGGAGGCACCGATGACTTAGGAGGAGGAGGAGCAGTACCCTCGTGGCTTCTTGATGTTTTTGCTAGGGACTACTATTTTCGCCGACCGGACGAACACCATGCCCCTTTGTCTGCTTAGTGCTCTGGTGGACGTTACACGGATTCTGCACTTCGATTGAGGTGGTGCTGTCCTAGCCACTCTATACGGATATATGGGCTCAGCTTCCCGTTGCAGCGGGCAGTTGCTTGGAGATTACTGGCGTGCTTGGGAGGTACATCTTCTTCCTCTTTTACATTTCTGCTTTACATTTTTTGTACTCTGTACACTGCACACACTGTGGTCTGCTTCACGTTGACTGTATACTGCACACACGGCACACATATACTTTGTTTTACACTGACTGTACACTACACACACAGTACATTCTACAGAATACACTGTTCTACACGGTTCTGCAATTTTTGCTTTATTCTGTATTCTGCTTTATTCTTATAAGCATACTGATATTTACTCTGCAGTTGTGGGTCCACGCCTACTTTCCGAGACTCGCGCCAGTGCCAGACATGGAGACCCCTCTTGGCGTTCCATTCTCCCGCCGCTTCGATGTGAGATGTGTGCGGAGACCCCGGGAGACTTTCATCTTTTTCTGCCACTACTTCGACACCATCACTTCCGCAGAGGTATGTTCAACCTTAGAGTTTATTTAAGCTTCGCTTTACACTGTATTTTCAATAACAGTAGATAATAGACTGCATATCATTTACATATCACCTGGCAGCCTTGGGCTTCATTGCCTGCGATGATTCGAGATCGATTTACCGGTCTAGAGGAGGTTGCACGTTTCAGGATCTTACTAGAGGGCCCAGTCTGCCGAGCTTGGTACCTGGGTGAGCGTTTCTTATGCCAGACCCTGGGTTTATCGGAGCAGATAGTCCCAGGTCCGCCTCCCACACACATGAGGGAGACAGAGAGATTCACTACCGAGGAGATGGCCAACTACATGATCAGCTGGGACGCGGAGGGCTTCAGGGGCGAGGGCGATTACGCAGAGTACATCCGGACCTACATCATGCGACCCTTAAGCAATGGCCGTCGAGCTAAGAGAGAGAGGCCTGCGACGCCGAGGTTGTTACAGGCATGGGCGATAAGCGCGAGAATTGTTTGGGGACAAGCTCCATTTGAGATGATTGTTTGCGCTAAAACCATCATATAGGACAACATAGATTATTTTAGTCAAATAGAACAAAATATCACATCGAACCCATAATCATTTCATTTTTTCTCTCACAAAAGTCAAAAGAGCTAAAAAAAACCTATCCCAAACAAGGCGCTTTAGCCTCAGGCTAAAATAGCCAAAAAGTCAAAAAAAAGTCAACACACATTCCAAACAAACAGTGTGGTATGGGTGTTAGTGGATGTGGGACGTAGAGTTTGATTTGTAGGTTTAATCTTTTTATTTTTGAAAAAACTAAGTGATTCGTGATTCAGATCAAGATTAATTGCAACAATATCCAAACAATTAAAATGGACAATCTAAATTATCTAGCACATACAAAAATGATTTAGATTGTTACTTCAAAATCAATAAATCAACACAATAGATTTTTATGTGGAAAAACCACAATTGGAGCACCTCCAATTGTGATTAAAAAACTATGGGCAAAATGCTACTAATCAATCCACTATGAAAAAAAGAAAGAATACAACTACCAAACAAATTACCCAAACTCTGACAATTTGTCTTCAATAATCTATATCTCTTTCACAGCATCCTTCGTCTCGAAATTGATCAAATTGATGTTGAATCCACAATATCCATATCGAATCAACAACTGCGCACAGCTTCGAACTCCTTCGAATACTCCTCGCTTGAATCTCCAGATTCCACCGTAAAAGAACACTCTTGAACTAGAACACTCAAACAACTCTTTGATATATGCTTGTCAAACCATATGAGTTTAATACTCAAACAAACATCAAAGAAAACTAACAAAATTGCTCCAGAATAAAACCTTAGAACCCTCAAAGAAGATCTGGAAACATTAACCCTAAAAACAGACTAAAACAGATATTTATAGAAAACAGGGCCGCGAAGTACGCTCGAGCGAAGGATCTCTCACCCGAGCGATGAGACAGATACGCATGAAAGCCAAAAGTGCCTTCACTCGAGCCACCAATAGATTTGCTCGAGCGCACAAAACCATTCCCAGTATTTATTTGCAGACAGAGCAAAGTACTAGGACCAAGGCTTTTTCGCTCAAGCCAAGACTCTCTCACTCGAGCGAGCAAAACAAATAACCAGGAACAATCAGGAACAATTACAACTCGATAAGTTTATGTTTGATTGTGAAATTGACAAGACTAAAGGAACTAATAATCTCCCTTTTGTCATTTTCCAGACAAAACATTCTAACAAGGTTTCCTAGTAAACACACATACTAGACTAAACAAGCAACCAAACATAACCAACTAATCTAATATCAACAACCTTCACGAAATACCCTGCAAAAATATATAAAACAAAAACACTGGGAATAGCTAGAGCAAGTAATTAAAAATCAATTAGTCCATTACCAAATTTCCAAGAAGCCTTACCTAATATCCCAAACAGCATTAACAAAGATACCCCCAAAAAAACTATACCCCAACCATTATGCCAAATGTACCCCAACAACAAAAATTAAACTCCCCCTTTTTGACCGAAAGAGACAAAAGGAAGAGGATATATAGGCCAAACTGTCGAAAAACGAAAACAAGATAAGCAAACTGTCCAAAAACGCAATAAAATTGTCCAAAAAGAAAAGACACACATCAATGCAATGACGGTAGAGGTTGCGGCTGCATCTGTAGCAAAGAAAGGATCTGTGCAAGCATGGAGGACTGCTGAGCAACGTGGCCTTCAATGGCAACCAGGCGAGCATCCATCTGATCAAGACGGTGTGTAACAGAGCGCTCGAACTGTTGCAGCTGGCCATGAAACGAGCGGGGACGCACCTCAGGTGCACCGGCATCGTTTGTATCAAACTCTGCCTCTTCGGCAAGAGGATCGTGACTTGCACCAAAAACCCCAACCCCGGACGACCCTCCCCGGCCATAGGCTTGACTCTAGGAAACGGTAATTTTGGTGATAGGTTTAGTGGGAGATACAAACTCATCATCGTCAAATGGAGAAACACCAAGAGAAGAGAGAAAACGGTTTAGTAAACAACCGTAAAGGAGACCCAAGGATTTGCGACCCTCAAACACGCCCATCATTCTGTCCACAATCATGACAGAAAATTTGAAGGGGAGGTGATGAGCAATGCAATACAAAACATACCCCTGGTCTTGAGTAATATGGGAGGAATGAGTGATGATATGTATGTTGGCACAGATAATGATATTGAGTAGGCGAAATTTTGGAAAAAGCTCATTTTACAGAATGAGCGCCTCGGCGATCCAAGTTCGCGGAGTGCCACAAAGTTCAATGGCGACCATATCAAAATCTGCAATGCTGAGGGTAAAAAAGAGATAGTGGCAGTTCCGAACTTCGGGAAGAGAAAAACCTGGCGAATAACCACTTGATCAATAAAAATTGCTTTGTTGCGAACCCAAGTGTGAAACAAAGTAGAAATTTTGTTGATGGAATGGATGTTACAGTAGAATTGTGACGCTCCCAAAATATGATCACAGATTTAACCAAATTATAAATAGATAATTACATAAATCAGAGTGTAACGTTCTTACATTTCATAGAGTTAATAAAACAAGAAACCTAAACATAAATAAATGCCCTATAAGCTTACATCTTTCAAAGCCTTGGCTTGGTTACAACAAAAATGAGACGAACTCATACAATTTAAGCCCTAGGCTATACAAAATTAAAACAAAACAAGAAGCTCTTGCTTCCCCAAGAGTCCCTCCCATACTATTGCCTTGGTAGAGGCATGCCATCATTACCTGAAAATGTTTTTCACAAATAGGTGAGTCACAGCCCAGTAGGAATAATCTAACACAGTATATAAGGTTTAACAAAGATATAAGTACAATATGCATATACAATGTCAGAGATAAAATATTCACTTTTTATATAGTCATAGTATACCAAATCCATATTTCATTTCATTTCAATACATGAATCAATTTCATTATTTTTCAAGAGTCCAAAGAAGACTACAACTCATTGATTCTACAATCACACCATTAACACACAACATTTCAATCTTCCCATTTTACGGATATTTCATTTGCAGGATCAGTGCCCATGTATAAATTTTGGAACTTTCACCCAAGACACTCCGGCCAACTTAATTATAATGGAGACCATCCCCTTTCTTCTCCCAAATAATGGAGTACATCCCCATTCTCCTCCTAAACAATCATACATATACAATGTATACAAAACGTGATCATATTCAATGACAACCAACAATGGATTAGTTTTAACTCACCTAATCCTCATGCAATTTCTACAACAATCATAGTTATCCTTCATTGATTGCCCAATACAGTTATCTCTAAACAGATATTCAATCTTTATAGCAGATAATTCATCAAATTTCATAAGTAAGTGATTAAACAAATCCAACCACACCTTTCATCTATACATCTTCCCAATTTCACATTTTCCATACCAATTTCATTATTTAAACAAAATGGTTGTTCAAGACATTTTTAGGGCAAAACTCCACATTCTCCAAACAATAACCCAAGGGCCAAAATCTACTATTTTAACATAAGAAGGTCTCACATCCAAACCCCATAACATTTATATACACCCACATGGAAACCCCTCTTTTCAAACTTAAAACCCGAACCCTAGGTTTGCTCAAATCACCCCCAAATCCCACCATTGTACACAATGACAAATAACTAAGCTAAAAGTCACATGAAGGTGTAGAAAAATCCCAACCTCAAGTTAGAAGACCAAGGAAAGCAAAGGTGAAACTCCAACAATGCCGAAACCAACTTCCAATCGGATGAAAATAAAGCTTTCAAGATACTCTACCATTTTTCCAAAGACACTAGGGTGAAGAGATCAAAGGATCTAGGCCAAAATGTAGAGAGAAATAGAGAGTGTGTGTTTTTTAGAGAGAGGGTCAAGATTTAGGCTTTTGGAAAGTTATAGAGAGAGAGAAGAATGAAAAAGTGATATAAAATGTCACTTTCGCGATCTGATATACGCACAGTCCGTTCGAGCGGAAGAGTTGACGCTCGAGCGTCAGATGTAATAAGTTATTCTACTCGAGCACAAGAAGTGGCCCGCTCGAGCGTAGGCTACACTCATCTAGTACCTTTGCAGACAACAGACAAATCGTTCGAGCTCGAGTGTAGGAAACGCTGTTCAAACGTGAAAAACACCCCTCCAGCACTTTTCCAGACGTGCAAAGTACTGAGAGTTTGTAAATCTCGCTTAAGCCCCAGGAAGGAGCACAAGAATGGCCGCTCGAGCGGAGGACCAAAAATTTGGGCAACCAGGTTTGGAAAAACAAGTAACCAACCTGTTCCAAATGCACAACTACGACTCAATAACCAAAATAAGGGGCAGACAAGAGAAACAAGATACGAATCACCATTCAAAACCATACAAATCCGAGTCCGAAATACAACAAGTGACGGGTTAAAAATCGAAATCGCTATAACCTTTCCCCCTAAAAAAATTTCATCCCCGAAATTACAAACCAAATTTAAAATTAACATTAGAACATTCATAACAATGTTATTCTCACGAATTCAATACCATGACCCATTCCCCAGTCATTCATTCTCACCGACTCGATACACAAGTCCCAATTTAAAATGAAATTTACAATTTCTCAAAACATTTACAATGTTTAATCAAAGTCTGAGTTTTCAAAATTTACACAGCACATATAATGCTTCCAAAAATAATACAACATCATTAATATTCCATATTCTCAAAACATGTGCAATGTTTATATAAAATCCATGTTTCCAAAATGCCCATAACATACGAAATGTTTTCACATTTCATTTACGTAATGAAAATCTCAATACAAAATTTAAACATCCACGAATAAGTCCAGATATTTCTCTCGGACTTCTAATTCACGTTCCCAAGTTGCTTCCTCAACTCCGTGATATTTCCACAATACCTTAACCATGGGAATCATCTTGTCTCGCAAGACTTGATCCCGTCTATCTAAGACTCTTACCGGTCTCTTCTCGTACGAGGCATCCTCATTTACCTATAAGTCGGTCCAATCCAATACGTGCAATGGATTCATCTTATACTTCCAAAGCATACTAATATAAAACACGTCATGGATCCTTGGAAAGTTGTGGCGGTAACGCCAAACGGTAAGCGACCTCCCCAATCTGCTCAAGGATCTCAAAAGGACCAATAAACTAAGGGGACAGCTTTCCCACTCTTCCCAAATCTCATCAAACCCCGCCTAGGTGATATTTTCAGGAACACATGGTCTCCCACATCAAAAGACAAGGGTCTTCTCCTACGGTCAGCATAACTTTTCGGGCGACTCTGAGCGTAACCAACCTCTTACGAATAAGTGCCACATTTTCCATTGTTTCTTGAACCAAGTTTGGACCCAACAAAGGTGCATCACCCACCTCGGCCCAGCACACCGGAAATCTACACAGTCGGCCATACAAGGTCTCAAATGGTGCCATGCTAATACTCGATTGGAAACTATTATTATAGGCAAACTCCACTAAGGGCAAGTGCCTCTCCCACGACCCCTTAAAATCAAGGACATAGCCTTGAAGCATATCCTCAATGATCTAGATAGTACGTTCAGACTGCCCATCAGTCTGGGGGTGATATGCAGTACTAAAGGTCAATCTAGTGCCCAAGGCACTCTGCAAGCTTTGCCATAACCGAGCTATGAAACGTGGATCTCTATTCGAAACAATCATCACAGGGACTCCGTGCAACCTCACTATGTCCCTAATGTATAGGTCGGCTAAATAGTCTACCGAATCATTCATACGTATAGCTATAAAGTGCGCCGACTTGATCAACCGGTCAACTATTACCCAAATGGCATCACTACCCCGTTGAGTCCTCTGAAGGCCCACAACAAAATCCATCGTGACATGCTCGCACTTCCACTCAGCTATAGGCAAGGGTTGCAATAAACCCGCTAGCCTCTAATGTTCAGCCTTCATTTGTTGACAAGTAAGGTATTTCGATACAAACACGGCTACATCCTTCTTCATACCTCTCCACCAAAACTGGCGACTAAGGTCATGTGTCATGACCCAGACCCGCCCCTATAGGTTTAGTATCATAACCAGCCAGTAATCCTTGGATTACCAAAGGCCTCTTGACAGATTTAACATATGGTTAGAGGCTGCAGAAGCACATATACAAAATATACGTAGTCCATTGAGCTGTGAAAACATACATGAAATGCATAATTTAAAAATTTTATAAACTTATGAGCGGTGTCAAAAGATTTAACATTTACATATCACTCCTAGAAGTATAATATCAAAAATCTTGTCCAAAAACTTAACAAAACAAACAAAGTCTAATATGATTATAAAAACAGGCACAAAACTTGACTCCATTTGGAACCTCCTCGAGAGGCACAAAGGTTGGCTGACAAAAACTAAAACATAGGCCGTCAACTCTGGGCCTCGTCACTTGCTTGCTCACCTACATATATAATATAAACAGTGAGCTGAAGCCCAGTGAATAATAACAAAGTAAAGATTTTAATGAATGATGCCCATAACATATTTTAAATCTCATGGCAAATCAGAATCATAATCAGGTAGCGGAAACAGAATCATAATCTTATCCATATTCAAATCATGTGTGGTACATCCATTAGTATAAACATGTCTCTTTGGTCAAGCATATCAAGTTCCATAAAGGAACATCCGGTACCGGGTAACATATCTCATACATTGGCCACGGTATTGTTTCCCCCAGCTAGGACCTCATGACCATAAGTCACAGCATTATGTCCCCTGGGCGAGGGCCTCTGCTAAGGATGCCATAATTACGTTTCAAGGAAAATTGGACAATCATTCATTCATACAAAACTTAGCATTTTAGAAAACTACACTTCATATCATCAGAAAATAATTAAAGTTAAACATAACTTTACAGAGTTATTACTCACAAATAACCAGTGGCTCCAAATAGACGAGTAGAGGGGTAATTCACTTATCTTGAAGTGCGTTGACCTACATAACAGGATAGATTCATACGTTGAATACACATGCTCGGGTTGAACATAACTTATTTCATTTGTTGTTAGTGTGTTTCTAGCCTTTAACCCCATTATGTTGTCTTAATCATAGCCTAGAAATGCCTAGGATGGAATAAGGTTGTAAAATTGCACTTGAAAATGTTATTCAAAACTTGCTGAAAACAAGGGTCTCGCTCGAGTGTAGCTTTCTTCGCTTAAGAACATACCGAATGTGAGTGGTCGCTTGAGCGCTCTGCAAAATGTGAAAAAGTTCTGGTTGCGTGCCTTTTCCTCTCGACACTTGCTTGAGCGTGAGACACAAGTCCTCGCTCGAGCGCAAGTCTTGTTGCTCGAGCGTACTTCCAAACACGCAACTTCTGAGAGCATGCAATTTACACTCGAGCCAGCCTTTTGTCACTTGAGTAGAAGTGTGAAAATAAGGGCAGTCGCTCAAGCGTGGAATCCTTTGCTCGAGCGTGGAAGCAAAATTATGAGTTTTCTAGATTTGCTCCCAAAGTTCAAAACATGAATTCAACACTTCAAAACTCATCCTCTTGGGCCAAAATTCTGGAAAACACTTAGAAACTCACAAAATATCATGATTTAAAGGTCATTTCATGAAATCAAGGCCCAAAAGCATGTCAATTGATCACAATTTCAACTTAAACTTTATGGATGTTCCAAAAACATGACATACATGAAATGATTTGAGTTTCAAGTCTTCAAATCATGATCAAATGAAATGAGAGGGTGTAAAACATGATGAATTCTCAAAACATAGGAGAGATGAACACATGCATGAAAGAATTCTTTGAAATCATGCCCAATTTGTGAAGAAATGAACATGCATGCATGGTATGGCTCATTTCTCCTCAATTCTAGTGCAATACCCTCATGAATTCACCTAATTCACTTGAAGTCTTGTAGAGTCTAATTTAATTACACAATTAAGAGTTTGATTCCTTACCTAGAGACTTGAATCTACAAGAGTTGAAGTTGAAACTCTCAAATATTCTTCAAATGTCAACAACTTCTAGCAATTCCTTGGTTTGAGTTCAATTTTCCTTCCCTCTCTCTCTCTCTCCCTCACATTTGGTGCTTGAAAGTGGGAAGCGAAAGTGTCAAAAACATGTAATAAGGTGTAGAAGGGGTCTTGTATAAGCCTACTTAGTGGCATTTAAGTAATTGGCTTAACCTAAGTTAAGTAGCATTAATTATTCTAATTTAATCGTTCCAAATCAAATTTAAATTAAACTTACCATAAAATCCTATAAATCTTAATTAACATATAAATCAAGTCAATTTCTGAATCGGATGCCGATAAGGCTTTCAATTCGCAAATCGAAATTAAAACACGAACAGATCTTTCTATGTTAAACAGATATAAACACAAAATAATGCAATGCACATATAATTGACTCAAGATTTCTTCTTAATTACTTATTTGGCATACCTAAACATGAATTAGCGTTAATCATGGGTCAGAGTTGTTACATCATGATACATCTTTGTGCCTCCCGGATGCAGCAAGGCCAGAATGGTGAAACTCTCGGAGTACTTCCCGTTGGCAAGACTCCAACACAAACAAACGGTCACGGTATCTCACACTCTGGTCGGGATACACATTCAAACCTTTCTCTGCCTTCCTATTGGAGATCTTCTCCCGGAGAGATTCCACCTCAAGGTCACCCATATGCACTTCTAATATTCGGTTCACAAGTGTAGGTTGAGCAACCACTGAAAAACAGGTTACAAACTCAACAGACTCGCCCAGGTGCAAGTCAAACTCATTAAAAGTACCCAACATCTCCCATTCTTAGACTGCGATATAAGCCACACTACTAACTTCCTACTCAAGGCATCAGCCACAACATTGGCCTTTCCCGGATGATAATGCAACTCAAAATCATAGTCCTCGATGAACTCCATCTACCTCTTCTGTCTTAAATTCAAGTCTTTCTGTGTAAACAGATATTTCCGACTCTTGTGGTTAGAAAACACCTCAAATTTCTCCCTATATAGATAGTGCCTCCAAATCTTTAAGGCAAAAATCACCTCTGCTAACTCTAGGTCATGGGTAGGGTAGTTCCTCTTATGCATTTTCAACTACCGTGAGCCATAGGCCACTACATTCCCTTCTTGCATTAATACACAATCCCAAACCTTCTCGTGAAGCATCACAATATACCGAATAGCCCAAACCCCTCTCTGGAATGATTAAGACTAGAGCAGTGGTAAGTCTAACCTTAAACTCTTGAAACGACTTCTCACAAGTCTCACTCCTCACAAATTTGATTCCTTTCGTCGTCAACCTAGTCAAAGGTAAGGCTAGTCTAGAGAAATCTTTCACAAACCTCCGATAATACCCGGCCAACCCTAGAAAACTACAGATCTCAAAAGCATTCTTAGGTTGTGCTCAATCCTGCACTGTTTCTATCTTGGATGAATCTACAGTCACCCTTTTCTCCGGATACCACATGGCCTAAGAATTTAACCTCTTTTGGCTAGAACTCATACTTTCCAAATTAGTATACAACTTGTGAGCCCTAAGCAATTTAAGCACCAATCGCAAGTGTTCCTCTGTGTTCCTCCTTAGAGGGTGAATAAATCAAAATGTCATCCACGAAGACGACCACAAAACGGTCTAAAAACTCCCAGAAGATTTGGTTCATCAAATCCATAAATACAGCCTGTGCATTGGTCAGCCCAAAAGGCATCACTAAGATATCCTCCTCTCTTACCCTCAACTTATGATAACTCGACCTTAGGTCTATCTTAGAGAAACAACAAGACGCTTTCAACTGATCAAACATATCATTTATACGAGGCATTGGATATTTATTCTTAACTAGTAACTCGGTTCAACTTTCGGTAATCGATACAAAGTCGCAAGGCTCGATCTTTCTTTTTAGCAAAAAGAGTCGACGCTCCCCAAGGTGATGTACTAGGGCATATAAAACCCTTATCTAACAATTCCTAGAGTTGAATCTTCAATTCACTAAACTCAGCAGGTGCAAACTGATACGGTGTTAGAGAAATCGGTGCCGTACCAGGCACTAAATCAATAGAGAACTTGATCTCCCAGTGAGGTGGTAAACTAGTAAGATCCTCGAAAAAGACATCTGGATATTCACAAACCACCCTTGGCAACTTAACCTGAATTTCATCACACTCACTACTCAAGAAGCTAGCAAGAAGACAACTAAGTTCGCTCCGCCTAAGCGAATCATATACCGGTGATAAAACTCTATCCACTTGGTCCCCCAAGAAATAAAAGCAATCCCCGCTTAAGGTACATACAGTAACCCTCTGACGGTAGCAATCTATAGCAGCCCAGTATGACGATAACCAGTCCATACCCAAAAAAAAAATCAAAACTAGACATGTCAAGCAATACAAATATAAAAGGTAATCGACAACTGGCAACCTCGATGTCACAACCTCGACATCCCCGTTTTAAGATAACCTCACCACCAATAAATGACTCTACACAAATAGGAGGAGTTAACTGTGCCAACTCCAACACCAAAATCGATGCAAATGCAAATGAGATAAATGAATGGGATGCACCCGTATCAATCAACACATTAGAAAATGAATTGCAAAACAAGAAGGTATCTCTCACAACAGAAGGTGCTGGTGCAAGATCAGGTGTGGTAACAGCATACATGCACCCCGTAGGCCTCTACTCAACATGCTCACCGCTCAGATTATAAGCCTGATGCACTGACTGAATCGAAAAGGCTCCCTAATTAGCCATCGAGGCCTGTGCTGACTGTGTTGGCTGGTGATTCTGAGTCTACCTCGAACCAGACGAACTAGATGTACCACCCAATTGAGGGAAAAATCTCTTCAAGTGCCCCGCTTGCCCACACTGATAACAAGTGAGCGACTGCCCTCTACCCTGACTCTAGCCCTAAGAAAAAACCAAAGATGGCGCAGACCACTGTCCTCTTCCTCTCGGCGGGCAAGCTAGAGACTTGTGACACAACTGGCCACATTTGAAACAAGTTATATCTCCTTGACCACCTCTCCCAGAACCTGAACTCGGTACTAGAAATGTGGACCTCGACTAAGCTCCATGGATGACTGGGCGTTAGAACTCCTCTGCCTCTTACCATCCCCCAAACCATCCTGACTCCTCCTGAAGCCTCTGATCTTTTCCTCCTCAACCCTCAAAATATAATCACAGATTCAACTGAATTATAAATAGATAATTACATAAATCAGAGTGTAATGTTCTTACATTTCATAGAGTTAATAGTACAAGAAAGCTAAACATAAATAAATGCCCTATAGGCCTACACGTTTCTAAGCCTTGGCTTGGTTACAACAAAAGTGAGACTAACTCATACAATTTAAGCCCTAGGCTATACAAAAGTGAAAAAAAACAAGAAGCTCTTGCTTCCCCAAAAGTCCCTCCCATGCTATTGCCTTGGTGGAGGCATGCTATCATTACCTGAAAATTATTTTCCCAAATAGGGTGAGCCACAGCCCAGTAGGAATAATCTAACATAATATATGAGGTTTAACAAAGATATAAGTACAATATGCATATACAATGTCAGAGATAAAATATTCACCTTTTATATAGTCATAGTATACCAAATCCATATTTCATTTCATTTCACCTCCTTTCAATTCATTTCAATACATGACTCAATTTCATTATTTTTCAAGAATCCAAGTGAGACTACAACTCATTGATTTTACAATCACACCATTATCACACAACACTTCAATCTTACCATTTTATAGGTATTTCATTTGTGGGATCGGTGCCCATGTATAAATTTCAGAACTTTTAACCAGGATATTCCGGCCAACTTAATCATAATGGAGTCCATCCCCTTTATCCTCCCAAATAATGGAGTACATCCCCATTCTCCTCTTAAACAATCGTACATATACAATGTATACAAAACGTGATCATATTCAATGACAACCAACAATTGATTAGTTTTAATTCACCTAATCCTCATGCAATTTCTACAACAATCATAGCTATCCTTCATCGATAGCCCAATACAATTATCTCTAAACAAATATTCAATCTTTATTATAGATAATTCATCAATTTTTCATAAGTAAGTGATTCAACAAATCCAACCACACCTTTCATCTATACATCCTCCCAATTTCACATTTTCCATACCAATTTCATTATTTAAACAAAATGGTTGTTCAAGACATTTTTAGGGCAAAACTCCCCATTCTCCAAACAATAACCCAAGGGCCAAAATCTGCTATTTTAACATAGGAAGGTCTCATATCCAAACCCCATAACATTTATATACACCCACATGGAAACCTCTTTTTTCAAACTTGAAACCCGAACCCTTGGTTTGCTTAAATCACCCCCAAATCCCACCATTGTTACACAATGACAAATAACTAAGCTAAAAGTCACATGAAGGTGTAGAAAAATCCCAACCTCAAGTTAGAAGACCAAGCAAAGCAAAGGTAAAACTCTAACAACGCCGAAACCAACTTCCAATCGGATGAAAATAGAGCTTTCAAGATACTCTACCCTTTTTTCCAAAGACACTAGGGTGAAGACATCAAAGGATCTAGGCCAAAATGTAGAGAGAAAGAGAGTGTGTGTGTTTTTTAGAGAGAGGGTCAAGATTTAGGTTTTTGGAAAGTTATAGAGAGAGAGAAGAATGAAAAAGTGAAATAAAATAGCACTTTCGCAATCTGATATACGCATGGTCCGCTCGAGCAGAAGTGTTAACGCTCGAACGTCAGACACAATAAATTATTTTGCTCGAGCACAAGAAACGGCCCGCTCAAGCACAGAATATAGTCATCTAGTACCTTTGTAGACAACAGACAAACCGTTCGAGCTCAAGAAAGGCCGCTCGAGCGTAGGAAACACCGCTCGAGCGTGAAAAACACCCCTCCAACACTTTTGTAGACGTGCAAAGTATTGAGAGTTTGCGAATCCTGCTCGAGCGCCAAAAAGGCCGCTTGAGCGGAGGACCAAAATTTACATAGCCTGCTCGAGCGCAAGAATGGCCCCTCGAGCGGAGAAGCAAAAATCTGGGCAACAAGGTTTCGAAAAACAAGCAACTAACCTATTCCAAATACACAACTACGACTCAATAACCAAAATATGGAGGAGACAAGATAAACAAGATATGAATCACTATTCAAAACCATATAAACCTGAGTCCAGAATATAACAAGTGACGGGTCAAAAATCGAAATCGCTATAAGAATTCCCGGACCCAGCTAAGATTTTGAAGACCGAAGAAATTGAGAACCTAGTCACCCCCCAAGGCATCAAACAAGGACCGGATAAGAATAGACTCGAAAGCAATGGAATGGACATTTTGTTCTAAGTGAACAGCCCGAGACACATAAAACTCCTTATACAGGTTGGACTTCTCACAGGATTGGAATTTATCTTTATTAAAAGGGGGACGGGATACAGTGGTTTTGCAGCGTTTGGAAGTCTCGGCCATGACGGACAAGGACAAGACTGACACACAAAAAGGAAAGACCACCATAGTGAAAACCCCAAAACCAACCCAAGACACACCACCAATTTTAACCCCGAAAAACCAATAGAAAATAAAACAAATCATTGGTGCAACAGGGTTAGAGAAGGGTGATAAAACAAATCTTGAAATCTATCTGCAGGAAAGTAAAAATTGAAGGCAATCAGCATTAAACCAATAAGTTCAATCACAACATGAGCTCAGAATGACAACACCACAGGAAAAAAAAAAAAAAAAAAAATCAGTGTGTTTGGTTTGAGTTTTCTAGATTAAGTTTTTTGAAAACTGAGTTTTTTGGTTTTCGTATTTTTTTGTTTTTAGTGAATATTTTTAAAATTTTAAACATTTTTTTTACTTTTTTAGATGCAGCTTACTTAGATATATCTAAAAAGTAAAAAAATTATGAAAAAATATTTTAAAAATTTAATAAATACATAAAAATATTTTAAAAAATGTATTGAATTCTTGTATTTTTTATATTTTTTTATTTTTTGTATTTTTGGTATTTAGTGAATTTTTGAAAGATTTTTTTTACAATTTTTTTACTTTTTAGGTGTATTTATGTTAGGTGCGTCTAAAAAGTAAAAAAATTGCTTAAAATATTTTTAAAAATTCAGTAAAAACAAAAAAAATACGAAAAATAAGAAAGTAAAATTTTCTGAAAAGTGTTTTTGGAAAAATGGAACCAAGAAAATTCATGCAACTCCTTAACATTAAACAAAACCCAACCAAACACCAGCATGAGTTCAACAGGGTAATGGAACCAAAACCAATTAACAAAAAAACATGAGGGCAGCAATAAGAGGTTGAATAAACCAATAAAAATCTAGTCAAAAACCTTCATAAAGCAACAATTTTAAAAAGAGAACTTATAGCAAAACTAGGGTAAGGTAAAATTAAAAGCCCTAACAATCACATAGGTCAAAAATGAGGCCAAAAACCAAGATAGACTGCACAATCGAGCAATTAACAAATAAATAAGTAAAAAAATAAAGATAAAAAGAAACGAAATAACAAAAAAAACAAACCTCTGAAGAGGAAAGACGAAACTCACACTGATGGGGAGAGAGAGAGAGAGAGAGAGAGAGAGAGAGAGAGAGAGAAACTTACCACAAACCAGAGATGGAGAGGCTGAGGGAAGAGAGAAAGCACCCAAAGGCAACCAAAGCACGAGCAGGAAGAAACAGGTGTGCCCTAGGAGAGAGAGAGCAGTCGAAGGAAAAATGGGAAAAAAAATGGAGACTGAAGAGACGGAAGGCACTATTTAAACGAGAACAGGTCGCTCGAGCGAGAGGTTTGTTGCCCGAGCAAAGACACTTATGCGCACAAGGTCGCTCGAGCCAGAAAAACAAACTCTCAGAATCTGTGCAACCTGTAAAAGTATTGGGGTGAGAAAAAGTGCGCTCAAACGCAAACTCTCTCGCTCGAGCGAAGGAGTACAACCAAAGAACTTTGAAAAACACCCTTCTAAGCAGATTAAAAAAAACACTCACACTTCAAGTGGGACCTGCAACAATAAGGGATTAGCACAACAGCACGAATGTGATGTTAAGATGAGATAATCCACAAAGCATGAAATCCGTATTCTTGCAAGTTGGACAATGTGAAGCACAATATCATGAGCAAATCATGGAAACCTTGATCAATGATCATAAGCTACATAGGAATACACAACTCAAAGACAAACATGAGAGCTCACATAAGGAATGTGTGTGTGTGTGTGTGTGTATGCAATCCTTGAGAGGCTACATGGCTAAAGTTAATCCTCGTAGTGATCGGATAGCTGGACCTCCCACAAGAGTAACAAAACATCACTGAGAAAAGTCAAACCATTACAAATTAAGGGGTATTTGTTGAGTAAAAGCGGAGGCTCCTCGTCAATCAATGATTTTTTTTTCTTCTTCTTTTTTTTTTATTTCATTTTTTACTTTTCTTGTTTGTGGGCACTCACAGGTGGCATGCTAGCTCAAGAGTATGGAGACCAAACCACAGAAGCATGAAAACAATAAAGATGGCCTGGTTGGTGCCTCTGAAGTAGCATTTTCCTCATGCCAGGACTTCTAAAGAACTGAGAGAGGAACCGTGAAAGTGAAAAAAGATAGTAGATGGTTAAGAGACTCAACATCACCCATGATATGCCAGTATAGGTCAATTCCTCTAAAAATGTATAAGAGACACTGTTAGAGTTCCATAGAGAACTTTGATCACTTGTGCGGAAACCCCTACAACAATTTATCTCAAGGATGTGTACAGAATGAGATCATGAAGTCAAAGAGCATGAGTATTCAGAATGAGCAATAAACACAGATAAATGAAATCTTGCACATAACATGAGATGTGTTCATTCAGTCTAAGTGCAAAGATGACAAGAATCAATGGCAATGAGATTATAGCATCCAAGCATACAACCAGCCATACAGTAACACCCACTCATGCAACAGGACACACTCTAGTTATTGAGCACTACACCCAAGATCTTTCTAAGAAACTCAAACCTAAGAATATCAGGGGGTTTTGTAAAAATATTAGCTTTTTGATGCTCAGTAGATACATGTTCAAGAACAACAAGGCCCTCTTCCACTAACTCACAAATGAAATGATGACGAATGTCAATGTGTTCGGTGTGAGAGTGTTGGACAAAATTTTTAGAGATGTTTATGGCACTTGTATTATCACAGAAAAGAGTGAGAGTGTCCTGGTCTATACCATAATCATGAAGCATTTGCTTTATCCACAACAACTCCCTGCAGCAATATACTTAGCCTCAGCGGTTGAAAGAGAGATGGCATTTTGTTTTTTGCTATGCCAGGCAACCAAATTATTTCTAAGGTAAAAACACCCCACAGATGTGCTCTTACGATCATCAGCACACCCTGACTAGTTGGCATCAAAAAAACCAGGGATTTCAGTGGTAGTGTCAGTTGTGAACCAAATCCCATACCCCAATGTCCCATTAACATACTTAATGATGCATTTGTGTCACGACCCGAACCCACCCCTATGGGTTGGCATCGTAACCGGACAGAAATCCTTGGATTACCAAAGGCCTTTGATGAAATAACATATAGTTAGGGGCTGAGGAAGCAAATATACAAAATATACGAAGTCCATTGAGCTGTGAAGACATACATGAGACTGATAACTTAAAACTTTTATAACTTATGAGTGACGTCAAAAGATATAGTATTACACGTCGCTCTATGAACATGTTATCAGAAATCTCGTCCATATACAAAGACATATCATAAGCATGATCTAGTACAATCACAAAAATAGCCACTAAACTTGACTTCATCCGAAACATCCTCGGGAGGCACTAAGGTTGGATGACAAAACAGAACATAAACCCCGTCAACTCCAGGCCTAGTCACGTGTCTGCTCACCTACATACATAATATAAATAGTGAGCGGAAGCCTAGTGAATAATAACAGAGTAAAGATTTTACTGAATGATGTCCACACAGGAACAAAGTCTTGTACTTGATCGGGTGCCATAACATAATAGATTCATAAGCATCGTTACATTTGCATTCAAGTTCGTATATATATATATATATCATATCATAGTACGTGGCACATCCATTAGCATTAACAAATCCGATGACCCATAAGGGACTACCGTGAAGGCTTTCTAATGACTTATGTGCACAGAGACGTTTCTGCTGCCCCACAAAGGGACCTGATGACCCATAAAGGAACACATATCATATGTTGCTAAGGATGCCACGAATGCATTTCAGAATCTTGGACAATCATTCATTCATTTCAAACATAGCATAGCATTTTAGAAAACTAATTATTTCATATCATAATGTTCAAAAAATATTTAACATTGAACATAACTTTACAAAGTTATTACTCACAGATAACTGGTAGCTCTAACTAGACGGCAAAGTGGGCAATTCACCTAACTTGAGGTGTGTGACCTACATAACATGGCAAATTCATAGGTTGAAACACACTCTTGGATTGTACATAACTTAGTTCATTTATTCTTAGTGTGTTTCTAGCCTTCATCCTCATTATGGTGTCTTAATCTTGGCCTAGGAATGCCTAGAATGGAATGAGGATGCAAAAATGTACTTGAAACACTTGACAAAAACTTTGCTGAAACAGGAGACTCGCTCGAGCATGGCTTTCTTCGCTTGAGCAAACATGCCAAATGTGGGTGGCCGCTCGAGCGCACATTCCTTCGCTCGAGCAGTATGCAAAGTATGACAAAGTTCTGGTTACATGAAATTTTTGCTCGACAGTCGCTCGACGCTCGCTCGAGCGTAAGACCCAAGTCCTCGCTCAAGCGAAACTCTTGTCGCTCAAGCGGACTACAAAACACACAAACTTCTGTGAAAGTGGTCGCTCGAGCGTGGAAGCAAAATTTTGGGGTTACGTTTGGTAGAGTTTTGTAAATATGATTTGAGAGTATGAGTTGTATTTTGAGTTTGTGAGTTGTGGAATTATGATTTGAGTATAGAAAATTTGTTTGGTTATGGTTTTTGAATAGAGTGTTGAATTGAGTTTTGAATTGTATGTGGAATTAAGTTTTGAAAGTTTGATGTGACATGTGAAATAAGAAAATTTGTTTGGTGATGAGTTTTCAAAACTTGTCAATTATTTTATGTCAAATAATTCTTCTGTCAATTCATTTTTTAGGCCTGCACAAACATTTTGTGCAATACGTTTTTAATATTTTTCAAAAATTTTGTTCAAGTCAACACGTTCGGAGATTACATATTGATAAAAATATTCAAAAATCAGTTTGTTCAATTTTTTTAAATACAAACCAAAACGTAAACGTTACCAAACATTATCAACATTTTTTTATTTGTTACATTTTATTAATTTAATAAAAAATCCTTTATGTTGTATCTTTTTGTAGGTTCATTATAGTCCCTCACACCTAACTCTCACCCACCCGTGAAGCTCATATTATTGGGGGCCATTAAGTGATATTTGACTACAAAATGACCAATTCGCCCCTCTTTCATAGGATGCCAGGTTGCTATGCAAGTATAAAATAAAAAGGGCAATAGTGTAATTTCACTCATCCAATAGACCCACTCTCTCCTTTGCTGGGCGTCAGTTGATCACTGTTCCATAAAAGAAAAGAAAAAAGAACCCAAAAACGAGTGTCAGTTGGTCACTGTTCCATAAAGAAAAAGAAAAAAAGAGGCCAAAAATGAGCCATAGATTGTCAGTGATCAGTATACGAAAGAAATGAAAAATAAATAAGAACTGCTATAAGTCAATATTGGATGAAAGAAAAATAAAATAAACACCTTCTGGACCTAAGCCTTTATATAAGTCAGTATCTCTGCATTTGGTTCACCATCTTCACCATCTCATTCCAACAACTTCAGCAACTTCTTCACCCTAGAATATTGACTACATTCAGTGTAGATATCCGTGTAAAAGAAGAGAGAAGAGCTTTCATAAGAGGTTAGTTTGAACCAGTTTCATATTCTTGATAGCTTCAGAGCTGAGTTGCACAAAGGTGAAAAATCCACCATACGAGACAATCGGTCGGTCATCCGGTTTCAGCCAACTTCCACTAGTTTGCTTGCCTTTTGCTCACCTTTTGATCAATTTCGCTATCTGTTGGTTGCCTTTTAGCAGAGGCTTAGTTTGCCTATCTGTTCTTTTTTTTTTTTCACACCAACATCATATATTTTGCTATACATCTTTCATACATTTTTCATAATTTTTCTTAACTTTTACAGTCATCATGCCGAGAACAAAAAGAGCGAGACCCGAACGCGGCAAAACCTCTAACCCTTCACAACGTCAACAACATCATCGCTATCCAATTGTTGATTTTCTGACATACAATCACGAACAAGCTTATTCAAATTTTGCTAATCAACCAATTGTTACGGGAAGAAAGGTAAATCCACCTTTTCAATACGATCCACTATTGGTTGGCAGACTGGATACTATGGGATGGTTACCTTTAACTAATTTACCACATAAGGTATATTCCCATTTTGTATATTTATTTTACCTTCACTTGAGAGTTACTGAGGGAGAAGTGGAACAGTGTGGTCTAACCTCTAATGTGAAAGGTAAAGTAATCACACCAAACCCCCCCAATTTTCACACAAATTATTGGAGTTGAGATAGGAGATTTGCAATGCCATTTTCAAACTGAGTCTCAGTTTGCTAACATTGTTGGTGATCTAACTGAGGTTTATACCACAATTTGTGAGGACCGATTTACAGGCACTAATTTACAAGAAAGACATTTAAAACCCCACCTTCGTATTCTTCATCGATGGATAGTTGAAAATGTCACTCCCAAAAAAGGACATTTTGATGTTGTTCCATCTTTTAATGTTTATTTGTTATATTATTTTGAAATTGGACAAACATTAGATTTCTGCTACATATTACTGAAAGAAATGCTGGCTGCAAATCTTGGTACTCTCAGTGGCCGGTCACTACCTTTTGGAGCTTTGTTAACCAAAATTTTTAAAGCACATAATGTCAACCTTGAAGGTGAAGTAGATGTGAAAATCACTTCACCAATTTCTGAGTACACACTGACCCGAGCTGGTGGTGCTGAAAACTTACTGGGCTCTATTAATTTTGAAAATGAACCAACACCTGATGAGGAAGTACGCAATGACAATGCCATGCCACCAAATGAACAACCCCAATATTGGACTGATTATTTAGCATTGGAACAAGAACGATACAATCAGCACCTATAATGGGAACAATAAATGGCTAATCAGGTCAATATATTGGGTACTCAGTTCGATGAATTTGTCGCCGCTCAAAACTTACTAATTCAACAATTTGGTGAGTTTCGTGTAGACTCTGGGAGACGTGATAAAGTAACAAGCAACTGCATTGATCAGATTAACCATCGAGTCACTCAGATATACCATCACTACTTCCCTCCACCTTGACCACCACCTGAAAATGATGCTTAACTTGTTTCGATGAGCATTTAAATGGTTCACACATGCTGTGGTTATTTTGTTTTCTTATTTTGTTGTTATTTTGTTTTCTCATTTTATTGTGGTTATTTTGTTTTTTTATTTTGTTGTAATCCTTTGTATTAAAGTTATGAATAGTATTTTTTTTTTTTTTTTTTTTTTTTTTGCACTGTAAAATTAACCAATGTTATAACAATTTGTGAGTTATATTATAAAGTGAAGATGCCATATTCAATTTTTTAGAAAGTGCATAATATACATGCAAACATTAATATAAAAATAAAAATTAATAACAAAACCAATATTTTAATAAAATGAAAAAAATTAATAAAAACTTATTTCGTATAAAAGTTAATATAAAAATTTGTTTTTAATAACAAAACCATTATTTGAATGAAATGAAAAAATAATAATAAATTATTTCATCTAAAAATTAATAACAAAACCATTATTCTAATAAAATGAAAAAAAAAATTGATAAAAACTTATTTCGTATAAAAATTAATATAAAAATTTATTTTTAATAACAAAACCATTATTTGAATGAAATGAAAAAAAAAAATAATAATAAATTATTTCATCTACAAATTAATATAAAAATAAAAATTAATAACAAAACCTTTATTTTAATAAAATGAAAAAAAAAATTAATAACAACTTATTTCATATAAAAATTAATATAAAAATTTGTTTTTAATAACAAAACCATTATTTGAATGAAATGAAAAAAAAAAAAAAACATTATTTTATCTAAAAATTAATAACAAAACCATTATTTTAATAAAATGAAAAAAAAATTACTAAAAACTTATTTGGTATAAAAATTAATAGCACAGTTAAAGTTGATAACAAAACCATTATTTGAATAAAATGAAAAAAAAAACAATTAATAAAAAAGAATTCATATGACAACTAATATAAAATTGTATAGAACAATTAAAGTTGATAACAAAACCATTGTTTCAATAAAATGAAAAAATAATAATAATAATAAAAAATTCGTTCAAAAATTAATAAAAAGTAATTAAAATTAATAACAAAACCATTATTTCAATAAAATGAGAAATAAATTAATAAAAAAATGTCGACTACAAATTAATAAAAAAAATTAAAATAAATAACAAAACCATTATTTTAATAAAATGAAAAAAAATAAATTAATAAAAAATGTCATCTACAAATTAATAAAAATAAATAACAAAACAATTATTTTAATAAAATGAAAAAAGAAATTAATAAAAAATGTCATCTACAAATTAATACAAAAAATTAAAATTAATAACAAAACCATTATTTTAATAAAATGAAAAAAATAAATTAATAAAAAAATTTCCTCTAAAATAAAATAAAAAAATTAAAATTAATAACAAAACCATTATTTTAATAAAATGAAAAAAATAAATTAATAAAAAAATTTCGTCTAAAATAAAATAAAAAAATTAAAATTAATAACAAAACCATTATTTTAATAAAATGGAAAAAAAATTAATAAAAACTTATTTGGTAACAAAATTAATAGCACAGTTAAAGTTGATAACCAAACCATTATTTTAATCAAGTGAAAAAAATCAATTAATAAAAAATAAATGGTATGAAAATTAATATAAAATTGTATAGAACAATTAAAGTTGATAACAAAACTATTGTTTCAATAAAATGGGAAAAAAAAAAATTTAAGACAATTATAATAAAAAAAACCATTGTTTATACACAATCAAACTTTTTTTTTTTCTTTTTTCCCAAATGGCACCTATCTGACCTATTTGGGCGCACGTGTAACTTTTGCTACTTTCTCAAAAAAATTAATAAAAACTTATTTCGTATAAAAATTAATATAAAACTAAAATTAATAACAAAACTATTATTTTAATAAAATGAAAAAAAAAAAAGTGAATGAACATCATAAACTACAATTTTTGCATGCATCATTCAACCATCAAATTCAATAAAGTGTTTGCCCCTGCATATTATACATTGCATCAACAACATATGTAAGTATCTTCATTCACGTAATTACATTTTCTATATTGACCATGTGATGATGTTTGGGAAAGAAATTTGATTTAATTTGCCTTTCCTTTAATTGCCATTTAGCACAATCCTTATCCTCATTGTCAGTTATCCTACAAAAAGTGGGCGAAGTTATGTAATAAAGGTATCATAATGATTGAAACTAGTAAAATAATTATACATTTCAACCATTAGTCACTACGAATTCCCTTGCCTTGTTCACATCACAAATCTAGCCATGGCCAACATGATTTTGCCACATAACAGTAGCAATTGCATTCTTAAAGTTCAATTGGTACGTCAACCCATGTTGTGACATGTCAACATAGTCAGCTTGGTCTCCAATAAACTCGTCTGCTTCCACTTCTGCCGCCATCATTATCAGCTTCCATGAAGAATGGGTCCATATATGCACGCAAACGGATCTAATTGTGCAGTACACAACATGCAATCACAAGAGGGCCTCGTCTTGTAGACTTGTAATTTGGCATGGACCGCAATATTGGGAATCACTTCTTCAAAACACAAAATGTTCTTTCTATGACATTGCGTAACAATGAATGTCGATGGTTAAACAATTCCTTGGGTCCTGAATAATGACGGCCATGAAACTCTTGCAAGTGATAGCGTTGGGAACGAAATGCGACAAAAAATCCAAGCATATTTGTAAAACCAGCATCCATTAAATAATACTTGCCTAAATGTAAAAAATGAATGCACTGTTCTGTCAAATAGATGTACAAAAAAATAATTTCAAAAAATGTACCGTATCTTATTTGGTGACACTAACCATGGGGTGGGTGTGGGAACGGTAGGTCAGCTCTTATAATAGAGTCAACTAAAAAAATCGTTGTCGTGAGCGCTACCTTCCCATCCAGAATTAATAAATGTGAATAACATGTCGAAGTGGCAAGCTGCAAGTACATTTTGCGATACCGTAGATTTGCGACCGCGGAATGTATTTTGTCTTGAAGTAGGGACCCATGCATCCACCAATGTGACATTGATAGCACCGACACAATCCTACTTGAAAGATAATTATTTGACATTAAAAGCGAAACAAACTTGGATATTACTTTTATAACAGGAGAAAAAAAAAATCGTCCCTTATTGTAATTGAAAACTTACAGGACAATCATTAAATTCATACCTTTAACCAGGGAAAAAACCTCTTGTCATTTAAAATTTTTGCCGGTATCTCGTCTTGGTTACGTGGTTTGATAACCGTTGATGCCAGCTTGCACAGTGCCCGCATAACAATTTTGATGTGACGACAAATAGTTTCCGTGGAGTGTTGAAATCTATTGGCCAGTAGTCGATGGTGATCATTTTGTACGAAAGCGTATAAAAAAATTCCAAGCGATTCCTCGACACTGATATGCATTTGTTCAATATCGACAAAGCCATTTTGAAGTAAAGTGTCTTTCAATAAAATGAATGTATGTGCATCCATTCGCATAATGTCCATCATTGTTTCTGGATGGCCATTTAATAAGCTAAAGATGTAATCATCACCTTTGAATAGACAAGTTCACTACAGTCGCCTACTACTTGACGCGTTGATATGGTCATGCATGAAAGCAATCATCAAAAAATTCATAAAATCCTCAATAACCTCATCCTCCTCTGATGAGATCTCCATTGCATTGTTTTCTGTGTCGGATGAGATCTCCATTACATATTGTTTTATCTACATCACAGTAAAAGCATAATTACAAAATAATGTTTGACAACATGCTAACTCTTACCATTATTAGTGAAATTTAATAAAAAGTGGCTACATGAATAGTCGGCCTTAGTTATTTACCAGCAAAAACCAAAATATATACGCGAAGAAAGTTTGTTTAATATGTGTTCATCTTGTCATAAGAATACGGACATGAAAGAACTGCGAACAATAACACAACATATTGATGTAAAATAGAAAATACTTAAAAGTTAAATAAAAATAAACGTACGAAGATGGGAAAAAAAAAGAGTATCTCATGGGATGAAAAAAAAAATGATAAAAAACAAATTAGGAATCATCAAATCATCTTGCAGAACGACAAGGAGAACGGCAAAACAGAAAAAAAAATAAAAATCACATAACATTGTCTGTAAAAAGTTTGTGAAACAAGTGTGCAGTAAAAGAATTACTATAAATAAGCAGAAGAAAAGAAGGATGAAGGAGTGGAGCACGGAGGCCGGATGACGCGGGGGACGACCGGCTCAGTTTCAACCGTTCAAAAAGTTCAGACAGATCAGAAACCAGATCTATACTCGTTTGGACTTCTCAAAAACCATTTCAGAACTCATTTGTACATACCAGATGATTGAAGGATATATGTACCAGATCAGTGGGACTTGAATAGCTATCACCGGTGACAGAGTGGGTACAGTGACTGAATGTGCAACTCTTTGGTAGTCGTCTGATTCAAGAATAGGTTTGACAAATTTGACCTGTGATAAAAAAAAATAGGAATAAAATTAGGGATGTTTCAGAAAATCAGTGAACTATAAGAAAATATTTGAAAATAATTTGTGATTTATTTCATCTCGGTGTCATCGTTGTTTGGTTTCCCGGAGAATGAATCCTCTACAATGCACAAATTGTAACTCACTTGATTTGTGGGACATGATATGGGTAGGGAGCGGGTTCACAGACATAATTTATAAAATGGTCTGAGTTCACAATGAGCACTACCCGTGACGAATCAAAAGCCCTGATATGTGAAACAGAGAAAGACGAGTAGATCAACTCACCTGTATATTTCTTTTTGCACGTGAACCTTTTCAGAGATGATAAACATGGAAGCTTTTCAAAAAGGAAGAAGGTTGAAGACGTTGAAGCTTTTACAGTGGAGAAATGAAGAAGAAAGCTGCCAAACGGGAATTCGAATTGTATTTTGAATGATATGATGGAATTCTATTTTCAAAATCGCATCCAAACGTGAAGCGCCAATGATAGGGTGGAAATGTAATTTGAAAACACAATCAAACAAAGCCTGGGTTTTCCAAATTTGCTTCCAAAGTTCAAAACATGAATTCAACACTTCAAAACTCATCCTTTTGGGCCAAAATTTTGGAAAACATTTAGAAACTCAGAAAACATTATGCTTTAAAGATCATTTCATGAAATCAAGGCCTAAAAGCATGCCAATTGTTCATAAATTCAACTTAAACTTCATGAATTCTCCAAAAACATGACATGCATGAAATGATTAAGCTTCAAGTTTCCAAATCATGATCAAATGAAATGAGAGGATGTAAAACATGATGAATTTCTACAACTAAGCTTAATTTATGACATGCATGAGAGAATTCCTAGCAAACATGCTCCAAATGTTATGAAATGTACATGCATGTATGAATTGATCTTCCTTCCTACTTCTTAAGCTTGGTTCTTACATCTCCTAGCTCAATTCACTTCAATTCATGGGTGAATTAACTCAACTTCAAGACTAAAGGCTTGGTTTCTTACCTAAAGTCTTCAATTCTTTGAACTTTTGGTGAATCCTAACTCAATTATCCAATTCCCCTTTAATTTCCTAGCAATTCTTCCCTTTTTGCTTCTTGAGATCAACTCTCACTCTCTAATTCTCTCCTCCTCTCACGTTTATGAGCTCAAGGAGTAGGGAATGAGGGTGTAAAGTAAAATAAAGGAGTCAAAGTAGCCTTATATAGGCTTAATTAAAGTGGCTTAATTAAGATTGACTTAGGTTAATCACATTGACATTAATTATTCTAATTTAATCGTTCCAAATCGAATTTCAATTAAATCTACCATAAAATTTTATAAATTCCACATAACACATATACTAAGTCAATTTCTGAATCAGATACCGATAAGGCTTTCAATTTGCAAAATATAGCGAAATCTCAAACAAATATTCCTACAATAAATAGATAGAAATACAAACAATACAACACATATGTAATAAATCCAAAATTTGATCTTAGTAACTTATTAGGCACATGAAATCATGGATTAACATTAATCATAGGTCGGGGTTGTTACAGTTTGACCGCAAGCAGATGACACTCTTTTAGGACAAGCTTGGTAACGGGCACAAACACCTACACTAAATGCAATGTCAAGACGGCTGGCTGTGAGGTACAAAAGACTCCCTATCATACATCTATAAAGGGTAGGATCAACAACAGTACCAAAGGAATCTTTGGAAAGGTGAAGACTGGTGCTCATGGGAGTACAAGCATGTTTGGCCGACTCTAGACCGAATTTAGACACAAGATTTTTGGCATACTTGGTCTGAGACACAAACATACCCGAAGGAGACTCTTTAATTTGAAGACCCAAGAAGTAAGACAACTCCCTCATTATGCTCATTTCAAACTCATGTATCATGCAATTCGAGAAATATTTCACTAGAAAATCAGCAGTGGATCCAAACACAATATCATCAACATAAATCTGAGCAACAAGTATATGAGACTTAGTATGTTTCACAAATAAGGTCTTGTCCACACTACCCCTTTGAAAATCATTATCAAGTAGAAAGGTAGTAAGTCTATTGTCATGACCCGAACCCACCCCTATGGATTAAGGTCATAATCGGTCAGTAATCAAGGGATTACCTGTGGCCTCAAACCAGACAAAACATATTCCATCAGAGTTAAGGGGCCAAACGGAAGCAAACTTGCAAATTGTCCATAGAGCCGTGCTTACATGGCACATCAAATAACTCATATCTGCATTCATTAGTAACTCACACCAAAAAGGAAATCAACTTAAAGTGTTATACACACACAGGATCATTCAAGTCTTAGTCAGCCTAACCAAAACTTATATATAAAGGTAATCCAACATTTCGCCAACAAAACGAGATTACAACAAGAGATCAAAAGAGGCGAAAGTAAGTCTCATGCGTGAGACGTTTAGGGCTGACTCTCCCAAACTTGACCTTTCTCACAGACTTCACCGGAGCTGGGTTTGGGCAACTCTTTGCTCACCTACATACACATGAATGAGTGTGAGCGAAAGCCCAGTGAATAATATCAGATAAAGAAGGTACGCAAATGAGATTCACATATGTCAAACGGCCTTGGGCCCATGTAGAATTCTATTTAGTGCGTTATTTTGGTACATTAGGCGATTCAAGCCCGAACATATCAAATGGCCTCTGGCCCACTTCGTTCTTTGACAAACAGCCTCAAGCCCAATTCATTCATGTATATCAAACGGCCTTTGGCCCAATCAATTGTATCCATCGGCCTTTGGCCCTTTCATTCATTCATTTATGTCAAACAGCCTTCGGCTCAATCAATTGTACATGTCAAACGGCCTTTGGCCCAACCAATTGTATCCAACAGCCTTTGGCCCATTCCTTCATTCATTCATGTCAAATGGCCTTCGACCCATTTATTCATTCATGTCAAACAGCCTTCGGCCCAATCAATTGCGTCCAACCATATGGCATAACAAATATTTGTCCACAATTCGATTTAACAAACTTATAAGACTTAGATGGATGTAAGCAATTGGACAAATAACATAATTCAAATATCTTTACTAAGATATTACTCACAGTGATCTACTGGATGATTTGCTCTCATGCTTGACCCTACACATTTCATGAACATAATGGGTCACAAACAATTCAATCCATTCTTAATTCATACATCCCTCTTAGGCTTCTTGCTTATCCTTTTAACTCATTTATGATGCTCAATGCATGCCTAAGAGTGCTTAAAAATGAAAGAGAACGGAAAACGAAACATAAAACCACTTTTCAAAATCTCTGAAAAAGGGCTTCCCGCTCGAGCACGGCTTTTGCCGCTTGAGTGGACCCCATGGTCTGCAAAAGTACTGGTTGCCTCATTTTTACGCTCGAGCGTGAATTCGGACGCTCGAGATGAAAGTAACACTACATGGCTCCCCCTACATGGCTCCCCGCTTGAGCATGACTATCCCCGCTTGAGCGGACATCAATGTCTACAAAAATTCTGGGAGCTCGCATTTCACGCTCGAGCGGCGCTTTCCCTGCTCGAGTGAACATGCCAAATTCTGGGTTTCCCAGAACTGTTCTTGAGGCTCAAATTCGATATTCAAAGGCTTTAAACTCATGATTTGTAACACAAAAACATGGAGGGACATCACCTAACATATGGACATGATTAATTGGGAGCCAATTGACTAAAGTCAAGGTTCATTTCTCAAACCATTTCAAATTCTTCAAGATTCAAATAACCAAGCTCTTTACTTACATGAATCTTGCATGCATGTACAATACTAACTTGATTCCATTTCAAATGGTGCAAATGGTGTTCAAAATCAAGAAGCTACACAAAATTACTCATGCATATAAAGTTTGGTGCTCAATTATTCATATTCAACATGCTTCATGCTTGAATGTGTATAACCATGGAAATTATGCACATGCATGCACATATATGCTGCAAATTCAACAAATTCAATTCAAATTATGTTCTTGATCACAATCAAACTTTGAATTCACATGGTTAACAACTCAAACTCATGAATTAAGGGTTCATCACTCACCTAGGAGCTTCAAACACCCAAATTCTAGCTAGATCCTTGAGTTTAGCTTCCAATTCTCAAGCCTTGAGCCAAAATTGCATAATTCTCCCTCTTTCTCTCTCTAGAGCCGACCCTCTCCCACTCTAGAGTGTAAAATCTGATTTTGAGCTCAAAATTAAAGGAATGTGGGTGTATTATGCCCCTTTTAAAGTCTCCCATAATCCTATTCCATTAACACTTATTAATTTAGCACTATTTCATCAATTTAATCTAATTAACCTGATTCGAATCAATTTTCAATTAAATTTCACCGTAGGCTCTAAAAATTACACCAATCACAACGACGTAGTCAATTTCGGTTTCTGTGGCCGATAAGGCCTTCAATTTAAATTTCAAAACAGGAAGTTAAACAGATTTTCCTACAGTAAACAGATGGAAATTCAAAACCACATATATTCATATAAATAGCACTCAAAATCATGTTAAACACATAATCATATTCGTAATTAAGATTAATTAGGATAATACGAAGCAGGGTTATCACATCTACTATACCAAGCTCGAGGGGCTTGTTTTAACCCATATAACACCTTGTCTAACTTGCAGACATGGTGTGGACATTTTGGGTCCTCAAACCCTTTTGGTTGCTCAACATAAGCCTCTTCTTTCAAGTACCCATGCAGAAAGGCACTTTTCACATCCATGTGGAACAATTTGAACCCAAGAAAGCATGCAACACCCAGTAAAATGCAAATAGATTCGAGACGCGCAACAGGGGCAAACGTCTCATCATAATCAAAACTCTCTACTTGAGTATACCCTTGAGCAACCAACCTCGCTTTATTTCTAACCATAAAACCATTCTCATCGGATTTATCTTTAAAGATCCACTTGGTACCAATCGCATTCATGTCTCTACGTCTTGAAACAAGAGTCCAAACTTTGTTTCGATCAAATTGACCTAATTCTTCATGCATAGCATTAACCCAACTATCATCTAGTAAGGCCTCTTTTCTATTTTTAGGTTCAATTAACGACACATAGCACATATGAGATACTTCTTCCCAAATTTGTTTCCGGGTTTTCATTCTGTCAGAAACACTTCCAACTACCATTTGAGTTTGATGATTCAGTCTTATCCTTGCTGATGGTTTTAACTCTGGACTAGTAGTGATGGGAGCATTGGAGGTGGTGTCTCTTTGTGCATTCTTTTGACTTGGACTTACCATTAAAGTTGGTGACGGCTCACCTTCTTGGACTTGACCCTATGCTTCTCCTTATCTCTATGGTTCAGTATCCAAGATTGGAGACACCATATTCTTCCTCATGTATTGCTAGCATAAGAGAATCTGTGTCATTTATAACCACATTGATTGATTCCGTTAGAGATAAAATGCGCAGGTTATAGACATGAAAAGCTCTACTAATGGTTAAATACCCTAGAAAAATACATTTATCACTTCGGGAGTCAAATTTTCCCAACGACTCTCTATCTTTAAAAATATAACATTTACTCCCAAAAGTTTTGAAATATTTTACATTCGGTTTCAACCCTTTCCACAATTCATATGGAGTTTGTAAAGTGTCGGGCCTTAAATGCACATGATTCACAACATAAACAGTGGTATTTAAGGCTTCAACCCAGAACCTAGGAGAAACTTTCTTATTAAGGAGCATGGCTCTAGACATCTCTTGAACAACCATGTTCTTTCTCACAATAACTCCATTCTGCTGTGGAGTAATAAGTGCAGAAAACTCATGTTTTATTCCATGCATATCACAAAAATCCAAAAAAGAACTATTTTCAAACTCACGACCATGATCAATTCGGATTCTTATGATACGCCCAATAGAAACACCTTGTTCATTTTGGATTTTAAGGGCTAAGGCCTAGAAAACATCAAACGTATCAGATTTTTCTCATAAAAAATTCACCCATGAAAAATGAGTATAATCATCAATAGTTAACAAAATGTGTCTTTTATCTCCAATGCTTTCAGTGCAAGTGGGTCCCATAAAATCCATGTGAACCAGTTCAAGAGGATGTTGGTTGTAAAGTTGTTCACCTTTTTATGAGAGGCACGAGTTTACTTCCCAAGTTGACATGGACCACACACATGGTTCATATTTTTACCCATTTTAGGTACTTCTATCACAAGCTCTTTGTTGGCTATTGTAATAACCCTCGTCACTGCTTACTGATAACCCGACTGATTACTGCTAAACTAAGACTGGACATGATTAATAATCGAATTGATTAAAATACTGAACTGACTAACTGAATATACTAGTTTAAATGCATATCTATCTGTTGACTGTTAAACTTATCTATCCATGTTTTACGTTTTAAATTGCGAATTGAAGGCCTTATCGGCGGCCGAATCTGAATCGATTGATGTGTTATGATCATTATAATTTATGTGATTTTATGGCATATTTATCGGAAATGCAATTTAGTATGATTAAATTAGATTAAAATGAGCTAAACACATAAGTTGGTTTTATCTACCAAAATGCCATTGTGAGTGGGCCACTACCTTTGACCATATTTGAGCCTTATTACACTCATTCATACGCATTTCATCAGCCATTTTAGAGGCCACAACCGACTAGAGTGAGAGAGTGAGAGGATAGGAGTGATTTCAACTTGATTTTGTGAATTGGCTTGAAGAACTTGAAGAATTGAAGTATAGATTGCAAATTGAGCTCCCTTATCTTGCATTGGAGACTTAAGGTAGGAAATTCAACCTTTTATTAATGTATTTAAGATTATTCTTGCATGGTTCATGAGCCTCTAGTGATTTAAGTCTAGAATTAGTCCTAATATGTTGAATTGAAGCTCATCTCATGCATGCATGCATATATTCTAGCATTTTAAGGTTGATTACATGGAATTTGGTACATGCATGCACATATTATTGGTATAGTCCACGATTTCATCATGTTTTAGAAAGAATTGGCTCATTAGAGCAATTATTTGAACCTTGAAAGGTGCTTAAAGTCTTGCATGTCCAATTGAAGTTATGTTCTTGAGTTTTGGTTTGAAGTTGAGCTGAATTGATCTTCCTTTGGGGCTTTGGTTTTACAATTGAGCTTTGAATCATGTTAAACTATGAGTTTTGAAGTGTTTTCTGGAAAATTAGCCCAAGAGGATCGAAAATGGTACTTTAAAAGTTGAATTTGAGCTTGAGGTTCAAATCTGGGAATTCCAGATTTTGAACTCACGCTCGAGCAGGATTACTGGCGCTCGAGCATGAAAATCGTGCTCCCAGCATTTTGTTGTGTTTTACAGTCCGCTCGAGCGGGACATTGTGTCTTACACTCGAACGGGTGTCGAGCGCCCAATCGAGCGTGATATTCACACATCCAGTACTTTTTCCATGCTTTGCATTACACTCGAGCGCGGGAAGTGACACTCGAGCGGGGGACCTTTGTCTGGATTTCCGCTCGAGCGGGGAAAGACATGCTCGAGTGGGACCCTATTTTTCTGAAATTTCTGAAAATGCTTTTAATGTGCATCTTTGCATCCTCTTTCCATCCTCAACATTCCTAGGACATGTTTAAGGCATCTTAAAGAGGATATAGATGTAGAACCGCACCAAGTCTAAATAGGGGCTAAGTCTTTGATTCCCGAATGTGAACTTAGTGTGTGTTCATCCTGTAAACTATGTAGGGTTGGCATCTGAGGACGAGCTCTAGCTTAACTGTAGCCCAGAACTCTGTGAGTAACAACTGTGTAAAGATATATGTTCAAATATGAATATCTGAATGGTTAAACTATACTACTTTCTGAATTGTTATTGTTAACTGAACGAATGTATGTCCTCTATTCTGAACTGTATTGTGGCATCCTTAGCAACTACTGTTACTGTTACTGTTACTGTTATTGTTACTGTTACTGTTACTGTTACGAAGATCTCTGTCAATTCCTATCTTGGAACTTCTATTTACTGTTATGATGACCATCATTGACTGTTCGGTCTTTTAAGACCTACTGTTTACTGTACTGCTATGCTAATGGATGTACCACATATGACTGTTATGACTGAATGACTGAAATACCAATTTAATGAACTGTTTTCATTACTGTAAGGACATTCATTCTTAACCTCTTTACGCATTATGTTATTCATTGGGCTTTAGCTCACTGTTTATATATATACGTAGGTGTTCAGGCACCAGACCGGAGCTAGGAACGTGGGTTAGACTCCCCTTTTTGTCAAACTAACCATTGTGCCTCACTGCGAGGTTCCGAGCCTGCCAATCTATGGCGTAGGGGTGTTTTAGTTTCCCCCATCTGTCTCTGTATCTGTTTTGTAATACTGTATAGACTGTTACTGTACTATTTTAACAGGGATTAAGTCCCTGTTCTGAATGATTGTAAATGTTGTACATACTGTTTTGCACTTATTGTATATATGTATGAAAAGTCTTTTTGCATACAGGCTGTCATAGCTCATTGGACATTGTTTAAATTACTGTTTTGGTTTCCGCCAGCCCCTGTACTCTGTTTTACTGTATTACTATTAAGCACGCCTTCGGTAATCTCGGATTATTGGCTGGTTACGGTGCTAAACCCATAGGGGCGGGTTTGGGTCGTGACAGAGTGGTATCAGAGCGATACTTAACCACGAGTTATACCGCACACACGTGTCCAAATGAGCTATATGGTGTCCTAGAAAAGCAATTAGGGCATCACATGAGCATGAAAAGTGTGTGTGGACGTAACATGAATATGTATTAATGTGATTAAATGTATAACTGCTTATGTTTAAATGTTTAAAGTATGCAACTTCCTGTGTTTATTATTACTATGTTGCATATAGTGAAATGGATAATGCAAGCACTGCTAATGAAACTAAATTATCCAAAGCCAGAATGGCAAGATTGGAAAGAACTGTTGAACTATTAACTGAAGCCTTCAGGCAACAGCAACAATAGAACCAACAGCCCCCACCTCCTCCTCCGGTACAGTCGGAACAGAATGTTAATGATGGGGATATAATTACTCTCACCCAGAAGTTCAGCAAAATGAAACCGCCATCCTTTGGGGAGGCCTTGAGCCGCTAAAGGCTGAAGCTTGGGTTCTTGAGACAGAAAAATTGTTCGAAGTTTTTCCATGTTCTGAAGCGCACAAAGTGCTATTGGCCACTTTTACTTTACAGGAAGACACCAGAAGGTAGTGGATGCTAGTCTGTAACACCAACACCGTTATGACTTGGGCTCAATTCAACGGAGCCTTCTTCGAAAAGTATTTCCCTCAGTGTGTCAGGGACAGAAAACTGACTGAGTTTGAACAGTTGAGACAGGGTACTATGTTCGTTGCTGAATATCAAACAATGTTCACCGAACTTTCTAGATATGCACCACACATGGTGGACACTGACTACAAGAAAGCCAGGAAGTTTGAAGGCAGCCTTAATGTTGCAATACTGGACAGAATAAATGTAAACTACCGAACTATGTAAATGTTCTTGCCCGAGCATTAATGGCTGAGTCGAACATCGAGGCACTGAAACAAACTGAAACACCAGCGTCTGAATGGCGTGGTAAAAGGTAGGGTTTTAAGTTCAAGAAAGGCAAGAATAACCCATTGAACAAGAAACAAAATACGGGGTCAACAACTAGCCCCAGCCAAGGGAGTGGTTCCATACCACCCTGTTCTTAGTGTGGCAAGAAACACAAAGGGGTCTGTTACAAAATATCTGGAGCCTGTTACAGGTGTGGCAAGGTAGGCCACATGGTTAAAGACTACCCCTCTGCTCCACAAGCCAATAGTAAAGCTGCACCTAGTGCAGCAGCATCAACTGCTACACTAAAGCCTAACCCCAAAGCTACCGGAAAAGAGCCTATGAGGCAAGGCCGAGTGTTTGCACTAGTACCGGGAGATGTGTAGAATACCGAGACCGTTGTGTCAGGTATTTTCACTATTTGTACTCGAAATGCATATGTTATGATTGATTCGGGGTGTACACATTCAAATGTATCGTATGCTTTTTCGCGAAAATTGAATAGACCATTGGAACCCATGACTTACTTATTAGCTGTATCTTCACCTGTCGGGGGATCTGTGACTTGTGCTTATATGTACCCTGCATGTGAAATTATTGTTGGGGATATACATCTGTATATTGACTTACTGCCATTGAATATTGACCATTTTGATGTAATATTGGGGATGGACTGGTTACAAAAATATCATGCTACTATTGACTGTGTAAGTAAACAAGTGATTTTCCGTCCACCTGGTTTACCCGAATTTGTGTTTAATGGGGTTGGAGTTGTACCTCCCCCGTATCTGATTTCATCCATGAAAGCCTGTAAATTGATTAAGAATGGGTGTAAAGGGTATCTGTGTTATGTATTGACTGTACCTACTGATGATAAAGCTAATGTGAACAGTATTCCTATAATCAGAGAAGTCCCAGATGTTTTTCCAGATGATCTGCCAGGGGATTTGATTGATAGGGAGATTGAGTTCACCGTTGATGTAATTTCGGGTACACAGCCAGTATCTAAAGCCCCATACCGAATGGCACCTACCGAACTGAAAGAATTGAAAGTCCAACTACAAGAACTGTTAGACAAAAAGTTCATTAGGCTTAGTACTTCACCATGGTGCGCGCCTGTCTTGTTTGTGAAAAAGAAAGACGGCTCACTGAGACTCTGTATTGACTACCGTGAACTGAACAAGGTAACTGTGAAAAATAAATATCCATTACCGTGTATTGATGACCTATTTGATCAGTTACAAGGCGTTCAAGTTTTCTCTAAGATTGATCTCAGATCCGGATATCATCAGCTAAAAGTTAAGTCAGAGGACATTGACAAAACTGCTTTTCGAACGAGGTATGGGCATTACGAATTTTTAGTTATGCCTTTCAGAGTTACCAATGCACCTGCTGCATTTATGGACCTCATGAACAGAATCTTTAAACCATTCCTCGATGACTTTACTGTTGTATTCATAGATGACATTCTGATTTATTCCAAGAGTAGAGAAGAACATGAACATCATCTGAGACTTGCCCTACAGACCCTAAGAGAACAGAAACTTTATGCTAAACTGTCTAAATGGAAATTTTGGCTTGATCATGTTATGTTTTTGGGACATGTTATTAGCAAGGATGGAATTTCAGTTGATCCACAGAAAGCTGAAGTAGTGGTAAATTGGCCTAGACCAACAAATGTTACAGAAGTCCGAAGCTTTTTGGGATTAGCTGGATATTACAGAAGATTTGTCAAAGATTTCTCCAAAATTGCCTTACCGTTGACACAGTTAACTCAAAAAGGGATATCATTTGACTGGACTAACCAAAGGGAATCAGCATTCCAAGAGTTGAAAACTCGACTTGTGACTGCACCGGTTCTGACCCTACCTTCAGGTACGGATGGTTTTACCATTTTTAGTGATGCTTCTCATAAGGGTTTGGGATGTGTTTTAATGCAGAATGGGAGAGTTATTGCCTATGCTTCCCGACAACTGAGACTGTATGAAAAGAACTACCCGACCCATGACTTGGAACTTGCTGCAGTAGTATTTGCATTGAAAATCTGGCGTCACTACCTTTATGGGGCGACATGTGAAGTATATACCGACCACAAGAGTTTGAAATATTTCTTCACACAGAAAGAACTGAACATGAGACAGCGGAGATGGCTAGAATTGATCAAAGACTATGACCTACAGATTTTGTACCATCCGGGAAAAGCCAACACCGTTGCCGATGCATTGAGTCGGAAATCGATTGAAAACTTAGCCTGTTTGCTCACCGGACAGAAAGAGTTGCTTTGTGACCTTGAAAAATCTGAAATTGAAATTGTTTTGCGAGAACAATGTGGAACAATAGCTGCTATTTCTGCTCAACCGACATAGATTGACGAAATTAAAGAGAAACAGCAACAGGATGACTTCTTGAAGAAGATCATCGAAGAACGGGAATCTAAACCGAAACTGGACTTCAAATTTGAAAATAATGCATTGAAATTTCAAGGAAATTGTGTGTACCGAATGATTCTGAACTGAAAAGACGAATTCTGCAAGATGGCCACAATTCAAAACTGTCTATCCATCTAGGGAATACAAAAATGTACCAAGATTTGAAACTGAATTTCTGGTGGCCGGGAATGAAGAAAAAAATTGCCGATTTTGTATCAAAATGTCTTCATTGCCAACAAGTCAAAGCCGAACATTAACGACCCGCAGGCTTACTGCAGCCCTTACCTATACCGAAGTAGAAATGGGAACATATCACCATGGATTTCATTGTCGGTTTGCCTCGCTCCAGTAAAGGTATGGACTCAATTTGGGTTATTGTTAATAGACTGACTAAATCTGCTCACTTCTTACTTGTCAAAATAATTTATAATGCGGACAAATTGGCTGTAATTTATATTGATGAGATTGTTAGATTGCATGGAGTGCTTGTGTCCATTGTTTCTGACAGAGATTCGAAGTTTACATCGAGATTTTGGAAAAGCTTATAGACTGCATTGGGTACTGAACTTAGACTGAGTAGTGCCTATCATCCTCAGATAGATGGCAAGTCAGAAAGGACCATCCAGACTCTAGAGAATTTACTGAGAATGTGTGTCCTTGATTTTTAGGGAAATTGGGAAAGCCATTTGCCATTGGCTGAATTTGCCTACAACAACAGTTATCACTCAAGTATTGGTATGGCGCCTTTTCAGGCATTGTATGGAAAAAAAATGTAGATCTCCGATTTGCTGGGCAGAAGTTGGAGATGGGCCTTTACTTGGGCCCGAGATTGTATATGAAACGACTGAGAAAGAAAAACTAATACAACAAAGACTGAAGACTGCACAGAGCAGATAGAAAAGTTATGCGGACGTCAGAAGACGAGACAAAGAGTATGAAGTAGGTGATCACGTTTTTGCGAAAGTGACACCGATGAAAGGGCAAACCCGTTTTGGGGTTAAAGGCAAGCTAGCGCCGAGATATGTCGGACCGTATGAGATTATTGAGAAAATTAATCCAGTGGCATATCAAGTTGCGCTTCCTCCTAAAATGGAGCATATGCATAATGTGTTCCACATTTCTATGTTGAGGGACTACCTCCGGGATCCTTTCCATGTAATAGAGCCAACCCGTGTAGTGCTAAGTGATGACTACACTTATGAAGAACGACCTATTCAGATTGTGAACAGACGAATCAAGAAGTTGAGAAACAAAGAGATTCCGTTAGTGAAAGTTGACTGGCACAACCATAGTGGTGTGTATGCCACTTGGGAAAGGGAAGATGACATGGCCAAGAGATATCCTGAACTGTTCCCTCTGAATCCGATTTTCTTCCAGAATGAAGGTAATTCGAGTTTGGAGGACCAAACTCTTTATAAGGAGGGGAGACTGTAATAACCCTCGCCACTGTTTACTGATAATCCGACTGATTACTGCTAAACTAAGACTGGACATGATTAGTAATCGAATTGATTGAAATACTGAACTGACTGACTGAATATACTAGTTTAAATGCATATCTATCTGTTGACTGTTAAACTTATCTGTCCATGTTTTATGTTTTAAATTGCGAATTGAAGGCCTTATCGGCGGCCGAATCTGAAATCGATTGATGTGTTATGATCATTATAATTTATGTGATTTTATGGCATATTTATCTGAAATGCAATCTAGTATGATTAAATTAGATTAAAATGAGTTGGTTTTATCTACCAAAATGCCATTGTGAGTGGGCCACTACCTTTGACCATATTTGAGCCTTATTACACTCATTCATACACATTTCATCAGCCATTTTAGAGGCCACAACCGACTAGAGTGAGAGAGTGAGAGGATAGGAGTGATTTCAACTTGATTTTGTGAATTGGCTTGAAGAACTTGAAGAATTGAAGTATAGATTGCAAATTGAGCTCCCTTATCTTGCATTGGAGACTTAAGGTAGGAAATTCAACCTTTTATTGATGTATTTAAGATTATTCTTGCATGGTTCATGAGCCTCTAGTGATTTAAGTCTAGAATTGGTCCTAATATGATGAATTGAAGCTCATCTCATGCATGCATGCATATATTCTAGCATTTTGAGGTTGATTACATGGAATTTGGTACATGCATGCACACATTATTGGTATAGTCCATGATTTCATCATGTTTTAGAAAGAATTGGCTCATTAGAGCAATTATTTGAAGCTTGAAAGTTGTTTAAAGTCTTGCATGTCCAATTGAAGTTATGTTCTTGAGTTTTGGTTTAAAGTTGAGCTGAATTGATCTTCCTTTGGGGCTTTGGTTTTACAATTGAGCTTTGAATCATGTTAAACTATGAGTTTTGAAGTGTTTTCTAGAAAATTAGCCCAAAAGGATCGAAAATGGTACTTTAAAAGTTGAATTTGAGCTTGAGGTTCAAATCTGGGAATTCCAGATTTTGAACTCATGCTCGAGCGGGTGTCGAGTGCCCAATCGAGCGTGATTTTCACACATCTAGTACTTTTGCCATGCTTTGCATTACGCTCGAGGGCGGGAAGTGACGCTCGAGCGAGGGACCTTTGTGTCACAACCCAAACCCGACCCTATGAGTTTAGTACCGTAACCGGCCAGTAATCCGAGATTACCAAAGGCCTGCTTAGCAGTAGTGCAATAATACAGAGTACAAGAGCTGGCGGAAGCCAATACAGTAGATAAACAATGTCCAATGAGCTGTGACAGTTTGTATGCAAAAGACTTTTCATACATATATATATACACAGTACAGAACAGTATGCACAATATTTACAATCGATCCGAACAGGGACCTAATCCCTGATAAACAGTACAGTACAGTGCTATCAGTCTATGCAGTTGTTACAAACAGGTACAGAGACAGTCGGGGAAATAAAACACCACTAAGCCATAACTTGGCAAGCTCGGAACCTCGCAGTGAGGCACGGTAGTTGGCTTAACAAAAAGAGGGAGTCTAACCCACACTCCTAGCTCCGGTCTGGTGCCCGAACACCTACATATGTAAATAAACAGTGAACTCAAACCCAGTGAATAACATAATGCGTAAAGAGGTTAAGAATGGACGTCCTTACAGAATGAAAACAGTTCATTGATTCAGTATAACAGTCATTCAGTATAACAGTCATATGTGGTACATCCATGAGCATAACAGTACAGTAAACAGTCGGTCTTAAAAGACCGAATAGTAAATGATGGCCATCAATCAGTAAACAGTAGTGGTTCCAACAAGGGAACCGACAGAGATCTCTGTAACAATAACAGTAAATAGTAGTTGCTAAAGATGCCACAATACAGTTCAGAATATAGGACATACATTCATTCAATTAATAGTATCAGTTCAGAAAACAATTCAGTTAAACAATCAGAAATATTCACAGTTGAACATATCTTTACACAATTATTACTCACAGAGTTCTGGGCTACAATTAGGCTAGAGCGCGTCCCAAGATGCCAACCCTACACAGTTTACAAGATGAACGCACACTAAGTTATACAGTTGGGAAACAATAACTTAACCCCTAATTTGCCTCGGTGTGGTTCTAAATCAATATCCTCATTAAGATGCCTTAAACATGCCCTAGAAATGCCTAGGATGGAAAGAGGATGCAAAGTTGCAGTTAGAAACACTTTTCAAAATTTTCAGAAAACAGGGGTCTCGCTCGAGCGTGGCTTTCTATGCTCGAGCGGACATGTAGACAAAGGATCTCCGCTCGAGCGTGACTTATGTCGCTTGAGCGGACTGCAAGCTACAGTGAAAGTACTGGATGCTCAAAATTCACGCTCGACGGGCACTCGACCCTCGCTCGAGCGGACTGCAAGCTCATGCAAAGTACTGGATGCATGCATTTTACGCTCGAGCGTCACTTAACTCGCTCAAGTGAAAGTCATGATCACAGAGTGTACGCTCGAGCGTGGAGTTCCTGGCTCGAGCATAGGTCCAAAATCTGGAAATTCCAGATTTGAACCTCAAGCTCAAAACCAGGTTTTAATGCATCAAATTCAATTCCTTTGGGACCATTTCTTGGAAAACACTTGTAAATACATAGAATAACATGATTTAGAGCTCAATTTGTAAAATCAAGGCCCAAAGGTGGTTCAATGAAACCCAAATCAAACCAATTTTCATGAACATAATTCGAACATGACATGCATGAGTTAATCCATTTTCAAGCTTCAAATACAAGCTCAAATGAGCTAACTCTTACAAAAACATGATGAATTCATGGCCTACTGTCAAAATATAGACATGCAAGTGAGGAATGATGAATTACAACCTCAAAACTTATCAATATGCACATGCATGCAACAATTGAGCTGCATGCAACAATTGAGCTTCATGGCAACAATTTAACTCCAATTTATGGCCTTAGGCTCTCATCTACCATGAACCATGCACAAACTAACTTGAATTCATAATTAAGAAGGTAGTCACTCTACCTTTGGTCCTCAATTACAAGAATGAAAGCACAATATGCAAGAATCCCTTCAATCTCTACAAGTCTCTAAGCCAATTTGTGAAGAACTCAAGTTTTCTCTACCCCTCTCTCTCTCTCACCAGTCGGCAAGAACAAGAAATGGACTGATAAAATGTTGCCTAAGTGTATAATGAAGCTCAAATATAGTCTAGGTAGTGGGCCACTCATGTGGCAAAATGGTAATTAGGCCAACTCTTAACATTAAGCTTATTTTAATCTAATTTAATCATACCAAATCACTTTTCAGGTAAATATACCATAAAATTACATAAATTCTAACGATCATAAGACATCAATCGATTTCGGATTCAGCCGCCGATAAGGCCTTCAATTTGTAGTTTAAACATGACAACATGAACAGATAATCAAACAATCAAATAGATAAAATGCAATTCAAACAGATATACTCATCAATTAGTTTCCGATTTCAGTCAGTCAGTTCGGTATTTCAATCAATTCAGTTACCAATCATAATCAGTCTCAGTTTAGCAGTAATCAGTAGGTAATCAATAAACAGTGACAAGGGTTGTTACAGTCTCTCCTCCTTAAAAAGAGTTTAGTCCTCTAAACTCGAGTTATCTTCATTCTGGAAGAAAACAAGATCAGAGGGAACAGTTCAAGATATCTCTTGGCCATGTCATATTCCCTTTCCCAAGTGGCATACACGCCACCATGGTTTTGCCAGTCAACTTTCACTAATGGAATCTCTTTGTTCCTCAACTTCTTGATCCGTCTGTTTACAATCTGAATAGGTCGTTCCTCGTAAGTGTAGTCATCACTCAACACTACACGAGTAGGCTCTATCACAGGAAAAGGATCCCGGAGGTAGTCCTTCAACATAAAAATGTGGAAGACGTTATGCATATGCTCCATTTCAGGAGGAAGCGCAACTTGACACGCCACCGGATTGATTTTCTCAATAATCTCATACGGTTCGACATATCTTGGCGCTAACTTGCCTTTGACTCCAAAACGAGTCTGGCCTTTCATCGGTGTCACTTTGACAGACACGTGATCACCCACTTCATACTCTCTGCCTCGTCTTCTGATATCAGCATAACTTTTCTGTCTGCTCTGTGCAGTTCTCAGCCTCTGTTATATCAGTTTCACTTTTTCAGTAGTTTCATAACCAATCTCGGGCCCAAGCAAAGGCCCATCTCCAACTTCTGACCAACAAATCGGAGATCTACATTTTCTGCCATACAATGCCTCAAAAGGCGCCATACCAATAGGTAAATGATAACTGTTGTTGTAAGCGAATTCAACTAAGGGCAAATGGCTTTCCCAGTTTCCTTGAAAATCAAGGACACACATTCTCAATAAATCCTCCAGAGTCTAGATGGTTTTTTCTGACTGGCCATCTGTCTAAGGATGATAGGCACTGCTCAGTCTCAATTCAGTATCCAATGCAGTCTATAAGCTTTTCCAAAATCTCGACGTAAACTTCAAATCCCTATCAGAAACAATGGGCACAGGCACTCCATGCAGTCTAACAATTTCATCAATATAAATTACAGCCAATTTGGCCGCATTATAAATTGTTTTGACAGGTAAAAAGTGAGCAGATTCAGTCAGTCTATCGACTATAACCCAAATTAAGTCCATACCTTTACTGGAGCGAGGCAATCCAACGATAAAATCCATAGTGATATGTTCCCATTTCCACTCCGGTATCGGTAAGGGCTGCAATAAGCCTGCGGGTCGTTGATGTTCGGCTTTGACTTGTTGGCAATGAAGACATTTTGATACAAAATCAGCAATTTCTTTCTTCATTCTTGGCCACCAAAAATTCAGTTTCTGGTCTTGGTACATTTTCGTATTCCCCGGATGGATAGAAAATTTTGAATTGTGGCCCTCTTGCAGAACTCTTCTTTTCAATTCAGAATCATTCGATACACACAGTCTCCCCTGTACATCGTTTTCAGAATTGAAACCCGGTCTTGGTTTAGATTCTCGTTCTTCGATGATCTTCTTCAAGAAGTCATCCTGTTACTGTTTCTCTTTAATTTCCTCAATCAGTGCCAGTTGAACAGAAATGACAGCTATTGTTCCACCTTGTTCTCGTAAAACAATTTCAATTTCAGATCTTTCAAGGTCACAAAGCAACTCTTTCTGTCCGGTGAGCAAACAAGCTAGGTTCCCAATCAATTTCCAACTCAATGCATCGGCAACGGTGTTGGCTTTTCCCGGATGATACAAAATCTGTAGGTCATAGTCTTTAATCAATTCTAGCCATCTCCGCTGTCTCATGTTCAGTTCCTTCTATGTGAAAAAAATATTTCAAACTCTTGTGGTCGGTATATACTTCACATGTCACCCCATAAAGGTAGTGACGCCAGATTTTCAGTGCAAATATTACTGCAGCAAGTTCCAAATCATGGGTCGAGTAGTTCTTTTCATGCGGTCTCAGTTGTCGGGAAGCATAAGCAATAACTCTCCCATTCTGCATTAAAACACATCCCAAACCCTTATGAGAAGCATCACTAAAAATGGTAAAACCATCCGTACCTGAGGGTAGGGTGAGAACCGGTGCAGTCACAAGTCGAGTTTTCAACTCTAGGAATGCTGATTCCCTTTGGTCAGTCCAGCCAAATGATATCCCCTTCTGAGTCAATTGAGTTAACGGTAAGGCAATTTTGGAGAAATCTTTGACAAATCTTCTATAATATCCAACTAATCCCAAAAAACTTCGGACTTCTGTAACATTTGTTGGTCTAGGCCAATTTACCACTGCTTCAATTTTCTGTGGATCAACTGAAATTCCATCTTTGCTAACAACATGCCCCAAAAACATAATATGATCAAGCCAAAATTCATATTTAGACAGTTTAGCATAGAGTTTTTGTTCTCTTAGGGTCTGTAGGGCAAGTCTCAGATGATATTCATGTTCTTCTATACTTTTGGAATAAATCAGAATGTCATCTATGAATACAACAATAAAGTCATCGAGGAATGGTTTAAAGATTCTGTTCATGAGGTCCATAAATGCAATAGGTGCATTGGTAACTCTGAAAAGCATAACTAAGAATTCGTAATGTCCATATCTCGTTCAAAAAACAGTTTTGTCAATGTCCTCTGGTTTGACTTTCAACTAATGATATCCGGATTTGAGATCAATCTTAGAGAAAACTTGAGCACCCTGTAACTGATCAAATAGGTCATCAATACGAGGCAATGGGTATTTATTTTTCACAGTTACCTAGTTCAGTTCACGGTAGTCAATACAGAGTCTTAGTGAGCCGTCTTTCTTTTTCACAAACAAGACAGGTGCGCCCCACGGTGAAGTACTAGGCCTAATGAACTTTTTGTCTAACAGTTCTTGCAGTTGCACTTTCAATTCTTTCAGTTCAGTTGGAGCCATTCTTTAAGGAGCTTTCGATATAGGCTGTGTACCTAAATCACATCAACGGTGAACTCAATCTCCCTGTCAATCAAATCCCCTGCCAAATCATCTGGAAAAACATATGGGAATTCTCTGACTATAGGAATACTGTTCACATCAGTTTTAACATTAGTAGACACAGTTAACACAGTTAACACAGATATCCTTTACACCCATTTCTAATCAATTTAACAGCTTTCACAGATGAAATCAGATATGAAGGAGGTATTACTCTATTTCCGTTAAACACAAATTCAGGCAAACCAGGTGGACGGAAAACTACTTGTTTCGTTACACAGTCTATGGTAGCATGATATTTTTGTAACCAATTCATCCCCAATATTACATCAAAATGATCTATATTCAGAGGCAGTAAATCAATATACAGATGCATATCCCCAACAATAATTTCACATGTCGGGTACATATAAGCACAAGTCACAGATCCCCCAACAGGTGAAGATACGGCTAACAAGTAATTCATGGGTTCTAATGGTCTATTCAATTTTCATGAAAAAGCATGCCATACATATGAATGTGTAGACCCCGAATCAATTAGAACATAAGCATTCTGAGTACAAATAGAGAGAATACCTGACACAACGGTCTCGGTATTCTGCACATCTCCCGGTACTAGGGCGAACACTCGGCCCTGCCTCATAGGCTCTTTCCCGGTAGCTTTGGGATTAGGCTTTGGTGTAGCAGTTGATGCTGTTGCGCTTGGTGCAGCTTTACTATGCCCCTGAGGAGTGAAAGGGCAATCTTTGACCATGTGGCCCACCTTGCCACACCTGTAACAAGCACCAGAGATTTTATAACAAACTCCCTTATGATTCTTACCACATTCAGAATAGGGCAGTATGGAGCGGTTCCCTTGACTAGAGGTAGTCGTTGACCCTATATTTTGCTTTTTGTTCAACGGGTTATTTTTGCCTTTCTTGAATTTAAAACGCTGCCTTTTACCACGCCATTCTGATGCTGGTGTTTCAGTTTGTTTCAGCGCCTCAATGTTTAACTCCGCCATTAATGCTCAGTCAAGAACATTCACATAGTTCGGTAGCTTTAAAACATTTATTCTGTCAAGGATTGCAATATTAAGGCCGCCTTCAAATTTTCTGGGCTTCTTGTAGTCAGTGTCCACCATATGTGGTGCATATCTAGCAAGTTCAGTGAACTTCGTTTCATATTCAGCAACGGACATAGTACCCTATCTCAGCTGTTCAAATTCAGTTACTTTTCTGTCCTTGACACACTGAGGGAAATACTTCTCAAAGAAGGACTCCTTAAACTGAGCCCAAGTCACAACTGTGTTGGTGTCACAGACTAGCATCCACCACCTTCTTGCCTCTTCTTGCAAGGCAAAGGTGGCCAACAACACTTTATGTGCTTCAGAACATGGAAAAACTTTAAACAATTTTTTTGTCTCAAGAACCCAAGCTTCAGCCTTTAGCGGCTCAATGCCTCCCTGAAAGGATGGCGGTTTCATTTTGCTGAACTTCTGGGTGAGAGCAATTATATCCCCATCATTAGCATTCTGTTCTGGCTGTACCGGAGGAGGAGGTGGGGGCTGTTGGTTCTGTTGTTGTTGTTGCTGTTGCCTTAAGGCTTCAGTTAGCAGTTCAACAGTTCTTTGTAGTCTTGCCATTCTGGCTTCGGATGATTCGGTTTCATTAACAGTGCTTGCATTATCCATTTCACTATATGCAACATAGTAATTATAAACATAGGAAGTTGCATACTTTAAACATTTAAACATAAGCAGTTATATGTTTAAACACATTAACAGCTATTCATGTCATGTCCACACACACTTTTCATGCTCATGCGATGCCCTAATTGCTTTTCTAGGACACCCTATAGCTCATTTGGACACGTGTGTGCGGTATAACTCGTGGTAAGTATCACTCTGATACCACTCTGTCACAACCCAGACCCGCCCCTATGAGTTTAGTACCGTAACCGGCCAGTAATCCGAGATTACCGAAGGCCTGCTTAGCAGTAGTGCAGTAATACAGAGTACAGGGGCTGGCAGAAGCCAATACAGTAGATAAACAATGTCCAATGAGCTGTGACAGTCTGTATGCAAAAGACGTTTCATACATATGTATATATATATATATATACACAGTACAGAACAGTATACACAATATTTACAATCGATCCGAACAGGGACCTAATCCCTGATAAACAATACAGTACAGTGCTATCAGTCTATGTAGTTGTTACAAACAGGTACAGAGACAGACGGGGAAATAAAACACCCCTAAGCCATAGCTTGGCAAGCTTGGAACCTCGCAGTGAGGCACAGTAGTTGGCTTGACAAAAAGGGGGAGTCTAACCCACGCTTCTAACTCCGGTCTAGTGCTTGAACACCTACATATGTATATATATAAACAGTGAGCTAAAACCCAGTGAATAACATAATGCGTAAAGAGGTTAAGAATGGATGTCTTTACAGAATGAAAACTGTTCATTGATTCAGTATAATAGTCATTCAGTCATAACAGTTGTATGTGGTACATCCATTAGCATAGCAATACAGTAAACAGTAGGTCTTAAAAGACCGAACAGTAAATGATGGCCATCAATCAGTAAATAGTAGTGGTTCCAACAAGGGAACCGACAGAGATCTCTGTAACAGTAACAGTAAACAGTAGTTGCTAAAGATGCCACAATACAGTTCAGAATATGGGACATACATTCATTCGATTAATAGTATCAGTTCAAAAAAAAGTTCAGTTAAACAGTCAGAAATATTCACAGTTGAACATATCTTTACACAATTGTTACTCACAGAGTTCTGGGCTACAATTAGGCTAGAGCGCGTCCCCAGATACCAACCCTACATAGTTTACAGGATGAACACACACTAAGTTATACAGTTGAGAAACAATAACTTAATCCCTAATTTGCCTCGGTGTGGTTCTAAATCAATATCCTCATTAAGATGCCTTAAACATGCCCTAGGAATGCCTAGGATGGAAAGAGGATGCAAAGTTGCAGTTAGAAACACTTTTCAAAATTTTCAAAAAACAGGGGTCTCGCTCGAGCGTGGCTTTCTACGCTCGAGCAGACATACAGAGAAAGGATCTCCACTCGAGTGTGACTTACGTCGCTCGAGTGGACTGCAAGCTATAGTGAAAATACTGGATGCTCAAAATTCACGCTCGACGGGCGCTTGACCCTCGCTCGAGTGAGAGACACAAGTCTTCGCTCGAGCGTGAATTCTCTCGCTCGAGCGGACTGCAAGCTCATGCAAAGTACTAGATGTACGCATTTCATGCTCGAGCGCCACTTAACTCGCTCGAGCAGAAGGCATGATCACAGAGTGTATGCTCAAGCGTGGAGTTCCTCGAGCGTGGGTCCAAAATCTGGAAATTCCAGATTTGAACCTCAAGCTCAAAACCAGGTTTTAATGCATCAAATTCAATTCCTTTGGGCCCATTTCTTGGAAAACACTTGTAAATACATAGAATAACATGATTTAGAGCTCAATTTGTAAAATCAAGGCCCAAAGGTAGTTCAATGAAACCCAAATCAAACCAATTTTCATGAACATAATTCGAACATGACATGCATGAGTTAATCCATTTACAAGCTTCAAATACAAGCTCAAATGAGCTAACTCTTACAAAAACATGATGAATTCATGGCCTACTCTCAAAATATAGACATGCAAGTGAGGAATGATGAATTACAACCTCAAAACTTATCAATATGCACATGCATGCAACAATTGAGCTTCATGGCAACAATTTAACTCCAATTTATGGCCTTAGGCTCTCATCTACCATGAACCATGCACAAACTAACTTGAATTCATAATTAAGAAGGTAGTCACTCTACCTTTGGTCCTCAATTACAAAAATGGCAGCACGATATGCAAGAATCCCTTCAATCTCTACAAGTCTCTAAGCCAATTTGTGAAGAACTCAAGCTTTCTCTACCTCTCTCTCTCTCTCTCTCTCTCTCTCTCTCTCTCTCTCTCTCTCTCAAGTCGGCAAGAACAAGAAATGGACTGATGAAATGTTTCCTAAGTGTATAATAAGGCTCAAATATAGTCTAGGTAGTGGGCTACTCATGTGGCAAAATGGTAATTAGGCTAACTCTTGATATTAAGCTTATTTTAATCTAATTTAATCATACCAAATCAATTTTCAGGTAAATATACCATAAAATTACATAAATTCTAACGATCATAAGACATCAATCGATTTCGGATTCGGTCGCCGATAAGGCCTTCAATTTACAGTTTAAACATGACAACATAAACAGATAATAAAACAGTCAAACATATAGAATGCAATTCAAACAAATATACTCATCAATCAGTTTCAGATTTCAGTCAGTCAGTTTAGTATTTCAATTAATTCAGTTACCAATCATAATCAGTCTCAGTTTAGCAGTAATTTCTGAAAATGCTTTTAACGTGTATCTTTGCATCCTCTTTCCATCCTCGGCATTCCTAGGGCATGTTTAAGGCATCTTAAAAAGGATATAGATGTAGAACCGCACCAAGTCTAAGTAGGGACTAAGTCTTTGATTCCCGAATGTGAATTTAGTGTGTGTTCATCCTGTAAACTGTGTAGGGTTGGCATCTGAGGACGCACTCTAGCTTAACTGTAGCCTAGAACTCTGTGAGTAACAACTGTGTAAAGATATATGTTCAAATATGAATATCTGAATGGTTAAACTGTACTGCTTTCTAAATTGTTACTGTTAACTGAACGAATGTATGTCCTCTATTCTGAACTGTATTGTGGCATCCTTAGCAACTACTATTACTGTTACTGTTACTGTTACTGTTACTGTTACGAAGATCTCTGTCAGTTCCTATCTTGGAACTTCTGTTTACTGTTATGATGGCCATCATTGACTGTTCGGTCTTTTAAGACCTACTGTTTACTGTACTGCTATGCTAATAGATGTACCACATATAACTGTTATGACTGAATGACTGAAATACCGATTTAATGAACTATTTTCATTACTGTAAGGACATTCATTCTTAACCTCTTTACGCATTATGTTTTTCACTGGGCTTTAGCTCACTGTTTATATATATACGTAGGTGTTCAGGCACCAGACCGGAGCTCGGAGCATGGGTTAGACTCCCTTTTTTGTCAAGCCACCCATTGTGCCTCACTGCGAGGTTCCAAGCCTGCCAAGCTATGGCATAGGGGTGTTTTAGTTTCCCCCATCTGTCTCTGTATCTGTTTTGTAATACTGTATAGACTGTTACTGTACTGTTTTAACAGGGATTAAGTCCCTATCCTGAATGATTGTAAATGTTGTACATACTGTTTTGCACTGATTGTATATATGTATGAAAAGTCTTTTTGCATACAGACTGTCACAGCTCATTTGATATTGTTTAAATTACTGTTTTGGCTTCCAACAGCCCCTGTACTCTGTTTTACTGTATAACTGTTAAGCAGGACATCGGTAATCTCGGATTACGGGCTGGTTACGGTGCTAAACCCATAGGGGTGGGTTTGGGTCGTGACAGCTATCATAGTTAGGTTTTTGAAATTCATGTGACCTTATCTTTGGTAACACAGATCAATATCACTTACGATGGTTGAGTGGCAAGTGAGATCATTAGTGGTAGCAATCCCATAACAGTTATCAGATGTGAGAACCCCATGTATGACAGTATTTCCCTTCTTATCTAAAATTTCACATTTATTTTTTGAAAATAATACTTCATGGTAGGAATCACACATTTGATTGATGCTCAAAAGATTCACTTTAAGGCTATCAACAAGTAATGCATTTTCGATCTTGGGAAGACCGGCCACACTTATAGAGCCCTTACCAATGACTCTAGAAGTGTCACCATCTCCAAAAGTAACATTTCCTCTTCATATTTTTCAAAAGATGTGAAGTAAAATTTGTCACCAGACATGTAATGAGAGCACGCACTATCAAGATACCACATGTGTGAGTCACATGCTTTCAGTGCAGTGTGAACAACAAAACAAGTCAAGCCACTCTTTCTCACCCATATCTTTTTGGTCTTAACAGAAGCAGAACTGGCAGTCTTGGTAAATGTCTTAGCGTTGTGAGCACCATCTTGAATCTTGGTGTTTCGCTTAGACATGTAAGGTTGTCTCCTAACCCATGAAGTATTAGTATTTCTAATTTTTTGAGACACCTTACCGAACAACTCATAACAATAAGGACGAATGTGACCATACCTACCACAATGATGACAAACAAAAATAGATTTTACCTCCCTTTTGTTGATCTTACCCTCTTTGGTTGATGAAGAGAGGGATCACCCTGTTGAACCTTCAGCTTTCCCTTTGCTTAAGTCTTCAGGTCATGTGATGTAGAGGCCTGTCCCTTTTAAAATATTGTATCACCATAACCTATCCCACTTTTATCATAACTCATCTGTTGAGACCGAATGATGTCTTCAAGTCTCTTTGACCCCTTATTCTACATATCAATCGTGGCTCTAGCATCTTTGAGTTCTTTCTCTTTCTGATTGACCACCTCTTCTAGTGTAGCTTGTGACATCTCAAGGATTTCAATCTTCTCTTCATATATGGCATAGATTTTCAAAAGTTTATTCCTTTCGGTCTCACAAGATAGAAGTTTTCCACATAAATCTTGCATGTCATTTGAGATCTTGATGACATCGTTTTTTGCTGTTGCAACCTCTCTCTTTAGCTTGACATTCTCGTTTTCACATGCTTTGAGCTTGAGAGTGAGTTTGTCATTGATCTTAGACAAGTTCTGAGATTCATTGTAAAGCTTTTCATAAGCTTGTTGTAGATCATCACCATCAATCTCATCATTGTCTTCCGAGGTTTCATCATCTTCTTTTTGCTTTTCTTTCTCCTTGACCTCATCTAGTCAAGAAACTAAGGCATAAAAGTTGATGGATGGTTCCTCTTTCATGGATTTGACTAAAAATGTCCCATGCTTTTTTGGTCTTTGTGCAGTGAGCAATTTGTTGTTCTTCTTCTTCTTCAGAAATTACTTCACAGATGGTAGTCAGAACTCTTTGATTGCTCAGATTATCAGCACTTTCATCATGCTCTTCAATTACTTGCCAACCTTCAAGGTCATGAGCTCTAAGATACATCCTCATCCGTATCTTCCAGAATAAGTAAGCACTCACATCAAAGGTAGGAGCACGATGCAAATTCTGACCACGAGCAAACTCAACTGGCTTTAGAGATGGTTGAGTGATAGTAGACCAGAATACCGTGTAGGTACTATCTCCGTCTTCACCGGATTCGGTTTCTTCGGGTTCTTGCTCTAACTCGCTTTCATCATCCCAAGTCACAGTATAGACTTTCTTGCGGTTCTTTTTTGATGGACATTCAAGTGCAATATGTCCAAACCCTTGACATTCATGACATTTGACACATTGCCCCTTCATAATCTTCTTCTCAGTATTAGGAGCAACTTTCGATGGAAAAGTTTTGAATTTTTCGTTACCCTTATTCTTTGAACTAGAGTCCTTGAAATTCGGCTTCTTTTTCTTTAAATTTTTTTTTAAAAAAATGTTTGGTAAACATTGCTGTCATTTCAAACTCTAGATCAAACTCAACCTCATGGGTCTTAGCAGTCTCATGAGCATTGGTAAAAACCACACAGTCTTTTTGTTTTTTCTTAGAAATCGGGTGGGCTTCATAAGAACTCTTTGATGTATGCTTGTCAAACCATGTGAGTTTAATACTCAAACAAACATCAAAGAAAACTAACAAAATTATTCCAGAATAAAACCCTAGAACCTTCAAAGAAGATCTGAAAGCATTAACCCTACAAATAGACTAAAATAGATGTTTATAGAAAACAATGCCGCGAAGTTCGCTCGAGCGAAGGATCTCTCGCTCGAGTGACGAGACAGATACGCGTGAAACCCAAAAGTGCCTTCGCTCGAGCCATCAATAGGTTCGCTCAAACGCACAAAAACCATTCCTAGTATTTTTTGCAGACAGAGCAAAGTACTGGGACCAAGGCTTTTTCACTCTAGCCAAGACTCCATCACTCGAGCGAGCAAGACAAAAAAATCAGGAACAATTAAGAACAATTACAACTCTATAAGTTTATGTTTGTTCTTGGAATTGACAAGACTAAAAAATTTAACTATTTTATTATTTGTTATTTTAAAAAATATAAAACCATGGGACAAAAGAATTAGTTATAAGGATACAAGTTATAATAATAAGAGAGTTTATACTTTTCGAATAACCCTCCCGATATATCTTTTAAGGTAAGGGGAGATGTAAACCGATGTTCCTTAGAGTGACACAAGTCATTTCATTAATCCACTTGTAATAACCAAGAAAGCATATCTTCATGTAGTCTGATATATGTTCCACTGCATTCACATCCCATTTAACAAACCAAAAAAAAAAAATGTCAAATTTACTAAAATCTTCTTTGACAACTTTTAATTTTAGTTAAAAAATTATTATAAATTGTCATATTACTATTTTATTTTTTTATACATCTTTTTATAAAAAATTAAAAAATTACTAAAATAATATATTTCCACACAAGGTCTTAGAAAATAAAAGCCCAATTATTTTTTTCCCTCCTCTCTCTCTCTCCCTTCCTTTCTTTCTCTGGGCATCATTAATTAAGTTGTATATTAAATACGTAGGACCTGGTAAATCACAAAAAAATTTACTTATGTTTAAAAGCCAAAAAAAAAAAAACTTTAATGTATGGATGTCTCCTTATTGCTTGACTGAACTGAGAATTTTTTTATTAAAAATAAAATAAATCAATAGATAGCGTGTAATAATTCGGTACAAGTTGTGTGTAGCACTGTTAATTTGACATAATTATAACTCTTAAATATTAGTGAACTATATGTGAGACATAATTATATTTTTGAGACTGTAAAAATGAGGTGATAAAGAAAAATAATAATGTTATATGAGCAATACTACATTTACATTCAAATCTTACTAAATGTATTTGTGTCCAAATATCATTGGAAATTTAAATATATATATATATATATATATTACAACCAATTTACATTTGACCATCTATATTTTTAGTATGCACAGAATTATTTATGTTATATTTATTATCTTTTCATATTACATTTTAAATACTATTTTATGTAGTACAATCACCGATATTAGATATTGGATTGTTTTGAAAAATGGGTTAAAAGTTGATTTTTTTTACTTTTTTTTGAAAGAACGTATAAAAAAAAATAAAGAAGAGGTGTGACCAAAAAAATTGACTTTTAGCCAGATTTTCAAAATAGGTCAATAATAATGTTCATATGGGACTCTATATATTAATGATTATGATAATATTTAAAATATGATATTAAAAAAATTATAAATATCAGATTATCTAATCTTAATCGGTCATTGTGGGGAAGCAATGAAACATTTTTGAATTGTAATTGATTCTTTTAATTTTATTATTTTATTTTATTTTTATAGGTGGGGTAATTCTTTAAACTTTAAAATATGATTTTCTATGGTCTTTTTAAATCCATAGAAAATCTAATTACATGACGGAGAATTCTATCATAATCAGTCATTGGAGGGAATGAATGAAACATTTTTGGATCGCAATTGATTCCTTCAATTTTTATTTTTATTTTTTTTTTCTTTATAGATGGGATGATTCTTTAAACTTTAAGATATGATTTCCTATGGTCTTTTTAAATCCATATAAAATCTAATTACATGATGGAGAATTCAATCTTACACACTTTTTATTATATAGAGTGCGTTTGTTTTGAAGGATTATTTTATAGGATTAGACTATTAATTAATAGTCTATTGTTTGGTTCAATTTTTTTGCTTCAGATTAATAATTTCTCTTAACTATTAGTCTCTCATATGAGGGATTATTATATCCTAAGGGGAAGTGGGACTATTTTCATAGGATTGGTATCTCACGAGATTACTTTGTAAAATGTCTATTTTATCCTCATACTATTACTTAATAAACAATTGAAAAAGGGTATAATAGTCTTTTGAACATTTATAAATTATTTTTTTAGTGTTGTCAATTTAAAATTATATATTAAATAAAAAATATAAATTATAAATTTAATTTAATTAAAAATAATAAATTAAAAATTATGTTCTTATAATTTTTTTAGTGTTGTTAAAAAATTAAATTTATATATTAAATAAAAATATAAATTATAAATTTAATTTAATTAAAAATAATAAATTAAAAATTATGGCCTTATAAATAATTTTTTTTTAGTGTCGTTAAAAAATTAAATTTATGTATTAAATAAAATTATTTTTTTAGTGTTGTTAATTTAAAATTATATATTAAATAAAAAATATAAATTATAAATTTAATTTAATTGAAAATAATAAATTAAAAATTATGGCTTATAAATTAAAAAAATTTAGTGTTGTTAAATTATAAATTTAAAATTATATATTAAATAAAAATTATAAATTACGATGATAAAATAGTCTTTTGAACTTTTATCCTTATCCAATCCGTCCAACCAAACATTAGATTCACTAAAAATAGTTCAATCCAGACATCTAATCCCATGATTAAACAAACATAAGATACAAATCCAATCCAACCAAATAGTCTGGGGACAATGTATCCCAGGACTAATAATCCAATGGATTACGATTCTCTCTTATCCAGTCCGTCCAAACAAACACACCCTACATTTTTAATTATGTTATTTTTTTTAGTTATAATCAAATTTTTTTCTTTAGTTATGATAATATTTTAAGATATTTGGTTATGTCTCATTAGTGTTTGGTTATGATTATTTTATTTTTATTTTTTTAGTTATGACTCAAAAAATATGGGGTAATACAATCTTTTTCTTTAATTATAAGGTGCATATGGTACATACAGGGATAAAACTAGAAGAAGACTATAGGAGGCCATGGCTCCCCTCTTGTGTGAACAATACTATTTTCCATAGTACTTTAAAAAAGTATATATCTCTCATTTTATACATAAAAGGGCCCCAACATAAAAATATAAAATAGATTCTTTTTCCATCTTGCATTTTCATTTTGTTTTGCACCAAAAAATAAAAAAAAAATAAAAAAAAAAAAAACTGTTTGATCATATTAGAGATTGTTTTCATGGTGTTTGATTTATTTTTATTTTTTTCTATGTATTTGTATAATTTATATATCATATTATATATATACATGTGTGTTTGTATATACAGTAAAAAAATGTATTCGCCTTTTAACCCTTCGGTAATGAAATCCTAGTTCCGTTACACACCCTTTAAAAAATGTGTACCATACTCTTTTCCTTGGATGACAAGTAACAATTAAATAACTGTAAATAACAGTCAATCTCAAGTTCAATTCTATTCACATGTTATCAAAATATGTGAATGAAACATAAGTTTTAATTGGTTTAAAATGTTAGAACTCATAATTTTAAGTGAGATTAATATTTTTTAAATATAAAACTTATAATTTTAAATCAATCAAATTTTAGATATGTGTTTTGTATCGGAGTAATAGTACTCATAATTCATGTTCCAATATTTGTTCAGTTGTTACTTAAAAATTAGCGTAAAAGCAATGAATTTTATTGTTCAAATGATAAAAATTTCGAAGCCACATGGATCATGCTAGTATTTTTATTAAAAAAAAATTTATCTTTACATTGTTCAATCAAATCATCATCAGACAATTAATTTTGTGGGTCTAAATTTTAGAATAAGATGACCATTTTTTCATATGATTAATTTTATTGTTTTTATGCTTCGTTTTGAAGTTAGAGGTTTTTTTTTTTTTGTTAAAATAGTCACAAAAAATAAAATAAATTTTATAGTTATAAAAAAATAAAATATCACATCTGAGAGGGAGATTTATGATCTGGAATTGGGCCGAAGTAACAACCGAGCAGGTGGGAGCCAAATGTGGTATTGGGCCGAGATGATCTGCGATCCGCTCAGAATTGGGCTACTAAGACTTGGGCCGGGCAGGTGTTGGGCCAAGTATGCGCCGCCCAGTCCGGAAAGAAGTTGCTCGGTTGGACCGAGCTATGTGTATGGCATAGACGAAGCCAGTCGGGTTGACTGAACGGCGTTTAGAAAGGCGTCGTCAGCCGAGGTACCTGTCTGCTCGGCAGGAAGGCCGACCACAGTCAAGTTAAATGACCAGCGCCCGGAAAGGCGTAGTCAGCCGAGATACTTGTTTACTCGGTAAGAAGGGCGACCACAGGTGAGCACGAGATGTCCCGGGCATGGCTTTGCCGAGATGCTGCCTAGCCCGGTTCTCTTGAGCTTAGCCAGTAAAGTGCTTGGACATGTAGCACAGCCCGACCATAGATAGAGCAGCTCGGCTGCCGAGCTCCAGCAAAGAAGGCTGGCAGTTGAGATTAGGTGATGTTCAGCAAGGTTTACGCTGACAGATAGGATAGCAGAGCCACGTGTCAGGAGATGACTGGGAGTGGATATGGGGCGCAGAGGGTATATAGGCATGTCTGCGCCCCCCATACGCGAACAGACGAACACTTTGTAAGTAGATGCTTACACTCAAACAAACCTCTCTCTCTCTCTCTCTCTCTCTCTCTCTCTCTCTCTCTCTCTCTCTCTATCCCTAGGTGTGTGCTA